>JAAONU010000011.1:53254315-53905029 GCA_012932295.1 Cyclina sinensis | reverse complement strand
TTTTTTATCAAAGAGCCACACAACATTTTAATTACTTTTTTTAAAGTTTCAATATTGATGAACATAAGTGACCTCTACTTATCACATTCTAATTTTCTAATTCTGGCTCAAATTCTAGATTTTAAATATGTTCATAGTTCCTAAGCAAAGAATAATCAGTTAATCTGGGGAAACCAAATAGAAATTGAAAAAAAACTTTTGTTTGATAAACTAATGGCAGGTAATATACTGAATGAAGAATGAACGGATCAAATCTCCTTATCTGTGACCTGCATAAAAAAATATGCTCTTGCTGAATGCACTAAGATACAATAGAATAATAAAAGTATGTACATATAGATAGAAAATCACATATGCATGGCAAATGAACTACAAAAAAAATAAGTTAAAGAAATCAGCCGTGTAAAATATATTTTAAGTATTAGAAACTAAAAAGTAATAATAATAATAATAAAAATAATTTAAAAGAAAATAAATATTAATGGTTATTTTAGTAAAAATTTTAACACATTTCCACATCTCGATCAGTTTACAGTCCAATCACAATCTTTAAACAATGCGTAAAAATCTCTAAAATAGTAGGTTTTGACATTTTTCTTGAACATGTCCAAAGTCGAAGACTGTCTTATATACAGAGGCAATTTATTTCAGAGAGTTGGACCAACGGTACTAAAACTTCTGTCGTTAAATGTTTTCCTTTTGTTAAAGGGAACAGCAAAACAATAATCCATATTATCAACAGATCTAAGATTTGGTCTTTTTAAGACAGGTTTGTGTAACAGTTCTGTGAGATAAACCGGAGCATTGCCCATGAAACAGTTATACATTGTACATAGTATTTTAAAATTGATTCTAGCTTTAATTGGTAACCAATGCAGTTCAAACAAGGAGTCTTTGGAACTATCATATTTTCCGCGTTGCAAAACAAGTTTAGCGCACATATTCTGAATACGCTGTAATTTCTGTAACTCACTTTCTGAAATGCCAAACAATATAGCATTGCAATAATCCAAGTGTGAGATTACTAGCGACAATACTAGGATTTTTGTAGCGTCCTGAGTCAGAAATTTGCGAATGCTCTTTATTCTCAAATAATTTAACATGGCAGTTCTACACTTGGTCTTAACATGTGTTGAGAATCTTAGGCCCTCGTCTAAGTAGGCACCTTAGTATCTTATGACACTGACATTTTGAATTTTATCACCGACGATATCAATTTCTTTAATTGAACATTTACCAAGTTGGGCTTTACTACCAAACATAATGAATTCTGTCTTAGTGGTGTTCATTTTAAGTTTATTGGCATTCATCCAGTCATTGATGATTACAGCACTGTCTTCAAGTTGCTTTATAGCGTTATGTTCATTGGTCACTGAAGTTGGTCGAAAGCGTTGACTAGCAATGTGGTCATCAGCAAAGCCGTACACAGATATGGTTGGTGGTATCAGTCGACCACTAAGGCGCGTCTATTTGAGAAAAGATGTGACATTAGTTGTTGTTTTTTTACGTGAATGTTGCTACATTTCCAAACATGATAAAAATGGTCTCCGTAGATAATAATCGTTTGCAGGTATTTCCTCCCGCGACAATTATTTCAATTCTATCAGAGCTTTTCATTTATTCTTCGCTTAATCATGAGATTAAATCCCAGACAAAAGTCTTAGTTGATAAAATTACAAAGACAAAATACCATTTTCAGCTGTTTTACCCAGCAAAAACGATTTTCGGTATTGCAGGGATTTTTTTAGACCACAAAAAATTAATCATATTTTGTCCTCTGAAACTTTCTATAAGTGAAAACGGACTTAATTACTCAATCATTGACATTCTTGGAGCTTTTCCTTCCTAATCCTATTTCATGCCACAAAACACACTTTATCATTTATTTTACAGTATATAGAGCAAAAAAAGAATAAAAAATTGATTGCTATAGACAGATAAACCGTTGTGAAGGTTGTACTGACCTATTTAATATCTAGTACAACAGCTTTACTGGTCTTTAACGTGCGTCTTTTCATAACAAGTACCAAACACCTAGTCAATTAAATGAATGTTTGTCTTTCTATCATTCCACTGGCATCAGGGTGATATTGGTATCAGATAATAATATCATACACACACAGTCAGGCGCGTAGCTACCAGTACGCAGAATATGCAGCTGCGTACACATTGGTCCAGAAAATTGAGTGAAATTGGTGAAAAAATATGAGTTATTTTATGCCAAAAACCCGCCAAAACGCTCCTGAGACGATCTACAGAAAAAAAATCCGGGGGAGCATGCCCCCAGACCCCCCTAGGATTCTGCGTACACTTTCAAAAGCCCTGGCTACGCCCCTGACAGTAATATCAGTTAGGTTTCGCTGTAAATCATAAGAGAAAAAATAAAAACGTTTAAATTCAATTGCTTGTCTTACTATCGTGTAATTGCTGTACTCACAAAGCTAAAAAGAAGCTGTATTCTAATATAAAGAAACAAAGAATTTAGCTATATAACTGCGCAGTATTGCTTTTAGTTAACTGAACTATAAACAGCAAATCTATTTTAAAAGAAGCCTTAAAAGAGTGATAATGTTGCTATGATAATGTTGCTATGATAATGTTGCTATGAGTAAATTTTCTTTTGTTTTAGGTCAGAAGTCAGAAGGTCAGAGCACTGTTACAACACAGAAGCGTTCCGCTTACATGGCGGACACTACCAACTGAGCTACTATGCCACACGGTTCAGCCTTAACGATTTATCACCTATAAACCTGTACCCGGCTACATATACCCCTCCAAATTTAGAATTCATTCCGAATTCTCAGAGCCACAGACTCTATTGTGAAACATTCTCGAGGTGCCAAATGATACAGTTGATTAAAATTGGTTTGTTATTGGTCAGTTGATTTATGACAAATGAAATAGCCTTTTGTGCATGTTCCTGTACGGGCGTGGTCTGAAATGGGCACATAAAGAAAGTCCCTTTTAAATACAAGGCACTCATTAATACGAAGGCCGGAAAGGTTTTCGTCCAGTTTTAGTTCGTGGCCGAAGTGGTGGTACTTATTTCTTGCACTCTATAAACTAGAGTTTTGTAACAGACGTCGGTCATTATTTGCCTCATTGAAATAAGTACAATGAAATATTTATAAAATATTAATAGAACTCGAGATCCTAATTATTTCTGCTTTTATTTTGTAATATTAAAGAAATATTTAAGACAAATTTTTATATTAAAAAAACAACAACAACAAAGAAACAGCAAAACAGATAAACTGTACAAAAACAGTTTTCTATCATATTGTTTCTTGCGCAAGAAAACAGATTCTCCTCATAATAACAAAATGCATTCAGATAAACTGTTAACAAAGTCCTAATGATAAGTGTCTATACAAAACATTTTTCTATCATATTGTTTCTTACGCTCTTCATAACAAAATGCATTCTTATATAACGCAATTATCTTGATAAAACCAATAAAACTTACATTATCCGTAGCAAGTACTAAGAACTGAGTATTATTATCATGGAACATCTCAATTAGATTGCATCGTCAATCTTAACAAGTGGCAACAAATTATGAGTAGTAATAGTTGCCAGAAAGAAGAACATAAAAGTCGGGTTCCCACACACTCGTTCTTACTGCGATAAACAAAATGTTGCTACTTTCATGTGCCGTTACCTTCTCTCTCTCTCTCTCTCTCCGAAACCAATCATACAATCCATGTATGATCGGTATAGAACGGACACCAATCTATATAGTATGCAAAACCTGACTTAGCAATGTTGCTTTCACCGAGTATGGCTGAAATAACTGGAACGGTATAGTAGAAATAGGGCAAACAACGACAAATTAAATGCAAAAATAGCAATGACGCTGCTCTAAAGCTATAAAAGGGAAACTGTTGAAGTAATGCACAAAAAGGGATGATACTGATCACTTCCGTGAGGTTTCGCTGAAATCGACCCAAACGTATAGCAGAAATAAAAACAATAAAATACATGAACGACAATAATTCAGCTGAAAACAAGTTGGCTGCTTAAAAGAAGCGCCCAATGGGTTATGCCAAATAATTGAATTTTACATATGATCAAATCTTTATGCAACATTCCTTGTGATATTGATAGTTGTCCTCTTCCTTTCAGTAAATTTGTCAGAGTGTGAACAAAGCAAGTAATGTTTTTAGAATATATAGTATTATCAGTGTTTACGAGCACAGGATATAATGAATACACTATAAAAATAAAATCTTTGAGAACTCAAGTCAACTACAATCCTCTATTTTAGAAATAATTAAAGTATCGTAAATAGAGCTAAAAAGGGAAAATTAAAAAGGGAACAGCATAACAATTTTATATTTTACAAGACTAACATTTCCAGCGTGCATTATATATTTACTTACACATTTGAAATGAAACCACTATATTTTGCATTTTTGTTGTCACATTTCAACAAGCCGGTATCCTGCAGGAGCAGTGGTAACGCACTGAACTGATATTCCAGAGGTCCTATATATTAGTGCTATACACTGAGCATGCAAAAGAACCAGAGGCGTCATAGAAATGAGATGCTTTCTTGTCTTGCACTATACCCAACATCCTAAAAAAGCTAACCACTCTAAAGGACGTCGGTCAAATGATCAACACGTACCGACAAGAAATAAACTCAAATAGATAAAGGAATATACAGTTAATTTAGCAACGCTCACATCACCTGCTGACATTATATGCATTTTCTGAATTCTGCGAATTCTAATTGTAATTCAATTCTGTCTGAATTGTAAGTCTGTTTTCTTTGTGCAGTAAATAGATTTTAATTTTATTTCTGTCGTTTCTAAAAATTATGCAAAATTATATGTAAATTACAATCAATTTCTGTGTCGAATTTAAACACATCATTTACCTAAAAACACAAACATATTCAATACATTGAATGCAGCTTCCTTAATCATATCAGGTTTGGAAATCGGCCTTGCACGTGAGATATTGTCTCATGTTAGTGATCATTTTCGCCAAGATATTCTGAAATCCATCCACAAATGACAGAGTTATGAAACGGATACAGAAAACAGACCCAATTTTTGACTTCTGAAATCTTAGAGGTACCGACTTTTGTCTTACACACGACACATCGTCCCATGTTGGTTGAAATTTCTGCAAAGTATTTTCAAAATCCACCTATAAATGACAGAGTTATCGAACAGACACAAAAAAACAGATTATACTTTTGACCTCCAAGTCCGACCTTAGCCCTGGTGGTACGGACCTGAGTCTTTCGTGTGACACATCACTCATGCTGGTGAACATTTTGTGAAGCTTTTTTCAAAATCCATCTATGAATGACAGAGTTATAGAAGATTTAGTTTCAAACGGATGCATAGACGGACAAGGTGACTCCAGTATAACCCCACGCCCAACTTCGTTTGTAGAGGTATAATAAATTCATATTTGATCGCCAATAACAAGAAGTGTACATGGAAAGCGGAGTCAGCCAGTCCGGTATACTAGTTTGAAGACAATACTTTAAACCTTCGCAAACATTAAAGGGACTGTGCTCCAGCTGACAAAAAAAAAACAAAGTTTTCTTGTATTATAAATTTCTTGTAATATTTATGACTAATGCTTAAAAAATAACTTACTGACAAGAAATAAGTCAAATAATTACATTATAAATTGATTTTTTCCCCTTTCAAAGTGCTATACCGTAACGCGACGGTATATCTATATCGTATAAGATTTAAAGTAAATATCTGTAATATCACATGCGGCGATGGTGGTGACAGTATAAGCGTTGGAAATATTTTGCTAACATGAGGGTCCAGAGTTGAAATCAGGCTGGAGCGAAAATATTTTTTTTATTCTATTTTGACTTTTATAATCAGTTTTGAAGTAAAATATTATGTTGTTATAATCTCACGGCATCTAAATATATAATTTATGGAAAAAAAAATTATGTCAAATCTGGAGTACAGCCTCTTTAAGGAATTTTTAGCAAATTTTCCGACCATATGTACCGATTACTTGTACATTTTTGGGGGTAACGGCGATTATCAGATTACATTAAATTAATAGTGTGCTAAATCACGTAAAAAGAGATATATTTGGAGATCATTTTTGCCACTTAAAATCAATTACATACCGAACCACTACAACCTGTTCGGAGCTGCTACACTGATGTGTGAATAAATAAGACTACATAATCACTTTAACATTTAAAAGCCAGTTTACAAATTATATATCAAAAGTACATTTGATAATAGGCAGCACACAATTTCAAAGGCTTTTACTCGATTTAAAAGTTCCTTATACTGACTTGCTATCTGGAGGTTTGCTGTGCTTGTTCTTAAGCATCAGATCTTCTACAATTTTTATAAGATGAAACATAAATTTCCCCGTGCTATGCTCAAAGGAATTAATTAACAAGAAGCTTTAAAGTACATTTTAGGCAGAAGAAAAAAAAAAGATCAAACGAAATTTCAAAGTATAAAATGAAGATAAAATGAATTTATAAACAGGAGAATATTGGTAATAAGATATAGGATGGCTCTTGTTCAGATCACATTACAGAACTGGAAGACATTTGTCCATATACTATAATGAGAATTGCCTGAGTATTATTACTAACGGGAAAATAGTGCCTTAGTACTGAAGTTAATATTGCTTTAAGTACTGACGTGAGAATTGTCTAATTATTGAAATGAGGAATACTTATATACAAGTACTGACGTGAGAATTGTCTAATTATTGAAATGAGGAATACTTATATACATGTTCTGAACTGAGAATAGCCTATGTACTGGAGTGTAAAATAGCTTTATTTCTAAAAAGAGAATAACCTAATTTTTAGAATAACAATGTTTTTATACTGAACTGAAATCTGCCTGAGCATAGAAGTGAGAACTACCTATGTAAAGAAATGGTTACTGCCTTAGTTCTGAAGTGAGAATGGCACGAGTACTAAATAGAGAACTGCGTAAGAAGTGAAGTCCGAACTACCTATGTCATTATGTGAGCAATGCCTAAGTAAATAAGTTGCCTAGCTGATGAAGTGGGAATAATTTACATAATTATGCTTATTGAAGTTTTAATTGCGTTAATTACCTTAATTCTTAGTGGGTAATGCCTTAATACTGAAGTTGGTAATGCCTAAGTACTGAAGTTGATAGTACCGAAGTACTAAAATCAGAAATGCCTAAGTACTGAACTAGGTAGTGCCTTAAGACTTAAGTTGGTTATGCCTTTTTAGTGAAGTTGGTGATGCTTAGTACTGAAGTTAGCAATGCCTTAGTTCTGAAGTGAGTGATGCCTATGTACTGCAGATAGCAATGCCTTAGTACTGAAGTTGGTAATGCTTTATTTATAAGGCTTGTAATTCCTAAGTACTAAAGGTTCAAATGTTGAAAATGTTAAGAACAACGGTACAAAAACTTCTGAGTATTATAATAAAAATAGGCCGGACATAAATAAATCATGCATCAATTTCTAACTTCATTCGAAAATCTAGCATACATTTTTAATGTGCGTCGTTCTGAAATAAAATAAAGCAGCGCTTGAAGTATGTGATAACGCGATATTTTAAGATTTATATCAATAATGAAGCCATTTTAGACGATATGTGATATAGTTATAAAGCATTTATTTAAAGTGTTATCTATGACTTTTTAAATGTGTAACTGATAAATAAACACTTTGCTTGCAAAAAAAAGTTAAGTATCAAAATATTGTTCTCATTAAAACCAAAAATATTGTTTCTAAACTTAGTTATGATAAACATAATCATAAAGATACAGTTTTGTTTTCCTTTGCCAATCAGCAGAAACTGATGCAATAGTGAACAATGTCAAAAGAGCTATTCCTGACTCATATATGAGCCAAATTTTCCTAATTAAGATCGAAATGAGCGTCTGTTATTTGTTAAGAATGAGGAAGCCTTATGATAATTTTCTGATTTAGTCAGCAATCTAGCAGCAGCAGATGATCATAAAACTGACCCTAGTGAGACAGTGATACTACATCAATATCTATTTTTAGTTGGATTGTAAACGTTCTCATTTTGAATGACAACGTCTTTTGAAGAAAATAGGACAAACATACCATTTCAATTCTACTTCAACTACAAGCCTTTACGAGACAAGTGTATTGCAATGTTTTTCTAATAACATCAAATACTTTAGGTATGAAGTTGTCCCCATATTTATAGCTGTCCAACTCTTCCACTTTGAAAAAAGCTTGTTTAACGTCTTAAATAGAAATTTTGAGCAGACTATTATATGCTTGAAGAAAAGGCATTTCGTCTGCGACGACGCACAAAGGAAAACGGACTCTTGAGAGCTACTTTCGACAATAGTGTTCATATGAGCTTAAACAAGTCGTTCCTTCAACAGAGTGAATTTTTACCGCAAGGGCAAGATTTGAACAATGCATTATAAAGTCCAGTTGACAAGGCTTATCATCAAATATCTTAGTGGTAGTGGTTCACTACACAGTGCTGTACAACAAACATATACGCGTTTGTCCTTGAGGTTTTCAAGAAAATGATATTATCAGTTTCTTTTTTCAAACCTGTGCAAAATAAAGTAACCACGAACAAAGTCAATTTTTACAACTGCGGCGTGATTTGAGCACTCTTAGCAGAAGCCACAATAGCCGATGCCACATGTCATGTTTCTCTGCTTTAGTCCCTGCGGTTTAAGAGAAGAAAATTGGGGGGTTTTTTTTGTTATTCTTTTTTAAATAAATAAGCCTATGTTATCTTAATTGAACCCTAAGGAGGGGTTCAGTTTTGACCCGAGGGCCAAAATTTAAACATTCTAGGTATAGGTCTTCTAGGCGATGCCACGTTGAATTCTAAGCAGTGAATATCGTGTTTTTTTAAATACAAGATTTATTACTTCTTTTTGGTTGCTATATCCACAGTTCAAAATGGAATGGAATTCTTTAGGAAGTACTGATACCATCAAGTCCATAAACGAAAGATTTTGAGTTCTTGTAGCCATAAATATTCTGTCAAAATTTTATTGCAATTGCTTCAAAATGTAGATTCTAGAGTGTAGCTAAACTAATGTATTAGTATGGATGTATTATGAAACTTAATATAAGGCAGGCTTTCTCAAGTCATGGCTAAAATTCTGGTGCGATACAGCCTATCATTTAATTTGACGAAACGATTGTAAAAATACACATTACTCGGAAAGTTGTTTACAACTGATCAATAACAGAGGCAAACAGAATGTAAAGAAGATAAATTCAGACAAGTTTCCATTGTCGCAGTTCAAATTTTGATCCTTTTTTCCCCGCAATTATTCTTGACCATGGAGTTGTAGCAATACAATTTCTGTACAAGTCTGGTCACTACGGATCACAAAGGCGTATTCAGAGTAAAGAAATAAGTCCTTGCTCGAATTTGAGTCATTCTTTGTTTATAACTGTACTTGGCAAATGGGTTGTAGCAAGTTTAGTTAATACAAATTACTAACTGAGGCCTTCTGGGTATCAACAAGGTCAAATCAGGCAGCTTTTCTCATGTCAAAGTTAAGTCTTGTCCGATTCAGCCAATAATGAATCTTGACAAAGAGATTGTTGCCATGCAAATGCACACCGTGTTTTAAGTTACAAATAATCGTTTATAGTGAAATTGATAAGGTGAAAAACAACAACACATGGCAGGTTTTCCCATTTCAGGGCTGAAACTTTAGTCACCTTCAGCCCATGATCTAAACTGAAGTTAACAAAATGTATAAGTTTAGTTGCTACTGATCTAATTTTGAGACCATCAGAGTGTAAACAAGGTCAAATCAGGCGAGTTTTATCCACAGCATGGACAATATTTTGGTCACATGTCATCATCCTATAGACGGTCTTACTCAAATAATGGAACAAACAAATTATGTACCTGTTCGGTTACAACTGATCAATAACTGGAACCGCCAGAGTGCAAAAATGGTAAAACCCGACAGGTTGGCGGCTCAGTTTTGATCATTCTTACGAACACGAAAATCCGTAACAGAAAGATGTAATGCATCATACAACCCAGAGCGGGATTCAAACTCCGATATCCCGCGTGACAGGCCAACACTTTAACCACTGAGTCAAAGAATCGATTCCCAGATACAGTTGTCAAAGGTTGTATTTATACAATTATAGGTAGGTTTGCACTAGACTGTAACACATTCCCTCTTAAGAAAGTCATCATTTATGATGACGAATGGTGCTGTGTATTTTTTAGATCAATGGATCAGTCTAAAATCTTGAAAGATTCTATTTTAGAATCAACTTCTATAACTAAGTATAGGATAGGTCATCCCGAGCGAGCCCCCATCTTACGAACATGAAAGTCCGTAACAGAAAGATGCAATGCATCTAAGTTAGAATACACAACCCAGACTGGGACTCAAACTCCGATCTTAGCGCATCGAAGACCAACACTCTAACCACTGAGCCAAAGAAACGATTCCCTGACGCAGTTGTCAGAGGTCGTATTTATACAATTATAGGAAGCTATGCACTAGACCGTTACATCATTTTCAGACCATAAATGATATTGCTAAGAGACTGTAGCAATACACATTACGTCCATATATGATTACAACTTATCAATAATTGGTTGCTTTCAGAGTGTAAAAAGGTCAAATCAGGCAGATTTTACCATGTCGCGGCTCAAATTTTGGTCTGTATAAGACCATTACGTTTGGTTGATAACTGAAACCTACAGACAGTTTACAAGGTTCTTAAGAATCCCGGACATTCAACAATCATTTGCTTTACAATTAGATGTTTCAACGTGTTGTTGTTAAAGCAAGAAAAGGGTCAATAAGTATTCACTAGCCCGTCTTTCATGGAAAGAAGATGTCGAATGAACAGTTTTTTTTCCAAGAAGACTTCGTTGTTGGTGTTGGCACTAAGAGAACGACTTAATTTTCTGCTGAATGCAAAAACAAATTACGACAGTACAAGATAGGTAAAATCATTAGAAAACTCGTTTGAGTGTTGAACTACGTGCAGAAGTGAACGTTTCCGTAGTTCTAAGTTCTATAAAAAAGAACCAACACTTGTTTTCGCATTCATCTCTCGAGATGTTGTTTGAATTCTTTGACATGTTTTTCAAGTCTTCAAGTCAGAACACAGCCGTTTGAAAATAGTTAGTAAATGTGGCTGATATTAACGATAACCAGAACCATTAAGTTATCAAGTGATTTAACAAGAACAATTCTATTCAACGTAAACAAGTAAATGGAATAAAGGAGCCTGAGAACAAAAGAAGAAAAAAATAGAAGTCTCATGAAATACAATGAGATCTGTGAACCAGTCAAGAACTTAATATTGCGCGAAGACTGTTACATATATATGACTAGGGAACAAATACTGACTTCTGTATACACAGTACCTTTGAACTGATTAGAAGCTGTTAGAATAAGGTATATGTTTAGATTATATAAATTATGAAACTTTTGAAACATCTGTAAAACAATTAATTAAAATATGGATTTAACTGGCAACTGAAAGTAACAACCTTGATAATAAATCTGTCAACTGATAAATAATAATAAGAGTATAAGGGACAATTTGGGAATAAAATCCCGTTAAATTAGGGACCGACAGCCTGATTGCATAAAACGATGATTTTTGCTTAGTAACATGATCAGCATCAATTCTATGGCCTCTTATCGAATTAAAGCAACGGTCACATTTTCAACGTGCTGAGCAAATTATAATAATAATAATAACAATAATAACAATAATAATTAATATCATTATTATTATTATATCCGAATGTCATATCCTATCATAGTTTCTACACCTGAAAATTACATTAAACAAAAATCGTTCATTTTAAACAGGTGATTCTGGATTTTTTTTTTAAGATTTTGCTTTGTCTTATGTATAAAAAAAGGAAAAAAAAGATACTCTTATGCCATTTTATAAAAATAAAGAGATTTTAAAATGAAATCTTATAGGTGAACCAGGTTTATCAACGTATTATACACTAGAATCTTTTTCTTGAATTTTTTATCCATACCCAATGACAGACGTCTGAAGACGAATTACTCGTGTCTTATCGATATCCTATCACAAAGCGGTAAGTCAAAACATCAAAAAACATGAAACCCACTCAACGTATCACTTAAATTGAGTTCTGTAAATTTCGATATGAGTAGTTTATCTCTTCAACATTAAATATATAACAAAGTGCTGTTTCCTTCTAGACAAAAATATCTGACATTTAGTGTTAATGTATGTCGTGTGCAAATAACAAGAACTTGAAGTTTACACATGGTACAGTCAGTCAAATTGATAGGCAATGCTTATGAAAACTACTTACACTTATGAGGTAAACATTCTTTTCTTGTTAAGGATGTGTTGTTTTTTTACTTGTAAACTAACACAACAAAACACTTAGAAAATAATTGGCAACAAGTCCCAAGTTATTACTAGCCTCATATTTCTTTTCGTTAAGCTAAAAATACAAATGTCGCCCTACAGACCTCCGTTTACCTGCAGAATCTGATATTCTTTCAGTACTTTGAATAATCTTATATGAAGTGCAAAATTAAAGCACTGAAATGTCTCCGAAGAAAAGGGGATACTCCGTATCGTTAGTGCTCATCTGCTGTAGTTTTAATGGAACCATAAAACATCATGAAACACATCCTTTCAAAACTCTAGTATAAAATCTTGCACAGCACACTAAAACTAAAATATCGGAATTTAAGCTTCAAAACCACTCTGGGAGTGACTGTTAAATATACCAGAACTTCAAAAAGCAGTCTTGAAAGTTTCGACAAAATGTGTTCTCTTCAAAAAAATTATCATGAATAAGTTTCTTACATAAACTGCTTTAGATAACGCAAACATATAGACAACAAGCAACAATTATTTAAATTAATGACAGTGTAAAACAAAAAGACAAAGCAATTCCCCAGAGTTTGTTTAGAAGGATAGTCCTTGAAATCAACACGCACTTTTCCTCTTATTTCAAGGGCATAAAACCTCACGAAATTGTAACAAAATAGGGAAAAGCAAGAATCGAAGAACAAAGTGTCTGAAAAGCACATCTCGAGGGTAATTCTAGCATTGAATCTCCTTTCATTACATAAATCACAAACCTGCACTTTGTTTCCTAGAAACAGAAATATATATTGAAGAATTCGGAAGAAAAATTTACTGTTTAGAATTTATGAAAGCATTTTATTATTGAAATTAACTAAATATTATATAATATATTACTATTATACCATAAAGTTGGGCAAATAAAATGCCCAGGTATATAATTTGAACAAACTTGGTAGAAAAAAAGTGAAAAACGCGTATCAGGAAAACCAGTGAAAAAACACAGCCTCCCTACACAGCCAAAAAATAGAGAGAGAAAAAAAGCATAAATTTAAAACAATTAAAGGTCCACTAAACAATGCTACGCATCGAATTTCTAAAGTATCGCCCTTTTGATTTCTGACAAGAAGACTTTTAAAGAGTTTCTCTATATAAGTCAATATAAAACATCTGACTCTTCCACACACCCCCACCGCTCTCTCTCTCTCTCTCTTTCTCTCTTTCGGAGTAGAGCAAAAAATATCCCAGGGAAAAGTTTAGCAGTTTTTGTAGGGGTCTACTAAAAAGTGCTTCATCTCAAATTTCAGAGTTCTAGGCCTTGTGGTTTCGTAGAAGAATCTTTTGATTTCCTTCTACATTTCTGTATAAAACACGTGGCTTATTGTGACCCAAGGGACATAATTGAACACATTTATGTAGAGGTTCACTAGACAATACTTCATGCCAAATTTCAGAACTCAGGGCCTATTGGTTTCGGACAAGCAGATTTCTATAGATTTTCGTCTACGTCAAACATGTGGCCGACCCATCGGGCGGTGCCACTAGTGGGAATGTTTTTCATTTTTGTTACCACAGCAATCAGATTTCTGCATGGAATGGAATTCTCTGAATAATTTTGGTTAGGCTTTAAGCATGGAACATTCCTACAAAGTATTACCAACTTTCATCTTTTATTAAAGAATATTTCCTTATTCGTGATCTGTTGATGAATAAACGATAAAAACACGATAAAAAACAAAATATTTAACTATGTTCCTTACATCTATGAAGCTACAGTTTTTACAAATCCTTAAGAATATGATATTAAACAATCTCTTTCTTAAACAATGATGTTGTTTAAAGTCGGTTTGTTATACAAGAAGTATTTTTCACCATTTCAAAATGTTTTGTTCACTAAGAGATATATCGATCTTTCTCTGTTCTTTGTTTTTTATCTAGCAGAGGCTTTATTAAACAATACATTAAACTATAGTTCATAACTCAGAATTCGAAAATCTTAAAAAAAGAAGAAATCTGCTTCGAAGAACGCATTATCTGCTCAAATTATGAAACAAAGATAAGACAAAAAGCATCTTAAATATCCATTAGATGAAATACAGCACGGCTTTGCTTCGACTGTATTACATAATATTTCATTAATAGAGCTGTATTACTTATTCGAAGGTATAATATATCACGAGGAACATTTCCTGCAAAACCAAGATTTAAACATTCTGTTAATGCCCATTTTAACTTGAAGAAGCACAGACATAAATTGTGAAATGGAGCGGAGAAGAAAATAAAATTTGTTTTCGCAAAATACAAGCCAGGTTTTCATTCATACCTATCCATATGTAAAGGATAATTTTTTATTAAATATATCATTTTTCTTCGAAATTTCTAAAACTTAGGTGTTAATTTCTGTCCGAAAAAAATATGTCAAACGTCTATGTAAAATTCTACCATGAATCTGTGATTCGATTCTGCAAAGTGTAATAACAAAATTATTAGTAAATAAACGCCTAACTCTGTAATAAATTCATTATTTGAACTTATATTTCTGTCAAGGCTTACATAACTGAATCATAATAATAAAAAAAACTGTTTTACTTCATTATCATAGACTGGATTGAGAGAATATATCTTCTTTGTGAATTAGTGTATTTTTGTGGATTTTATTGATAGTTTGCAGCATTATGAATATGTTTCAAAGTGTAAGATGTTAGTTGTTACAGTTTCATACAGATCTTTTAGAGATTATAAAGGGTCAAAATGAATATAATTAATGATAGCTTAATAGCTTCCTCAGTGATTTAAATTCAATTTCGCTGAAAGTTTTTACCGGACTTAGTTATTACAAATTATTTATTACTTATAGATCGATGAGGCAGAAAGCATTGTTTGAAGTCATCTTTCTATGACTGCAGCTGGTTCCCGCCTTCAAGTACAAGTAAAAACTGGCGGTATATTTTTTAACATCTTACTAAGCCTACACTACTTTTGAAGGCTGTTATATCAGTGTTACCGTTTCCAAGAAAATCGAAATTCAAATATCAACCAGTTACATTCTTCAACATAAATATACATATACAATAGAGTGTAAATGTGCACATTTCTGTTTAAGTACAAAACACAGAGTTGACAAAGTACTCATTAGAGGTTTTTTAAAAGTACATTAAGATGTAGGATAACCAGGAAAGTTAAATCAAGTATCAACACGCAACTGGGAACGCCGCTTTGAAAGCAAATCAGCCGATGGAAAAAAATATGTGACAGAGATTTTTAAAAAGTTATCACACAGTCAGATCTATGTTTATCTGAGCAACATTTGTTCGCAGCTTAGGCTATAGACATACATACATACAACATCTAACCAGTTTCCTTCTGAAGTGTCATGTTTTTAACAATACGAATGGAGAATTATTGCAAGATTTAAAGCCAAGCCAGTTTAGAGATTTTCGGTCCTGAAATGAAAGTACTTGCGAAGGAACTTGAAAAATATAAGGCAATTAACAGCGCATGTAATTCAAACATCGTTCAGATTATATTTTTCTTGTTACTTGTTTATTCAATTCATAAAACAATACAGTGATATATCAGATTATTTCAACAAATAATTCATCGTAGACTGATATATCAGACAAATTAATAAAACGTACATTTACATAGTCAAAGTCCTGGTTTTTTTATACAAAGGGTTCTGTGAAAGTTTAGCAAGCTCCAGAAGAGGTTTAAAGTTTCAAAAGAAAACCTGTTGTTTGTCAAAAGCTAATGTGACTGGACCAAACATCTGAAGTCCTGGCAATATAATACAGATGTTCAGATGACCACATGTAGTGACCTCCCATAATATCATGTTTCTGCGCATAACAGCAGCATTTTGCTCCCATACCTTTGATTTGTTCATCATTTACAGCCATATATTAATGACCACAAGACAATGACCAAATTCTTGCTGTTAGTTTCAATCAACTCTGCAAATTTAGGTAGTTAATTACCACTGAATAATATGAATAAGAAAATATAACAAAATTGGCAAAATATTCTGGGTAGTGGGAGTAGTTTCAATATACTTGTTTAAAATGACATTAAAACATGTAAAATGTTTTATCAATGTTTGTTTTTGCAGCTTTTTAATTACTGTTGCCTTCATTTTTTTTTGTTGTTGTCTTTATAGACATTTGTTTCTTTATATATTTTATACCCTTTTATGATATTTGTTTTAAGTTAAAGGTACTTTTCTGTCTTTTTTATATGTTACAGAATTGGCTCATATATCGAAGAACAAGATCTCAGTGTGCATACTTTAACTATATCAGTCTTTCCGAGTATGACTTATATTTAGAAACAAACGGAACCTGTATTTTGACTTGTGCTGAGTACAAATTTATACACAGGTTCCACACAGATACACAACAATCATATGCAGATTACGCATTTAAAACAACTACTTAGTTGGTCAGTTTTATCAATACTTTCACATTCATGGCAGTAGTGTATGGCTCAACAGAAATTGCACAACAGAAGCATAACGCAGAAATTCATCAAATCATGCCCTTAAGCACATTCATAATTTCAGAAGAGGCAATTAGCAATAATTTTGTAGTGTTTTAAACAACTTTACAACAACAACAAGTCTATTTTTCTATTATTGCAGACAAAAAAAACCGATAGTTTGCACAGTAGTCTACAAGCCATTCAAGTTCACCATACATTGTTAACAAATCTATGTTTAAGGAACATATTTTACTTCTAAGCGACAAATAAATGATAACTTACGGTGACAAGGTCTTGGGCAACAGTAATTAACCGGACATAGCTTAAGAAAAGCAGACAATATACTGTGCTAAAGTGGCTGAATGCACTATTTATGTGCTAGAAAAGTGTGGAGATTGAGTGAGGAATTACCATCAGTACTTCGACAACTTTCCGTCAGTGTGGAAACAGACTGCAATTAAGCTTTTTTTTCGCCAAGCAGTAAAAGAAGAATGTTAATCTGTAGAGGCAAGATTAGACCTTCCTTATCAGCGACATGGGAAATTGTCTGAATTTTATTTCGCCTAATTATTCTTCAATTTAATAATAGTATTTGATATAAATAACCATTCTCGGGGGAACATTATTTGCCTTTCTTAGCTCATCAAGAAGAACAGCAACGAAACCAGGTTTTCAGTAATACCAACAATACTAGCTATAACATATTTAAAGTGTTGATGAAAATAAATGGAGTACAAATTTGTATTTCCATAAATGATTAATGTATGGTGGCCTTCTCTTTGTTCCTGGTAACCCCTTCAGCAATTCCAAGTGAGGCAATAATATGTGCTACCTAATAACCAAGACGTGACATAATAGACCACGTACAACTTAAGATATTAAGTGGGAAAAACTCGACCTCAGTGGCTCATGAAGCAGTCCGAAAAAGGTCTTGCTAAAAGCTTTTAGTTACAATAGACGAGATAAAACTTTTGACAATGAGCAGAAATCAAGCAAAAAACATTTAAGTATCAGTGAGTGAAATAATGACATATGATACGTATTTACAAGGCCTGTTGTATTATATGTATGAAGCAAAAAAAAACATATTTTCAGTAAAAAGAGGGAATTCTAAGAGCAATGCAAAGGAATTATATGCTATAAACTATCAACTCTTCAAGTTTGTTTACGATAAAACATTAGGAAATTCACAAATTGAGCAAAAACCTAAAGTCTATACATTATGTACCGTGCAGATTATTCGTTTTCATGAATATTTATTAGCAAAGGGAAGTAACTCCTCGTCGAATGAGATTCCGCAATACAAATAGATACTCTTCAGTGTGAAGAGTATGAATAATAACAAGTTACTTAAAATAGACGTATTTACCAAGATTTAAACATGGGCGCGAAAGGCAAATTGTAACGAGTACTTTCGTTAGCTGAGATTGCGCAAGGAAAATCTTTCGGAAACCAATGAAAGTAGGTAATGAATTATTCATGAGTACGAAATTTTTACCAACCAATTGTCCCACGGTAGATAAATAGAGTGAAACGGAATGGATCCAACGTGGGTTTCCGACGATGCAGACTCCTTGAACCCAGTGATCCTAAAGGCAATCTCAGAGCTAGCTTCAAGCTGTCAACAATTTTGGTCACAATAGGTCATGTAGAACTTAAGACATTCAGCAGACACCAAGATTTAATATCTAGTTACAGTAAGTAACCACTTGATCACAGTACCCTAAAGGATATACTAAAAAAATCTTGCTTTAAGTTATTTTATACGCTTTAAAACATCCAATTTCGATTATAATAGGCTATGTAAAACTCACATACTGAACTGAAACCAAAACTATGTTTTGTAACATTGAGTGATCAGTTGACGCCAGTGACCCCCCAAAATAATCCTACGGATATATTGTAATTGGCTTTTAACTGGACAAGTTTGGTTAATAGATTAATTGTAAAGACAGAAAATGAGCCGAAACCACTGTATTTGACACAACCCGCACTCCCGCACGAACGACATCATTTTAATTACCTGTATTCCCTTCTATCTTCAAAAATTTATGCATTTTAGTTAAGGCATGTAAAATAAGCAGCTTATGTAGTAAAATCCCCGATTTCTATTTTTATATGAAGCCACATCATATTATCTTTATTATTATTATTAGATATTTGCAGTTTTTAGTTGTTTTTTTTTTCAATATTCAATATCATCACAGAAACAGGCTGATTTCCTTTATTTTAGAATTAAAAATTTTGGAGCAAATCATTATCATAAAAGTAGTTGACAACCCTTTTTCAGTTTATCACCTGAATGTTTACATAAAACCTTATAAATAAAATCATTTCAAGAATTATGTCATCAAAACTCAAACTTTACATATACAATGCACCTATAGGTGTAAGATATAAGTACTAATTTACCTATAGGTGTAAGATATAACTACTAATTTACCTATAAGTGTAAGATATAAGTACTAATTTACCTATAGGTGTAAGATATAACTACTAATTTACCTATAGGTGTAAGATATAACTACTAATTTACCTATAGGTGTAAGATATAACTACTAATTTACCTATAGGTGTAAGATATAACTACTAATTTACCTATAGGTGTAAGATATAACTACTAATTTTGTAAAGAGCTGCTTCAAATTTTTTTAAGTACAACTTTATTAAACAGTGAAATTTCTTACATTATTACGTGATAAGTTGATGGATGTAGGTTGATATATGTTCTGTTTTTTTATGATAAAAGAATGTCCAAAAAATGCTGTTGTAATAATATTTAGTAGTGCAAAAACATAATTAAATAAAATACATCAAAACAAAACAAACAAAAACAACAACAATAAACACACAATCAAAACATTTCTATAATCTGGTTCTGTGCTGCAGTACATTTGCAATTAAATGGTTAAAATGTGGGAACCAATCAACTAGTTCGCTGACTAACTAGAAATTGTTTTTAGAAAAAAAACATGTCTCCCCCACATGTCATTTACCATGAAGAATACTAGTCGAGCAAAGGAGCAGAGTCCAGGAACAGAGGACACAACTGTGATGTTTACACTAACAAGAGGGCCATGATGGCCCGGTATCGCTCATATTCGACCAGTGGTTATGGAGTTAACCCAAATGTGTTTAAATCTGGACAAATCTAGGAGCATAACTTCGCTGAAAATCGCTGAACTAGAACGTGCTGATGAAATAGATATAAACTAGGTTGAAAACCAACCAATAGTTATGGAGAACAAACACAGACAAACTCTGTGACATACATACACAGAGACAAACAGACAGACAGAGCTGTATGATACAAAAACTATATTCACGAAATAACCATCATTGCTGTAAAGTTTCCTCGAACCCCAACAAAGGTTATGGAGATATGCCAATCTGTATTCAAATTTGGACAATTTAAAGGCGGCAACTCTGCTAAAAATCATCCGACCAGTATAAGCCAATGATATGTCTCTATGAATGGACAAAAATGCTTTCCAACCAAGAAGATTGTCTTTAGGAAACAGCATTAAATGTGCAAGTGTATTTTCTGAAATTTAAAACTGCGTTCAATACATAGTTGTTACTATCTCAAGCAGTTGCAGATTCTGTTAGAGTACGAATGTAGAAAAACGTCACCAGGAACAAAATGAAGTCACATTTAAACAGTAAAATAGGCCATTCTAATATTGTTACCTTGAGATTCCAACATATACATCCATTTTAGTCTACAGATAAAAAACTTTCCCAAGAATGAAATGCCAAAGAAATACATTCGCAACATTTGTGAAAAAAAAGCAACACTTGTGTCCTTGCAGACATAAATCAAATTACAAGAATAGAAATATTGAACTACTCCATTCTAACTGTCTGTAAATTATAGAAATCCAGGCATAATATTTAGCATTTTGAGCAGTAAAGAAATCATTCATGACAGAAAACAACACAGGTCTCATAAGTCTCAAATATAGATGCAAAGTTTATATTTTCTATTTCTTACCTATCTTCGTCTAACATTTATAGACCTTTACCTTTATGAAAAGGAGCGAGCTTTTTTTAAACAGGACTCTGGTTTGAAACCACTATTAAACCGCTCTGGAGATAAAACAAATATAAAACAAATAAAAATCTGTTAGTAGCAGACTTCTTTTGAGAAATACATATATATCTTTCAAAACTCTTACACGATTTTCTCTTCAAAATCTTAACGTAGTTGAATAGGCTTACGTATATATTAACGGATTGACTACAACCATCAGCCGTCTTATTGTCTTATTCATATAGCATTGGAACAAAATATGCGATTTTGCTAGCAACCTCATTTCCTTTTTGAATTTTTCCCTGAAACTAATTTTCCCAAAGGGCAATACTTATTTCAAGTACAGGTACTTTCTTATGCTATCATTTCATTTTTGTATATTCAAATCAGAAATAGTGACATACTCTCTTCGCCAACGACATGTACGCCTCTTTAATCCATGTCAAGACATTTTTGTTCGTTTGTGGTACGAAAACGAATCGGTTATTTTATCATCGGTTGCTGTAACTCTATAGAAATTCATAGAGGTTGTAAAATATATTTGTCTGGCGAACCATAGCAATCATACCATTTCAGCTTCCTGCTGTAATGTCAATTTATGATACACTTATGATCTTGGAATCTGCTTCTATAGAAAAACACAACTCATCAAACGGCTGTGCTTGCCCTTCCCCAATAACAATGTAGAATACCATGGTTTATTTTATGCCTACCAATGAAATATAGGGAAATATCAGTGAGATACAAGTGATAATCCACTGTTTTGAATCAGTGAAATTACCATTTTGATAATACACTGTTTGTGCCGGAACTACTGCTTGATGAAACTTCAGGAATTTCCTCACCACGTAAATGCAAGAGAATCCGCTGTATTTCAGACTGTGACAGCGAGTGAAATTTATTTACCTTGTTAAATCCAATTATAATATTGAATTCCTGAGCCTAACTAGTTGTGAACAATGATGAAATTCGCCATAAATTATTTAAAATGTCTGATTTGTTTACATAACTCACATGGACAATATCCAATATGGCCGACTTTCAATTCAATTGATTGAATATTACTCGGTATTAATCCGCTTTTATAATTAAAGTATGTATGGCTAAAATTCAATAAATATTGATAAACTTTGTAGAGAAAAATAAATGTTATATGATGAAAGTGTATTCAGTTTATTTCAGCAGAAGTAAAGTTATCATATGTATTGGAGATTGTCTGCACTTTTTTTTGTGCGGAGTAACCAAAGTACGCCTTAACTGATTTGGGGCTCACCATGGGGAATTTATATAAGGCCCTGATTAAAAATGTCATAAAATACCCATTTTTGACGTGTTGGCATAAAATAAAAAGAAAATTTGTTTGTTTTTAGTGGAAGATGGGAATTTATTTCATCTCGTGAACACCATATGTTGATATTTTCACTCGTGGCTGCGCCACTCGTGAAAATATCACATATGGTGTTCACTCGATGAAATAAATTCTCATCTTCCACAAAAACAAACAAATATCCTCTTTAAAATCGTTCTTATCATAACTTTGAACCATATATGCGACTATTCTAGCATGTTCATTTCCCTTTTGAATTTCTGTTCCTCAAACTAATTTTCGTTTTACATATTCATATCAGAAACAGTTATACATCCTTTTGTTCAGTGTTTGCTTTACTTTAACTGGAAAAGTCAATAAAAACATAAGGCGTATAAATGACTCTCAAACACCTACTGTAACTACATTTCACTGAGAAAGTGCTGTGGAACATGCAATGCAACAAAGCACTTAGTCAGCAGCTGAAATGTAAAAATGTCACATCTAAATAGACATATCTGCAGCCTGTTATTCCAATACTGTAAATGTATTCTTACCGAATAAGCAAACATCTCGTAGCCTAGTTTGATAAATTCGCTCTCCATCTGTAGCCATGTCTCTGATGTCTCCCTGCTACACCAAAATACATTTTGATAATATGCATCTAATACAAAAGGACTTACTCAGATAACAAAATCTTAACAAAGGAGACAGAAATATTTATAGTCGTTAAAAGACGTTTTCCGAGTCATAGTTCTCCTAAAGATATTTTACGACCTTAAAGCTCTATCTTTATTTCAGTAAATTAACAAAATATGAACTGAAACACTTAGGCTTAGGCAGCATTAAGCAGGAAATATTTCAGAAGATAAACTTTAAAGAAAATGGGTCACAACTGTTTAAATTTCATGTTATATGTAACAAGATTTCACGTGAAAAGAGATTTTCGAAAAATTCTTTAAGTGGCATTAAATGCAGATATACTCTTATAAAAGCATTTGTCACTGCATCTTTGACTGACTAATTAATTTTGTTACGATGAAATAATTTGTAACATGGCTTGAGCATATGTCCGCATCATTCTTTTTTAACATTTCCCTCACACGCCCTAATCTTGAAATATTACTGAATCTGATTAAAGCTCTTTGTGTTTACGTTATCCTGAGTCAGGCTATGTATAGCATCATAATTATATGATACTAAATGTTAGAAGACTTGAATAAGTTATCATTTAAAACATGTTTCCCATTAGTAGATATGACTGTATTAAGTAAAACAAACCAACAATGATATGTTTAAAGCTGGTTGGTGTTTCTGCAACCATCTAGTACAGTTTAATAACAAACAAATAGGTATTTACAAAGAAAACTATATCAATATAATTATACCTACATGCTTTTTGCAATACGTTAGAAAGAGCTATCTAATGTAAGAAAGAAGAAAAGGTCAGATATATGACAAGATCTATTTCTCTTAAAGTTGTTACTTAAACAAGGAAGCTCAATCTTTTATAATCAGATGTAACTAACACAAGACCAATCAAAAGCATCTGCTTGCTAGAGCTTATGATGCTTTATCGCGACAAAGTAACATAAGAGTTGGATATGACAGAAAACCAGCATTCACATTCTAAAACATGTACCTTTTGTAATCAATGAAATCTTAAATCAAGACAGGCGAGTTGCTTGTTTACCATGAGCAACAGAAGGTCATATAAACATACATATGACATATGTGAACAAGTATCAAATATCTAGGCCATGTAAACATAATTACTTGTAAATCAGATAACAAACAATTCTAATCAAATAGCCTTTATATATCTCAAATATTATCTAACAGTAACTAAATGTACATGTATCGCTGTTTCTGTTGCAACATCTACTATCAGTTTCATTGACCTTTCATTATTATGCTTAGATAAAATGCTATGGTACAAATATGACTTCAAAATGAGGTTTTAATACAAGATAGAAAGTAATTAATATTGCTTAATGGCATTCTGATACCGTTCTGACCGTAGTTTTAATACCGAAAATAATCATTTATACTTCGTAGCATTTCTAGACAGAAAATGGAGAAATATTACTATTTTCAAACAGATATTAAATAGTTATATGAGATATCTTCCAGAAGTATAATTTCATAACATAACAAACACTTGTTCCAAGTAATTCTAAAATCTTGTCTGTCTTTAAAGTCGCTGTATACTGTTGTTATGTAAAACTGTAAACTTGAACTTTTTACATGTAGACAGATCGACTGATGCACGCCTGTTGATACACCGAACCGCCATTTCCTGAGATGTGGTTTTTTAATTTTATTTCTGGACGAAAATGAATATTTTAAATCTATTAAACTGACCAGATGATGGTACAGAAGAGTTTTTCCAGATTCTATCTTGTATGAGTCTTGAACTGATCTCGTCTTTTCGTGAGAACTACAAGACAAACTGCAAAACGAGTTCATTCTTTACATAACTGATTCTTCCTGTGAGGAATCAATCGCAGAAGCGGCCACAAAACATCTTACAAAATCTGATATTTCTCTGTATTCTGAATATTTTATGAGATCACTGTATTCCGTGGAGATGTAAAAACAATCAAAGCATCGGCAGCAGATGAGAAGAAAGCATCTGCATCGAAGAAATACGTTTTATCCATCCAGTAATTTAAAATGTCAACAAAGACACGAATAAAGAAAGTTTCAGTGAACTGATTCCTATGATTCTTCTTCGAACCACTGATACTGGTGTTAAGCATTCCCGAACACGTTTGGAAAGTTTTGTATTTACAGCTTTGACTCTCCCCTGCAATTTAAAAAAGGCAAATAATTTACGCCATTCATATATTTTTTTTACCTTTTTACCAATTAAACATAATAACACTTTTTGCCATCATTTCGTTACGTATGTTGCTTTTATAGAAACAAGAGTTAACGGATGTTTTTGTTTTATCTTCCATAAAAAATGATTCACTCTTTAATTCTTGTAGAACTGACAATGGGAGAAAAACATTTCGAAATTATCAAACTTGATAACGCATCAACACTATTTTTAAGCTGTATGGACTTGTTTGTGGTGAACGTTTAATGGTGAGTGACTTCCACTATTTGATTTCAGTTCGACCTTGAAAAAAAACGCTTTTCCTGACAAAGGAAATATACAAACAACAAGGATTGAAATTGATGTTAATGTCCATCAACAATGACAACACCTTTTCTTAGAAAAAATTCAAGTCAGTCCGTGGAGCATTACTCAAAAGGTTTGTAATATAACACCGAAACAGAGATAAAAGTCTCACAAACATGTAATGGGAAGAGACAAGACGTACGTGAAAACCAAAAGACAAATTAGCTTAAGATAATATCTTGGGAATAATTTTCTTGTTTATGACTTTTTTCACTTCGATCATTAGATCAATTAAACCTGGCAAGATATGGTCTAGAAAGAAAGAGAAAGAAATAGAGAAAATATGCTTTGTTTAATTTTCAGAGGGAGGGAGAATGGCGATATTTTTTTTACTTTAGGTTTAAAATATTTCATTTCTTGTGACTGGACATATTACCACTCTTTTCAGTGTTGGTTTGTAACAAAATATATCAGGTATTCCAGTATTTTGTCACACAACGACCCACAGTCTCTCAATTCTGAAAAAAGGAGCACTAGAAAATCTAAGTACTGTTAGGGAACTGCAGCTCAGTTGGTGTGTCAAAGTGGCCAAAATGTTCTATCAATACGTGTTTAACGATTCCCATTGCGTCATCTAAGACCGATCCCTGGTCTTAGGGCTTACGAGGCTTGTTTGTCAAACAGTTTCCATACATCCCAAACTTCATTTATTCTTAACAACGTTGTAGTTCATTTATCAATAACACTGCTTCAGAACAAGATCTAACAAGGCTTAATTCTTCAACTGCTTAAGAACAAGATCAAACAAGGTTTAAATCTTCAACTGCTTCAGAACAAAATCAAACAAGGTTTAATTCTTCAACTGCTTCACAACAAGATCAAACAAGGTTTAATTCTTCAACTGCTTCAGAACAAGATCAAACAAGATCAAGCAAGGCTTAATTCTTCAAATGCTTCAGAACAAGATCAAACAAGGCTTAATTCTTCAACTGCTTAAGAACAAGATCAAACAAGGTTTAATTCTTCAACTGCTTCAGAACAAGATCAAACAAGGCTTAATTTTTCAACTGCTTTAGAACAAGATCAAAGAAGATCAAACAAGGTTTTATTCTTTAACTGCTTCAGAACAAAATCAAACAAGGCTTAATTCTTCAACTACAGGGTCCTAGATTGGGCATTTAGGTTATCATACAGAAGAAGATACAAAACCAGGACGTGTTTAGAATTTTCAGTCACAAACTGTGTTTATAAACTATTAAATGACATGTTGAATGCGTCAGTACATCTTTTCGTGAAATAAGAGAATGTTTTACGGAAGACTGAATATTTAGAAGACAGTTTGCAATCTCAAAATGAAGTTCACTCTGTGCATATGAGTTCTAATTCGCACCTCTAAATTACTGCTTCTATATTCCATCTTTAAAACCACTTCACTAGTTTCTTCTCTAGGATACACCAACACTGGATTTTGCATGACCTTCCTTTAAACATGCCATGTGCAAACTGTCTGGTAAAAGAAAACATACCTCCTATTTCTAAAATGCACATATTTGACCACTATAAAATTCGAGAAACATTTGTATATTTAAAACAAGACTTTGTCTTGACGCAATGAGACATATTTGACTTAAATCGTGTAGCCATTGCCACAAGACACGTTTCTCAAAGTATGAAATATTTCATAAACCTGAAATAAAAGGAGTTCATAGAGATATGTTTATTATTTCTCTTATGTGAACTGAAGTTCGTGTATAAATGATTTAACATATATTTGAGGGATTTAAACAATCGTAGCACACATAAGAAGGAACTTTAACATGAGTTGGTCAAAAGTCCTGTGCAGTCAATCATGCATTTTTTCCGCCAGTGACTATCAAATAATATGGCTATCATGAAAAGACTGAATGTTTCAGCTTAATAGATGAGTCAATTCTCGCTTCCATGATTTCTGACGTGTTATTGTAAAAGTTAGATCGCATGTCATTTTTGTCTAGCTTGTAAGTGACACACAAAGGAAACTCAGACATAATTCATCTTGTTCAGTGTTGATGAAAACGAACCTGTATTACAAAGGTTATAATCACATTTATGAAAGAAGTTATTTTATTCTGAATCTGTGAATAAATTGTACACCACGTAATGAGACACATTTACACATCTCTTCAGATTTAATTCACAAATATGTCTTGGTTTTTTTCACACCATCCTTTTTCATAACAGAAAGGAAACTATAGCATAGTTTTTGTTGTGAATATTTTGCAAAGGTGGAAAAAAAATGTGATGTGATCATCTCTTTCGGAGAAGTTACTTCTTGAGGTGTGCTGTGAGGTAAAAAGTTGTTATTTAGCGCAAGTTTTGCTATGATGTTGTTATGGGAAGTGGTACATGGTCAATCCTCTAATGATCTAAAAGTATCAATGCTACAATAGAGAGAGTATACAGTCATTCAAATCCTTGCAATCCAAAATTATAACCTCTACTTGAAGTATATGGGCAATAAAAGGTGTACAAAACGTAGGTACTGACAACTGAATTAACGAACACAGTTTCTGACGGCTGCTTTTCATGTGTGCTGGTAAATGCATTTAAATTATCTTAAGGATGTTTTCCTTTCAAGTGGATGTGAGTATCTGACATTCCAATCAATTTTAGTACATTACCGCAAAGGGTACGTTTTATGGCTTTCTCATCAATACTGATTTTAAATGTTTCGAGGCTTTTGCGAAGACATATTGTTGTAGAGAGAATTACTGTATATGATAATTTGCAAAAACAAGTTTTACATTGAGAAAAGTCAGAGATCGGAAAAGTTTATTTCTTAAAACAATTCTCAATTAGTGTTTAAAATATCACACGTAAAAAACAACGTAATTCATTCCATTTTTTATTCTAACAACATTAAAGAATTCACCGACTTTCAGTCGCGTCATTAAAACGACGCCCTTTGATTAACAAACTCGGAATGAAGCCCTTCTCCAATTAAACAATCTCAGTTGTAAGGACACATATACATATCAGTGTCAATGTCCTGTTGACTCTTTAGCAGCGGCCGTATTTTTCGAACCTCCAGTGCACTAACTTATGGACAAGTAAACACCTGCACATTGACTAAAAAATCCTTACATATATTTTATAGCAATTATTACATATCTACTTTTTCTATTTATTTCGATTACTTTGTTACTGATTTTATAAACGTGATGTTTAATTATTTTTTCAAACCTCTGAAAATAAGTCACGTAATGCCCTTTCGCCATTCTTCTAAAAGTGGGGGCATCTCAGTAATTTTGCAATGTCATTCTATAAGCCCTCAACTAAGCGTTTAACGTGTTTCTGCAACAAAGTTGAAAAAAAAGCCAAATTTCAGAATATTGTGCCTTCTTTCAGATATAAAAAAATCTACCAGTAATTATCGTAGGTCATGATCCTGCTAGAAATTCTAAATAATTTTTTAGAAGTCTCAGTCTACGTTTTCTGACAAGAAGATGTACAGAAACAGATACCTATGTAAATTGTGTAAATTATCTAACCCCCGGAGTAGAGCCAAAAGTGGCAATATAGGCAGTTTGAACAATTTTAGTAAAGGTCAACTAGGCAATGCTTTATAAAAAAATTCTCGAAATTCTGCTCTTCCTTATTTCTATGTGAATGATGTGACCCCGGGTTAAAGCAAATAAAATCTTTATGGACACAATGTGAAGAATCTTGGTCAAGGTTCATTTGACAATACCAAAAACATACCAAATTTTAGAAGTCTTAACCTTATGGTCTCTGACAAGAAGACTTTTGATGTTTGTCGATATAAGTGGATGTGAATCATCTGACCAAAAAGGCAGGACCAAACAGGACCTCAGCGGCAAAGTCTAAAACTATTAGTTGAAGTCCACTAGGAAATGCTTTGTACAAAATGTCTGAATTCTAGGCCTTCTGCTTTCACAGAAGAAGGATGTTTAAGTTTTTCTCTATATTCCTGTGCAAAACTTTTGACTCTCGGGTTTGGCCTACAGTACCCAAAAGGACATAAGCAGAGGCTCGCTAAACAATGATACATACCAAAGTTTAGAGCACTTGGCCGGGTAGTTTAAGAGAAGAATATAGAAAATACTGTATTTTTATCTACAATTATAATTCTAAGAGATGCAAACGCTGTAGTAATTTGAAATGTAATTCTACTGTTAATCTGAGCGCTGTTGATGACCGACACACTTACAATGTTGTGTATATTTTACTTTGAAATTTTCATAACTGTTGGATTGAATATGCTGGACAAACAGGACGCTTTAAAACACGTATTGGTCAACGTTTTATTACAATTCAAAGTAAAAGCGAAATCAAAACATTTTATATCAACATGTCAAATTTTCAGGACACCGTTTACAATATGTTTTTATACAACCTTTAGAAAAGCTTACTATTGATAGCAGTGCATCTAGAGCACTTTAAGTCAGAGCCAGGCTTTTTTTCGGAACATTAATGGAATCAAACACTTCAGACGCCTTACAAACGACGTTAAAATGATAACATTTATCAAGCAACATTTCAAAAATCCTGATTATGACATTTTTAAGTACTTGAAATGCGAAAACATAAATCGAGGTCCCATGGGAGTAGGACTAAAGGTAACATCAAAAGAAAGTCACATGTTCGTTGTTCAATTCATGACCTTCAAATTATTTTAAAACACTCCGGCTGACACACTATGCTTTCACGTTTGGCATCTATTTCTATATAAAATCTGCAGGGACTGGATTAAGAAGCCGATTCCATTGTAATAAGAACTCATCCACTTTAAGAAGTTGCAAGTCTTATTCAGTGTTAGGCTTGGCATGTTCTCCGGCCACACATTGACTTGCAATCTGATCATCGAAGACATTTTCTGAAAATATCTTTAAAACAACGGAATTGATTTTTTGACATTCCAAGTATATTTTAAGACAAAACGGTTAAATCGGTTGTACCCTATTATTTTATAAATACTGAATCACTTATCGTGTGTTATAAATACAACAAGCCAACTAGAAACATATGTTTTAATTATAATTAAGTTACCTCCTATTTACATTGATGAAAATGCACCAAAATCTTGAGATTGTTCTTACTCAAAATATTGCTATAAGCCTGCCGTTCATCTCGTTACTGGTGATCTTCATTATTATTAGAAACTATAGAATCCGTAATTTAATTTCTAAATGTCTCAAAAATAGAATTCATTGGAAATTGATTTGAATGCCTCTCGTGCAAAACCTGCGGAGTCATTTAGCTTTGTTTTAATAATGGTATAAAAGACATCAAGCTGAGCCTAATGCTCTTTCTAATTGGAAAAGACAAATCTTCAAAACAACTGACACTCGCATATCTTTTTATAAATGAAACACTGCTTTATTACCAACTCGACCTCGTTTTGACGTTTGTCATTTGAGAAACGGAATTCAAGACTTTCATTACAGATTGTATTGGCACCTGCCAATAAGGCTTCAAATAATGTAATTATAGTAAGACGGATACACGATATTAATATTCAAACTAAAGAGCTAATAGTTCTTATACACTGACTTCTTCATCAGAGGGTGATATTGTCCCTGCATACACGGTACAAATTGCAAAATTTAGAAAATTTAGAGTAAGTGTTGAACCGAAACAAGCTAAAGTACCTACAATGTATTGGTTGGATAAAATGCAAAAAAAGGAAAAAAACACCATATAAAGCAAGATTTATCGCTTATTTATTCCAGTTCTTGTACAACTACTATATTATCCGTGCTCTTAACATCTTGTCTTACAGCCATTAAAGAACATATCATTAGATACTGCGAAAGGATTTTTGAAACCACTGGCAAAAGTCTATTATGGTCTGTTGAAAACTCGGGTGACGTTTTAAATAAGCTTAATTCAAATCATTTCAAGGCGTTTTCTTTTTCTTGATCAAGTCGCTCTCTTTCTTACTAGATAACAGTTATGTTAGATTTGGTACTTCTATTTATAAACGGGTGGTGGGCATTCCCATGTTCACTAACTATGCACCCCTTGTTGCTGATCTCCTTTGATACTGCTTTGAGAGATACTTTCTGTTATTTCTTTTTAGTGAACATCAAGATGACATTATTACAGCTTTTAACAACACCTCAAGGTATCTTGACGATTTGTTAAATATAGATAATAACCATTTTCCATCTCTGGTCTACGAAATATATCCAAATGAACTCCAGCTTGATAAAGCAAACACTTCAGAAAAGCAAGGACACTTTCTTGATCTAAATCATTCTTTTGAAAATGGTTTCGTAACTACTAAAATACACGATAACATATATGATTTTGATTTTGATATTGTTAACACTTTTTAGATTGTTAGGTCCAACGCGTTACATCTTATGGGGTTTATATCTGACAACTTGTTCACTTTTCTAGAGCATAAACAATGTTAAAGATTACAGTGAACGCAATCTTTGCATAACAGGAAAACTTTTGAAACAGGGATATCAGTACCAGAAAATAAATAACGTTTTGCAAGTGTTATCGCCGATACCCAGATTTAAGTCAAAATACAACTACAGTTTAAAATCACTACAGCAACTAGGTATTTCTCAACCAGTGTTTTATGGAGATTTGATTTATAAATTAAATAAAATAAAAACCAATATTATTTTCTCAAGGTTATTTGTAAAAGCAATCAATAAATTCAGAAAGAAAGGGTACCAACAGGATATTCTGCAGCGCTTTGCCTGCTTGGTGATTAACCTTCTACAGCTGATAGCTTTGCTTACCTCTTTGTTTGCACGACGGTAGCAGGAGTTTGAGAGTTCATGAAGGTTTTTAGGGAATCTTCATAAGAACGTGAAAACTCGATCTGTCTCTTTTTTCTGCCATCGTGTTCTTGCTGATTTGACTCCACCTGCTCTGGTTTCAGTAAGGTCATTAAGTACCTACTTTTTTCACTCCACGATGCCATTGTGTGCTTTTGCATGCAACACTGTCGAGTTGGTGGGTGAGTTGGAGTTAATTCACCATAACAACTTGTTCTTGTTTGTTCTTATGATAACTATGATAACCTGATGAGGCAAGTGTGAGGTCGGTGCACCCTAGACCCTGGTTTAACCCCCCCCCCTCCAGGGGTAAATGTTTTGCCACTGATCGTTCCAAGGCAGTAACCACTCGGGTTTTCAGTTTGATAATTATTTGTGGTGTTTTTAACAGATCTATAAATGAATTATGCCATCTTTTCCTCTACCTTTTGACTCCATTGCAAAAAATGGCCACCATGGCTAAAATAAATGTTTCTCATCATTTTGCTGCATATGACGTCTTTTAACAAGCTACTAGTTCTTAACAGCAGATCCATAGCTAGGTGAGCGATCCAGAGCCATCATGGCCCTCTTTTTTCTTTTTATTTTATTTTTGGTGTTGTTGTTTTTGTATCTGAAACTTTGTTTCGAACCTTACTGACAACATGGCGGAGTTCTTTTGTAACAGGCTCATTTCTCAAAACAGCATGACTGACAATCATTCTACGTGAAAGGTAGAAATATCAAATCTAAGCCAACTAGTGACATAACATGTTTACCGGTTCCATATCAGACGAGCATTCCATTTTGTCTTCAACTAAAAAAGACGTTGAATGTACATTATGATACTTGGGATTTTGTCAATTAGCTAAAAACTTTAACGGAAACTAGATGGGTGTTCAGTGGAACACTTGTGTCGCCCTTGGGTACTCTGTTAGAATAACTAAAAAAGTAAACAAGAGCCTGCTGGAAAAGACAGCATGCTAGTCAAAGTACAACAATACCTGTCCACAGACAGCATGCTCCACTTTTCTCAGTGCTGGATAATTAATTATAAGCCAAGTTAAACAAGAGGCCCAAGTGAAAAAAATTTGACTGGGGCAGGGCAAGTACCTAGTCATACAAGATGTAAAAAAAATTTGGGTCAAGTAGTTATGTATTTAAAAAAAAAAATTTGGGCCCCGACAGTGGGGGGTGTGTGTGGGTGTGAGTGATGGGGAGTGAAGTACCTATGTATTAAAAAAAAAAAACTTGGGCCGGGTGGGCGGGCTGAGGGTGGATGGGGAGTCAAGTACCTATGTATTAGAATTTAAAAAAAAAGAACCCCGGGGGGGAGGGGAGCTGTTAAAAAATATGGGTGGGGTGGAGGGCGGACTGGTTTGGGGATCGGATGGGGAGTCAAGTACCTATGTATTAAAAAAAATTGGGCGGGGGGGAGGGGGCGGGGGGTTGAGGGTGGATGGGGAGTCAAGTACCTATGAATTAAAATTTTAAAAAAAGGCCCAAGGGGGGGCGGTAAAAAAATGGGGGGGGTGTGACTGGTTGGATGGGGGGGATGTGAGGGTGGATGGGGAGTCAAGTACCTATGTATGAAAAAAAAATTGGGCCCGGGGGTGCGGGTCCCCATGCAGAGGGGACGGGGGAAGTACTTACCCATCTCATGTCAGTTAATATTTTATTTCTAGGCTTAAGAAGTTTTTTTATATATATTTAAGTATAAGCAAAATCAGACCCCTGGGGGTGGGGCTAACTGTGACCCCAGGGACATAGGTACCAACAATCTTTGCAGGGGTCTTGCTGGTGATCAAGTATTCCAAGTTTGAATGGAATATCCTTGACACTTTTTGAGACATGGACATAAAGAAAAAGGTTAACCAAGAAATTTTAACTTGAAAAAGGGGCATAACATTGCAAAAATAAATTTGCCCTTAAGAAATGGTGTTTTCTTAAGTGATACAATTGTAAGCATTACAACTGGAAAGTTTGATGAAGAAACATTAAGAAATGGCATAGTTATAGCCAATGTTAAGTTTTTATGACAAAATCCAAGTACAAAAAGGGGCATAACTCTGTCAGTTGTGACCTTGACCTACACATTTTGGCATCATTGCGACCCTGTTGTCGTAACCAAAATAATTTGAAAGTTTGATGTTGAAATGTTAAGAAATGGCAAAGTTATTCCCAACGTTAAGTTTTCATGACAAAATCCATGTATAAAAAGGGGCATAACTCTGTTAAATGTGACCTTGACCTAGAAATTTTGGCATCATCCCGACCCTGTTGTCATAAGCAATACAATTTGAAAGTTTGATAAGATAATGTTTAGAAATGGCAAAGTTATAGCCAACGTTAAGTTTTCGTGACGGACCGACGGACCGCCGGACCGACGGACAAAGCGATCCTTATGTATCGCCTTTTCTTCGAAAGGGCGACACAAAAAGACAATAAAACAGTTCGTGCAGTTTTAACGTTTTACAGTGGTAATAATCCAAACACATTACAACAACTCTCCTACCTGCTACCACGAAATTTCTGTCTTCATTTTCCAGCAAATTGGTCCCTTATTAACAAAACAATCTACTAACTTTCTTTACTTAGAATATGATAGGCATTATGTGCTATTCATAAAGTACAGAAAAAGTACAGGTGTATTCTTTTTGTTAAAGTACATACAAACTATTAACCTTATTTCACCTGATAAATTGTCAATTACATGGTAGCTTAGCTACGGTTTTACTTTGTTTATCACCAGAATATAGGGAAGGAAGCTGTTGCCACCAAACGATTAAGCGAAATAATAAAAATGTGAATTAAAAAAAAGTATTTACGAGTAGTATTATAACTGCTATAAATGCATCAATGCAAGGAGACGATATGGTGTAGCTAATAAAAAATGACCAAAATATATTTAAGTATTGACTGTTTCTTGTGCAAGAGGAAGGTACTTTGGGTTTTCAGATAATTTTGTTTCAACAGTATCAGGGATATTCAACATAGCTATTTTATGGAATCGCTGTACATTAGAATGACTGGTAAAAGACAGTTATCCTACGTAACATATTTTTATGGTTTCGGCGAGGCTTTGATCTACTTAACAGACCAATAGATTTACAATTGAAAGCGAGGAAAAAATCCCCATTATTTTTTTCCATTAGTCAGTTGGTAAACCAGGAAGACATTACGTGTCAATACAAAACATTACGTGTCAATACAAAACAGTACGTGTCAATACAAAGTACTTATGACTGGAAAACAGATCATAAGTGCATGATAGAAAACCTCGTGTACTAGCGTATTACAAAATTGCAGCCGTTTGTACATCTATTATAAGTGCTCCTAAGTCATTCCTATGTCCAGTTCTTATACATGTCTGCATCTGTCAAAGTGTTTGTCTTACTAATGCCTTTGTGCTTGTGAGTATTTTTGTGAGTTAAGTGCATACTTTTTTCACACTGTCTTGATGTTCTTGTTAGAACATTAAAATCTGGTAAGGCAATGGTTTTTTTACTAATGATTTAAGTACGAGGGTCATGGTACTGAAACATTAGGTCAACATTGTTCGCTGTTTAAGAACTCGCTTAGCTTGCAAGTATTTAAAGAATAAAAAAGCAATGGCAGTAGTTAACGAAAAGAACATATAACAGTTGTGTCATATTTATACCAAGAAGCAAGGATCACACAGTATTAGAAACAGAACAGCAGATGCTTCACAATCAATATCATAGGCTTGCAGAAGGTAAGTGCTTCAGGGTTTTACAATTTACAGAATGCAAGTAAGTCAAGTTTATATATATATCTGCGAGTTTTAAAACTGAACACAAATAAGACTGAAAACAGATAAACTGGCATAGTGCAGTTTTCTAGACAAACATTCAATCAATTTTGTCAGGTTCTATACAAGGTCAGAAAACTCTTAACAATTCGTGGCTTACAAATTTAAATTTGAAGTTCCTGACAAATCTTTGTTTTATAGACCAATTAACTTCTTGCAGTAGACAGGTAAATGATAAGATACGGCAAGTTTCTTGGTCTAAAGCAATTTACTGCTCTTAGTTCCAGGAAAGCAGACAGTTTATTGATTCGAAGTGGCTTTACCAACAATGTGACTGGAATTTCTTGTTATGTTTAAACTATATTTTCCATTTAGACTATAATTTATATTCATCTATTATTACCAACTGTGCTTCCAATAAGGATCTAAGCAAGTCTTAAAACTAAGTTAGAATGTTAAGACTTTCTTGTGGCATTTAAAACGTTGCATTTGTATAGTAAAATAAGATAAATTTGTATTGTGTATTAATTTAATATTAATTTATTTAATTATTGCATATAACTGACAATATTGTTTAATACTATTAAACAATATTGTCAGTTATATGCAATAATTGTAGATTTGTATTTGATAACTTCATTTTTATTTAATGCTGTTAATGTGTATTTGTATATCTCTAAGTTGACTTTTATATTGATTTATTTGTATTGTAAACTTTCTATTTGTATAATATCTTTTTGATATAAATTATATAGAGGATATTTGTTTGTTTTGGTGTAAGATCGAAATTTATTTTATCGAGTGATGGCAAGGATTTATATTTTCACGAGTGGCGCAGCCATCACCAAAAACAAACAAATTTTCTTTTTATTTCATTCTTTTCAATGGATTATTTGAATTATTTCTCATTTTTAATGTTTTACCTATCCAAGTGTTCCCCGTCTGGTGCCCCACTTTCCTTCTTCTTCACGTGCTAACACATGTATATTTCGTAATAAAAATAGTTCCAGATAACTCTCATTTTTAATATATAATTCACTAGACAGGGTCTTATTCATTTATTATTTTATGTCAAACAGAAAAAAGAAATCGTTTTGTAAATTTATTTAGAGCAAACAACAGTTTTAGGCTGATAAAGCTATTGAATTACTGCGCGTGAATCGAAGTCAGCTCAGTTCAATCCGCCATTTTTTTTTCATTCACAACGTGTGTGGGAATTATAAACAAAACAAGGATTTAAATCAAACTAGTGAACGAACATCATAACAGGTATATTATTTGCCTAATTCATATTAATTAGAATCAGTGTCACTGTCAGGTAGCATCCTGATACGTTTGTATGGCCTAATTATCGGCGAACACGGATCAACGGCTGCAGACAACTCAATTTGTACTTTTGTACATGTATATGCGGTTAATTGAAGGGAAAAAAAGTAGTTCCGTAGCAGTGAAATTATCAAAATGATAATTTCACTGTTTGAAACAGTGAGATTATCAGGATTTAATCTACTGATATATTTCAATAATCCATTGAAAAGCATGAAATAAAAAAATATATTTGTATTTTATATTTGATTCTGATCATAAGCAGAACATATAATTGTAAAAGTGACAAAAGACCTATGTTAGTATATATCTTGATGTTATGAAAAAACAGGCCTCACTTTCTCCGTCTGGTAGAAATCACTTAGATATCGGTATCAATGGAAGGTAGCAAATGTAAGTGTAAGGGAAAATTACTGATTTTTTTTATTTTCGGCTGTGTCAACGTTTATAAATAATGTCCATCTTCATTTTCTCATGAGAACCTGCTGGGGCAAGTGTGACATTGGAGCACCATGCTTCCTTTTCCTCTCTACTCCTATACTGTATAGAGAGGATATGTTTTCTGACTGGTTTTTCCTAATATGCGTTTTTCACTCTTTCATTTGCTAGAGAACATTCTTGAACGAACCAATACCATTCAAGCTGTTACCACAGAACTCATTAATTTCAGTGTAGCTGAAAATATTAGAAATGCAGTTCTGTATATATATTCTGATTTTGATTGTACTTACGTTTCACACATAAAACTGCTTTTCATTCTCTACGTTGCGTAACATCATGCCCATAACTAAATTTTAAGCAATAACATGTTCTATGCAAACGTCCCTAACTATATTTATCTCAATACAATATTTAGAAACCAAACGTTATTACTTGTCCATGCTTTAATAAGCACAGGGTAATTTATTTTCATTCAAAAATATTACTGTTTTTGTGCAATGTATAACTTATTGCTTTTATTTTTCCACATTGATTAAGCCTCATCATTTGTAAAGTTATACTTTTGCCCTTAAAGTCATCAAACATATTGAATGGAACTACATTTAGAACTAGACTTTTTCAAGAACTTTGGAACTAAAGCTAAAATTACAGTCTGTTTTGAATAACAGCAGCAAACAGCATGGAACCAATGTGAGATTGCACATACATCAGATGTTTCATAATTTCCCATCTATCCTGACACAACCACCTGGGTGTGTCTGACATTTTGTTTAACTTAACATTTTACACAACTAAATGATATTTAGCAAGACATAAAGTCATGGTCGTTCATTTCTTATAGAAAACTATATTGTTTATGAACTCTTTATGAGACGTTTGCTCTAGATAAAATGACGGCATTATAATTATAAAATTCCATATTAAGGAACATTCTATTCTGTACATAGAACTATGTAGATTACGAACCAGATACAAATGTATATCTTAAATTATGTTTATTATTTATGATGTATCTGCATGACATATTCTTTATAGTAACCTAAAATAAAATTATAACTTATGGCTGTGCCAGAAAGATTTCAGATCACCTTTTTTGGAAGCGTTTTACAATGAATCAAAATACTTAATGTCAAACTCAGTGACCTTTCAGGCTAAACTTGATACTAATAAAATGACACTATCAGTCTCCGGGCATGCCATGGGCTAAACTTGATACTAATCAAATGACACTATCAGTCTCCGGGCATGCCATGGGCTAAACTTGATACTAATCAAATGACACTATCAGTCTCCGGGCATGCCATGGGCTAAACTTGATACTAATAAAATGACACTATCAGCCTCCGGGCATGCCATGGGCTAAACTTGATACAGATAAAATGACACTATCAGTCTCCGGGCATGCCATGGGCTAAACTTGATACTAATAAAATGACACTATCAGCCTCTTGGCATGCCGTGGGCTAAACTTGATACTAATAAAATGACACTATCAGCCTCCGGGTATGCCATGGGCTAAACTTGATACTTATAAAATGACACTATCAGTGTCCGGGCATGGCATGGGCTAAACTTGATACTAATAAAATGACACTATCAGTCTCCGGGCATGGCATGGGCTAAACTTGATTCTAATAAAATGACACTATCAGTCTCCGGGCATGGCATGGGCTAAACTTGATACTAATAAAATGACACTATCAGTCTTCGGGCATGCCATGGGCTAAACTTGATACTAATAAAATGACGCTATCAGTCTCCGGGCATGCCATGGGCCAAACTTGATACTAAAAAAATGACACTATTAGTCTCAGGGCATGCCATGGACTAAACTTGATACTAATAAAATGTCACTATCAGCATTTGGGCATGCCATGGGCCAAACTTGATACTAATAAAATGACACTATCAGCCTCCTGGTATGCCATGGGCTTAACTTGATACTAATTAAATGACACTATCAGTCTCCGGGCATGCCATGGGCCAAACTTGATACTAAAAAAATGACACTATTAGTCTCAGGGCATGCCTTGGACTAAACTTGATACTAATAAAATGACACTATCAGCCTCCGGGCATGCCATGGGCCAAACTTGATACTGATAAAATGACACTATCAGCCTCCTGGTATGCCATGGGCTTAACTTGATACTAATAAAATGACACTATCAAACTCCTGGTATGCCATAGGCTAAACTTGATACTAATAAAATGACACTATCAAACTCCGGGTATGCCATAGGCTTAACTTGATACTAATAAAATGACACTATCAAACTCCGGGTATGCCATAGGCTAAACTTGATACTAATAAAATGACACTATCTGCCCCGGGTATGCCATTGGCTAAACTTGATACTAATAAAATGACATTATCAGCCCCCGGGCATGCCATGGGCTAAACTTGATACATCCGGGTATGCCATGGACTAAACTTGATACTAATAAAATTGACACTATCAGCCTCCAGGCATGCCATGTAAACATTTTTCGTAATTACTGGATTTGCCAAGAGACTTGTTTCACCTTATAAACAGAAACAAGAAATAAAATCTCATAAAATATTTGATAGCACGAGGAAAATGCTGGCGGCTTTTAACCTTCTGCACTGAATGGTGATTTTTTTTCAAACGTTATGTCTTTTAGTAGAGCCTTTTCCTTTAAGCCATAATAATTACGAAAATACAAGAATGCCTCATTAGTCTGTATAATGACACTGTTCTCCTTGCACTAAAACACTTGGCGCAGTGTAAAAGATAATTTAATCTAATGTTCAAATTACTTTTCTGTATTTCGCTGTTAACCAATTATGTCTAATAGAGCTGCTCTTATGAAACAAGGACGGATTATAACAGATGAGCTGAAAAGATATTTTTTCATATACATCTTTCTGTGAAACAAATCTCTTCCCATACTTCAGATAGTAACTAGGAGACTATGCGTTTAGCAATATTTGTGGCAAAATATATAAACATTGGTTTTGTTGTTTTAGACAAGAATGTTTTTTAAAGTAGTATAACACTTCTATTTACCAGTATGTTAAATATATGACCAAGGGCCGGGTTCAATAATAACTCGATCATCATGATTTATGCAATCTTTGTTACAGTCCTCTGAAAAAGATTTCCAGTTTCAGACAATAGACTTGTAAGGATTTTACAACGTATTTCTACATGCGTCAAATAGCCACTAAGGCGGAGCCAAAATCATCACAGGGGCATCATTTGAACATTTAGAAGTCTACTAGACAATGCAAAGATTACTGTTTAGTTTATACTGTTTTTATACAAAGTATTTTATGCAGTATCACAATATTTTTTTAATGATTGTCGTCTTCTACACGAGAGCAATGTTTTCATTTCACTCTCCTAACGCAAAGCTTTTATGATACTCTTGGTAAACATAGTAATGTAAAATTCAGTTAAACGTGATCACTTCTCAATATCCCCTCATTAAGACATACAATACCTTGGTATAATTACTTGTTATTCCCGCTTGTACAGAAATTTGCGAGTTTTAATGGCTATAAAGGTCCTTACTTTTGTAGAACATATCAAATTTTATGACCAAGATGTTAATATAAAATCACAGGCCTATATCTTGTTCCCACTATATCACACGAAACAAATGAGACGCACTAAGAACGTGGAGGCGTTTTAGTTCATAGCAATGCGAAAATAGTTCTTTATAATTGTATTGTTTAAGTTAGATAATATAACGTGATACGAAACAAATATTGGTCATTGTTCTATCTAGCTCCAGACGAAGAAAAAATATTTGAAATCTCCTTAATATAGAAAAAATATTCTTACTGACTGTCATTCGTAATGATATAAAATTTAGGTTCAAATGCAAAATTTAAAAAGGCATGCTTAAAGAAATTAAAGTAGTCGCATCCCCCACCACCACCACGCTCTCCGCCCCCTTGTTACCTACAGTGTGTGTGTTTTAAATACATGTGTTCTTAAAACAAGAGGGCCATGATGGCCCTGAATCGCTCACCTGATAGACCATGAAACGATATTGTAGACATAATGAGGAGAGAATTGGTGAAAGAAGGGCATGTGTCCACACTTGCTGATTGGTGAAGTTTTAACTTTACATGAACTGTTTTAATAATTTCCAGTTTACCTCATTTCGTCTAGATGATAAATACATGGAAAATGTTAACATTTCAAAGTCATTAGACTTTCGATACATTTTTTTTTCTTTGTAAGTTAACATGAAACTATTGTATGAAGTACAAATTGAAATATGGATATCTGAAACAGGTGTAATGTTTTCATTTTGGCTGAAGGTAGTTTCCTTCAGAAATGTACAGTCTAGAAGTGACTTTTGTGTTAGGGTATATGCTATTTTGAGACAGTATTTAAGTTACATAATGGTATGCAGTTAACCTGTGTTGGTAAATTCTGTACCAGTACAGAATTTGAGAGCACGTTATGACACACAAGATAGGTGATCCACAGACCATGGACTGTACGTACTGAACTCAGCAGTTGGGAAGACCGAAGCAAACTTTGCAGACTAAGATCAGATGGCTATATAAACTATATATAAAATGAATTGACTATGGGGCGGGGTCAATTTGACCCCGGGGATCATGATTTGAGCAAACTTGGTTAAGGTCTACTAGGTCATGCTACATGCAAAATTTCTAAGCTCTAGGCTTTCTGGTTCTGGAGTAGAAGATTTTTTGAAGTTTTTCCTATATAAACTCTATATAAAATCAACTGACCCCCAGGCGGGGTCAATTTGACCCCGGGGATCATGATTTGAGCAAACTTGGTAGAAGTCTACTAGTTAATGCTACATGCAAAATATCTAAGCTCCAGGCCTGCAGTTCTGGAGAAGAAGATTTTTGAAGTTTTTCCTATATAAACTATATATAAAATGAATTGACTATGGGGCGGGGTCAATTTGACCCCGGGGATCATGATTTAAGCAAACTTGGTAAAGGTCTACTAGGTAATGCTACATGCAAAATATCTAAGCTCCAGGCTTTGTGGTTCTGGAGAAGAAGATTTTTGAAGTTTTTCCTATATAAACTCTATATAAAATCAACTGACCCCCGGGCGGGGTCAACTTGACCCCGGGGATCATGATTTGAGCAAACTTGGTAGAAGTCTACTAGGTAATGCTACATGCAAAATATCTAAGCTCCAGGCTTTGTGGTTCTGGAGAAGAAGATTTTTGAAGTTTTTCCTATATAAACTCTATATAAAATCAATTGACCCCCGGGGCGGGGTCAATCTGACCCCGGGGATCATGATTTGAGCAAACTTGGTTAAGGTCTACTTGGTTATGCTACATGCAAAATATCTAAGCTCTAGCCTTTGTGGTTCTGGAGAAGAAGATTTTTGAAGTTTTTCCTATATAAACTCTATATAAAATTAACTGACCCCCGGGCGGGATCAACTTGACCCCGGGGATCATGATTTGAGCAAACTTGGTAGAAGTCTACTAGTTAATGCTACATGCAAAATATCTAAGCGCCAGGCTTTGTGGTTCTGGAGAAGAAGATTTTTGAAGTTTTTCCTATATAAATTCTAAGTAAAATCTATTTACCCCCGGGGCTGAACCAGTTTGACCCCGGAAGTCATGATTTGAGCAAACTTGACAGAGGTCCCCTAGATGATGCTTCATACCAAATATGAAAGCTCTGGGCCTTGTTATTTCAGACAAGAAGATTTTTGAAATTTCCATTTTAAAAACACCTTTTAGGGCCTCACAGCCATATTGTGCATTGGACCGGAACCATTTGAGCAAACTTGGTAAAGGGACATCTAAGGACCATTAGTATGAAGTTATTTTAAAATTGGGCCAGGGGTTTAGGAGGAGATGTCATTTAAAGAAAATGTTGACGACGGACGACGGACGACGGACACAAGGGTATCCTAATAGCTCACTCTGTCACTGCGTGACAGGTGAGCTAAAAAACTGATCTCTTTTTATTTGAAGTTGTTGAAAGTATTAGTTAAAATATGACTTCTCAATCGGATCAAATCTTTTCTTTCTAACACATCAACTTATTTTGTGAAGGGTACTCACGTTATTGTGCCAAAAACAACAACAGTTGAATTCCACCTGCATCTGCTTTAGCGCCTATAGAATTGAAATTATTATTTTACTTTAAATAACATCAACAAAGAAACAAAAATCAAAATCTAGAAAAAAAATGTGGTTTTAATTCATAGTGGAGAAGATGCTGTTCACTGTTTGTTACACTAAGAATTTATAATTAATGAGTGTAAACTGGTCTGCTGAATCTAACCTTACAGCTAATAGAAGAAAGAGTGTTACGCTCAGTGGCACGGGTGTTACACTCGGAGGAAAGGGTGTTATGCTCAAAAGAAAAAGTGTTAGGCTAACAGGAAAGGGTGTTACACTCAGACGGAATGTTGTCATGCTAAAACAAAGGAAAAGGGTTTTATGCTCAAAAGAATGGGTGTAACGCTCAGAAAAAAGGTTTAAAGCCTATATAACCAGTAATTACTAACTGAGGAAAGGGTGTAATTCTCAAAGAAAAATGTGTTACGCTCATAGGAAAGAGTGTTATGCTTAAAGAAAAGGGTGTTGCACTCAGAGGAAATGGTGTTACGCTCTTAGGAAAGTGTGTTTTGCTCAGAGGAAAGGGTGTAACACTTAGAGGAAATGGTCTGACACTAAGTGCTTTGCTCAGAGGACAGAGAGCCACGCTCAGAGGAATGGGTGTTTCGCTGTAACTGTTACAGGAAAGGGCGTTATGCTCAGAGAAGGTGTTGTTATGCTCAGCGGAAGGGTGTTATGCTCAGACAAAAGAATGATACGCTCAGAGGAATGGTAATATACTCAATGGAAAGGGTGTTACGCTTAGACTTATGAGTGTAACGCTCAGGTGAAAGGGTGTTATGCTCAGAGGAAAGGGTGGTATGCTCAGATGCTCAAGTCGTCTGCTGATGCGTGCATTAAACTATGATATTGTTGAAATCTTGTATCTTTTTCACTGAGAACACACCACTGACAATGCCAACAAAGTGTCAGGGGGATTCCCTTAAAGCAGCAAGTTACATCAGAGGTAAAAGAAATTTGCACTAAATCAGATATATGTATTTGGAAATAAAAATATTACTAATCTTGGTTACCTAAATATATTAGATTTTTTTCAAAAATAAATCAAACCCAGTGAGTTAAGATAAATATGAGAAACTTCTTTTGTGAACGGCCCGTTAATAAATAAGTTAATATATGTACTAGAAGATATATTTGCATTTACATATCTCATATAGGGTGAAAAAAGCATTACTGACCGTGGTTTCGGCATTAATTATGTCTGAAAAGGTTTTTTTAATACTGATTTTCTTATTTCCTTTTTTCGAATATTCCGAGAACTGGCTTTGTTTAATGACGTCATGATAATAATCTCTGCAAAAAATGACTTTTTCACTTAGTGTTAATCACAGCTGTGTCCATAAAAACCTTCTCGCTTTTCCTACAATATCTGATAGTCCCTCTGTGATCTGAATAATTTATTAGATAATTCTATGATGTAGTCAAATAATCAAAACAGCGAACAGCACGTCAACTCATTTTGAAGTTCTTGTAACTTAGAGGAAACAACGATGTCTTCTATAGAATTTGTGCTAGCCATTTAAAGTTTCATTAAAGAAATGAAAAATAAAAGCCAAAAAAATATGTTTATCTTTATTTTAACTACAGACGATTCCTAGTGAGTTCTTGTGGAACAACCTCTGCAGTAAATATCTTAAAGAAGGCAAAGAATGTCATCTAGACTAAATGGATAATATTCTACCAACCCATAATGTTACCAAGAAGAAGTAATTTTTCACTGTTTAATGGCTGGTGCTTATTTCTTATGTCAACTATTAGAACATCTGGTATGTTTTGAAACCTTAATTTACAGCATAAATCCTTAACATTGTCAACCATTTCCAGAAGATTGAATAAATAACTTTATCCTTAACACATTATATCTAGTGAAAAACCCATTATATTCAGTGAAAAACCCATTATAACTAGTGAAAAACCCATTATAGTCAGTTAAAAAAAAACATTATAACTAGTGAAAAACATAATGAAGCAAGATAGCGAGTCTCAGTTTTCTTACTTTTCATCTAAAACCTTCAAATGCTTAACACTGTTTGGATAAGATCTCCGTAAATGTTCCTGAAGTAATAACAGTGAATGAAGGACATAGTATAAAATATTTTAATCGTATCTAAATTATCAAACTGCACCCATTCTGTATCGTCACAATGACACCGATGCTTTTACTGGTGAGGCGGTGAAATATTTCCAATACCTTTTTTTCCAACTCAACCTTGAACAAAGCATTCATTCACGGCAAATAACAGTGATTACAATTGATGAAAATGTTAAGCTTAAGGCACAAAACATTTTCTCAAAAAATGTGAAGTCAGTGCTTGGAAAATAACAACAGGTCTCTAAATGTCAACTCAGCAAGGACATATATCTTACAAAATCGTGATGTCAATGCTTGGAAGATAACATAATAAGTCTCTAAAATTTCAAGTCAGCAAGGACAAATATCGCACAAAAAGATATGATGAGAAATATAACACAAATTAGATTCTGATCACAACTGGAGAATAATTTACACATATAGACTTGTTTAATCAGATCAACCAAATCTGGAAAGCAATGTCCTGGGAAATGTTCAGATAGGAGAAAGAAGTACATTTTCATTTACAAGACAAACGGCGACATTATTCGAAGATTTAGTAAAGCATTTGGCTTGCTTTCCCTCATCTGTGACAATTGCTACTCTGTTTGTTGTTCATAACAGGAAGAAAGGGTTAATCTACTTTTCTTCGTGAATTAACCATTAATTCACTTACGCCATATTACCCGTAGGCTATTACAAGAAAGCAAAAGTACAACAGACAACTCCTTAAGATGTTTACGTTTGTTATGACAACTGTTACTATGCAATCAGCAGTAAAATCAACAAAATTAGTTAAGGTAGTACCGGTTTACAATAGTAGTTTTTGTGAGTCTGCTTCATTTTTTAACTAAAAAAATAACACTATGTAGTAAAAAAACATGTTATACTTACCAGAACATGCTCTTTTCGATTTACACCAATATTTTATCTAAATTAGAAATTCGTCTAAACTCAGATTTGATAACAAATACTCAATTTAACTGTTAGTGAAATATCAGCATTCTTGATATCATTCTGTTTCTGAAAATCTAAACTGTTTGGCAGGACAGCTTAACCCTAAATATCTATTTACACCTTGTAGCTAACACGAGCATTACTACTTGCAACCATAACCAAGTTCGGAAACAGTGATTTCTGAAAAATGTAAAAATGTCAGCTTTTTGTCAATACTACAGTCTGTTAGATGGTTTCACTTCAAAATTGTGGGTTGCGACAAAACATATTTTGTAACATTTTTAAATTAGTGATTCTCCTGATTTGTGGCTAATGAGAAATGATTCAGAAGTATCGGACTATTACAGTTTTGATAATATTCAACGATTCTAGCCCTTGGACCGTATAAGATTATTCTTTATTCTAAGTACTGTTTGTTACTTCTAGATATTTCACAGAAAAACTTATTTAGCTATAGAACATAGTAACTTGAAAACAACAAAAGATAATCATACCTGTGACAAAACTAGTTCACAAGGCAGGCTGACAATGTACTGAAAATTTAAATCATGAAACTTGCGCGAAATGTTTGGTCATGAAAGCACTGAAGATATAGCTGACTTTATTCAAAACTTTTTACTGTTTAACATCTCTCAAACTGCTTTATACTTTTATGTACAGATATCTAGATATTTTTCTATTGCAAAACAATTAGAGTTTAGAAAAAGGCGTCTGTTTCAAAAACACCGTTAAATCAAGATTGCTGAAAATAACAACTTGAAAAAGACTCGGAGATTCTAAATTTATTTCAAAAATACATAAATGTACATACCGAAACTTAAACTCATGTGCAGTAATTCATTTCATGAATGCATAAATTCTTTGATATTTTTAGTTGTTCTTATATATACTGCTCAAATTAATTAAAGGAGCTCCTATATAATCTATAAAATACCATACGCGTTTAGAAGATTTATGAATATCTTTTACAGAAATAACAAAATCGTTTTTTAACAAAAACAAATCGGCATTTTCATCGCCAACAGGCACTTTCCTGAACAGAGACAGTCTCAATAGTTCAGGATATGAACACTATCATATTAACTTTGAAATGGTGGTTTTACAGAAGAACAACCAATGGCTGTAAAAGCAGATTCAGGCCTGGAAACGTTTCATAGTCAGTGTCAGTAATGTGTGTATCCCCCTCGGGCGTTTAGGCACTCTGCATCGTCTGGGCATGCTCCTGATGACACATCTGATCATATCTTGTGGTATGGCATCCCATTCTTCTACAAGAACATGAGAAAGCTCACGGACGTTCTCAACAGGGTTCGGACGCGAAGAAAGTCTACGAGAAAGCATGTCACTTGGCAAATGCGCCACTGGCGATCTGTGCTCTTCTCAGACGAGTGCCGCTACCATGTTTCGACCTGTGACAGGCGTGTGAGGGTGTGGCGTCACCGAGAAGAGAGGTATGCGGAATGTAACATTATTCCATATGACAAGTTTGGCGGTGGGTCAGTTATTGTGTGGGCAGGGATATCCATTGACGTGCGCACAGACCTTTATGTGATCCCAGGAGGTAGTCTGACGGCCCTGAGATATTGGGACGAGATCCTAGAACCAATTGTTAGGCCATATGCTGGTGCAATAGGTGTAACTTTTCGTTTAGTGCAAGATAATGCTCGAGCACACACTGCAAGAATCGTCCGGAACTTCTTTGATGATGAAGGTATTGAGGTCATAGACTGGGCAGCGAAGTCTCCCAATCTTAACCGTATAGAGCATGTCTGGGACATGCTTTCTGGTAGACTTTCTTCCCATCCAAACCTTGTGCAGAACGTCCGTGAGCTTTCTCATTCTCTTGTAGCAGAATGGAATGCCATACCACAGGATATGATCAGATTCGTCATCAGGAGCATGCCAAGACGATGCAGAGAGTGCCTAAACGCCCGAGGAAGATACACTCATTACTGACACTGACTATGAAACGTTTCCAGGCCTGAATCTGCTTTTACAGCCATTGGTTGTTCTCCTGTAAGACCACCATTTCGAAGTTAATATGATAGTGTTGATATTCTGGACACTGTCTCTGTTCAGGAATGTGCCTGTTCGCAATGAAAATGCCGATTTGTTTTTGTAAAAAAAAAGAACGATGTTTTTATTTCTGTAAAAGATATTCATACATCTACTCGACGCGTATGGTATTTTATAGATTATATGGGCGCTCCTTAAATTACATTGAGCAGTGTATATCTTTCGATATAAAATATTCGCTATTTCATTACTAAACAACAGTCTCATTTTCAAAACAGTGGTCATATACGACTGAAAACTATATTTCTAAATTTAAAAACATTGTCGATAATGTTGGTCAAACAAATTCGACTGGCAAAGTCGAGGGTTGTAGTTTAAAAGCCATGTTTGACTGATTTTGAAATGCTCATTGCCATATTACTTCTCCGATTTAAAGCCCCTATAGAATGAAACTTCATCAAAGCGTTATTACACTTCAGAGAATAAACGTGAGGACAAAATCAATACCAAGACTGAAAATGAAAATTAACTGTTCTGTGTCCAAAATGTTGTTTACAAGACCTCAACTTCTAGGCCATAAGTTTTCATTTTGGAAAGAATACGTGTTTAAACCTGAACAAAATCCCACCAAGAGCTTAAAAGTCTTCTTATTGTTCGTTAAAATACTTACTGTCGGACAGGAAACTGTTTTCATCACTCAAACAAACAATAAACGACCAAACATCTTTAACCGACATATAGTGTTCCATCTTTCTCGACAGCTTTGTCAGTGTTTGTTAGTGGATTCCACTCTTAAAATATTATACTAAAAAGCAGACTAAAATTAAATGTTAAGTGGAAATAATTCTACACTACATTCAGGTCTTCAGTTCAACGAAAGACCTTCACAAAAAATGACTGAGAATTAGATCCAATTAAAACAGAAAACTGACAGAAATGTTAAAATGGTGTAGTTTAAAGAAAGTGCTTCACGACAGACAAAACCGTATCACAATATCTTATGTTAAGCATTTGCTTATGTGAGCTTTACATAGCAAAATTCTCAGCTCTTTTACCCTTGGGGACACTATGTACGAAATTAGTTATTGCATAGAATGTATATTACTTCATTTGACTCAATATTACAAGATGAATTCGTATAATAGCCAAAGTTAAATCCTCTACATTTATTATAAAGCCTATACTATCTTATGTTCACTTTAGCGCTAACAAATGAGTATTTTATCTATAAATGTCTTCACCACATAACATCACTTATCTTTCAAGTGGAAACTATGTTGGAGCTCTTTGCCAAAAAATGTAAGAAATATGTCATCCTGCCTTACACTTGTTCTGCCTGCACAATACAATATTCTGAACATTTCATTTGCAGATTTCCTTTAAAATATGGTCGTCTTCAATTATGAATTGCCAGTATCTCTCATCTTAGTACAGAGAGGGCTTATCTCGGATTTTTTCACAACGCACATCAATATTCATATAATGATGCCACTTTTAAACAACATATCTCTACGACAGAAATAGAGTCAGCCTTTAAACAACATCAAAAATAACAAAAAAGTCAAGCCTGGCAGTTTTTTCACGTTCCTTTTGTTCCGTAGTAAACTCATTCTTCTGTGCTCAAGTGCTGTCTACATGTTTCTGGGTATTTCGTTTCTTGTCTGCATGCAATAATAAAATATACATCAGTAATAATTTTGCACAGAATAACATAATTTGACCAAAGGCAAAGAAAGCATACGGAAAATGGCATCTCTGCTATTAACATAGAATGCTGCTGTGTAAATGTATCAAAAATAGGTAATTCAGTCACATTCAAACTTTAGCAAAAGTATATTTACAGCACCGAAATTAATTCACATGTAAACAAAAAGTGTAAAAAGAGGACAAATAACATTTAATGAAACATCATGGCATATCTTGTTTTTTAACATTTTACTTTTGTAAAATAAAAAGTACTTATACTTCTGCATTATACAAAAAGTTTACGTTTTGAAGAAGGCAACAGCAAAGCAGACAAGAGACACTGATAGGCAAAACGAATAGACTGGTTCCTAGAATAGGTACTCAATGATTAAGATAATTTAGACCTGTAAACATAATTACTGAAAGATCAATTATCAAACATTCTTACGACAAAATCGTGCATTACCTCACAAATATCCTACAGTAATTAATCTTCTTACTACATCTACAAAAATAATTTAATGTCGGAACCATTTAGCCGTTATATATTCTCTTTTCAATTAAAAACAATACAATCATCCGATTAAGTAAAATCTTAGGTAATAGTTCCGAGACAAGGCAGTTCTTCATTAATTTTACCTAACGTATTGCAGATATTTTGTTCTGTCTTACTTTGAATGTATCAGAAAAAATAAGTGTACACGTACGGACAATTCCGCTTTCACCTTGAAACTGTACATTTAAGAGTATTTTTAGATGTTGGTCACTACGCTATCTGTTTAGAAAAGTTGAACAAAACTATCCCTTGGGTACATCAAGACAAATTTTCATAGACTAGCTAAAATATTCTTATTTCAGGAAAGACAAACTTTTTAACATAATTTCAGTATATATATATAAAGCTTTAAAGGCATGACAAGATATCTGAGATGAAATCTTGACCTTCCTAAAATAGCCTGGTAAGCCAGTGACTAAACCGAATGGTCTATGACTTTTCTTCAGCAGATCAAACGTATTCCAACAACCATTTTTTGTATAATTCTATTTCTACAGGTACTTGTACATAAGCGTTTTTGTTACGAAACCGTTATTTATAACCGAATATACATTTTGTAATGATTGGGGTATTCTAATTCAGTTCTGGCTAATGAATGTTGAAACATTGCTTTTTATGGAACAGTTAAAGTGAAACGTATTAGTATAAATATCTCGGAAAAGCTTAAAGAATGTCCTTCTAGAAATCTTCACAATACATACTGAAAAGCAGCTCTGACACAATACCAAAGGCCGTTCACATACTTTGTTTTCCAGAACAAGGAAATGTTTTCATAATGCATCTGAAATTAACGGATATTCTCGCCAACGCAAACTGCAACAGCGATGTTATTTTGACATTTTATCTTAGCCTTTGTATTTTGTTCAATTATCTTTGTAGACTACATTTTGCAGGGACTAAGTGAGGTTATTACTGTAACAGCAAATAGACGAAAAAGAACAATTCTGAGTAGGCATACTATAAACAGATTTTTATTTCTAATAGTATAGATTGAATATCGCGTATCAAACTGCTTATACTAAGATCAAAAGAACTTTTAGTAATTATTTACAATATTTATTGCAACTTTCACCATATATATCCGATACAAGACCCAAATAATATACCTTTGTTAATAAAGGTGCATCTGGATTGTGCTACATGTTATAACAGTATAAACTGCCAAACCATTTCCACAAGGTCGAAATAATAACCTTCCGATAATGTATAATATTCAATTTATCTGAATAGTCAGTGTTTCATTGTTAAAAATGTTATGATAGAATAAAAAAATTTAAATGGATTAATTATTCCTTCTATTATTCATCTATTATTCATACCAAACTATACCAAACTTCTTTAAATGAAAAATGTAACTATTATTGGTTACATTTTTCATTTAAAGAATTTTGATATCTTTGAATTCGCTGTGAAAACAAGAATTCTTATAAAACGTAGCAAATTAAGTTACAATCAGCAACATTGAAATCATTCAGAACGCTTGATAAATGTCTGCACTTTTGTAAAAATGTAATTCATTTTCGTTTTGGAAAGAGTTCATTGCTGAATAATAGTGTGTTGGTGTCCAAATGGGGACATAAACGCGTAGCTTCAAATAACTGGAGTCTTTATTGTTAGACGTATCTGTAACCTTCGAAAAAATAACACTCAGCACATTTATATTGATTTCAACATTATTTATGACACAGAAAGAGTTTGGTTGTCAGTAATTTTGAAAAAGAGCCGCATTCAGATTACTGCAATGGTTTCTAAATCTATCATGAAATACTGCCTAGTTTCTTTCTACACTAAAAAAGTATCTAAGAACAATGTGGTTTAGATAATGAAGTTAGACTTAGTTTAAAAGTGTAAGCAAGCCTTCTTTGTTTGAAAATAGTTTATTTTCCTTATTTTGCTAACTTTAGTAATAACAATAACATGTTTTCTTAAATTGGTAGACTTTGGTGCAATAGGGCAATGTTACTATATTACAAGGAGCATAACTCGGTTATCAAAGCAATTATTTTCATATGGTACAGAAAATGCATTTTTCAAACTATATTACTTAGGAAAAATTTATGTGTTCTTTATGGCAGCTAGATTTGATTTCACTGACGTTTCCTTTGGGCACAAAGAATAACCCACTTCCAAGTATTAATCTGTATCAAACTAACACTTTGTTCATGCCGCTCTGAACAGTTTATACGTCAACAAAACTTCATGACACTTCACCAATCTTTTTGTCGCTGCATATGTGACGTCCTGTCCAAAAATGACTCCATTCGGACGTTGGAGTTTGAAATAAACAACGTTTCTGTTAGGGTGTGTATCCTACGCTCCCTCACCAGCTAAATGAATACACTACCGTTACTTCACACCGCTGCTTTAAAACCAGTAGATTTATGATATTGACCTTTACAATGAACTTTTAAGCAACCAGTGAAAGTGCACCAATATCCCCAAAACCTAAAAATCTTTAAACCATTTTTCATTGGTTTAAACGATCATGTGATTCCAAAAATTATAAATAGACGGGTGTTTTCTGACAATTTTCAACTATGCATTTACGTAAACATCTTAATACAACATTGAGTTCGTTCTTGGACAATCAAGGAGCAATTTACAGGGATTAACGGCAGAATCAACGAAGAAAAACTGTAGATATTCTGCCATTCGTCAACACATTGATCTAAATTCAAGATTATTTATCAATATCAAATAATGATTGATCGTCACATAAACTTTGTATCAATTAACATAAACAGCTACAACAACAACAATAAAAGACTGAAATGACTTCCACAGAACTCGACTTCTCAAGGATACGCTCCAGGATGTTCGTTTTAACTTGTATAATATGATAAAAAATATAGCGACGGTTGATGTATGAGAGAGGTTACTCATAACTATAATTGTTTCGAAGCACATCTGTTGCTTGTCTTAGTGTCAATTATTATCAACAAGTCACAGCTGGTTTTATCAATTTAACTTCTTTACACACTCGAGTCGTACAGAATCTAAATCTCCCTAAAATTCTGTTTAGTCTTGATTCATGGAAACGCCCTAATTTGACAATTTGTATAAATTGTAACTCGATATTAACGTCAATTCTTCACGTTTCATGTAACTTAAATCAGATACTTACTACCACTCAGTAACATTGACAATCGACATGAACGTTTAAATTAATGAAGCATTCTGAATTTCATAAAAGTACACAATTACATCATATTCAGAAACTTTTCATTCAGAAGAAAAAATAAGCCAAAAATCGTTTTTTTTCCTTCTGACTAATTCAACTTTACGAAACACAGTTTGTTAATATCCAAAGTCTTATTGAAATGAATGGTTGTACAAGGTTTGCCTCTCTGTTATATGTCTTCTTGAAATTAATCGTTGTTCGTACTGAGAAGCTTGTTCAATCATTTAGTTCGACAAATTAGTTGATAGAACTGATATTTTCTGTAGAATATTCTAGTTCAACAGACGTGTTTGTCTCGAAAACAATTATCTAAATCAATTTTCACCATGGATCAAATCAGTACAAACGGACAAACCTTGATGGCAGAACAACTGATCTGATCAACGGACATTGAAAACGAAGATACAATAGAACGACTGTTTTTTTATCCTTGTACAATATTTTGTATCTTGAATTACGTTTTAAAAATGAAACATTGGCTCTGAAAAGCATCTGACTATACTTTTTATACGTTTATTTAAACTGTTCAAATTACCCGTTTTAGGGACCACAATGGAAATAAGGGTTTATCCTTTTTTGTGTTATCCCTGGTGTTGGTGTACATGTCATGGTTTTTGTGCTCAAGTATGTGTTATACTATTTATCACTTCATGTATTCAAATACCATGTATGTACATTATGCCAAAATAAATCTTATCTTATCTTATCTTACCCTATCTTAATCCTTAACGAAAATTTTAAACCACGGAGGATATCCAGCTTATTCCCATTATTACTCACTGTTATTCATCAATATATGCTCTGTTCAATATTCTAAAGAATATTTTAACTACCAAGGACGTTACTTGACAAAATGGCAATTATACCACTATTCAATCTGTAATTCTGCCAGAAAGCTGCGATCTTGCAGGCAATATTCCTGTAGAGCACCTGTCACAAAGCAATGTAATGTGACGAGTTGTTCTGTTAATTTGTATTTCTGCAACATATTATTGCTTATAGATCTATAACAGACACAAACAAGAACGAGCAAATACTTAAGGTGGACTTAAAACATTATAAACATTTTACCAAAATAATATACTTCGCTAGTTAACTATGATAATTGTAGAAATCTAAAGAGAATTTGCACAACAAGACAATAACGTTATATTGAAACCTAAGAATAAATTAGTAATTCTTATGCTGAAATGTCACATTTATTTTACTCGCCTTTTCTCTTAGACATTTAAAAATGCGCAGTTTACAGACATCTCAATCCAGGCGCATAAAAACCCTGACAAAAGGAAAATTAACATGACTTGATGTCGAAAGTTAAATGAATTACGCATGCGTCAGTTTTCCCCCACACTTAAAACATCTGATATGTCAAAGACAGCGCGCTTTTTCTTAGCTGGTTCTCTCTGAATTCAGGGTCATCTAGTCAACATTCCTATAGAACAAGTGCACCAAGGTCTTTACCAATTTTCCAAGTACAGCCTCTCCGTGACACCAGCAAGGTATTCATCACTCTAGTTGAACAAGTGTACTAAATTCCTATTATCCTAAATACTCATATTAAATACGACTTGCAAATTCCTTACACTTTTTATGAACAAGTCTAACAAGTTCTCAGTTTCATCAGCACTCTTGTTGAACAGGTGTAACAAGTTCTTTATTTAATGAACACTCACATTGACTAATTGTAACAAGTTTCTAATTTCATAAAAACTCATGCTGGTCAAGTGTAACTAATTCTTGACTTCATCAACTCTCATCTTGGTCAAGTGTAACTAATTCTTGATTTCATTAACACTCATCTTGGTCAAGTGTAACTAATTTTTTATTTCGTCAACACCCATGTTGCTCAAGTGTAACAAGTTCTTGATTTCATCAACATTCATATTGGTTAAGTGTAACTAATTCTTGATTTCATCAACACTCATGTTGGTCAAGTGTAACTAATTCTTGATTTCATTAACACTCATCTTGGTCAAGTGTAACTAATTCTTGATTTCATTAACACTCATCTTGGTCAAGTGTAACTAATTCTTGATTTCATTAACACTCATCTTGGTCAAGTGTAACCAATTCTTGATTTCATCAACACTCATGTTGGTCGAGTGTTACTAAATTCTTGATTTCATCAACACTCATGTTGGTCGAGTGTAACTAAATTCTTGATTTCATCAACACTCATGTTGGTCGAGTGTAACTTAATTCTTGATTTCATCAATACTCATGTTGGACGAGTATAACTAGTTCTTGATTTCATCAACACTCATGTTGGTCGAGTGTAACCAGTTCTTGATTTCATCCACACTCAAGCTGGTCGAGTGTAACCAGTTCTTGATTTCATCAACACTCATGATGGTCGAGTGTAACCAATTCTTGATTTCATCAACACTCGTGTTGGTCGAGTGTAACTAAATTCTTGATTTCATCAACACTCATGTTGGTCAAGTGTAACTAGTTCTTGATTTCATCAACACTCATGTTGGTCAAGTGTAACTAGTTCTTGATTTCATCAACACTCATGTTGGTCGAGTGTAACCAGTTCTTGATTTCATCAACACTCATGTTCAATAAGTTCCTTACATTTATACTGAGCAAGTGTAACAAGTTCTTCATACATGTGCACACAACAATCGCAAGGCAAAGCATCACTTACCAGTTCATTGACAGAATTATTTTTTTAACTTTACAAACTATCCAAAACCAAACCCCGTAAAAACCTACATTTCTTTTTCAAACATTCTTTAACGAAAAACCTCGCAAGGCAAGCACATTTATAATGCCAGAGGAATTCGCATGATTAATAATATTATCAACTGCATGATAGAAGACAGCTTTTATGCAACAGAATTTCATCGCGATCAAGTTAAATCAACATTTGTTTTAACAGTTATACCGCTTGCCAAATCATGTAACATGTAGTCACAGTGTCTAATAACTTGTTTTCATTCTTGAATACCTTGGTAACTGGTCTAGAGGTATGGCTATCGCAACTTTGTCTTATGTTTGAACTGAGTTAGGTGAGATTGTGTTGACTTCCATCTTAAATAAACAAATATCTCGAGCAAAGATATGTTGACTTGCCTATCGTGATATTAGTTTTTCCTTATTTTTTATCCACTGGGACCAGTGTAAGAAATGTGCATGTGTCCCTATTCGTTTTTTAAAGACCAGTATCGGGAGGCAATATGACAAATCCTAAATGAAAACATAAACATAATAATTAAGTTAAAAAGAACTAACCAAAGCCGTCTGTCATGCCATCTTTTCATTTTTCCGGAGAATTTATATTGGAATTGGATGTTCTGTTTACCTGTGTTACAAGAAACAATGGTTACCGTTTTTATATTTGTCAGTTTCTATGGGAACTGTCAGAAATCTGACCTTGATGAATGAATTTTAAGGCACTGCGAGTAGCCTTATTTTCATTATTAAGACAAAGCAGTAAATGAATCGATCTATACAGATACTAATAATAAGACTAGATTGATAATATTACCTGTATTGACAAAGGCAGTAATTTCTTTTCGTAATAAATAAATAAACAAAAGAGGGAACGAACGAACGAAATCATAAGTCTGAGTATGTGATACACAAAATTATACGGCTTATAATATATAGATATGCTACTATACATAATACTATTGTCAATTATACACAAGATCTTGAAATAGTATTGTTGTGTCACCTGTTATAATTACATTATAAAAAACAGATTGATTATATATTAACAGTGTAAATATTAAGCAAAATCTAAAGGAGCTCGCAAGCCTCATGACAAAATTGCTTACAATAAAACAAAATTAATTTTTATCCTTTTACACTTCATATTAAAAGGTTACATTAAGTTGCACTACGATCGAGATTGTCTCCTAATCAATACAAAAAGGGTGCGACTTCGAAAAACCTACGTAAAGCTGTGTTCTCACCGCCGATCAGATCAACTCAATTGTCCCGATTACATAAATTCAGCGACGAAGACCGACCAAGTTCGATTGAATGCACATTCACGACTCCTACACGACCTCAAGTCAATCGTACACGATTTTTTACGACTTCTTCACAATGACAACCCGACCAACATCCCGACTTCTCCTCGATCACCAAGACTTATATGCGAGTCATACACGATCTCAACTAGACTAACTGGACCTCTGCTCGATCGTTGCCAGATTTCCACCCGACCAGATCGTAATGATTGTAATCGAGTCGTGAATGGTCGTGTATCGAATTGTTTAGAATAAAATCTTCAAACATTCCTGGTTTAAATCGGTCCATGATGGAGATTGAGAAGTTGCAGCTGTGAACTCGTGTATGGTCGAACAACTATCGGGAAGCGATCGTGTGCGGTCGTGTAGCAGTCGGGTAGTAGTCTAGTTATTCTGGACAATAGATTGAACTGAGGTCGAGTTGATCGGGTTGCGATCGGATAATGCTCGAGTAGAAGTCGAGATGATCGCGTACAGATCGGGTAAAAGATGTATACCTGACCAAACTAGATTGTTACACGATTGATTCTCGATCATCTATATCTTCTACTCGATCACAATACGATCGCTTCTCGACCGCTTAGCTACTCGATCGCTACTCGAATTTTTTTGACATGTCAAAAAATTCGAGTAGGAAGCCACAGCCATGCCGACCAATGTAGACCGCTCCGACCACCCCCGATCAAGCATATAGACCCAGCAAGACCGGTAGCCGATCGCTTGATCGTGCTTGATCGAGTTAATCTGATCGGCGGTGAGAACATACCATAAGATGAAGCAAATGATAATACAATTAATCTCAAACAGGTGATTAATAACAGGAACGTTTTCAAACAACACATTTAAAAATACTCTCACACTAACAGGATGATTATCAAAGTAGCTAGAGTTAAAGTAATATTTCCCTTAATTTTTGCATTTGTGGCAAACATGTTGTGCGTAGTTCTGAGGACGCAAAAACTGACTTTTCCAACGAGTCATTGGATGCAGCTATGGCTTCAATTCCAAGAAATCTTATTGTCTCTTAGTAATCTGAATAATTCATCAGAAGATTGCATTCCGTGATGTAGTAAAATAAGCACAGACATGACAAACTAGAGGAGAAATAGAGGACAAAATTCATGCTGTTCCTTTAAATGGAAAAATGAACATATCATTTATTAATTAAGTTTATATTGTCACCATAGAAAAAATTGCAAAACCTTTGATGAATTAATTCTCAAAATAACTGTGATCAAGACTGCCAAAGAAAATTTCCTGCTACATTATTTTATAATACCATATTTCCTTTAAAATCTTTATCAACGAAGAAATGACAAGCAAGATGGGTGACCTCTAATTAACTGAAATATACTCCTTTTAACATAAGTGTACTGCGTTTCAAAACAAACAATTCTCTCTTTTTTCACCTCGAACCTTAGACAAGTCACTGTTTTCACAAAAAACCATTGAAAGTTTGGTAACAAAAAAAACATTGCTTCTGTCACTCATCACAACAAACAACAAGTGCGTGAAAAGAATAGTTAGATCGAACACCAATGTATAAAATTCTTTTAACAAAAGTCACGCCAGTCCTTAGAAGATGTCATGAACGATTTTTATCTGTGAAATGAAACAGGAACAAATATACAATGTTACAACAGTATAGAAAAATATAAAAAATTGCAACCGATCACACCTGGAGAGGAATCACGCATTTATGACATCTTGAAGATTTTTATTTGCTATTCTTTTGCAATCAACATCAGCTAGAAAAGGAAGAGAAAATATTATTCGAATATACAAAAAAGCATGCTATAATGTTTTAATAAAAGAATATTAAATTCAAGTCCTAACAATGCTGTATTTGTTTTGAAATCGAGGACAGCATTTTGTTTTCAAAAATGATCTGGGGTGTTTAATTTCGACTTAAAATTATGCGTCTTGCTAACTTCTTATAACTATTTTGGAAGCTATATTTTTGAAGCTAATTCTGCAATTTAGGCACAGCAGATTATCAAAAAACATTTTTCCAGAGTGCCGACACTCAATGCTTTAATACAGACTATATCTGTCTGATCAATACCGTACAACCTTTTGGGTATCTCCTATAAATATAGTCTACCGCATTAAATGCCTGCACAAGAATCAAGAGCTGTCAGCAATGATTTACAATATCACAAACGAGTTTTCCATTGATAAGAAATTTCCAATATGTACGTGCGTCAAGGGAGCTAAACAATTTGTGTATTAAACCTCAATTAAAGAGACAATTTGGATAAAGATATGTGAATACCCCTGGCGAAGATTTATGATTTACATCCTGAAATTTTTTTGACCGTTTAATAACATTTGCATTGCCTTATACTCAACTAATAATCAAAATGAGGTCTTTTTTTAAGTATCTAAGGAAATATTATTCGATCAAACAATATAGAAAGAAAACGAGATATACGCGGAAGTAACTATTATTTACTTTCAGACTACAGAACTGCAATTACTAAAACTATCCTACATCTGTCCAGCTTGATCTATGTACTATAGAAATTTCTAAAGTGAATGCAATTTAAGAACGATCCTATTTTACAGAAATAGCCATCACTTTCGAAAAAGGTTAACACAATTATCATTCCATCTTCTTCAGAGGATATATACTTATATGTCAACATCTCAAATAAATTGATTGTGTATATTAAGTCGTATGTAGTTTGACATTAATATATCTACAAGATAACTCTTAAATTGTTGATCTGTTGCGTGACAGGTGTTGTGATTTGAAAATAACATTACTGAGTAACCTTTAGCTCTGTAAAGGATTTGTAATCTTATTACTAACATAGCACTGTATTTACAATATGAAGTTTAAAGAGGGTCTTAATGCATTGGTAATCAGATAATGCTTTAATGTTTCAAAACTTGGCAACACTTAAAATTTCATAAGCATTATCATAATATTGATACAGTTTATGCTTTATACCAAAACTTATACTTTCGTAATTTAAGGTAATTTTGTGGTTTGTTTGTTAAAGAAATTCGGAAAAGCTGTTCCAAATCTTAAATATAGTGGCAGCTCCAAAGAAAATGTTGTTGTTTCTCTTCGTGCATATCACAAAAAGGCAGACAGGTAAGATGTAACTAAATTATATTTAAAAAGTACGTGTTGGTTGGAATTTTACGCATCAGGTATTTATACTGAAAATTTCTTATTTTGTATCAACAGTTGTTTTGAATGAGTGCATGTTAATTGTTTTCCACTCTGTTTTCAAAAGTACAGTTCCATTTAGTTTCTGATTTTATTTCCGTTTTTTATGTACTTGATTTACATATAACTTATCAATTTATTTGTATTTTATTTTATTTCTGTTTTTAAAATCTATTCAATCTGTCCATTTGTTGGTGTCTTTTACTTAGTTTTTCGTTAATATATCTTGGTATACTAAAGGTGACTTGCTGGTATATAAGAAAGTCTGTGTAATCAATATTATTCAAACACTTGAAATCTTCGAATGTGTAGAATGTTTTTGACCTACAATTGAAGAGATATTCTTTATATTTAACTCCTTTTTGATCCCATTTTATAAAATAAATTTATCCACTGGAGTGTTTGTAAAAGTTTGTATACTAACCCATGCTTTAAGAATATCCTTTAGGGAAGTACTGTTGTTACAAATTTCATCTATATCTTGCAAACCTAATTTGCATTCGAATACAAGTTCTCCGCCTACTTTTCTTAAAAGTGTTTCATAGAACATTTTCTAGTCTCCATTTCCGCATATTCTTTTTACCCAACAGTTTTTATTGAGGTTAAAATATTTGGAATGTCAACCAGTTTCCTTGTTAAAAACCAGTAACAGTTGATTTCGCTTATTTCGTTTTAGTCCCAAATAATTTCAAACATACTTGAAACTTGGAAGAGGTCCACTTGGCCATGTTACACATCTAGTATCTTGATATTGGACCTTGAGGTTTCTGACAAGAAGATTTCTTCAAGTGTTTTCATATGCAAGTCTTTAAAAAATCAAGTAGTTGGGCAATTCTTGCCCCAGGAAACTAATTTGTACATTCTTGGTAGAGGACTTCTAGATGATGCTCACGCAATTACCTAAGCCCTAGGCCGTGTGGTTTCACAAAAAAAGATTTTCAATAATTTACCTATATGCCTTTATTGGTGGATCCCTGACACCTCACATTTGCATGATTTAACAAAGAAGTACAGTTATATTTTTACCACAAACAATAACAAAAGAGCACAAGGTAATGTTTGTGGGTAAAACATTTTGTTAGAAAATTTAAGAGTCAAGCTGTGAATCCATGAATTCAAATTAAGTGACCATGAAGCGGGGCAATTAATGACCCGCGGGGCACAATTTGAACAATTTTTGTAAAGGATCTCTTTGTAAACCTGTATACCAAATATCAAACCCTAAGGCAATGTAGTTTGAGACAAGAAGATTTTTGAAGTTTTCCCTATATAAGACTATGGAAAATCGTGCTGTAGCTCAGGCGAGGCCAATTTTTTACCCTGAGGCTATGATTTGAAAACAAAACCAATATCTTAGCTGTTGCTACAAACCAAATATTTTAGCTGTAGGCCATGCAGTTTCGGAGAAGAGAAGATTGTTTAAGTTTTTTAAAATCTTTGTTTAGTTCCTGTGGCCCAGATCTGCAATAGACTGGAATCATTTTACCTATGTGCTCCAGTGAGATAAAAATCTCCAAGAAATCATCAAGGCAAATATGGTGAATATTTTTCAAAATATTTAGTTTGAAAATGTGGCTTCTAAAGTGTTCACAAAGTATTACTATGATCTGACCTGGTGACCTATATTTTGACCCTACATGACCTATATACGAAAGGACCCTACAAAGCATTGATACAAACATTCTGACAAAGTTTCACAGTGACTGGGTGGGATTTGTGGCCTTAAGAGTGTTCGCAAGGTTTTGAAAGGAACCAAGATTTTATAGATATACAAGTTGTATGCAAGTTTAGTAAAAATCAATTAAAAAAAGTGGTCTCTATCGTGTTCACAAGAAATTGTGGCCGGATGGTAGAAGTGTGATAACAAAAGCTCACCTTGTCACTACGTGACAGGTGAGCTAAAATGATATATCAATATCACACATAAAAACGCCAACAGTATATGCTTGATTCTTCATAGTTATTGTTTTTAGTAATGTGTTTGCAACAGCTGGCCATAAAAATGGAAACTTGTTACACTTTATACATGAACAGCTTCCGTAAGGTTTGCACTTTTAATATTAGCGTTATCATTTTTTATGATGATTTCACATTTTTGTATAACATGAAAATAACGGTGAACACCATGCATAATTATCACTATGCATAAATCAACAGAAAATATTCAATAATCAATATTTTCGAAAGTCTACACATAGATAAAAAATTAGAGTATTCTTCTTTTCAAGGCTTATTCTGGATAAGTTTATACATTTTGAAATGGTGATCTATCTTTGTGAATGCACAATCATTTTATCTTTATTTTTACTTGTTAATGAAAACACTATTTTCAATTTTCTGCAGTTCATTCCACCTCCTCCTACGTTCTAAACCAAATCAGCAAATTGGCCCGTTTAACTTTTTTCAATATTTTAGATATCTGGAGTGTAATCCAATTAGAGTATAGACTAAAAACTGTCGCACTTACCTGCGTGGCAAAATGAAACTGTCTAAGCAGGAGTTCAGCTAGTTTTCAAGGAAAGTTCAACGTTAAACTCCGAGTTGTCGGAAACAGGTAGAAAAAAGATCAAACGAGTCTCAAAAAAGTCGGTCACTACTTACATAACTGCATAATCAAGATTTTACACAACTACTTACGCTTCTTCACACTTCGTCTGCCAATAAAATAGGCTAGGATTAAATCAACAATAACATTGAAAAAATGTAACAACTGTCGTCTAGTTTTCGTTAAAGTAACACCTTTTCTGATTTGAAACTAGATCTTTAGCGACTATCATCATGGCAATTTCGCATGATCATCGTAAGAGTGTGTAGTGCGTTTGATTCACGCTCAAATTCATATACAAAGAAACGCATATCAGGGCATCAAACCAAACTTATAATTCTTTTTTTCTTTTACATTATTTATTTTTATTATAATGTTTTACTTTCGACTCAACAAAATCGATATGGCAAAATAAATATATATTGCACGACAGCCCACCTTTGAGAACTGGAATTGAAACGGGGACAAGAACATGTGGGTGATATTAGGCACAGAGCTTAAGCTATAGGAGGAACCAAGCTTTATTTTTTTTGTCTTGTCTAGCTTCCCAGAATGACGGGAGCTCTTAGTCCCGCCAGCGCATAATTCCATCAGCCATACTTACAGTACAAAACAGTATTTGAAATTTGAAAAATAATATCAGTAAGAATGAAGAATGCTCTAAGATTTTAAAGATTGTAGATGGTTCTATAATAAGTTTTAGCATTTAACCCAGGCCAATATCACTAACAAACAAAAACAGCGTACTAACAATGAAAATAAAATCTTTGTTCATAAGAATGACATGTCACATGACAGTTAAAGAAATTTCTTAGAGCAAGGTTGAGAAAATGCACGAAAAACGAGAATTATTTAATAAGAACAGATTAATCTTTTTCTGTACTGTTTTATCAAAGTAGTCTTTACCATACCGTTATGATATGTATAAGCATGTAGTAACAATCCATTAAATGTAGAACAACATACTGTTCATTGCAGCAGTTCGTTGTTTCCATTCCAAACATATCTCTACCATTAAACACCTGTGGCTCGTCATCATAAACGTGTCTTCTGTAATTACCTGACCAAAGTCTGGCTGTAAATTTTCTATTTACTCTACAAACCTAGTTATCCAAACAATACAACTGGCAAGAAAAGAAAAACACATCTGTGTTTAAACAAAGTATTTATTAAATCAAGTTTGCATGAAAACGGCCATGGCTGGAATTTATTTAAAATTTGTGAATTATTTTTTAATTGAAAATGGTTTTTGCCCCGGTATCGGTTGCAAAATACGTGCTAGTATATGCCGCATTTAACTGTTAAATTCATACAAATAACTTAGATTACAAAATTCGAAAATTGGACTCAGCTCCGGTATCGGTCGCTGATTATAGTACTTTGTACATTGTATTTTACATCAGTGCAGCCTTTGACTCCAACCACGACATGTTGATAAGGTAATCTGAAATACAAAGCAAAGAAACAAGGAAAGACATAAAAAAGTTATAGGGCTGGGTATGTGGTGGGATTTTAAAATCCGACATATAATTATAAATTTATTCTATGGCTAAATTTTGGAAAAAAAATTACTCTACCTCTTCTACCGAAGTTAGTGACGGTAAGACCGTTCTTGGAGAAGTTTCGTCTTATATAGTCTGGGGGTTGTTCCCCCTTTTTACTCTCTAAATCGAATATTATCCAAACAATACAACTGGCAAGAAAAGAAAAACACATCTGTGTTTAAACAAAGTATTTATTAAATCAAGTTGGCATGAAAACGGCCATGGCTGGAATTTTTTTAAAATCTGTCAATTATTTTTTAATTGAAAATGGTTTTTGCCCCGGTATCGGTTGCAAAATACGTGCTAGTATATGCCATAAGCCCACAAGAAATGTGAAGCATTGATTGTGGGCTTCCGCCACAGCGGGCTAGCACGAATTAAATCATTATCCAGCCATGGACGTGAACATATACAGGGCTCCTGAAAGAGTATTCAAGAATATGTTGTATCCCAGCTCAGACAAATGTGTGCCATCCGACCTGAAAAATCGAGGGTGTTCAGTAATGCCTGGGTAACGGATATAAAACGCTCCATGTCTGATAATAAAACTACTGATACTGCTATTAATCAGGGATGGGTACCATTATTTTTAAAAGTAATTAATTAATTACAATTAAAATGGAAACTTCCCAATTACATTACAATTACAATTACATGAATTTTCACATTGTAATTAATTAATTACAATTAAATTTGAAAAAAATAATTAATTACAATTAATTATTTTCTAGTTAAACTGCATTAATATGAAAATAACATAGTTACAAAGCACACCAGATACAGAAAAATTTATTTTCACTTTGAAAACATTAAATCAAACTCATCAGTCTGTTTTCTGAATAACACACAGCATTACTCTCAACAAACATTGTTCAAGCTGTTCACAATGCCTTGTTACATTTAACAAACATGAGAGCTTCAAAGTTTTTGTCATTCATATTACATCGATCAGGACGAAAAACTTTGCCTGCAATAGAGAACAGTCTCTCCACGGGTGCAAATGAGGCTGGTAGAGCCAGATATTGAATTGCAAGCTTGGACATTGTTGGCAGTCTAACTTCATTAAATGACCAATATGGTGTTGAAACTATATTGTAGAAAATTTGCAACATGAGTGAATACTTTTGTGAGCCCTTGATTGATACTTTATACTTCAGGCAAGTTTTAATCTTAACAATAGTCACCAACAAACTCTTGCCAGTATATACCTTAGGCTATATCAATCTAGTATCTAGTCATGACAATACCCATGAAAAGCTACCTGTATTAAAATCATTGACAGGTGATTATCAATTATCACTTCTTGGAAGATTATCTATATCAGACAATACAGGTGAAAAAGTATGCATTTTACCTAAATCAGATCAATGGTTAATGTGCACAGAATTCAGATTAATTGAATTTAATTGACAATTAAATGAAAAATTTCACAAAGTAATTAATAAATTACAATTAAAGTAATTGAGTTTTGGCTCAATTAACAATTATTTTTAATTATATGATTTTTCATACTTAATTGTAATTAATTAAATTATAATTGTAATTGTACCCATCCCTGCTATTTATTCGACAACGAGTTTTGTTTGCTGTTTTGTTACATATAATATATCTCCATGATTTTCTTGGTAAGATTTGTGACCAAACTATTCTTGTGTTTGGCATTCTTTTAAGTGAAGTATCTGTTAAACATTTGACGGCATGTATGATTTCCACCGAAGGGCGTGTACCTATATCGTTTCCGCCAGTGTATGACCAAAAACTTCGGCGGATTATTAAAATTTAGCAAGTAATCTATGGACGGTTCTAAATCTGAAATAGTCATGCCTCCGAGATATTCCCAAATAATGTTATAACCTATTGGATGTAGTCCCAAGTGGATGCCTTCATTTCTTTGGCATGCTGTTTGAAAAGCGTCTCGAATAATCGACGACACTATGATCCAAACATCTGACATTTTACAGTCTGAAATAATTTTGGAATTTTTTTCGTAGAATGAATGGACATCTTTAAATGTAATATATAGTAGAATTAATTAGTAGACAATGTTTAACTTCTATGTCAAATGTATTTGTAAGCCACATTATGCTCCATATTTTAAGCAGAAAAGTTAAAAGACAAATAATGCGAAAACTGCATGAAAATAATGTCAAATATAAAAACACGCCATGTCAAAAAACATGTATTATGTCAAAATTCATGACACATAATGTCAAATATGAGACTCATAATTACATGCATATTATTCAAGCTGACACATAATGTCGAATTATCCAGAAGCCGGTTGTCAAATATGAGACACATAATGTCGTATTAATCAGGTTGACACAGAATGTCAAATTTGAAACACATAATGTAAAATATGAAACACATAATGTCCTATTTTACAAATTGACACATATAAAGTCAACTTATGACACATAATGTCGTATTATTTAGATTGACACATTATGTCAAATATTAGACACATCATGTCGTTTTATTCAAGTTGACACATAATGTCAGACACATGATGTCGAAATATTCTATTTCAAATTCAATTTCAGCACATAATGCTTATTTGTACTTGTTGACACATTATGTCAGACACATTATGTCACTTATTGTTGTTTGATATTCTATAGTGAATTGTATCAAGAACCGGTATCGGACTCTGAACACAGATGTACTAACGAGATTTAATTGCCAAATTTTGGATCGCCGGCATTCACATTACAGCCCTTTGGCAGATCCTTTAAAAAAAAATTTTTTTTCGAAAGAAAAATTAGAATAAACCTAGCGGATATAGGACTTTTAAGCGTTTGATCGCCATCTACCTCTGTATTTTATATCATCAATTGTGCAGCCTTCACGATACAAAGAAGATGCACCCCCGATTCTAAATGAATGTGTTTTGAAATCATTTGTTTCATGACCTGACAAGCGAACAGCCCTTTTTAATACTGAATTGAACTGAAAGGTAGTTAAGGGGCTGCCATCGAAATGGCAGAATTATGGTCCCTGTACGTTAGTTCTGTAGCGTAAGAATGTTTTCAGCTTTTCATAGCAGAGTTTGTTTTGCTCTGTTATTGAAATGTCAATATAACACCCAATATATCTTTGATCAGTTTTTGAGCATCTGAAGTACAGTCTGACTAACGTTTCAACTTTGGTTTACTGATATGTCATCTACATTCAAAACTACCTTTTTAGAATGCTTTGACGGTAATGCAAATTCACTGATTCGCAAAAGACCAATATAGGCAAGACAGAAAGCAGCGGAAAACATAAAACATTCATATTGAGACCTACAGGCGCTAGGAAGGGCGTTGAGAAGTTGTATTAAAACATTTTGAGATATTGGCTGACGGGTGTCGTGTCTTTTTGATAGTCTGCGGAACCCTTCTAGCATGCTTTTGATAATAAATTGCTTTGTAACTCATCAAAATTGTTAATTTTATTAATATAGCTTATTGCTGAAATATTGACAGTTACTGTTGAAAAGGAATATTGTAGTAATGACATATACGCAATATATTCTGTTATTTCTTGGATCTGTGGTGGCCATGATTGTGAATATCCAGATTTTGTCCGAAATTCTTCGAATGAATGTAGACCTGCGAGGTAGCTTTTGTGTGTACTTGGGCTTAATGATGCATCAAGCAAACGTTCTTTTTCTACTTGAAGATCAAATGGAATGTTTCCGGTACTGGGCATGGTTCCCGTGCTGCGTATTCTGGTAAAGCTTGATGTACTTTGTGCCACTGAAAACGGCTTATATTATCACATATTGTATTTTTACATCCTGCAATGTGTTTAGCAGTTACCTGGATATTATTGTTTAAAAGCAAGAGCATGAAATGGCGAATAAGGGTCATAACGAGTTTGTTTTTTTGAAGATTTCTTTTTAATAATTTTCACTAAGGCCTCATTGTCGGACCGTAGCATTATCTTTTTGCTCTGCAGTTTTTCCCCCACGTATAAAAAGCAAGTAGGATTGGCACTTACTCTAAATATGTGATGTTTCTAAAAATAGTATCATCCCAACTATCCGGCCATTTAAAAACAACCCAGTTTCCGTGGAAATAAGCCCCACAGCCAAGTTTTTTATTTCCCGAAGCATCAGTATATAATTCTAATTGATTGTTATCTACCCAGTCTCGTTCAGAAAACATGCAATAGCCATTGAAGTTTTCCAGAAATGTTAGCCAGACATTAACATCTTCTTTCATGCCATGATTAACTCTTATGAAATGGTAGGGTTTTTTGGCATAAGACATAGCGTCATAAAAGCGTCGGTTAAAAGCACGTCCGCTCGGAATGGCTTTGGATATGAAATTAAGTAAACCAACAACAGACTGCAAGTCTTTTAGTCTTATCTTTTTGGCTTCTTTAAGCATAATTAGACTGTCTCTTGCTTTATTAACCTTTTCAGTCGGCACACGGACGATTTGGTTCACCGAATCTATTTCAAGACCAAGATATATTAACGTCGTTACTGGTCCCATCCATTTTTCATCACTGAGAGGGACCCCAAGATCAAGGCAAATTTCATTAAATGTTTGCATTAGGTAGAGACATTTTTCGAAAGATTCATCTGCCATAAAAAAAGTCATCAAGCAGGTGATCAAAATTGTACGATTTTGTTTCTTTTGACACCAGCCATTGTAAAAACTTTGAAAACTTTTCAAAAATATAGCAAGAACATGATGCTCCTTGACGAAGCATTTTTTGGATCCAATAGCCTTCATCAGATTTTATTCCTAAAAGGTCAAAATCTCCTGGCCATATTGGACACAAGTTGAAAGCGAAAGAAATGTCAGATTTTGCCATAAATGCCGATTTTCCTATTGTTTGTACTCTCTTAACTGCATTATCAAATTGTGAGTATTGCACATGACAAAACTCCGGATCAATAAAGTCATTAATGCTTCTACCCGGTGGATGTGAAAGATGTGTTATCAGTCGCCATCCACGGGTTTGTTTTGTACAAGACCTACGGGATTTATTCTCAGATTAGTCTATGGGGGTTGTTTGAATGGCCCAAGAATTCTACCTAGAGAAAGATCTTCAAAGAGTTTTTTACTTAAAACTTCGTTGTGATTGATGGCTGATTTTAGATTTCTGGAAAAAACAGGGAAACGTGGTCCAAAATACTCGAGGTGAAAACCAGTAGTAAAACCTTCTAAAATATAATTGGCATCGACTTTATTTGGATAATGGGTAAGTTTGTGTGCGAGAACTGAGATCTTAATTGGCGTAAAACCGAGGTCCCATAGTTTTTCTTTGAGATGGCTGTCCGAAAACTGGCCTGGGGTACTGTGCCTGGGTCGGTCAGAAATGTAATGAAGGCCTCACAGTAGGCTTACATGGTGTAAACTGCAATGTTTGTTTGTTTGCATAGCAATATACTGAAGGATGGTTACCATGACATTTGATGCATCTGTGTTTGTATACACATGCCTTGTCAGTACAGTACCCTTTATTGTTAAAATCGTAACACTTCCTAGATACATTCATGAAATTTGTCTGGCTCAGAGATTGAATAGGCCGCATAAACATCATCCATAGCTCTGGGTCGATATTTTGCCATCTTATGTTCAGGTTAATTGATTTTTTAAGCCTAAATTGCCTATCATATTCGAACCAACCATCATTTCTTGAAGCTGCTAACCTTATATTGGCAAGGTATTGTAACAGGTTATTTGCCTGGTCTGGATGTTTGATAATGAAAATACTTATGAATATTATAAAGGCATCAGACCAAATTTCAATTTTTTCTGTTTGTTTAGGAAATTGTTCATGGTGACTCATTATAAGTTCACCATCTACAAGCTGAATTTTTTGTTTATTTTCAGCTAAGCTTTTCTTAGGTAATAATAAGTGTAATTCAATAAATTGGCTGTTCCATATTTTGTCTCTGATGTTAACCGAAATATGAACTCCTAACATAGTACTTGAACAAGTTTGAACTATAAGATTTTTAGTAACGTCACCTGTGTTCGCCTCATTTTGAACCGTAACTGTAGACTTGCCATACGTCAGGCTTTGTACAGATGGCTGAATTCCAGTTGGATTGACGCCTATGTGACCGGTCCCATTGCTTTCCTGCTCTTCTGGTAAAGCTTGGGCTTGTACCTGTGTCTCAGTTGGTTGAAAATGCTGGGGAGGGGGCAGGGTATGTCGTCTGCTGTTCACCTGTCGCTGTAGGGTCTCCCTTATGTTTGAGCGTTTTGAGCGTTGTTTCGGCATTGTCCCAAAAACAGAAAATAATGATAGTCTATAAGAAAAGGGGTTCTTTTTAATGGAATAAACTTGAAAATATTTTGTCAGATCTATTTATCGTGTGTCAATAACATGGAATTGATTATGCGGTCCGTCGTAATTATCAAAGATATAGATCTAACTAGTCTATCATTAATATAAGTAATATTACTTTTCTTAAATACAATAAAAAGTGACTGCAAAAGTAGTTTTTTGTCGATATTATCTAATAGAATAATAATGATAATTAAATCACGGGTTGGCAGGATTGGTTTTCCTTTTCCAAGGGAAGGTCAGAAAGTGCGTGTGAAAGTAAACATTCGAGGAAGTTCTGACGTCATAGCAATGATGTCATAAGTTTATAAAATTTAAATGATAAATAATTTTAATAAAAATAAAACTGCTACCTGAAAATTTATTCATTTATTTTTTAAATTCGATATAGGTCTTATTTATTACATGTTACAAATTCCAGAAATGGAATGGCATGCTGTTATGTCAGCCACGTTGTCATCGACCTTCATAGATTCCATAACATTTAAATTAGAAATAAAGAAATAAAAAGGAGTAGTAAATGGGAAAAAAAACCCTTAAATTTGCTTATGATTTAAATTATTATAAACTATCAATTCTTTATCTTTTCTTACAGTCTCAACCATGCACGTGGTCATAGAATCTACTCCATGTGCGAGGGCATTATCCAGTTTAAAGAAAGATTTTTTAAAACCAAAAACAAGTTTAAGTTTTAATTCCTATGCGTTAAATTTATATGCATTTTAAAAGCCGACATATAATTATAAATTTATTCTATGGCTTAATCTTTGAAAAAAAATTACTCTACCTCTTCTACCGAAGTTAGTGACGGAAAGACCGTTCTTGGAGAAGTTTCGTCTTATATAGTCTGGGGGTTGTTCCCCCTTTTTACTCTCTAATAGGCCCTGTTCAGGGTTGTTATATGTAAAACATAGTGATTTACCAGTTGTATGTTTTGAATAAAAGATTTATCCTCTAACGGTTAAATCGAATATTATATGTAACTGGCAATAATTACTTTGGAAATAATTTGACCGACAGTCAATGACCATTACAATAAACAGGCTTCCAGTATTGCTACATCTGCATGTGTTTTATATTTTTTAATTATCTGACTCGTTATCACTAGTGTTGTTGTCTTTTTGAATACTACTTTATCTCAATTACTAATGCTCGTGGGTACAATATTCTGCTTTTTTTGATAACCTGAAATCGGGTTAATTGATTTTTGAAACATTTTTTTTAAACTGAATAGCTCGACATTGAGCGATATTTACATCAGGTATTTTAGATATTTGATAGTAAGTTATGAACGTTGATGGCTGTCCAAGCAACACAGATGACAAACACTAAACAGAAGTAGTTCATTCCTCAAACAAGAAATTTGTGAGAAATGCATTGAATACAATGCGAAGGAAACTATTTTCCTATAAAGCATCTGTCTGGTTTTAATAAGCAAAGTATGTTTTTTTCGGCGACATTTGTAACGAATGAAACTATTAATTTTGCGATTGATGAAAAAAGTTACTGTTAGGAAATTTTAGGACAGAATTCATAATTGTTAGCTGAGTTGCATCTGAAAATAATGTAATAATAACAATATTAAAACAGCCGTAAATTAAATATCAAAACGTTTAGAACCATGAAAAATTACACTAAATGGAATAAATATACATACATAATAAATATGACTAAATATCTCATTTATTTCATTGAAAATGATATCGACACTTTTAGCATTAAACTCAACATTTTTTGTTTAAAGCCTAATCCGTTAAATGGAAATAGGACATTCGATGACTATGAGCGTTCAATATTTGCCTATGTTCCAAAATTATACACTGATGGGGCAAAAACTTTGTACTGTATCTATGCTGATCATCTTTTTTGAAGATATCTCTTGTTCAAGTCGTTTTAATTTCAAATTCATGATTTTAGACGTGGGTTGAAAGTGGGGAGTGCGATAACATGATTAATTATTTTGTTGTTAATATTTTTCATCGGTTATCCAGATAAAGAATACAAATTCCTCGTATATTCTAAGATCTGCCTCCAAGATTCTTAGCTATACAAATTCAAGCAGCTCAAGATTAACTACTCCATGTTTAAATGAATCCTGTTTAATTATTATGGTGCACGAGTAAATGGTAAGTTATAGTGTCGATAGGAATTACCTGGACGTATACATAGGAAAATAAATATAATAAGCCTTGATTCAAATAATAATTTGACAATGAAAATTTTAGCATAACGAATTTTAGCTCTAGAAGACAGCATGGTGTATTGATTGCATCCATGGTGTTCCATCTACTAAAACGAGATGAAGGCTTGCTATAGATCCATGAGAATTAGAGAGATTAAATAATTATCAAAGTAATAAATTTTTTCAGCGTATTGTAACTGCAAAATTTTACATTAACTGCAGTAATGATTTTAAATCGGTAAGTAGGGAACGTATCAGTTCTGTAGGTGCAACAGTAAATTGAACCACTTTTAATGATGTGTGAATTGTCTAAAATTAAAGCACTGCAGTAAATAAAATATCCGACTAATGTATCAGATAACTGTACAGACTGAAATATTTACACGATATTACCTCACGAATTTAGCACAAGTTATTCCCTTTTATTGTAAACTTGCAATTTTTAAAAGTGTTAAACATTTTCAAGCCTTTATGCTTCACAAGAAAGTAAAAGATATATATAATAAATACGGAGATTATCTAAATACTATTTATAACTACAAACCCAAAGCTAATTTTGAAAAACAGAAAGTATAAAATGTGGAATCTTCGAGGTATTCTAATATATTTTTACTACATGAACACATGGATGAACGTTTGGTGGTAGCCAATCAATCAGTATTACATTACTCTAATGTATACAAGTTCACAAGATCAAGAATAGTGATGAAAATATGACAACTAATAATGTTCAAAGAATCCTCAGTGAAGCATCAGTAAAGTGTTTTTATTACTATTACATATCAACTTTGTTGGCTTCAGAGTGCAAGTATGTTAGCTATTAGATAAGATTTCTATCCTGCTATTCAGTAGCTTATTGTAGTACAACAGTAGTTAATATCTGGATAAATTCAATGCTTGCAGTTAAATATCAAGAATATAATGTTTACTGTCATATCTATCTTCAACCAGGTTTTCTTCCTAACGGGGAAAACACAGTATCCAAGATTTCAAGACATGACACTATTTAACGTTAAAGATAAATAGGGTTTCTTCCTGTGAAGCTATTTACCAAAACATAGAAACATGGAAATAAATGGTTATATATTACACTCATTTCTGTATAATAATCTAGAGAAACAATTTATAAAAGAATGAATATTTCTCCTAGGTCCAAAAGCACAATACAGAATTAAATGTTTGCGTTAAGCAGAATTTATGTCTTGCAAGTCTCTTTAATACTTTTAGCATTTTCATTAGAAAAATGAGAAAAAAAGGAAAACGAAATAAATAGACTGATAGAATAAGTAGGAATGACTTCAGACTCTTCCCTACGGAGGCAAACAATTACAGCTATTCAATCTACGAAAAAGGCTCAACAGACAGTCTGGTGTCAGAACAATCAGAACTTTAAAACAAAACTGAGGGGCCAGTCTAGAAACTTGCTAAAAGGTTAATGAAAACAACAACTGTTCAGCACAGAATCAATACAGAACTATGATAACTGCCTCTATCTCTTCATGTGCAAGTTCACATATTTTGACACATCTCTAAAAAAATCTATGTGCAAACAGTCACTAATACATTTTCAGACTACAGGTGTAAGGAATAATTATGCACTTTATAATGTACAGACAAGGATTGTATCATATTCACTGAAATAAAAAAAAGATATGTAGAGTTATAACTGAAATGATAAATTATGAATGGCAACCCGTTCTCTATCATCCGGAATAAGTATAAGAAACATAACGCCCGACCGACTACCAAGCTGACTTCATCAATATAATCGCCAAACGAAATAAGTTTGTTAGGGTACAATAATCGGAAGACAATGTTTAAAATCTCTTCAGGTACGACAATATTTCCATGTGTCAGTGAAAAACAAGAATTCCATCAATTTATAAAACATCAAGTTAGCTAGAGTACTTCAAAACCTGATTATTATTTAAATTTCATTTTGAAATGCGCTAATTCAAATTCAATGTATAGTATAAATGTTCAGAAAACATACAAATCGAACAAATTAAAGCCATAAAGCACCAGTTATAAAGTAACAATTTAAACAGCAGAAACAAAATATCAACTGGAGGAATCGTAAATATTTTTTGTATATAGTTTATGGTACGCTTGGTGTTATACAGAGAAAAGCTATAAATCTACGAAAGCTTTTTTAAAAGTCTTTCGACAGTAGTAACCTAATCTGAGCACTTGCTTTAATTGTCCCTATATTAGAAAAAGTGGTGATAACAAATCTCATTGCCCATCCTATGAACTAGGCAGAAATGCCTGATTTGTCAGATTCTAATGGTTAAGTATCTATCAGGAGAAGCATCGGTATTAATAACATACCACTCTCCTAGTCAATTTTTAAAACTGTGATCACAATTTCCATTTACACAATACGTCACTGTCGTTGTCCTAAGATTAGTTTATCTAAACTTCAGGGATTGTACTTGACTGAGTCTATCTAAGATAAATAAATTGTTCTAATTTTTTGTAATAAAATAGATCTGAGGTTTTAAATTTGTTTTTAAGTTAATTCAGCCACACTTGGTGAAAAACCAACCCCGGCTGATCTTGCAGCTTTAATGTTATATTGTAAATTACTTTATGATCTAAATATGGTAACAGTCTTATATAACAGCCTGTGGGGAAATTTGAAAAAGTCTATTATTATTCCCAGTATTCTGCATGCAATGAACATCATTCATCACAGAAAAAAATGTAGGTTCCCAACCACACTGTGAAATTGTTATAGACAATAAAATGTCTGAGTTAATGTTTTGCATTGGTTTTTTCTTGCATATTTTTGAAAACAATGACACGCAATATACATTATAAAACTGGGCTAGATGTTTCATTTCGAGATAAAAACATATAAAGTCTGACAATTTTCTTTGGGAAGTAAATAGCAATAATTTTCATTTCCTTGATGCTTAAAGACATGTTTTGAAAATAAAGCATTCTTCGTATAGAGAATGTCTTTTTCAATTTTATATTTCTGTTTTTTGTTTTGTTTTGTTTTGTTTTTTTGTGTTTTTTTTTAATTCAAGCTAAATGTGTTTTCGTAAAAGACAGAGTCAAGAGATTATTTTTTTCCTCCCTTTTATAGTGACAAAATTATCTATTTTGCTGGTCAGTAAAGGCAGTTTTCCTAAATGCTTAAGTCTACAAAAATGAGTCGTACTACCAGAGAGAAAATAAGACGAGAGCAGAACATACAGACTCAAAATATTTCCACATCTATAGGTATATACAGATAGACGGGTTTGTACAAACAGACAAACAAATATGCAGACAAAGATATATGGTAAGTGGAGACAGAGACACATATAATTATGTATCTGAAGGATAAACAGATACGGAATGAAGTAAAGTAACATGTAAGGAAAAAGGTAACACAGACAGCTGATGTACAAATGAACAGGCTGACAATTGAACTTTTAAGTGATTTTCTCACAAGACAGTTCCGTCAAAAATTGTACTCAATAACATTATTTTAAACTCGACGTTTTCGGCAACTACCAAGGGTAAAGACTCGACACATGTACAGTCATTTAAAAGGAATAGGATGGTGGATCAGATAAGCCGCCCTTGAAAGTACAAGAAAAGTACAGAGTAGTATAACATAATGTTAGTTTGGTGGTCTGGTTCCCCAAATCTGGGTTTGTATTAAACTGATTACATGTATATAAGAGACGGAGACGAAACTGAAGTATGCAATCTCCCTACTTCAGGATAGCCGATTTTTTAATATGATTTTAATCAGACTGTCCGGGTATAATCGGTAATGAAGATCTGAATGGTTTAAGAAAGGGATGCAGTAAAGTGGACCATTTGCAAAGCTCAACGAGTATAACTGAAACCTGGAAGAAGTGTAAATTGTCCACCTTTTGCGCCCTCATTGATTTTAAGAAGTATACAGTACAAGGACATTGGTTTTTTGAGAAACTACATTAACTAGGTTTCATTCTCAGCTTGTTAAATCGGTCAAATCACTATATGATAAGTTTTAATATATGCTGATGACAGAGCTGCTAATGGACAAGTCCTTAAAGCTATGTTTAATTTATTAAACATATGGTGCTCTGAAAATTACAAGTTAGTTAACCATATTAAGTCTTATGTGGTACATTTTTGCAATTCATATTTCATATTTGTATTAGCCTGAGTTTGTTTTTAAAATAAGAATTACACCTATGCCGTATGCCTCACAATATATATATATATATATATATATATATATATATATATATATATATATATATATATATATATATACCGTGGCATGTTAACTACAGAACATTTAGACATTTCAGTCACTGTAAAACATATTGCTTAAGCTACCAACAGAGCTCTTGGTTTATTGCTAAATCGGTCATTCATGTTAAGCTTTCACTAAACTGTATGAACATTGTGTACGCCCTGTCTTGTCCTATGCAGCTCCGGCTTGGGCAACACATTCATTTTTATGTATCAATGAAAGTTCAACTTAGAGCGGCAAGATATTTCAGTAAATATGCACCAAATGCAGCTGTTTGTGGCGATATTGCTAGTAATCATATTAAAGATATTTTTTGGAAAACTTCAATACCTGATTGCTCTAGATAAGTTAACAAAGATCAGAGAATTTAAATAGAACGAGAAAAAAGCATCGCAGAACAGATGCAATATAAGCCCGTCAGCCAGACGTTTCACATGGCAATGCACAAATATTTGGAAACCATCAAGTTCAGCAAGAATATTTTTACAACTCTTTGTTGAAACGACACTAAAAGACTCTTATCAATATACCATAAAATATCTATAATGTATATCAAAACGTTTTAAGTGGAGAGGTAATTAAAAAATGAGAACCGACAGGGATATGTTTCTTATCACATATCTTTAATTATATGTAATATTGTTCCCAGTTGGATTCGAACCCGTACCGAATGGCATCATCCGCCTAGCAGTGCAGAGTAAAATCGCCTTAGACCACTCGGCGATTGCAACAACCACCAAAAAGACTGCACAAATATCTGCGATATAAATGTCCAGGGTGACAGGCGTTAAATGCATGATAACACTTTGTTTTAACTTTCACGTCAATCCCTTTCATATTTTTCAAGTCGTGTTTCAGACAAAAAATCATTATAATATTAGGAAAGGGGAAATAACTCAAAAACTGAATGAGGTAGAGTTATGCTTCTTGGACATTGCACTTCTCCTTGTCACCTTTGTTTCTTTCAAGTTTCACATCAATTCACTTCATAGTTTTAAAGTTATGTTCTGGACAAAAAATGTCAAGAGGGGAGATAATTCAAAAATGGGCCCAGTTAGAGTTATGGTTCTTGTGCACTGCACTTTTACTCATTGCAAGAAAGACGCATAGCAAGTTTAAAGTCAGTCAGAAAATTAGCAACAGAGATACGGTCCGGACAATTTGCGGACACCACCCGTGCAGCCTTCATCTCCCCCTCCAAGGTGTTTCCTTGATTACGGCCGTCTTTTTAAGATCGTACAAAAATCTTTGGTCATATCGTAAAACTGGAGTTTTCGAATATGTAAAATATTGTCAAAATGTTTGTTTTTTGGTGCATACACACAGAAGATTGATATTTTAAATGCAGTAATACTCAGTGTAGTAAACGAGTTTATAATCAAGTTGTGATAGGATGTCAGCTGTCAGTGCAAAAATGGTTATGATGGTAATAAGCTTAGGTTGTAACAAACTTTTTATTTTATTGTAAATTTGTTTTTATATAGATGTCATAGAGGAGCTTTAGCAAACTTTAAAAGTGGCACAGCGCCTATTTATATAGAAATTGGTAGATATAGTGGCTTTCCCGTAAATAGTGGACTTTTTTAATTGCGAGACATTAACGGAAGATGACACTGCATTGTCCGAGTTAGATAAACACAGACCTTGTCTGCACTGTCCGTGTTAGATACACACAGACCTTGTCAACTGAATGGACAATGGAAAAGTAGCATTTTTATTTGCAAATTCGGAAATTGCCTCTTTAAGTGCAAAAAATCTGTTTAAATATCTTAAATTGGAGAAAAAATCAGTGATATAACGGAATGTGTTTAACATCAATGTTCACAAGATTTTTTTTCTTTTAAAATAATTATAATTAATAATATAATGTTCTTTAGCACAGGGTGTAAATCTATGCAAATAGACGTTATATATATATTTTTATAGTTGCTCGTATTTCTTATAAGAAAGGTTTGCATGATTGTGAATTGTATCATTTTATATGTTTTTATCTTTTTGCATCATGCACAGCGAGGCTCTTGTAAACATATCGTATTTTAGTTAAAGCTTATATAGTCCTTGCCTAGTGGTTCAACACTGATTAATGATGCTGTATGCTGTATGACTGTCGCGCATTACAAGATGTCAAATATAATACAAGTATTTATGACGCCGCGCCTTACAAGGTGTTTCTATCGAATCCTTTATAATCTGAAGATTTTTTATATTTACGGCAGACTCTTCACTGGTATTTCTTAGTAAAATGAAATAATATGTAATGAAAAAAAACTGTGAAACTGACTTTCAAAAGACGTCAAATCCCGGATGTGTCTGCGAAATTGTTGCAAAATCTGATATTGTCAAGTATTCTCAATAACCATTGTATGCAATGGTTTAATGAGAAGTAAGCCTTTGTTTAAACAAGAACTGTCAGAATGACATTGATTTCCCTTCAGAAATCCCAAATATCATCAAAGAATGTCAACTCAGCACGGTTAGCCTAAAACAACTCTCTTGAAGTGTCTCATTCTCAAGTAATTGATTGAAAACTTGACAATTGATGTAGAGCACAAAACCAAAGGATATGTCTAAACATGCCCAATCATCCTGTAAAGGGATCTGAAAGGTTCCATGAAGCACCTATTTAACTGATTGATCAGAAACTGCTTTCTAAGCATGGGTCACTATGAGCTTTTACCTTTGACCTGTGTACCTATCAAAACAAAAGCGTTCATCTTCTTGGGGTCCTTTACCTGTGACCTGTGTTCCTAACAAAACAAAAGCGTTCATCTTCTTGGAGTCCTTTACCTTTGATCTGTGTACCTAACAAAACAAAAGCGTTCATCTGCAGATGACTTGGGGTCCTGAATGCATTTATTGAATGCTGAAAGTTTACAAAGTACGGACCCCTGTCAACATGACCCTTGACCCTGTGTGCCAAAAAAGGGTCATTGTATTTAACCATCCTGTAAGTTTGAAATTGACTGGATAATGGTTTCACGGTGACGGCTCATGTAAGTTTTAATATAATGTTGCAATAGTTCTTGAGTAAACTGATCGGAAACCGTTTTTGAAGTGCAGGCCCTAATTAGCTTGACTTATGATTTTGTGAGCCAAAGACAAAATACATCTTTTCATCATGACAACCATCCTGTAAGGTTTGAAGGTCCTGGGTGCTGTTGTTCTTGAATTATTGATTGGAAACCGTTTTCAAAACGTGTAACTGAACTGAACCTTTGAACCTGACCTTTGACATTGTGGGCCCAAAATGAATAAAGTTGATCTACTTAGCGTTCATCTAACTAATACGCCAAACTATCTTGCAAAGCTTGAAGGTACTGCGTGACGTTCTTCTCTAGCTGACCGTAAACCTTTTTCAAAGTAAGGGCCCATGTAAGCTTGACCTTTAATCCTGATGGTCCCAAATCAAAATATTTCAACCACTTATTATAAAACAACCAGTAAAGTTTGAAAGTCCTTTGAGTTGTTGTTGAGTTATCAATAGGAAACTGTTTTTAAAATAGGGCCCCGTGTGGGTCTAACCTTTGACCTACAGACCCCAAAAACAAAAGCGTTAATCTACATACCATGTCCAACTATCCTCCAATGTTTGAAGATCCTCTGTGCTCATGTTTTTTTTTCAAATTATTAATCGGAAACATGACAAACTTAACGCCAGAACAAGAAGTGAACCGACCGACCAACCTACATAGTGTTTCCTGTATACCCACCAAACTTTGTTTGTGAAGCTATAAACAGGGAGACATTTAATAAACATGGCCAAGTAGTAGTATCATTCTAAAACACTGCACTTTCTATCACTTCATCTATCTATTGTTTTGAATATCAAGCATATATCTTTAACAGTTCTTAAGTAATTCTCAAAACATGCATCATCAAAACAATAAAAAAGGGTGCTTAAAATTTGAGCTAGTTAGAGTTATACTTCTTGGATAATGCACTTCCTCTATTTGCCCTCTATCAACAGGTGTAATATCCACTAATTCCCTTGATCACTGTATGAGTTATGCTCCCGACAAGCATTAAACAAGAGGGTCATGATGGCCTTATATCCCTCTCCTCAGTATCACTATTTAAAACATTAAGCAAGTGAAAGAACCAAGATTTAAGTTCACCCAAAGTTAAAGTTGAAATCTAAATGCCAGTTTGTACTTCTAGTCCAAATTTCATTGACACAGCTTCAAAGGCAATAAGTAGGTCAGTAGTACAAAGTCAATGTCAGCTAATGTCAAAGATTATATCCACATGCAAAATTATAAGTATAGTTAGAAATTCAATACTGTAGCTGCAAATACAAGAAAGTAGGTCAGTAGGTCAATGTCAATGTCACCTAAGGTTAAAGCTGAAATCTGCGTGCAAAATTATATGGATGATCCAAAATTTTAAATTCTGTAGCTGCAAAAACAAGAAAATAGTTCAGTAGGTCAATGCCAATGCCAATGTCACCAAATGTCAAGCCTCCACAAATATAAGTATGTTTCAAATTTCCATCTTTAGCTACAAAAGCAAGAACATATGTCAGTAGGTCAAGGTCAATGTCGAATATGGTTAAGTTGTAATCCGCATGCAAAATTATAGAATTAGATCAAATTTCCATACTGTAGCTGCAAGAACAAGTAATAAAGGTCAGTAGGTCAAGGTTAATGTCAGCTAACGTCAAAGTTGTAATCCGCATGCAAAATTATGTTTTTTTTCAGATTTCCACACTATAGCTGCAAAAACAAGAAAGTAGGTCAGTAGGTCAATGTCAATGTCATCTAAGGCCAAAGAAGACATCTGCCTGCACAATTATTAGCAGGTCAATAGATCAAGGTAAAAAAGGAATAGCTTTTCCATATAAGTCTATACAAATTAAGTCCCCATCCCAAACTGGGAAACAATTTTGACCTTAGGGAGATGATTTGAATAATCTTTGTAAAGGTAAAGTATGGAATGCTACATACCAAAGTTCTACATCCTTTGATTTCTAAAAGGAAGATTTCAAAAAAAATACTTTAAGTAAATAAGATCTCTGGGCTGGGGCTAATTCTAGCCCTTAGGACATAATTTGTTTAAACCTGGTAGATATCTACTAAACAATGCTGCATACAAGGGCATACAGTTTCAGACAGAGAGATTTTCAAAGTTTTCCTTGCACAACAAAAACAAATGATAACCAACCCCACACGACGTACAGGCGAAGTCTTTTTTGACTCTAGGGGGGAAATTGAACAATCTTTGCATAAATAAGGTATACAAAGTTACATACCAAATATCTAAGGACTAGGGCATACGGTTTTTGAAAAGAAGGTTTTCAAATACTTTTTTATTTTACACAAATTTTCACCGGTGGGGTTAATTTTCACCGCAGGGATATAATTTGCATTATCTTTATAGAGGGGTTCTAGATGACACTCCATGTAAAATATCTAAGCGCTAGGCCTTGCAGTTTTAACTCCATTTAATAATTTTAGAAATAAGCTAGGACAAGCATTATAGCATATTAACAAAACTCAAAAAGGAAATAACTAAAAAATGGGGGCAACTAGAGTTATCGTTCTTAAACATTGCAATTTCTGCCACTCCCCTCTATCTATGTCTATCTATCTTTAAGGGGAGATAATGAGAAAACTAGACAAAATGAGATACAGTTCTTAAACTATGCACTTACTCTCAAAGACCTCTATTATCTTAAGAAGTTTAAATTAAATTCCTTCATTGGTGTTTGAGTTATACTCTGGACAAAATTGTACAGAGGGACAGATGGGCAGACAAAAATAAATAATTTGTCCAGATTTTGCAAAGCTGTGCGGAAAATGAGCGATTACTTATAAAGTATTTTCCATGTAGACGAAAATATAAACGTGTTCAAATCAGTTAAAAAAGGTAATAAGACTGTCCATATGTCAAATATCATTACCAGATATCTAGTTCACAACATAATTCATCATGGTTCTCTGTAATGGATTTACGTCAATCATTGTTTGAAACAGCTTGTCATATCAATGGACAATTGTGACACTAATTAATGAACCTGAATAAGCAGGAAACCATATCCTTCCTACATAAACATAGAAACAGTTTGTAATGACAGCTTTTCCTCTAATCTTCTTATTCGAGACCATTAAAGAGTGGGTTGTGTAATGTTTTTATTTTTTTTTCTCATGAAGGTTAACTGTGTTTAAAAGGTCTGAAGGTGGTAATTGGAACATATTCTAGCTTCATTAGGTAACCAACATGCTGTAAAGAAACATACGATTAAGACAGCTTTTTCTTGAGAATTGGTCAAGCAAACAAAACGGACTAGTGAAAAGACAATTTGAAGATTTTCTGACAGGAATCTTACAATCTCACATGGAAATTTCACAGGTAGAAACTTGATACTGAATGAGTCATTATCGCCATATATGAAAGTTAAGAGCTTGCCCGTAATAAAGAAAAATAAACAGAATTACTCTTACAAGAAAATAAATGATGACAAAACGACAGACTGGAATATATATATTCAGTCAATCCGAAAATCAAAAACACAGAAAATAAGAGATGTTTGTTAAGTATCATATGCCCCTCGCCTTTTCATTTCCTATGAGCTTGATGCCATATATCTTTCATCTACACACCATGCCAAGCAATTAAAAGGTTCTGAGATAAGTTTTTCTTGGCAAACAGATTGATTAGCATTTTCATAGTGCAGGGTGGTGGGATTTAGACATTTAACCAACTGGGTCCAAAGTCTTAAGCATTTATTTTCAACCACTCATTAAATTTTGAGGTTTTCTTCGTTTACTTATCAGAAATGGTTTTCGAAGAACTACTATGTCAATCTACAGATTCAGTGTTTAAGGGGTTACTGATCAGAAATGAATTTAAAAGTTAATGCATGTGTAAGTGTGGATTTTGAGGAGTAGGCTGAAAATTAGGAGGCTCATCTGCTTAAGCCAACTCATTTTATAAGGCTTAGGGAACTTGAATAATTGATTTGAAACCGTTTCAAGCATTTTATGCCTCTGCTAATTTTACCTTTGACCAAACGTGCTCAGACATTTAAGGCCACCTACTCAAAATGCCCCGCAAACTTGTAAAGTTTACAAGTACTTGTTCTGTTGCTGAGGTATTGATCGGAAGTAATTTTAGACTGCAAGTCACTTTGAGCTTGACCTTTGACCTAATAAATCCAAAATCTAAATGGGTCATTGAGCTTGATGTGTGACCAACTTTAAAATAATAGGGGTCATCTACAAATCATGTATTTAAAAAATCACGTTAATTTTGAAAATCCTTCGGACATTTTTTCTCGATTCTTCAAGCTAGTAAGCCAAAATCAGTACGGTCATCTACTTATGATGTCCAACCATCTTTTCACAAATTTGAATTTATATACATGTACTTTTCTATGTAAAGGTGACTTACAGGCCTGATGGGCCAGGTGTAAGATAAATGTTATGTAATACACATCACTATAATAAATGCATTACTTACTAACTTACTTTACACACCTTGTTTTTTTAAGTGACAGTCTTCCTCAACTCGATGTTTCTGCTTAGTCAGGAAGAACGCTGGTTCTACAACAAGTTTTTCTCCAACAGTGACAGAATAATTGTATCCGAGTGTCAAGCCGTCAGAAATGACATAACACGGCAATAATTTTCAGAATGCTACCATAATTTGTTGCCAATAAGTACATAACTACTGACGACTTCATACAGGGGCAGCTTGATTCTCCGTCACTTGTCGGTTTAGGTACAAGCTCCAACAATCTTTTGATAAGAAAAATTAACTAATTAAAATTGTCACAGTTATTGGCATCACCTAGGCACATGATAAAAATGTATGTTGTCAAAGTTACTTAAACTGGCTCTTAACCAATGGCTGTCAGCTGTTATCATTTGTCTTAATATTTAAATTAGTCTTAATCAGTGTTGTGTACTTCCACCACGTGCACATCAAAGGTCATTCACTTTAATCATTAACTAATGGTTAGAACCATTACTTCTATTTTTATTATGTTTCGAACACTTGTATTTCTGAGAATTTGGCAGGGAAGAAAAGAAGAGATGATATATTTTTAAAAGTCTTCTACCTTATAATCAATTAGACATTAGTCTACTTACGAAGAGCTAGCATATATATATTTTCCTAAAGTATAAAACAATAAAAACCCATTTGAGCGATAGCCTTTTTCTTCACAAATACATCTTAAAGTAAGGTACTTTAAATGAAGCGGTAATATTTGTAACGTTTTCAAGTATTAAATAACCTGCTGAAAGCATTTACAACAGAAATTACTGAAAATATATTGTTCATATTCTACGCAAAACTTGAAATTCTCTGATAATGAAAATCATGTTAAAGATCTATCATGAAACAACTCAAGTGGCAAACTGTCCAGAGTTGAGCTGTAAATATAGAACAGTTCTGTCATTTTTTTCCTACAACTTCACAGCCTAAACAGATAAAAACCTCAGTCCCATTCCAGCCTGTCAACAGGATTTATCAGATGCATAAAAGTAAACTACTTTATCAGCATTCAGTTCATAAAATGTAAAATTTGTTCTTGAAATGGACCAGTATTACTCTATCAGCCCTAAGGACTTTCTTTTAACATTCATACATAAGATATATATATTTACTAATGGAACATTGCACTGACTCTGTATTTACTGTGGTTGATTGACTGTGTGCACTTCTTGCTATCTGTAGTGTTTATTTATTTCAAAGTATTTCCGAGATGAAAGTAAACAACAATATCTGACTTAGATAGCCTGTCTCTCTCTCAATGGTACACAGATGAATGATTTTACCTAATGGTTTGTTGCCGACTGATACACTAGGATTTCAGTCACACTTATGGTTTGTTGCTGACTGATACGATAGGATTTCAGTCACACTTATGGTTTGTTGCTGACTGATAAAATAGGATTTAAGTCACACTTATGGTGTGTTGCCGACTGATACACTAGGATTTTAGTCACACTTATGGTTTGTTGCTGACTGATACGATAGGTTTTCAGTCACACTTATGATTTGCTGCCGACTGTTACAATAAGATTTCAGCCACACTTATGTTTTTTTGCTGACTGATAGAAAAGGATTTCAGTCACAGCTATAGTTTGTTGTCGACTGATACAATAGGATTTCAGCCGACTGATACGATAGGATTTCGGTAACACTTATGGTTTGTTGCAGACTGATACGATAGGATTTCAGTCGATTGATACGATAGGATTTCAGTCACACTTATGGTTTGTTGCCGACTGATACGACAGGATTTCAGTCACACCTATGGTTTGTTGCCGACTGATACGATAGGATTTCAGTCACACTTATGGATAGTTGCAGACTGATACGGTAGGATTTCAGCCGACTGATTCGAAAGGATTTCAGTCACACTTATGGTTCGTTGCCGACTGATACGATAGGATTTCAGTCACACTTATGGTTGTTTGTTTCCTGCTGATACGATAGGATTTTAGTCACACTTATGGTTGTTTGTTTCCGGCTGATACAATAGGATTTCAGTCACACTTATGGTTGTTTGTTTCCGGCTGATACAATAGGATTTCAGTCACACTTATGGTTGTTTGTTTCCGGCTGATACAATAGGATTTCAGTCACACTTATGGTTGTTTGTTTCCGGCTGATACAATAGGATTTCAGTCACACTTATGGTTTGAGGCGACTGATACGATAGAATTTCAGTCAAACTTATGGTTTGTTGCCGAGTGATAGGATAGGATTTCAGTCACACTTATGGTTTGTTGTCGAGTGATACATAGGATTTCAGTCACACTTATGGTTTGTTGCCGGCTGATACAATAGGATTTCAGTCACACCTATGGTTTGTTGCCGGCTGATACAATAGAATTTCAGTCACACTTATTGTTTGTTGCAGACTGATACGATAGGATTTCAGCTGATTGATATGATAGGATTTCAGTCACACTTATGGTTTGTTGCCGACTGATACGATAGGATTTCAGTCACACTTATGGTTTGTTGCAGACTGATTCGATAGGATTTCAGCCGACTGATACGATAGGATTTCAGTCACACTTATGGATACGATAGGATTTTAGTCACACTTATGGTTTGTTGCCGGCTGATTCAATAGGATTTCAGTCACACTTATGGTTTATGCAGACTGATACGATAGGATTTTAGTCACACTTATGGTTTGTTGTCGACTGATACGATAGGATTTCAGTCACACTTATGGTTTGTTGCCGACTGATACGATAGGATTTCAGTCACACTTATGGTTTATGCAGACTGATACGATAGGATTTTAGTCACACTTATGGTTTGTTGTCGACTGATACGATAGGATTTCAGTAACACTTATGGTTTGTTGCCGACTGATACGATAGGATTTCAGTCACACTTATAGTTTGTTGCCGGCTGATACAATAGGATTTCAGTCACACTAAAGGTTTGTTGCCGACTGATACGATAGGTTTTCAGTCACAATTATGGTTTGTTGCAGACTGATACGATAGGTTTTCAGTTAAAATCTGAAATTAAGTAATACAAGCTGTTCTAATAACTATGTTTGACATATAAAAGCAAAGACCATATTATGTAGCTCTGAAAAAAGTACAAAACTTTGGTTGAAATACTCACAACAAAAAGATGTACGGGCAAAATCATGAACATATTCAACACAATCTGTAAAATGTTCTATTCTATGCAGTGATCATCCATTATAACAAAGTACTTAGCATTGCAACACCATTTTACCCTCCTGTATCATTAAACACCCATGGCTCACCTTCATTAACATGTCATTTTAATGACCACAAGACATGAACCAAATTAAGGTTGTAAGCTTCAATCAATTCTACATATCTGTTCAATTGCATACCAAATATAAATCTTATCATTATAAGACTGACAGAAACTAAGCCAAGCATTAATCAAACTAGCAGCACAGGCAAACATAACAAAGCTTCAAACACTCAAAATAGTCCATCTTTTTACTTCAAGACAAAAAGAATGATAAATGTGTGTAATCTAGAAATAGAAGACAAGGAATTCTGATAGATTCTAACACATCACTCCTAGATTACAAGCCATACAGATTCAAGTCAGTAATTAGTGTACTAACCTCTGTTTAATGAGCCCTATTAACTTCTTCAGGTGGACATGCAAATGACAAGTTATGCTGACAAGGCTTCATGGACAATAGAAATTTACTGGACATAGCCACAGAAAAAGACCAATTTATTTCAGAAAAGAGGCAAGATTAACACCAGTGTGATACAAAAATTACAGCATAAATGGATAAAGCACATAATCAGCATGATATCTTGAATGGCAGCTAAGAATGAAACTGCAATCAATCTTTTTTTCTCATCAAGTTTCAAAGTGAAAAAAGTTTTTGTAGATCAAGAAGAATAACATGAGTTTTAGCAGAGACAAAAGAAAAGTTTACCTCAGTTTAACTTCTTGTCAATGCATATTTACATGTAGTTAGCTTCCAACAAAATAACAACCATCAAAGTGAATATTTTACACCAATATGAATGCTATTTCCTTGTAAATGCAAACTGAATAAAGTTCAACAACTACCATGAGAATCATTTACAAGTGTGATTTGCAAAATAAATAATTACTTGATGCTTCCTAATGATTTAACACTGTTTATTTCCCTTTGTTATGACCTTGCCACTTGCAAAGTAATTAAACAGTTTCACAGCCTTTCTGTTCATACTGCAAACACAAGTGACACATGGTTAGAATTGTTATTATTCAATTTTATTAATGATTAATAATTGAAGAGGGTTTTTTAATCAGTAAGTACAAACACACACACACACATGTATGCGGAAATGTAAAGGGTCAAGGTTGATTTTATGAATGAGAGAAAGATTTCCAATGATTATCCGTTTGAAAGTAGAAGTAAATGATGATGAATGCTATTCTAATGTATGTCAGTACAAATACAAAAAACAGAAAACATAGCAATAAAATCATACAAAATATCATTACTACAAATGTGTCTGTTAAGTACTAGTATTAGAGATGCTTTCTCCTTCCAGTATGCCCACCTGTTGAAAGCAAGAAATGTCATATCATAGTTCAAATATAAGAATTTTCAAGATTAAAAGGCAAATTCTTGCTTCATTCATGTATCATCATGTCCAAAAAATCGCAATATACATTTTAGAAAGTGCCTTCCCCCTTAATATTGTACAGAAAAGCTTTTACATTTGGCAAATTCAACTGAACTGCATGAAGAGTCAAGCCCTAACCATATATCATTTGAATACAATACTGTATATGGTTTGATTATTAGATAAGATTGCTATGGTATTTCATGTTCACTGGTCTTTTACCATATCCAGTCTCAAGCAGACACATATAATTTGTAAATGCAGACATGTAACTGAATATTACATTTTGGACGTGTAAAATAAATATAACTGAAAAATATGTATTTATGGTAAGTTACTGGTGAAGATCCCTTAGTACTGGATAAAGATCAAGTTACATCCTTAAAGACTTAAACAGTCTATCAGAATGTGGCAAGATCACATAAATAATTTTTTAAAAATGTTCAAGGCATTCATAATGCTTTATTTTTGAAGTATGCAAAATAGCTTTCCCTAATTATTTTCCAGGTCTTTGATATGCTCTGGGGTGCCTTCCAATTCTAACAATGATTCTGGCACACAGGCCTATTATCTGACCATTCTCTAGTTCAATCCTGTCACAAGCCCAAAGACTGCAAAATGGTGGAGCTATGTGCTTGAGAGCACACCACGCTGGCACAATGTTGTGAGCATTATGGAATCCTAGCCTAGGCATTAGGCCAGCATGTTCCTTCTTCATGAGTTTACTGATGACCAAGCCTTGCAAGTGCAGGCAGACACTTCTTCTTTGATAATATACTGCCATCACTTGCTCAAAGCTCCACCACACTCTACCAGGACCTCGGTTAGGATTATGCTAAAAACTTCCCATGCTCTTTTACCCCTTGTAAGAAGCCCACTACATCTGCAATACACTCTGGAAGATCCTGTCATAACCATTCGCATTCTGGCTAACAGTTTTGGTCAAAGCATGATTTTCATCTAGTGTGAAGGTGGTGGCCACAATGGGCAGTCTTAACCATATTGCATACATGTGACTAATTTCAACCAAATGTGACTGGATAACCTTTCCATTTAAAACCTGTTGCATTATATTTGACAAAACAAAGGTAGGTGAAAAATAGAAAAGGTAAAACAACTGCCCGAACCTTACTTTTAATTCATATGTCAAATTTTCAAAATTTCTACGTGGTGATGTTTTGTTAAATAAAACATTTTATGAAATTGTTTAGACAATTTCACATGGGTCTGAAGACAGAAAATGAACCCTTCGGCCATACTGGAAATACTAACCTGGAGTATGCATGTGAAAAATATCAAAGGACCCCATTTGCCCTGTTTTGTAATAATAGCCTTTGATAATTATTCAACTCTGACACTTCGACCTTTACCAATCAAGTGATCATAGCTTGTGCCACCACGCCAGTGAGGCAACTGGTATAGTAAAACAAGTCTACCCAATGAATAAGTGGCAGAAAATGTTCACATTGTGGAAGCATTCCTTGTCCAAGATCCAAACTTCATCCTGAATTGATATCAGTTTTGTTAAAAATAATATATAAGAGCTAGCAGTAAATAACTCATTTATACCTTTAGAATTTTTTCCATGATGGACAGAAATGAAAATTAATTTGCTCCAAAGAGAAGGTGAAAGTAAATGTATATTGACTGAATGATGGTAAAGACCTCACCGTTCCCAAGGGAAGCTGGCAGTAACAATTGTTAAGATTACAGGAAAGGCACTGTAGACAATCTGGTGTAATAATGATCAGAATTCTACACCAAAACTGAAGAAACAAGTCAGTTGATTTTCTTAAGGAAAACGTCTGACTGCAAAACAAAGTACCGTTATTTAAGTATGTTGTCGTTCTTCTTTTTTCTGTGCAAAGAATAGTAACACATGCATGCTCTAAAATATTGGGCTAATCTATAAATTATTTATACCTCTTCTGATTTATTATATAAATGATAGATATTTGTTTTTCATAATTGATGTAATGATATGTATAACCACAAAAAAGGCCAGAATGAAAGAAATCACAATAGAAAAAAATCAGAACACATAGAAGCACTCTATATGTAATAGAAATTTTATGTGCTATTGTGAAAATTATACAAAGTCATTTAGTGTTCATCACAAACACTCACTTAAAACAGTATATTCAAATAGAGAGCCTTGATGGCCCCGTATCACTCACCCGAGTATCACGGACCAGGGCAAGAGAACTGTTTCAAACTCATCTGAGAGATCCTGAAAGCAAACATTTTCAGTAAGGTTAATTATGGATGGATAAAAAAATAATAGGCTTTCATGTTAACAAGCTAAAATGATGACAAGACACAATGGAAAATGAGCAATCACAAATGTTCAACCTGAGCATAGCTCAGAACTGAGATAAATAGGTGTAATTTTATTTGAGAGAAAAATCTTGAACTGGCTTATTCTGCTGTCATCATTCTTCTGTAAATTATGCAAGATTCTCTCATTTATCCTGTCACTAATAACAATTGCGAACCAACAACATATTTATAGCAGTTGGTCACATGATCTTGATATACTGTTACCTGGTGATGTGATCAGAAGGATTATTTCAAATCAGAACTTTTATCGATGTTCCACTTGCATTTTGTTTATTTTTTGTCTGTAAAAAAACAAAAGAAACTATGTGACAGGAATACATAGAATTATACATCAGTGCAATGGATCATGAAAAAGTTTACCTGGCTCGGCTCCGAAATTTATCGGTTTTGCCTTCAGCTCACCAGATAAATACCTAACCCCCACCAGATAAACTTTTTCCATCCACAACATTAATCCTATATATCCTCTTGACTATGGTATATGTTATAATATGCTTTATGCAGACTCTAGTCTTGCCCCCATGTAGTTGCTGTTATTTTGTAGAATTATGTCGCCTTGACTTGATCTTCACAATGTAAGTTTTGTTTACATAGTACTATTGTTTTTGGGTAACAGCAAATGTTTCTCTCTGTGTCTTTTATCAGTAAAAAAATTTACCTCATTAGTCACGGGGTAGATACTTTAATTATATTATTAATTTTGACAAATGAAGGCTAGTAGCCTCTGTGGCTCAGTGGTATAGATCATCGCTCTACATTTTACTGATTAAAGGGGCATGGGTTCAAAACCTGGTGAAATCAAAGTTCTTTTTTTTCAGTTTTCATGGTGTATAGAAGCATAATATGTTTTTTTTCCATCATATATTAACTTCTCTTAAATTTAAAAAAAAAAAATTCAGCTAAATTCTGTGAGTCAGTCGCTTTAAACCCTCCTTTCATATCTTTATGAAGCTGATTGACGCACTATGATTATAGATTCATTCATTTAAAACTGGGGATTGCTCTTGATTTATTCTGTCTTTGGTTAAACTAATACCAGTAGCTCTGAAATTTCATAGCAGACCAGATTTCAGTTTTTATTGTTCTTTACTTCTGTTTATTCAGAAACATAACATTTTATCTGACATTAACTTTGATGGTTAGTAGTCTCTGCAATAATTCAGTCAAACTGTGTGTAAAACTATACTGCTTCACATCAAGCTAAAAGGTAGATTATTAGAATCCATATATGGAACCAGTCTAATAAAACATTCTATATTTCATTTGAACCAGTCTAACAGTACAGTCTAGCTGCAATTAAGCCTTCATTCATGTCCCAGTGAGACTGTGAAAACTTCATGAAATATATACAGAATGTTTGATGATTTTTTTTAATTCCACCTACAGTCTGTCTGACTTTCAGTGGACCTACATGCTGATAAAATGGATTTTGTACAAACTTTCTGTTTTGATGTTCCTCAACAAAGGCTACAATACTGACGCTGGAGAGACTAAAGATAAGGAGTTTGTTATATCTAAAGACATTAGAGTTTTATGTAAAATAACAAGCTACAACAGTTGTTGATTTTTTCCATGATAGGCCAGTTTTGTTTTTTTTGTTTTTTTTAGTAGCCTTTGAATACAAAAGTCAGCATATTCTTTATTTCAGTGCAGTGTTGCTGGATAGAGTTTCTTTACTTATAGACATCAATTGCTAGTGGGTATTGGGAACGGACAATTGCCCACTGGGACAATAGCCCACTAGGACAATAGCCCACTGGACAATATCCCACAGGACAATAGCCCACTGCTATATTTGGCAGGGAGGACAATTATAGCCCACTGCTTATCAAAAATTGTTAAAAAATCCCCTGACCTTGACCTATGCCTTCTTTACATCTATATATTTTAAATACAAATTGAATCCTTTGTTTATAGTCAAAACATCAATCTTCATATTCAATTATACAGTGTGCTTTCACTCATTTATACCCTGTGTCTACCAAATAAAACATGAGTAAAAAGTATAGAGCTTGTAAATAAACCATTTGATCTGGATTTACTGTTGTTTAAACAAAAATTTCTGAATCAAAAACAATCTACACAGTTGACTTATGAATACTTATATTTTAAACTCATTACATACTTAATTCTTTATTTAAATGTATAATTATGTACATGGTATATAAGTGGGCTATTGTCCTAGTGGGCTATTGTCCCAGTGGGCTATTGTCCTACACTCAGTGGGTATGTAGGAAGGAGAATATCGCATATAACTTTTCATATATGTTGTTTCTCAACTAATTAAAGGGCACTAACATTGTTTTCCCTAAATTCAGAAATACAGGAGATTCAAGATGAACAACTTCAGTCTTCTTGAACCTTAACAATCCACAGAAATTCCATCACTGTAATAATTTTGCTTAAGGACAATGCTCTGCATAAAATTTCATTTTTCTATTTTTTTTTTTCTTAAATTCAAATCAAGAGCCAGAACTCTGCATGCATCATTAAACACAGGTAAACAGGATCTACTCAGCTTAACATTTAAATCTATTACAGATACAATTCACTAGAGTAGTTTCAACCCATATTAAGTTGACATTACTGAAAATTATTTTTTGACTGACAGGATAAAAAAAACACATAACCAGAATACTCTTCTATCTTCCTTAACAAATTTTTTTTTAAAGACAAGACTTATAAACACAACAACAACCAGAGAGCTGAGACAGATCAGCAAAAGGTAGGTAAAGATACAAGTTAAACAGTCTATTAAAATTATCTCATATTAAATGATTTCAAGAACAGATATACACACCTGTTTACCTGTACAATTCACATTCAGACTCATTTGTACCAATGAAGTCAAAATTACTTTGCATGAAATATTGACATTAAAAGGGTGCAAATCCAAAACAAAAGCCTTGGTAAACCTAAAATTCTCTGTAATGGTTCTACTCAAATCATAACCCCAAAACTTTTCACTAAACCTGTAAATGATTGCAATATGTGTGTTCCATATGCAACAATGCAAGTTTTCTTAAGGACACACAAACATACTTTTAAACTGAAAGCAATATGTCTCCCCCATTTCTTTGGAGAGACATAAGCATTCTTGGTCACCTTTTTACACTAATACTTTGTCTAATGGATGAATAAAAGAGATATTAGCCTCCAGCCATGACATATAAATTCTAGACTCTCCTGGGCTATTACTATAATTCAACGTTTCTCAACAGAAATCCCCCTAGGCATCATTCTCTATTTCAAAACCACTGCTTTGTATTTGTGTTGGTGTCAAGAGATTTTAACTTATTTAGCCTCATAAAACAATAACTGGAAATGACGATACAACAAATGAATCAATCTTAGTTCATGCAAGGTTGAAAATAATATCATACAGTAGTTTGTAAAATGGCAGTACTTAAAAAATTACAAACAAGAATGATGCTCATGGTGGGGCATTAAACAGCCTAAGAACACTGAATAAGCTTTGTAAGAAACATGTATTATCCAACACCTAGCAAGTTTAGGACACTAAGAATAAAAGTTCTAAAGGTTGACTCAATGAGATAAAAAAAGGGTTTCGTCATCATCCTGAAAAAGGTTTAAGAGATGGAGCAGGCATAAATTCTATGGCTCAAACCTTTGACCTTGAACTGTGGCCTTGACCTTAAAATGGAGATATAAAAGAAGTGTATTGCATGGGGTTGATGGGAAGTCAAGTACCTATGTAATAAAAAAAAAAATCGGACCCTGCGGGGGGTGGGGGGGATGACTGGGGAGTCAAGTACCTATGTATTAAAATAAAAAAACCGGGCCTGGGGAGGGGGGTGTAAAAAAATGGGGGGAGGGGGTTTGGGCGGGGTCCCCATGCAGAGGGGATGGGGGGCGGGAGTACTTACCCATCTCATGTCAGTTAATATTTTATTTCTAGGCTTAAGAAGTTTTTTTTCCTATATATAAGTATAAGCAAAATCAAGTAACCCCTGGGGGTGGGGCTTACTGTGACCCCAGGGACATGGGTACCAATGATCTTAAATGCAGGGGTCTTGCTGGTGATCAAGTATTTCAAGTTTGGATAGAATATCTTTGACACTTTTTGAGAAATGGACATTAAGAAAAAGGTTAACCAAGAAATTTTAACTTGAAAAAGTTGCATAACATTGCAAAAATAAATTTGAGGGTTATCTGCCCTTGAAAAATGGTGTTGTCTTCAGTGATACAATTGTAAGCATTAAAACTGGAAATTTTGATGAATGGCATAGTTATAGCCAATGTTAAGTTTTCATGACAAAATCCAAGTACAAAACAGGGCATAACTCTGTCAATTGTGACCTTGACCTATAGATTTTGGCATCATCATGACCCTGTTGTCATAAGCATTACAACTGGAAAATTTGATGACGAAATGTTAAGAAATGGCAAAGTTATTGCCAACGTTAAGTTTTCATGACAAAATTCAAGTACAAAAAGGGGCATAACTCTGTCAAATGTGACCTTGACCTAAAGATTTTGGCATCATCCCGACCCTGTTGTCAAAAGCAATACAATTTGAAAGTTTGATAAAGAAATGTTAAGAAATGGCAAAGTTATAGCCAACGTTAAGTTTTCATGACAGACCGACGGACAAAGCAATCCCTATGTTTGCCGTTTCTTCGAAAGGGCGACACAAAAATTTGCCCACAATAGGTATTATCCATAATTGTGCAACTTCAGTATGCCAAAAATGTTGGTATTGCTCAAATTTTTGACCTTCAATTTCTACTTATACTCTAAAGTGGTGGGTCTAAAATGTGGGTTCTGCATATCGTCTCAGTGAGATAAACATTTGACCCAAAGTTCATGAAAATATTTCAAAACTCAAATAGCTTAAAACTTTGATCCTGAACTGTGACCTTCAGCTTTAAGTGGAGCCTCTGAAATATAGGTTCTGTATGTCTCAATGAAATAAACAACTAACAAATTTTCATGAATATCATGAAAGGGATATAGGAGATATTGAGTGGACAGGAATTCTACTGCTCAAATATTTGATCTTGAACTGGGTGCTTGAACATAAAGTGGGCCTGAAATGTGGGTTCTGCATGTCATCTCAATTAGATAAACATTTATCCCAACCTTCATGAACATTCTTCTAGCTGTTCAAAAGATACAGAGCAGAAACAATCAGACAGATGGATGGTCAACCAGGGTCATAACATAATAAATCCCTTCAGGTGTATTAAAGTCAAGGCAACAAAAAAAGAATGGATCAGTGGTTCATCTGTAACCCATCTGGACAACTTGTTTCATTCAATGAAGTGGTTATTTCAAGACGGGATCCAAATGCTACCTGAAAGGAAAGTATTTCAAACCAAATTGGTCCATATGCAGGGATGTAGAAAACATCTGTTATGGGATCTACTGAAAATAAGATTTTCTATTTATTCTTGGTAAAAAATTTACAATGTTCAACAATAAATACAAAAACATACTTTTGCTATTGCAGTTTCAAAACAAATTTAAACAAAAATGGTACATTTAAGACCCTGCCTTTTCATCTAGAAAATAAAATTCATCTTTTAACATAAAAATCCATATGGAATCATTGAAGTGATTACATTTGGCAAAACTTTACATTAACTTATGCAATCTATTTTCTTTATTTGGATGACTAGATGTTATAACCTCCATTCTCAATTTTTTAACATAATGTATATATAAAGCCCAAGCATGTAGATTTACATTTGCTGTTTTCTGACTTGCCTCCCTTAGTTTACAAGGAGAGACATTGATCTTTTTTGGTGTAGATAGAGGAGCACTGTGATTATTTCTTAAAGAAAAGAGCATTGTCAAAAAATCAGGTACTTGCACATCCCTTATACCGGTAATATTTTGTTACAGAAATGCATTAAGTTGTATTGCCAAACAGATTACCACATAGTTGAACTTCTTATTCAATAATCCAGTTGTCAGTAAAGGTAAAGAGTTAGGTTGCCAGCCAGTCCTGAGAAATCAGTTGGTAACTTGGTCGCTACCCGGAATCGAAACCGGGTCGCTAGCTTCATACCCCTACACACAAACCACTCAGCCACCAAGTCAGCCCATGTACCATGACTTTCTGCAAAGAATTTTCTATTTTCAATTCTGCCAAGTATTTTCTATTTTCAATATGTTCATATTCAGTTTCTTCAAAGACTTGAAATACCAGGTCTTTGGTTTCTTGAATTACAGGAGAATAAGTGCTTGATAAAACCATAAATGATGCAAAATGTATGCTTTTAATGGACAGTTCATGAATAGTGTCAGTTCATGGATATAATGTGTCAGGAAAAAAAATAGAATAAATAATTAGAGTTTCACCTACAATGTATGTGAAATTTCCTGAAATGTTCATGAACTTGGTTCATGGACCAGCATTACTACACCTGTTTATGAACTTTCTGAATTTATTTAACATGGCACTATTATAAAAAAGGGAATGTTTCCCCACTTTAAATTTCCCTGCTTAAATTATCCTTACCTTATCCATAAGAGTAACATTATTTTGAAATTTCATGAAGGCTATCACATTTCAGTATCTGCAAACAGAAGTTACAAGTGTCAATATTAGTATATTTACCCATTGGAATTCTTTGACATTTTATTATTGTTCTGGGAGTGAAACATGTTTTCATCATAATTGAAGCTTTACACAAATATACAATGACTTTCATTGTCTAAACCAATGAAAAACTAAAGTACAAAGAATCCAATTATATCCAAACATACAAAAACATTCCAACAGCATCCTGTCTAACTGGATTTATGAGCTGAACTCCCATTGGTGAATTATGATTAATAGGACATTGCTTTGCTCTTAGATTGAAAGCTGGCTTCCTGATGGAAGGAAGTGAGGTGAACAATGATCTTTTTACTCATTCTCATTCAGCTCACAATGAATCCCTAATTGATTGTTTTGATCACTAATTGGTGTGAAAATGTACAAGGGCATCCATCCTAATTCAGTTTAAGCAATGACATGACAAGAGCTAGGAAGAAAGTGACAGACGTGGTTACAGATGTTCTGCAGCACTCTATAAACTGTTATTTTCAAAAAGTGACCATTTTTGACAATACTGACCTTTTGACAAAATCCGATGCATGCATCACATAAGTAGAATGCATAAAAATCTATAACAACATCATTTTTGACAGAAAATAATTCAGTGAACATTTTGTATGCTACTTAAGCTCAGTCCTTAAGCTCTGATCAGCAAATTTTTTTGACATGTTGACTTATTCATGTATACAGTATAAATAATCATAAAATTTCATTGAAATTATATAAAAGAAAGTTACAGCCAGATATTTTATAATATAAATATACTCTACTCAAAGCTCAGTCCTTAAGCTCTGATCAGCAAATTTTTTTGACATGTTCGATTGTTCATGTATACAGTATAAATATAATCATAAAATTTCAATGAAATTATGTAAAAGAAAGTTACAGTCAGATATTTTATAATATATATATATATACTTTACTCATTTCACGGGTCTGTAAAAAGTTAAAGATACCAGAGCAAAAAGTAATAAACACCTGCAAAATTTTCACGAACATGTAATTATTATGAGTAGTTAAACTTATCACCCTACCTTTCAGAAATGTATATAATATAACACTTACAGATTTATGCTTTGGTCAGTATGTGTTTTTACAGGTTTGTAACAACACATATTGACCTCAACAAAAAGCTTTAACTGTATAATATACTCTTTTGTATATAAATCTGTATCAATACCATCTATTTGAAATATGAGCCCAAAACCTAAGTGCATTTGTAATTAGCACTTCAGCTTTCCTACTAGTTTTTTTTTCAAAATTCCAATTTTGTATTCTGATCAGCAAGTTACAGATAAATGTCACTAGATAAATGCAATATGTCAGTGCCAGTCTCTACAGAAAAATGAACTGAACAAGAAATGAATCACAGATATGAATGACTCCAAAACATGGCAATTGTTACAGTCATGGTAGCTGATAACTTGAGGTTACCTTGAGCATTTGTGCCAACAAATGTTGCAGTCTGTGAACTGAACAAAGTACCCTTTTGTCTAGGAGTTAGACTGTGTTACGTCCTTTAACCATTAGCATGGCTGGTAAAATTAATAAATTTCCAAAACTGATGTGTTTCAAAAGATACTGATCTAGTGTTTTATACCCATAGGTCACCATATGTCTTTTACAGAAAAAATGTTTTAAAACAGTTTCTTATACCTTTTAACTTTTGGATTTGTATGCTCCAGGTGAACACTGTAGGTGAAAATATAATACAATTATAAAATTGTAGGACTTGCATGCACAGAAGCAATATTAAGTAAAATTTAACAAAGGGCAAAAACTATGCCAAAATTAGTCCAGTCGCAAAGCCAGAGTATAATTATGCACTGTGACACTTGATAATGATCATTCTATGAAAGTTTTCGAAAATCACATGGAAAATGTGGGAGGAGTTGCACCCATAAGAAATATGAAGTATCATTAAACAAAGGGCAAAAGCTCTGCAAAACATACTCACATCGCAAAAACCTGAGTATATGCACTGTGGCCCTTGATAATGGTAATTGTGTGAAAGTTTGATAAAAATCAAATGAGAATTGTAGGAGGAGTTGTGCACAGAAGATGTGACAGACAGACAGATAGAATAATGGATGACAATGTGACTATGGCATACCGGAAAATAAAGACATTTTAAAGGTCAATGTCACTTTAACAATAATTCTTTGGAAAAAGTAATATTAGTATGACATTCTAATAAACAGTGGCACTTCAACCATATTAATATTCAAAGTGATATATTTATGTTTTATAATATATATATTATATAAAACAGTCAGTTTTAGCGTTGGTGAATATTAAAACTGTAAGTGTAGAAAATAAGAGTAATTAAGCATGTGTCGTGAAAGCTACACTTTATGATTCTTAGCAGCCTTAGAAATTTGTGGTACATAACTTAATTCCTTATTACTTTCTCGGAATACTAAATTCTGCAATTCTTGGACTACATACATGTTTCAATTATAACTTTTTCTAATAAAATTCATTCTAACAGTATAAGAGTTCCTATCCACTTGATAATTCTAGACTTTCTAATGGTAGAAACCTTGCTAATTATTTATATCGAATACTAAATTCTGCATACATTATTCACAGTTAACTTTATCTTATCCAGCATTGCAACTTAAAGATGAAAAAGCCTTCAAAAAAACAGAACAGTAAATGCAACAAAGACAATCAATTTAACACCAGTCAGCCTGCAATAAATAATTCATTTTGCAGCATCTCCTTACAAAACGTAAATCAGTTTTTATTTACAAACCATCCCTATAGATTTCAGAATACCTCTTATAATTAATTGCCACACAGTTTCTGATACATTACACAGCCCTCCGATTAGACCACTGGGGAATTGATGATCCAGATAACTCAGTGGTGGATGATTTTTGTGAAAAATGATTGCTTTTAGTTCTAATTGTGCTGCTGAAATAGAATCTAAGATTACTGAATAGATTATTAGCCCCAGCTGTCAGTTGGTAGCAATTTTCATCACAGAGATTTTTTTGCCTCTCTTTTTCTCCTCATAAATGAATGTAATTTACTTGGGAAAAGTTCTTATTTTGTTGATTATCAGAATATAATTTACAATCTAATTGTAACATGCCAGGGGAAAAAATGATGCTCAGAGAATGGTTTCTGTACATTAAACTTTAATTAGTTTAGTTAGAATTTATTCATTTTTATACTGATTGTACAGAACTAGCTGATGCAGCTTTGGTTAATTACTCTTGATTCATGTTTTCAGCCCATTTCTACAAGATAATTCTTAGAAAGAATTTTCAAAGAAGACATGTGAAGTCAAGGTAAGGTCGGGACAGGATTCAAACCCTCATCTCTTGGCCTAACATAACAGAGAGCTGCACTGTTATGAAAATTACTGCTATCAAATGGGATCTGGTATTCATAAAAAAAAATAAATAAATAAAAAAATCAGGACAAAAGTCACTGAGTTAAAGCGACTGACTCACAAAATTTTGCTGAAATTTTTTATTCTTTCAAATTTAAGAGGACTTAATATACTATGGAAAAAATATAATATTATGGTTCTATACACCATGAAAACTGAAAAAAAAAGTTTTAACTTTACCAGGATTCGAACCCAGGACCTTTCGGTCAGTAAAATACAGAGCAACGACTTACCCCACTGAGCCACGGCATCTAGTTATTAGTTTGCCTCAAAATTAATCTTATAACTAAAGTATTTACCCCGTGACTAACGGGGTAAATTTTTTACCGATAAAAGTGTGTAAAACATTATATTTTGATGTTTTTCTGTCACAAAAACTGAGTCAATAACTTAGTTTAAATATGTTCTTCACGATTACAGCAAGAATTTCAAGATGTATAACCATTTTCTTTTTATCATCGTCTGTGAGTCAGTCGCTTTAACATCAAGAAACTGAATTATTTTCTGATCAAGAAATTTTTTTTAAAAAAATGAGAGGGAACAGGCTTAATAATTATAAGACCACAGAAATGTATCAAGATGTTACTGCTAAAACCCTGACCATGCTAAATATCTAAAATGACAGATCCATTAATTGTTTATAGGGTGCATGGCAAACAGTGCAGACCATGATCACAGTGCCTGGATATGCAGGCTGATCTTGGTCTGCACTGGTAGCAAAGGCAGAGTCAATTGCCATCAGCAGGTTAAGGGTTAATCTAATGGCTTAATTACAGACATTAACTACTTTCTTATTTTACATCTTTATTTCATTCTTATTACAGTTTTGCAATAAAGTTTTTACAGTAACACAGAAATACATTTCAATCATCTTTCATATTATTTTCCTGTGTGCTTTAGATTAATGGTACTGGTAGCTGAACTGAAGTTGTGTGTTTTTGTTGTTGTTGTTTAGTGAGAAAGACTGATATTAGTCACTTTATACTTCTCAGTACTAATATCTTTGCAGAATATACAGTTGCGCATTAACTGTGACTTCATTACTTTGATAATGAAGAATAATATTTAGAAGTCACATGAATTTCTCTGAGATTTCTGATCTATAAGATACAAAAAATAGATTTTCCCCAAGGCCCTGATTCTGATTATTCCTGAATACAGACAGTTCTGGCCCAGATTTTCCAAAGAGAATTCATACAAAAGGATATCATGTTGAAGTGGCTTTGATTAACTGACCATTAAAACCAATTTATTTGACACAGCCACTAATCCTAGTTGATGCCTTGGCTGGAAATCAACAGATTTTTCTTGTTGTAAATTTGGCATGGCCTACTGGTTTATGTCATTATGGACAACATTTAAGAAGATACTTATCTCTGATTTCGACACAAACTTGGCAGGGGTATTTGAGAAATACTGCATCTTTCATCCTGCTGATATGCCTGACCGTCTTTTAGTGTCCATCATTTAGAATAGGTGGAATGCTCTTTGATAATGAGTACCACAAATCAACATAGTTTGCACAAACATGTTTTCATCATATGCTGTTATGTTGATATGTTAACAGCAGGGAGTAAGTGTTAGAGCCTAGGTTGCTGACAGGAAAAACTGTCAACAGGGATGTGTATATAGCAGAGTGAAATTTCAAGGAGTAAGGATCCTCAGGGTCTCTGCAGTGTTTTCTTGAATATCACCAAAGCTTTATTAAACGTACCAACTATCATCCAGAAAACACTATAATCCATAAAAAAAAGCTTCCATGTTTATAGTGATAAACTAGTACAGAGATTTGTTTGTCTTGTTGTAAGCTTAAATTGATATTTAAGTGGCTTACAGGCTGTTAGGAATTTTTTTAGGACTAGGCTAGGACACAATGTGTGGCCTTTGGCAAAACCACGAAAGCTGTACGCCAAAATGCTTCAATGTTTCCATTATGAATATGTAACTGCTTGTTTTCTCACAGATTACTAGTTCCAAAATCCCATACTATTCCCCTCTTGTTCAATTACTGACTACCCAGGACAATACTCCTCCCATCAGAAAATTCTGATTGTCCCTTGTTTCTATCTTGAGTGGGGTCTCCAGTGTTATTGAAATAAGCTTGATAGCTTTCATTGCATCTAGATAAAGAAAACGTATAAACTAAAAAAACTATGTATACATAGGAAGACCTTAGCCCTGAGGACCAACATTTTTCTAAATATCCATCCAAGTTATTATAAAGTTGGCATTGTAAGTGTACCTTTTGTAATCTATACATATACCAGTTACAGTAACAGTTACCCCAATTAAAATTTTTTACCATCTAAAAAGCTAAAAGTTATTAATAGCATAATTTTCCTTTATACATTTTTGATAAACGTTATTCTAAAAGCAGGGTTTTAAAAAGATGATTTTTTAATATTTCAATAAGGACTGTTGGAGTAATACACCCACCTACTTAGTCAACACAGCTTGTTTCATAATACACCCACCTATATACTTTAGTCAACACAGCTTGTTTCATAATACACCCACCTATATACTTTAGTCAACACAGCTTGTTTCATAATACACCCACCTACTTCAGTCAACAAAGCTTGTTTCATAATACACCCACCTACTTCAGTCAACAAAGCTTGTTTCATAATACATCATTCTCCTTAAGTCAACAAGGCTTGTTTCATTATGCACCTGCCTGCTAAGTCAACACAGCTTGTTTCATAATACACCCACCTACTTAGTCAACACAGCTTGTTTCATAATACCCCCACCTATATAGTCAACACAGCTTGTTTCATAATACACCCACCTACTTAGTCAACACAGCTTGTTTCATAATACACCCACCTATTTAGTCAACACAGCTTGTTTCATAATACACCCACCTACTTAGTCAACACAGCTTGTTTCATAATACACCCACCTATTTAACCAACACAGCTTGTTTCATAATACACCCACCTATTTCAGTCAACACAGCTTGTTTCATAATATGTCATAATACACCTACTTACTTAGTCAACATGGCTTGTTTCTTAAACATCCACCTACTTAGTTAACACAGCTTGTTTCATAATACACCGACCTGCTTAGTCAACACGGCTTGTTTCGAAATACATCCGCCTGCTTAGTCAACAGGGCTTGTTTCATACTTCACTGGCCTGCTTAGTCAAAACGGCTTGTTTCATAATACACCCACCTATTTAGCCAACACAGCTTGGTTCATAATACACCCACCTACTTCAGTCAACACAGCTTGATTCATAATATTTCATAATACACCCACCTACTTAGTCAACATGGCTTGTTTTTTAAACATCCACCTACTTAGTCAACACAGCTTGTTTCATAATACACCCGCCTGCTTAGTCAACAGGGCTGGTTTAATGCACTGGCCTGCTTAGTCAACACGGTTTGTTTCATTATGCACCTGCTTGCTAAGTCAACACGGCTTGTTTCATAATACATCCGCCTGCTTAGTCAACAGGCCTTGTTTCATAATACACCTGCCTGCTTAGTCAACACGGCTTGTTTCATAATACACAGGCCTGTTTGTCAACACAGCTTGTTCAATAACACCAGCCTGCTTAGTCATCATGGCTATTTTCATAATACACGTGCCTGCATAGTCAACACGGCTTGTTTCATAATACACCGGCTTGCTTAGTCAACAAGGCTTATTTCATAATACACCCACCTGCTTAGTCAACATGGCTTGTTTCATAATACACCCACCTACTTAGTCAACAAGGCTTGTTTCATAAAACACCCACTTACTCAGTAGAGATACAGCTTGTTTCAATTTACCATATCTGATAAGTGATTTATTGTCTAGTTTGGATTTTCCAGGAAACTTGATTACCAAGCCAGTTTTTTTTTCTCTCATAAAATTGTATCTTTCAAAGAACAAGTCAATAATTGTTATATAGTATAATGTAAGATAAGTTGTTTCATGAACTATACATAAAAAAGAAACATGAACTGAGAAAGTTCTATTATACAGTGAATTCATATTATAGCAATTGTAAATAGCACATGGCTTTCAGCCATATGAATTATCATCATAAAGTTAAAAGTCATTGTAAATCTTGACCTGATCTATTAGTGAGAATAGATATGCTACTATAGTCTGACTACAAATTAGATAAAAAGTATTTCAGTAATAACATTTTTATGAATGAACAGAATCAGGTGTTTATTCTAAAATAAATTTTGTCTCTCTGCTGCTAATCTTCCATTTTGTGTGTGTATGTGTTTTGTTTTTTTTTTGCAAGAAAGAACAGGTAACTTAATTTCTTTTTGAACATTTTAGAGTTATTATTACTTATTGTAAAAAGAATAAATCTAGCAACTGAAGCCAGCCTGATTGATTCCTGGTGAAAAAAGAAAATACATTATTTTTCTTTTCTTTAAACTGTTAAGATACTAATTTGTAACAATTATACTACTAGTGAATAAATAATTTCCTTTTTTTTTAATATCTGATAAGAAACTGTATTACTGAATTAACTCCTTTCTTCTGATTCTAAGTAATGTTTAAGACACTTCCTATATCAGTTTTTGAGCCACAAAAAGGAATATTATTCTGCTTTATCAGAACAACCTTTTTAATCAAGCACACCAGCTCTTTTGCTGCCATGTTACTAAGATACTGAACAAGTTTAGAGTGTCTTGAACTCAGGAAATCTAAAGAAAGATGTTATCTCAAGTCTTTTGAACTGCCCAGATCAGTCAAACAAACAAATGTGTGAGCATTTCATGATAAATGGAGGTTTCATGCTCCTTGATAATATTATCACAAAAGTCATTTCTGGTTTGATTTTAATCTATAAAAATCTGTTTCAGCCATATTATGGCACTGTACAATGGCTGTATATTATCATTCTCTTGAAAAAAATCTAAGAACTTTCTCATATTTTTCTGTATAGAATTAGTAGCTTCAAAAGCCTAGAACTGTTACTTTCCTTCACATCAAAATGTTTCAGCTACAGAGAAAATGTGAGTTAGGTATTATATTTGTTTAAATACATGACATTAAGTCAATGATATTTGTTTCTTTAAACTTTGATCAGTCACATGTGTAGAGTAATGCTCTTTTGCAAAAATATGGGTCTGCCTTAATGCTAAAATATTTGTGCTTCAAGTTAACACAAAGAAAATAAATAAAGAGGGATTTTGAAATGCAATCAGCTTTGATGTGTATTTAGAACCAGTTCATGAGATGAAATTTTACACTATAAAAGTACCCTTACTAATTAGTCTTAATCAGAATGTTTCAAATTTCTTAATTTAGGAATATAAATTTTTAGGAGCTAATAACAGTTGTTGAAAGTTTGAAGTAAATACCAGTAGAACTAGCTTGGTAAAATTGTCTTTAATGATATATTTCAAGGTGAATATGCATTACAGTTGTCTTCAATAATGTGTTCAATTTGTATGATTAAGATAATTCTTGGTGCAAACTGAAGCTATTTCAATGATCTATAGATCACATTAACATATCAAAGAGTTGTCTTTTCAAAGTTGTTAAGTACATGGTCTATAGAAGGCAATGCTCTAATGTCATCATGCCAAATAAAATACATTACAATATTACATTTTAGCAGCCTTACTAAAGATTCCGTGGATCCAATCCATTTACATTTATAGCTTTTCTAATTTTCTCTGGCACTTTGCAGATAATTTAAGAGTGTCCAAGAAAAAGAGAGTCTGACATAAAGTCAAAGGGCTTCCAAATGAATGGTCTATTTAGAATGTTTATAGTCATTTTGTTATGAGAATTTTCTATATATAATGAAAAATTCCTCTTGGCTGAAATACTTTCTGCTTGGACATTATTTCTTTTGCCATAATTTTTATGAGTTTATGTGCGTTTGATGGCCTTGGCACAAGTTCTACGTCTGGTTTTTATGTGGCCAAGTGGTATATAAAATCAAAGGGAATAAAAAGACGTAGGATAATCTTTTCATACAAAGAGTAAACAATCTCTCAAAGAGTTCTTAGTGATGCTTTGCCTGAAAATCTTCAACAGCAACTAAAATCACATATTTTCTGTTTTGTATTAACTGCAACAGATGAAATAGCTTGAAAATTTTTAAACCACTAAAAATCATTTCTGCTTGTTATTTTAAAAGATTTGCAAGTATCATGCTATCATCAAGACACCATCAAAAGTTGTACCTTTATGTACCTTAATCTAGACATGATTTAAATGGTCCATGTTCTATCTACATGTAGTCTCAATATTCAGACTGCAAGACCGACCGAATCACAAACTGATACTGATATTATCCTGATTAAAGTTCTAAAAGGTCCTCATTTGGTTGTAAATTTGATTTAAGTAATGCCACAGACATAACATTCCTTCATCAAAATTGCATTCAATTCTTATCCCTTACTGAAAACCACAGAAAACAAATGTGAAAAAATTCACAGGAACCTCAGTTACAACCAAAACAAAGATGTACTATCATTCTTACTAAAACATCAAAGATCTTAACTTTGAATTTATATAGACAAAATATGCCACATTGCTGCTGTACTCCTCCAGTGAAATAAAACCTTCTTACATTATAAGCTGGCATGTCTAACAATCTATTCCTGTACCTTGGGACTGTCCTTGCCTATAAGGTTTACTAGAATTACCTTTATGAGCGTTATTATTTATTGTTTACAAACAAAAATCAACAATTATGACTTTAAAGTGCAGATCATGGTCAGAGTTTTAAACAGCTCATTTGTTGTATTTGAGAAAAAACCCACCTCTAACATGAAAGATTTGCTGTCAGCCCATGACATGGTTATTCTATCAGTGACCTAAACAGCTTTGTTAGGACAGTACTGTCAATCCAACTTTCATTCTTACACACATCTTTACAATTCTCTTGTTTCTCTTTGAGAAACTTTACACTCCTGACATCAGTATATAACAACACCATCTATTTAAAAATGCTTTGGATAAAATAATTGATCTATTTTTGGTTTAAACATCTAAATGGAGTTGTCAAGCCATGCAGCATTTTCTTGAAATATTCATTGAAATTTCTATCCAACCATAAAACCTCAAGCCCCTGATTTCCTGTTGGCATAAGTAAATAATCCATTTGCATTACACTAGTCAGAATGTATTTCTCCTGACAGAGTGATAATCTCACAGAATTATACAAAACATCTGCCTCTTTCAAACTCACAGCTTCTAAAACAATTCTGATGAATTCATACTGTTTGAAAAAGAGTGCAGTATAGGTAAATATGTTTGCATTTCGTTGATTCCTATTATATTTCTTACTTGCTGAATGTAAATGCATGAAAGAGTCTAAAAATAGATCTATTACCATTTGTAAAATCTTAAAGTAAAAAGAAGTCTGTGAAGTTGGCAGTGGGATCAACATTCGACATTCAATGTCCCGCAGTGCATTGAACATTCAGCAGGACATTCGATTTCATGCAAGATTTTGAATGTCCAGCAGTGCATTCGACATTGGGAAGGACATTCGATTTAATGCAAGATTTTGATTGTCCTGCAGTGCATTCGACATTGGCCAGGGCATTCGATTTCATGCATGTTTTTGAATGTCCAGCAGTGCATTGGACATTCAGCAGGACATTCGATTGAATGCATGTTTTTGAATGTCCTGCAGTGCATTGGACATTCAGCAGGACATTCGATTTGATGCATGTTTTTGAATGTCCTGCAGTGCATTCGACATTGGGCAGGACATTCGATTTCATGCATGTTTTTGAATGTCCAGCAGTGCATTGGACATTCAGCAGTACATTCGATTTCATGCATGTTTTTGAATGTCCCGCAGTGCATTCGACATTGGGCAGGACATTCGATTTCATGCAAGATTTTGAATGTCCTGCAGTGCATTCGACATTCAGCAGGACATTCGATTTGATGCATGTTTTTGAATGTCCAGCAGTGCATTGGACATTCAGCAGGACATTCGATTTGATGCATGTTTTTGAATGTCCTGCAGTGCATTCGACATTGGGCAGGACATTCGATTTCATGCATGTTTTTGAATGTGCAGCAGTGCATTCGACATTGGGCAGGACATTCGATTTCATGCATGTTTTTGAATGTGCAGCAGTGCATTCGACATTGGGCAGGACATTCGATTTCATGCAAAATTTTGAATGTCCTGCAGTGCATTCGACATTGGGCAGGACATTCGATTTCATGCATGTTTTTGATAGTCCGGCAGTGCATTCGACATTCTGCAGGACATTCGATTTGATGCATGTTTTTGAATGTCCTGCAGTGAATTCGACATTGGGCAGGACATTCGATTTCATGCATGTTTTTGAATGTCTAGCAGTGCATTCGACATTCTGCAGGACATTCGATTTTATGCATGTTTTTGAATGTCCAGCAGTGCATTGGACATTCAGCAGGACATTCGATTGAATGCATATTTTTGAATGTCAAGCAGTGCATTGGACATTCAGCAGGACATTCGATTTGATGCATGTTTTTGAAAACATGCATGAAATCGAATCTCCTGCCCAATGTCGAATGCACTGCTGCACATTCAAAAACATGCATGAAATCAGATGTCCTGCTGAATGTCGATTGCACTGCAGGACACAAAAAATCATGCATGAAATCGAATGTCCTGCCCAATGTCGAATGCACTGCAGGACATTCAAAAACATGCATGAAATCGAATGTCCTGCTGAATGTCCAATCCACTGCTAGACATTCAAAAACATGCATCAAATCGAATGTCCTGCTGAATGTCCAATGCACTGCTGGACATTCAAAAACATGCATTCAATCGAATGTCCTGCTGAATGTCCAATGCACTGCTGGACATTCAAAAACATGCATCAAATCGAATGTCCTGCTGAATGTCGAATGCACTGCAGGACATTCATAATCTTGCATGAAATCGAATGTCCTGCCCAATGTCGAATGCACTGCTGGACATTCAAAAACATGCCTGAAATCGAATGTCCTGCCAATTGTCGAATGCACTGCAGGACATTCAAAAACATGCATCAAATCAAATGTACTGCTGAATGTCCAATGCACTGCTGGACATTCAAAAACATGCATTCAATCGAATGTCCTGCTGAATGTCCAATCCACTGCTGGACATTCAAAAACATGCATCAAATCGAATGTCCTGCTGAATGTCCAATGCACTGCTGGACATTCAAAAACATGCATGAAATCGAATGTCCTGCTGAATGTCGAATGCACTGCAGGACATTCAAAAACATGCATGAAATCGAATGTCCTGCTGAATGTCGAATGCACTGCAGGACATTCAAAATCTTGCATGAAATCGAATGTCCTGCTGAATGTCGAATGCACTGCTGGACATTCAAAAAACATGCATGAAATCGAATGTCCTGCTGAATGTCCAATGCACTGCTGGACATTCAAAAACATGCATTCAATCGAATGTCCTGCTGAATGTCCAATCCACTGCTGGACATTCAAAAACATGCATGAAATCGAATGTCCTGCTGAATGTCGAATGCACTGCAGGACATTCAAAAACATGCATGAAATCGAATGTCCTGCTGAATGTCGAATGCACTGCAGGACATTCAAAATCTTGCATGAAATCGAATGTCCTGCCCAATGTCGAATGCACTGCTGGACATTCAAAAAACATGCATGAAATCGAATGTCCTGCTGAATGTCGAATGCACTGCAAGACATTCAAAATCTTGCATGAAATCGAATGTCCTGCCCAATGTCGAATGCACTGCTGGACATTCAAAAAACATGCATGAAATCGAATGTCCTGCCAAATGTCGAATGCACTGCAGGACATTCAAAATCTTGCATGAAATCGAATGTCCTGCCCAATGTCGAATGCACTGCTGGACATTCAAAAACATGCATCAAATCGAATGTCCTGCTGAATGTCCAATGCACTGCTGGACATTCAAAAACATGCATGAAATCGAATGTCCTGCTGAATGTCGAATGCACTGCTGGACATTCAAAAACATGCATGAAATCGAATGTCCTGCTGAATGTCGAATGCACTGCAGGACATTCAAAAACATGCATGAAATCGAATGTCCTGCTGAATGTCGAATGCACTGCAGGACATTCAAAATCTTGCATGAAATCGAATGTCCTGCCCAATGTCGAATGCACTGCTGGACATTCAAAAAACATGCATGAAATCGAATGTCCTGCTGAATGTCGAATGCACTGCAGGACATTCAAAATCTTGCATGAAATCGAATGTCCTGCCCAATGTCGAATGCACTGCTGGACATTCAAAAAACATGCATGAAATCGAATGTCCTGCCAAATGTCGAATGCACTGCAGGACATTCAAAATCTTGCATGAAATCGAATGTCCTGCCCAATGTCGAATGCACTGCTGGACATTCAAAAAACATGCAAGAAATCGAATGTCCTGCCCAATGTCGAATGCACTGCAGGACATTCAAAATCTTGCATGAAATCGAATGTCCTGCTGAATGTTCAATGCACTGCGGGACATTGAATGTCGAATGTCGAATGTTGATCCCACTGCCAACTTCACAGACTTAGTAAAAAGTAAAAAGTGATTTTATCCGAAATTGAATCAGCATCAATTTATCATGTAAATATTACTCTCAAAGTAATATTTCTGTCTTTATCAACAATATTTTTCAGACATATGTAGAACAGATTGTAATTTTCCTTGAAAACTACAACTGAAGCCTTATAATGCATGACCTGTTGAGTAATGTAAAAAAACCTTTAATGTCTTTGAAATTTCCTTTTCATTGCAGTGTCTGGTTTATTGCAGTCAATTCATGTATGCAATATCATAAACTAGAAGCATGTTTTCTTTGTAAAATGTATTTTCATCTTTATATCCAGTCCCAGACTTCAACATAAAATCATTGATTGATGAGGTCAATGAATGCAGTATTGTACAAAGTCAGCATGTTTTTCTTGTCACATACCTTTAACAATTTCTTGTTGTCCCAATTGTTCAGCCTAACATCATTGATTTCCATGGTATTTAAGTACTAACAGTCTCAACAGCGGAACCTATGAAAGAAAATAGTTGTGTACATTGGAAGCCCATAAACGTTTAACTCTTTGAACAATGGTCCGTTATTTCCTGCTTTTTTCCTCAAAAGGAAATTAATCCACTCTGATGACAAACATTATCCCTGTGGAAATTTTATCAGTAAGCAAGGAAATAATAGACATTTTGACAGGTTAGTTAGCTCTCCAAATTGATTTCAAACCCAGCATGCAACACCGTTTCCTTTCATTTCTTTGATTATTAAGTAGAAATGTCTTTTTTGTGTAATTCAACAGAAAAATACATTATCTTTTCTAGCAGAAAACATTAACCAGATCATTTTTCCCTACTAAAATATACTTTAATTTTGAGGGCTCTGATTGCTAGTATGAACTTGTTATGAACACATTTTTTTCAGAATTTTCAATTATTGATATTATATACATTTTATAATCATGAACAAGTGTCAGTTACATCAACACAATAAAACTGACGTAAATTTCAAACAATCTCCATTAATGAAAATTTTGATTTTGCATACACTGACAGACAGTAAGATGAAAAGGATTTTGTTTTGTAAATTCAAGTATTATTGAAATAAATTTCAAGAATTACCACTGGACGTGACAAAAATGGGCCATGGACCATGTAGCTGGAGCAGGGAAGACCAGCAGCCTGTCCTGTTCACAACTAGTCTAGTTTTTGTAAGGTTGTATGCAGGGGTAGTGGTTGATGTGTCATTTTGATGGAAAATGACTATCCCCATGATGCCCGTGTAGTTCAGGAGTACCTGGGCAGGGAGTGAGGGGATCGAGCATCTGGATCCAGGCCTTAATCCAACTGAATATATCTGGAATCAGTTAGAGTTAGCAATTTCAGCCCCATTTCATCCAGCAAAGGAGCGTTAAGGAACTTGGTATCAAGAACGGAACGATATCCCACAATGCTTAATTAGTAACCTGACTGTAAAAATGAGAGATGCTGCTAAGCTATCATCAACTGTAATACCTTAGATATATCCGTTAACAAGCCAGTTCATGTATTTTTTTCTGAGCATTTCCTAGCAAATTCCATAAAAAGCCCAATTTCATGAAAACATTCAAACTGAACTGTAATCATAATCTAGAGCTAAAAAATTTACCAATCAGATCCTATAAATTTCTTCACAAAACTTATAAAATGAATAATAAACAAGAAATGTTTGTAAAACAAACATGCCCCCCCAGCAACACCTAATTGCTTGTGGTTGGGCCAAAGCGTTCTCTAGTTATTGATTAGTAACCGTTTTAGGATCAAAGTCCCTGTGGCCTTGACTTTTGACCTAATGACCTCAAAATCAATAGGGGTCATCTACTGGTGATTACCAACCAGCATACCAAGTTTGGTGAACCTAGTCCAAAGCGTTCTCTAGTTATTGATCAGAAACCGTTTTTAGTATGAAAGTCCCTGTGAACTTGACCTTTGACCTAATGACCTCAAAATCAATAGGGGTCATCTACTGGTGATGACCAATGAGCATACCAAGTTTGGTGAACCTAGGTCAAAGCGTTCTCTAGTTATTGATCGGAAACCGTTTTTAGGATGAAGGTCCCTGTGAGCTTGACCTTTGATCTAATGACCTCAAAACCAATAAATTGTCATCTACTGGTTATGACCAACCAGCACACCAAGTTTGGTGAACCATGGTCAAAGCATTCTCTAGTTATTGATCGGAAACCGTTTTAAAATGAAGGTCCCTGTGAGCTTGACCTTTGACCTAATGACCTCAAAATCAATAGGGGTCATCTACTCGTAATCACCAACCAGCATACCAAGTTTGCTGAACCTAGGTCAAAGCGTTCTCTAGTTATTGATCGGAAACCGTTTTTAGAATGAAGGTCCCTGTGAGCTTGACCTTTGACCTAATTACCTCAAAATCAATAGGGGTCATCTACTGGTGATGACCAACCAGCATACCAAGTTTGGTGAACATAGGTCAAAGCATTCTCTAGTTATTGATCGGAAACGAAGTGTCTACCGACGGACCGACCGACAGACCGACCGACCATTTGCAAAACTATATGCCCCCTCATCTTCGATGGGGGGCATAATTAATAAATACAATTCAAAATGATAATGCAAGTAAAACCTTAATTAGAACAAAATGTCCTTGATGCTTATATAAGCAAACTTTGAGAAGCATGTTTTAATGACTTTTGTAAAATGTTTTGAAATAGAACCTGTCAGCAACAATTCTAAGGCTTCACCAGAAAATATATTGACGGATGAAACAGACCTAGAAGTTTAAGTAACAAAGCCAAGGATATTTCAAAACCTCAGCATTTACTTGTTAAACCATTAATACATAAGTTAAGATAGACATTGTATAGTAAGTAAAACATAAAAGATCATGCTCTTGTTTTATATTACTGCAGACAAGACCTGTTTGTGATAATAAAATGGACCAGAGAGATCTGTAAATCCTAAGGAATGAGTTTACAAGCTGTTTCATGCAGAGCTATCCCATTATGCCAATATCATCAATCCATGTATTGTAGTAACTTGTAAAACACGTGCTCCTATGGTCCAGTGTGAACCCAAAGGTTAATGAGAAAACCTGTTGGAAAATCTGATAAACTCAATGAGGCATTTATAAGCAAAAGAAAATTGGTTCCCTTAACAAATTAAGCCTAACTATGTATTAATGTCTTTGCAAAGCTGCTGATGTATTGAGTAGTAAAATGTAATACTGGACTAAGAAACTTCAATTATATGAAGATCTTATTAGGGCTTAAGACACTATATAAATTACACAAGTATTAGCATTTCCAAAAATGCTTGAAATCGCCGTTCAGCCATGCATTTCGTCTTATCCATAGATGAATATATTTCATGTTCTTCATTCATTAATTTGATAATCTTACAACATGCTTTGTACTGAAAAGCGAAGTTATATTTGATAATTTTCACACAGAAATTACAAAGTAGATTAAATATACATTGTAATTTTTATTGTAGCTGGACTATTTTTGAAAGCGGACGATTTGGCTTCTTAATGAAAAACATCCCAATATCTTTATACATCATGTTAAAATCTGCATTAAAACCTTGTAAATATTGCTTTGTTGTAAACCAGTCTACGCATAATTAATTGACTTTTTGCGTAGTTTTTTAACTTTATTTATTACTAAAAATGTATACTTAAAAAAAGCTAGATACAGTTCTTCAATACCATAAGAATATTATATGTACAATTTAAACAGAATAAATTTTAAATAAAAAATACGATATCGCCCTAACCCTAATGAAGCATATATAAAACACGGAAAATCCTGATCAAACTCCTCGCACCGGTTAAGTCACGCTTTGCTACTTTTACTGTACTAATCAGGGGAAGTAACCCCTGCGGGAGTTTGTATCCTGATTAGAACCGCCCGGTAGCAAGCATTTATTTTTTTTTTTAAGTGCAAGTTTTGGAAAAAACAAACAAACCATACTCTTATTTAGACTACATTCTCTAGTTAAAAATGACATGTAGCAAAAAATATTGCGATTATCCTGTGTTTATCCTACACGAGCCTGAAGACTGGTACTGAGATCGTACATTCATGATGGTATTTTTCAGTTGTAAGAATAAGTAACCCGACAAACATGGCGGTTGGGCGAGTCCATTTCGCATCCCTTGCAGAAGAATTTTGACGTCCATTTTGTTATCATGTGATATGAAATGCTTTGCTTTGATTGGCTAAAGGCAGGCGGTGTACAGGCAAAACTGTTCAAATCTTGTTAACTGTATATATCGCCGTCCAGGAACGGCGATAATAATATCTAGATCTACTCTAGCTTTAATGAATGTTTTTACTTGAAGACTTCAGTGATGTACTGAATTCACATATGATTTGAAAGACTTAAACTTACTTGAAATTTTCAAATATGATCACTGTATGGCAAAGTCGTACCAGACACAAGAACTGACAATTAACTCAGTATGACAAATTAAATACTCACTTAGTCATGTGTTGATACATATTCTACAAGATTTATTTTTACGATTACTTTCTTACCAGGCTGACATGGGATGAGTACACATCAGCAGCATTAACGGAGATGATGACATGTTTTAAGGCTCGGACACCGCCAGCCAACTGACATAAAATTGATACTGGTTAAAAAATGAGTATACAAATAGTAGATTGTTGTCTTGTAAAATCTGCCTTTAACACCGTTCCTTTAAGGTATTATTGTCAATTAATACGCCAACACTTCACTTCAAACTGAATGTAAAATGTCCTCCCGTTATATAATGACTTAATTTTGCACATTTGGCTGTCAATGCCACTGTCAATACCAATGTCAAAGTCATGTCCTTCGATAAACTTTAAAAGTACCTACAAGGTCACGCCTGTAACGCACATACCTGTAAACAAGAACTGTGTAGGTGTGAGTTTTGTGGCAAAACGTTCTAATTAAAGATTCTCTTTAAATTGCTCAGTCACGGTCTGTTATGAAATATAACACGGGTTGGGAACGGCAAATAGACGCCACACTGAAAAGAAAATGACACAAGTACAAATATAAAAAATGGAGTAATAATTGAGAGACAAATTCACCCAATTGTCAGTTACAGTATCAGACAGCTGTGATAGCTTTAGTTGGCCATGAGCAATGACATTTAGACTGGCCTCATTCCATTATATTTAAATGACAGTCATTTCGTTACTAGAACTACTTTAAGATTTCCAAACCAATAAAAAATTGAAAAATAAATGAAGACTTAAACAATTATTTCTGACCTGTAAATTTTATTGAGATTTCGACCAAAATTATGTTACACAGTAAAACAACAGTGACTGTCCATATCCCATATATTAGCATTATCTTACTGAGGATGTGTTTTTGTATCTACCTAGATGTAATTTGATGTCCCTTTCTGCAACCATTGGTGATGGAACATGACCAAGATGACTGGAAGGAAGTCTAACTAGTACAATAAACTGTTGTACATCTGTTGATCTTTAAGAAAGCACCAACATTACTGCGTTCCAATGTTAATGACAATATCACTGTTTAAGATTTTATACCTTCAACATAACCTCTGTTGCTCTCTCTACAGACAAAAGAAGACATTAAAGTGAGCAACGACCTTTCACTCGATCTGCTTTATTTCCTTTTTACTTGACATATCAAGCAAATGGGCAAGACCTATTAGTCATCAAAAACCCCATGCGATACTCAAAAGACCATATGAACTAAAGTGCTTCTGTTTGCCTAGAAATGTAAATATTATTCATAAAACTGAAATAAAAGATGCTGTCCAGATCTCTGTTCATGAATAAATGCTCGATTTGTACTGAAACTATTTATCTTTTATTTCTTATTGCCCAGAACATCCCCATTTAATGTACTTCTGTTTCTATATCTGTAGAACATAATGTACATATTTTAAGTTGATCGAATTGAAACTGCTAGTGATACATTGTTATCATTTTCTTTCCATTTTGAGCTCCATTACTGTAGTTACTTTTGTATTCGATTTAAGGGTTTCGATACTTTTTTCATTTATTCAGTTCATTGCTGTAACATCCACTATAAGTAAATTACCTACGTTCACATGTCTTAGACAAATCTTAATTCATAAAAAAAGCAACGAATGATGTCCAGTGGATAAGTTAATGATGAAAAGAGGTGGGGGATGAAATATTGAGCATATAAGGAAAATCCCAAAACGTTACATCGTTGACTGACAGTTCGAGGACTCAGATGAACTGATTTAATTCGACATTCACGTTTGTTTCTTGTTGTTTTTGTACACAACTAACCATGTGTAGTGACAACTTGCTTAAACGCCAAAGGACGGTAATTGTTGCTACAATAGACTGAACCTTTAAAACAAAATTATAAACATTAACCTGAATGATAAAAATTATAAACGTTAACCTGAATGATAAAAATTATAAACATTAACCTGAATGATAAAAGAATTCATTTGAATACAACTGATTAACAATCCACACCATTGTTACTACATGAACATCATTTCATTCAAGGAACACTGGTCATTTCCGACCATTGTGAAAATAATTATTTTCCTACGGCTTTCTATCATTTCCGCGCAATTCAATTTATTAGCAAGTGTGACAGAAAACATGAAATTCCTTTAAACTTGGCCTTTTTCTCATTTTTCTTCATTTATGTAAAACTCCAGGACACTATAAATAATTTAGCAGACGACCAATTCAACCCATGGTGCCAGGAAATCCAATCAAACCCCTGTTAAGGCAGTTCCAATGACACGTTTGTATGGACAAATCAAATTAGACCCAGAAAGCCATCTCGACGCATCATGTCATTATTGGCATTCTTTTTCTGTACAAATCACAATGCTCTCCTTAATTTCCTCGACTTTCCCAATATTGTCAACATATTTTTTCATTTTTCGTTTCATCCGCCGGACAATATGAATGGACTTTGTACCAGTCAGTGACAATGTGATCAAAGACGAAACCCAGCGAAATAATTACGAAAAATGACAGAGAATAATTCATGAACATTTTAACGTGGCACTGTTTCAACTGCTGGATCTGTTCACATTGTTTTGAGAATGGTATATTTCAAGCACAAACATAATTGACAACGCCGCATAAACGGCAGCAAAGTCAACAAAGTCTGCACTGCACTTGAAGAGGAAAAAATGTCTTACTTTTGCAATCTGTTTTTAAAAAGAGATTTATAAATTACCATTAACCATTTAATTCTTGATTCATATCTTTTATCTGCACCCTCTGGGAAATCACTTTTTTTCAAATCAATTATTCAGGCCTTCGATTGACAATATTTATTTTAACACCATGTTTAATGTTGTGTTAAAAGGTACTACCAGTTTTCGTTAGTACCTGGCATATTCTAACATTATTAGTAGTATCAGAGATAATTTTCCGACTGTACAATTCATTATGTAGTTTTAGACGGTTTGGGACAATGTTATAATCTGAGAAAATATAGTTTTATGCAAAAACCATATATACACTGTATGCATTAGTTTATTTGTCAAGAATAGTAACATCAGCATTTTTAAGGTACATCCGGTTTATTCTGGTTTATAGTGTGTCAGTTGCGCAGTTGATCGAATATACGAGGGAAAATGTCGCTGACTTAAATATACCAATACGTAGATTACAAGGCACTGAAATCAAGGAGCGATGCGTTCTGAGTGAAGAATCATGCACAACTGGATATACCTACTTGTTAAATCTGAAAAAGTCCTCTTCACTATATATGCTATAATAATTTATGTCATGTATGCAAATATTTTTTTTTTTTTTTTTTTTTTTTTTTTTTTTTTTTTTTTTATGCGTAGAGTAGACTGTCGATGATTATATTTCATGATTTTCATTCGCATGGGGAAAGAAAAATTCCGTTCGGTCTTGCCTTTTCCGGAAAGTTACTCAACAAGCTTCTTTTCCAGGTTTGAGAGGTGTTACAGAGTAGCGTACAAATATATTCCTTAAGTAATGGTGTTGGTTAATCATGATGTTTCGTAAATTAATTCTTTTGTGTTGTTCTCTATGGCATCAGTAAATCTATTTAGGACGAAACACTAATGACCAATGCTGATATTGTAATGTTAATGTCTCAATGAAATAAGATTCATTGACAGATATGTAATTCAATTTACATAATTTTAAATATTTCGTTATTTCTTGTTCATCTCATGCATAAAGAACTATAATTAGGCATGCCTTGAATGATTCGAACATTGTATAGATTCAGTGAATGTTTAATTAATTACTTGACAAATACATTTTGAAGTTCAAAGAAATGATAAAGTATGCAGAAGAAAAATTATATTTTATCTGGTAAGAAAAAGTGTACTATAAAATAAATTCAACATTTCCATTGCGTTTTCCCATGTCCCCCCACCCTTCAACCAGACATTCAAAAACAAAATATGGGACAAATATAAGACTTTTTCAAATGGAAATACAGGGCAAATATAGGATTTTATTATATTTTTCAACAAAATATAACACAACATCGTCAAAATATAAGACTATCAAACTCTGAAATCACGCCATTCTAATGGTTCAAAAAGTCACGAATATCCACATCAATTACATCAAGTCTGCCAGCGGTCAATATCGACACCAATTACATCAAGTCTGCCAGCGGTCAATATCGACACCAATTACATCAACTCTGCCAGCGGTCAATATCGACACCAATTACATCAACTCTGCCAGCGGTCAATATCGACACCAATTACATCAAGTCTGCCAGCGGTCAATATCGACACCAATTACATCAAGTCTGCCAGCAGTCAATATCGACACCAATTACATCAAGTCTGCCAGCGGTCAATATCCACACCAATTACATCAAGTCTGCCAGCGGTCAATATCCACACCAATTACATCAAGTCTGCCAGCGGTCAATATCGACACCAATTACATCAAAGGACATCTTTGTAGCTGTAAATTCTTTCAAAATGACCACTGCAGCTATCACCTCTAAACTAAAAATATCTGTGCAGATTCAACGAAGTTACTTTACACATATTCACCATAAACTGTGAAAAATATAGGATTTAGGTCTTAAAATATAGTATTTTATAGGATTTATAGGACACTTTCTAAAATATAGAATGTGGGTTACGAAATTTTAAAAGAATTATATAGAAGTATAGGACAGGGTTGACAGCCTGAAGATGCTTTTAAAGATTTATAAATGACAAAGAAAAAAAACACTACTGCTTCAATATTCTAGCTAGGTGCAGTTCCTATTCAAAGTTATAACAAGTGTTTTATTATAAAGCAAATAATAAACTAAATTGGAAAGAAAAGCCATTGTGTTTTGTATAGAAATATCATATTGAGCTGCCATGTTACAATTGCTCGATAATATGAATTTGTCAACAGGGAATAAACGTCAAATTTCTTTCTGAGAAAAATTCATGATGTGGTTATCAAAAGGTTATTTGTTATGTTTGCAGTTTTATAAAAAACAGATTATAAAAACAACAGGAGTTCTGCTTTTATGAAATGGTATGATCTCTTTTAAACCTTTCTCAGGAGGCACTTAAATTTTCTGCGAGGGTTAAAAGTAAAATAATACCCGTAGACTTGCTTTATACAAATAAAAAAAAAATCACACACTATAAATGCACTAAAGTCAACACTGCAAAAGTACCCTGGCTGAGACATTATTCATCGCTCATAATCCACCGTAATAATCTAAAGGACAACACACAACAAATATAACTCAACAGTAATTCTTATGGACGACGTTTCAGACTACTAAAAGAATATTTCACAAGACCACGTGAATCTCAGATGAGCTTAGAATTTAGCCATTTAGCTTGTTGTGGCTCACATTAGCTTAAAGTTACCATAAACCAATACGAATAGTATTGCTCATTGTAGATCAAACACTGCATTTCTTTCCTTTTTTTTTCCTTCTTTCTTTCTTTCTTTCTTTCTTCTGCTTCACACTTCTGTTCGATTTTATTCTTCTTTCTTTATTCACACAAAGATGGTAGTAAAAACGTTAATTCAATAAAAGAGATATTGTCTAAAATAAATCAACTTAAGTTTGCTAAATTTGTTTTGTTTCTCTGGATTGCCTGTAAAATCTGAAAAAATGCTTATATTTTCATAATTGTTTGGACTATAGAATACATTTGACCTTCTCAGGACTCCTCTTACATTAATCCTCTTTGTCATTAACACACATTGGGAGAAAAAAAGCTTCTTTTAACTTTCTTCTTCGAACATTATTGAGAAAACATACTGCTAATACGTTCAACAACATCAGTGACGCAGCATGGCGTCGGCAGGGACCGACATGTCATTGATATTTCTAATACAATACAGGAATCAAGAATTTACTCAAGAAAGCGTTTTCATGTGAAACTAGACTTGATGCATAACCACTTATTCTAAGGACGGACCCATGATACAGAGTATTACCAGCACACATTATTTTACTGCAAGGATTACTTTATTTGCCGAAAATTTGTTACTTTCTTTCGTATCCGACTTATACTTTGCTCATGAACACACCTTTTAGTCGTTTAAAGTGATATTCGTAAGGCCAGAAAAGTGCTTATATTGGCTTTGAAATGTAAATATTATTAGATAAAACAGAAAAGTGATGACTAAATGTCTACTCAGGACATTCTTGCGATTATATAATAATAAAAAAGATCATCTATTTTTATTACCTAGAATGTTCGTCTTAAAGGACTTCAGTTTTAGTATCTGCAAGATCTGCCGTACAAAATCCACTTCTAAAAGAACAACATTGCTACAAATACACTCCTTGCTATACATTGTATGCCCCCACTTTGTGGGAGGCACATTTGTACGTACTGAAATCTTGTTTTGATGATTTCTTTAAAACTTTCAATGCATCGAATTTCATGACAGTAAAGGAAGGAATCTTAATCAGGCCTATTTTACCGGAATCATTTGTCTTTGTATTTTTCACCATATGGCTATAGAGAAAGTATTGTGTGTTCAACTCGCACACATTTTGGAGGAGATGAGTAACTTAAATGCCCGCCATTATCACTAAAATCATTGCCCTTTTATCTTATAACATATGCTCCCATAAAACATTTGATAGAAATGACCTCCATAATAAATATACTGACAGGGATAAAGATTGTAATTTCTCAAAAAAATTTCAGTTAATCTGAGCAAAACCTGTACCCCTCACATAGACTAAGCAATATTTTGTGCTGTTTTATTAGCATAGAGCAATATCGGCACCTCTGGTACAGTATCAAAAACACATTTGTTTTGAGAAAACTGCTTCCAACACTTCCACATGATAACAACACTAAAAACATTTCCCTGATAAGATTCTCATTTGTACATGTATGTTTTGTACTCTTTCATTCCTAGTGTAGTGGACACCGGGTATATAAGGCATTTCCAACAGCCTCGCTGTTGGGCTAGCTCTTTAGCGACATGGTTGGAGTGTCTGGAACGTTTGCAAAGTTAAGCAACGTTATCCATGGTTAGTGCTTGGATGGGTGTCCCAAATTGACCTCATAGGCCAGGTTACTACATTGGTGGCAGCTGTGGGATTATACGAATCTTCGCCGGCTCTTTACCTTGGTTAGTGCCTGTGTGCACTGGGAGTGCAGTGGGAATTGAGTCCCTTGCACAGTTGGAGTGGATTGGGGTCTCTGTAGGAAACTGTACAGTAGATGCCCAGCTCCTAAAGGTTAAAGAGGGGAGGAGTGTAGTGGACACCGGGTATATAAGGCATTTCCAACAGCCTCGCTGTTGGGCTAGCTCTTTAGCGACATGGTTGGAGTGTCTGGAACGTTTGCAAAGTTAAGCAACGTTATCCATGGTTAGTGCTTGGATGGGTGTCCCAAATTGACCTCATAGGCCAGGTTACTACACTACCATACAATGATGGCTGTTAAACAAACGTGCATTTCGTTACCGTTATCTATTTTACTACATTTATCAAATGATATTAGTGTTAATTGTGTGTTTAGAAATAAAGTCCTCCTTTCCACGGACAGAACTAAAGGAAAAAGACTTTATAATGATATTAAACCACCCATTAAAACAACCTAAAACTTGTCTGATTCTTTCACTACTTCATAGACGTTATCGACGTATTTGTTATTCGAATATTTAGATTGTATTTCTAAACTGAGCAAGAAGAACTTACTGATATGTGGTCTGAAATCGAGAACACCGCCGCCTACTTACTCTCGATCTAATGTACTCTGTCACAAAATAAACAACCTTCGATATCAGACGCTGCAAAAAATAGGTGCTCACAAAACAAAAAGAAGACAATATGAGTACAGACAGCAGGCCACGTTCTGATAGCAAAGTCAGTCTTTGTACTCTATGTGTATATCAATCAATAATGAACACCGGGGACTATTTTGACTAAATGCACTTATCTCTGTATCATTTAAACACTTTTAAAATAATAACATTATTTTGGATCGGATAATTATGATATGAACTGATGGCAGATGCATCAACACCTTTCTTAACGATGGAATACTTAACACCTTTCTTAACGATGGAATACTTAACACCTTTCTTGACGATGGAATACTTAACACCTTTCTTAACGATGGAATACTTAACACCTTTCTTAACGATGGAATACTTAACACCTTTCTTAACGATGGAATACTTAACACCTTTCTTAACGATGGAATACTTAACACCTTTCGTTACGATGGAATACTTAAACCTAACAGAACACTAATGAAGCTTACTTTCAGACAAAAGTAGTCACTACCTCAGATGTAATCAATGTAAATATGCTCATTCCAGATATTCCAGTATTTTTAATTCTTTCAATTATCGATACTATATATGTATTATAAATGTAGCCAAACCGTTTTCATCATATCATTTTGTTTTAAATTCGTTAGCTGAGACTCATTTATTTTACATTGATTGCGATACAAGTTCTGACAACTTAGATTCATCAAACTCGATGACTGCTTCCTGGGTTCCATACCAGTATTCGCGCAGCGTGGAGAAATGTGAAGATCGTGAGAGAATCTCGCCTCTGACGAGATTCTAACCCGCGACCTTCGGATCCGAAGCCCTGCGCTCTACCCCTGGATCACGGTGCCTCCTTTCTCTGAAAAAAACAACAACAACATTAAACTTAGGTTGTTTAAACAAATACACTGTACTTTTTTTCAGGTTCCCAACTTTTAGAAAAAAAATGTTAAAATTCATCGCTGATTGAATGTAAATGATTATAATTAGTTTGGTCACCGACAGAAAGGCGACATTGATGCAATATTTCATCTTATTTCGACCAACTTTAAGGAGCAATCAGGTTTTATCTCTTGGCTGATTCTAAACTAAACTTATTAGAATCAGGTTTCACATCAGTTAATAAACTCACATAGTTTCTATTGACACACAAGCCTTTTAACAAAGCGTCCAACTTTGTAAAGGAACATCAGAACACTTCGAAAAAAAAGCAAATTATCTTAAAATTTTATAGATTCTAGTAAAATGGGCAATAAAAGTACATCAACGCCAAGAAACAGAAGTTAATTCGTTTATGAAACTGACAATGACTGTCGTTCTTTTGATAATATAAAATAAGAAAAAGTGAAAAAGCATATCAGGAAAAAACACAGTCAAAAATACAGCCTCTCTATTCAATTAAAAAGTAGAGGGAAAAATAGTATAAATTCATTTATAGATCAATTAAAGAAAGGACACCACAAATAATAAACAAAAATGAGAACTTGAGGGGTTACCGCCTTGTAACGGTCTGTAGCAAAACATTTACTACTAGGGGGGGGGGGGGGGGGGGGGGGGGTTAAACCAGGTTCTAAGGTGCACCAATCACACATTTACCCCCAACAGGTTCCCACAAGAACAAACAAGGGACTACGACTAAAACATTTAGGTACATATACTAACCCGATACCTTTGGTTTCTCTATATGTTATTTTAAGAAGCTAATACCGAACTTACTTTATTTGTGAATTCTTTTCCTATGCTCACAATTCTTTATGTACTTTAAATCTGCTTAAAATGTGGAAAAAAGAAAACGAACCTATTTAGCAAATTGTGATAAAATACCCTCATGAAATGAGAATGTCCCTAAAACTGAAATCCTTAGCACAAACTTATTAGCAAGCATACATTAGCAAAAATGCTATTCAGTATAGCTAAGTAGAAAAAACACCAGTGCCATTCTGTAATGTTTATGTTGAATTCACTTTTTTCCGCTGTCGTTATTTTATAGGAAAACTAAAATAACAAACACAATGGCTTCCAAAGCATCAACCATAAAACATACAGTCTGTAGTTGTTAAAATATATAGCAAACTGTACATTTTGAAACTGTCTGATTTTAAGTCAGCAACACAATAGTTTATATTAAAATGGACCATGCATATAAAAACACTCACTTGGAAAATCAGTTGCAACAAGAGCCATGTTGACATGTGTTTTTGATTGCTGGAAAAAGTATGTGTTGGAGAGGAGAATAATTCATTTTTAAAAAGTTTTTGGTAATGAAGACTGATGGTGAAGTGATTATAGTGGTGAAACTAATGTGAAGACCTACTTTTTGAGTTATTGTCCTAATAAAAATTAAGCATGAAAAATAACAAAGGGAAATAACTCAACAAGAAATGTGTTACAGACACGAATGCCCCGGAAACATGGCACTGGTCACAGTTATGGTAGCTTACTAATAAGGAAGTTATGGCCAATGTTAAAGTTTTTTAACAATTGGATCTTCAAGGTGAAGGTCATTCAGGGGTCAAGGTCAAATATATATAAGTCAATGGGAAGGTGTTGTCCAAAAGGCTGTTGTCTCCAAGTATGAAGTAAATCCACTTACTAATGAGGAAGTTATGGCCTGTGTTAAAATTTTCGGACGGAATGACAGGCGTACAGTTCAAAAATTATATGCCTCCCTTCAGGGGTATAAAAAATATACATATAGTATTTTTATATCCATCTGATACCCTAAAGCTACTTTTACATTGCAAATTGTTAGCTGGGATTAAATATGAAGCATTTCAGTATTATTTATGTTCTTCTACATTCCTGCCAACTGGAAGGCCGATTTGAAATTTTAGGATACTACTATTTTACTATTTACTATTTTTTTATGAACAACTGGATTTTTCGGCACATAATGCTCATTGTCTTTTTATTTATATAAAATTTTGATTGCATGCAATGAAAAAACAGGCTTTAAAAGTAAAGAAAAGGTGTATGATATATTCAAGTTAACATGATTACATTAGTAACATAATTATCTATTAAATATATAAGCAGTTCTTAAACTTTATAGCAAACACAAAAAAAAACAAGCAAACATGACAAAGGGAGATTATTCAAATTGTAAGTGAGCTGGAGCTATGGTTCTTGTGCACTGTACTCCGCCCAATTCCAAGTTTGAAGCCAATCACATATAAAATTTGTGAGAAAATGACTCCACAAGGAAAATTTAAAAAATGGGAGATAACTCGAGAATTAGTACAGCTAGAGTAATGAATCTTGTGCATTGCACTTAACCTCATCGCCATCAAGCTATAATTCAAGTTTTAGGTCAATGCCTTGTATACTTTTGGAGTTTTGCTCCGGACAAAATGGGGACTGATGGACGGACGAATCGATTACTATATGCCTCCCTTGGGAAAAATTATGAAAGGTAGATTTATCATTCTTGTGCTCTGCACTCTTTCTAAATGAGATATATCCACCTAAGAAGTTTCAAGCTAATATCTCAAACACTTTTCCAGTTATGCTCCGGACAAAAATTATGCATGGAAAATAACGAAGGGCAATAACTTAAAAATTATGAAGAGCAGAGTTATCATTCTTATGAATTGCATTTTTACTCAATGAGATCTATCCACCTGAAGTTTCAAGTTGATATCTCAAATACTTTTCGAGGTATGATCCGGAAAAAAATATGGGACGGAAGGACGGAGAGTATTACCATATCCCCTTCCACCTTTTTCGGCGGGGGATAATAAAGCTTAATTAGCTTTTTATTTGTGTCGAACTTGTTTGTATGGTTCCCTTTTACCTCTGAGTCGTACAAAAACTGACAATAATGGAAAGTTAATGACACGTAATATAATCTCACAAAATCTGAAGGTCTTACAAAGGTGCAGTTTCTGTATTCAAAACATTTTTATATTACTCCCCTCTATTTTTCCCAACCACACCCTTCTCATTAGATAGGTTTGTTTTCCCTTTGTATCTTAAATACACTTTTATCGAAGATAGTTTATTGCGAAACTGGCTTTTAAGTTCAGTACAATCTCATCTTAATAATCACTTGAAATAGCTAGAAAATTGCTTTATAATGTGTCTATGGTTTAATCATCTTGCTAATGTCAATGCCAAAGTAATCAACATGGTTACGAGTGCCAACAATGACACGTCTGTAACATTAGTAGCTACGTAGGTGTCTGTCTGTGGGCATAGAGCTTTTTATATACTAAACCGCAAGCAGTTCATTACCTAATAACTAACAAAACAAAACTATTATAATAACCTTATTCGTATTAAGTAATATAATACATGAACAAAAAGTATGAGTTTGAACACTAGACAAATTCAGAGATAACAACACAATTTTGCTACTGTTATCTAAATTAAGTTAGTGAGCTATTTTTGCAGCTTATTTTTAAAAAACATATAAAAAACAAGTGTCATAAAGATTTGTTCAAGAAATTTTAAAGACAAATTGAAAAACATACCTATACACCAAACAACAACAACTCTGTGTTCATTTTATGTCATATACATTCTATCATCGTTGTGAAAATGTGGTATACAATGTCTTTAAAATTTTATATTTTCAAAATATTAAAATTGTGATGATATGCTAGCAATCAAGTTTAAATCATTTGTCCAGCTTTCCCTTCCTAAAAAGACGACAAATATGAAGTGTTAAATTGATGGGAAACTTTTGATACAAAATTAATTGGACCACCTTCAAATTATTCTGTGTTTTTGCTATGAAGATAGATAGATATTCTTTATTTCCTCCATCAGGAGAGCACATAATTTATGCATGACAAAATAACAAAACAAGAGAGCATAGATATTACAACAGGGAAACTACAGAGAAAGAGTCTATATACACATATACATATACACATATATACAATGGAAACAATATTAAATTTCCAAGGATAAACACATATGTCAATAATACACAATTTGCAAGTATTAAAGCACGCGTGCACACACACATGCACATTATAATATTAAGACGATTTTGCATATACGAACAACAAAAGTATAGTATAACAGATGAGCTGCAAAGAAAAAAAAAAAAAAAAAAAGGTTAAATCTCGTCAGCTCAAAGTCGTTGGGACCAATCCAAACAATTCGACATAACCGAAGCTCGAGATAAACATTTTATGATAAAACAAAGTGAAACTGGAAATAAAGAATTGGGACAGAAAAATGGGTTTGAAATAGACGAAAATTCGACTTATACGAATTCGAGTTAACGAGAATGAAATATAGTTTATTACATATGTGTCATTTAAAATACATGTATGTCATATTCAAGTCATTTATATTGAAAGTGAATTGTATATCTATAACAATAATATACGAATTTTAAATACAGGAAAATTAAGGACAGCTGTTTTACAGAAGAACGCGGAATTCTGATACTGCAATTTTAAAACCGTTTTTTAAGAAAGTTATAAAATATTAGGGTTCAGTTATTCGATTTCCAGATGTCAATATCTTGTCGAAACGAAATGCAAGAAGGGACGAGGAAAAACGAATGAACGAATGAGGATTTTTTTTATCTGGGTATAAAGATCATGAGATCTTTGCACATGTAATGCAGAAACCTATATGTTAACTTAACAATTTTGATTCTGTCTTTTTCATTTATATTAAAGGTAATGTAACCTGATATCATTTCTACGATTTGATCGCTCGATTCGAGCTCACAAAATGTGACATATTTTTCGTTCCCAATTATGTGATGAATATTACACCACAGACTGTGTCGATAAGAGCTGTTCGGAATGCAAAACATAGTAAGATGTTCGATGATGGAGTCGGTCAGCATTTTACACTTAGGACAAATTGTATTGTATTTTCTGGCAAAGTACCGTCCTACCGCCATCATGACCGTTCTACAATACAATAAACATTCTCTGTACAATCGACTAAAATACCATGCACTAAATGGTGATATTTCATTATGAATTTGATAAAATTTTAGCAATGTCTGATCAGATTTAAGTCTGGATTCAAAATCATTGTTTGTTTTGAGAATTATCTGTTTTCGTACTTTCTTTTTCCAAACGTTTAGTGATGGAAAAGAACCATTAGTATGAAAGTCTGTAAAATAATTCAAAAGGTCATATTTTCCTAGAATGACAACGATATCAGAGATAAATCCTGTAGACTTTCTAGGGTCCATCAGATATTGATATAACCTAGCGACAAAAATGGATTTTACGCGCTTTTCTGTATTAAGGTTGCATAACTGACCAAAAAATATTAATTTTCGCTTATCAATTTCGCATTCAATCGGCAGTAAGCCGAGGCAGCTGAGAGCAACATCGGTTCTTGTGCATTGATGCATTTGCTGCATGTATTTGATACATTGCGTGTGTACACGCTCTAAAGGTTGGAGTTCGGATGGAGACAGATTTGACCATAATTCACATCCATATAATGCTTTTGGTAAAACAACAGATTCATAGAGATGTTTAGATGTTAAAGGGTGTAAACCGTTTTTATGAACACCGCAATCAGCCAAACTGAAATAAGTCTTACGGAGTTTAGAGCAAGCTAAGTCAACACACGATTTATTTGTCATGTATTTATCACACGGCTGCCCAAGATGGGTGTAAGAATCTGTTTCGTGTATAATATTAGTACCTAATTTGAAGGTTCGATTTTGTTTTTTGTAGTCACATTTGCTTTCGTTGAAAACGATAACGTTAGATTTTTGCGGATTGTAGAGATATCTTTGCGAAATGGAGTATTCATAGCACATACTCCGCCCAATTCCAAGTTTGAAGCCAATCACATATAAAATTTGTGAGAAAATGACTCCACAAGGAAAATTTAAAAAATGGGAGATAACTCGAGAATTAGTACAGCTAGAGTAATGAATCTTGTGCATTGCACTTAACCTCATCGCCATCAAGCTATAATCCAAGTTTTAGGTCAATGCCTTGTATACTTTTGGAGTTTTGCTCCGGACAAAATGGGGACTGATGGACGGACGAATATATTACTATATGCCTCCCTTGGGAAAAATTATGAAAGGTAGATTTATCATTCTTGTGCTCTGCACTCTTTCTAAATGAGATATATCCACCTAAGAAGTTTCAAGCTAATATCTCAAACACTTTTCCAGTTATGCTCCGGACAAAAATTATGCATGGAAAATAACGAAGGGCAATAACTTAAAAATTATGAAGAGCAGAGTTATCATTCTTATGAATTGCATTTTTACTCAATGAGATCTATCCACCTGAAGTTTCAAGTTGATATCTCAAATACTTTTCGAGGTATGATCCGGAAAAAAATATGGGACGGAAGGACGGAGAGTATTACCATATCCCCTTCCACCTTTTTCGGCGGGGGATAATAAAGCTTAATTAGCTTTTTATTTGTGTCGAACTTGTTTGTATGGTTCATTTTTACCTCTGAGTCGTACAAAAACTGACAATAATGGAAAGTTAATGACACGTAATATAATCTCACAAAATCTGAAGGTCTTACAAAGGTGCAGTTTCTGTATTCAAAACATTGTTATATTACTCCCCTCTATTTTTCCCAACCACACCCTTCTCATTAGATAGGTTTGTTTTCCCTTTGTATCTTAAATACACTTTTATCGAAGATAGTTTATTGCGAAACTGGCTTTTAAGTTCAGTACAATCTCATCTTAATAATCACTTGAAATAGCTAGAAAATTGCTTTATAATGTGTCTATGGTTTAATCATCTTGCTAATGTCAATGCCAAAGTAATCAACATGGTTACGAGTGCCAACAATGACACGTCTGTAACATTAGTAGCTACGTAGGTGTCTGTCTGTGGGCATAGAGCTTTTTATATACTAAACCGCAAGCAGTTCATTACCTAATAACTAACAAAACAAAACTATTATAATAACCTTATTCGTATTAAGTAATATAATACATGAACAAAAAGTATGAGTTTGAACACTAGACAAATTCAGAGATAACAACACAATTTTGCTACTGTTATCTAAATTAAGTTAGTGAGCTATTTTTGCAGCTTATTTTTAAAAAACATATAAAAAACAAGTGTCATAAAGATTTGTTCAAGAAATTTTAAAGACAAATTGAAAAACATACCTATACACCAAACAACAACAACTCTGTGTTCATTTTATGTCATATACATTCTATCATCGTTGTGAAAATGTGGTATACAATGTCTTTAAAATTTTATATTTTCAAAATATTAAAATTGTGATGATATGCTAGCAATCAAGTTTAAATCATTTGTCCAGCTTTCCCTTCCTAAAAAGACGGCAAATATGAAGTGTTAAATTGATGGGAAACTTTTGATACAAAATTAATTGGACCACCTTCAAATTATTCTGTGTTTTTGCTATGAACTGTTGTTATAAGGAAATCATCATTCTTTATTTCATAGTCTGATCATAATTTAGTTCATCCATATGAAGTCTGATTACAGTTCATAGATATTTGACAATACATGTGCAGATTCTGTGTTGCTTGTTGGCTTTAACAGTTCTTACTTTTGACAGATCTGTCCATTTCCATTCCATTCCAATCGAAGTATTTCTGCGTGATTCAATTAATGTGCAAGTGTAACAACAAAACACTTTCAAGTCGCCTCTTTTTCTCATTTTTCTTTATTTACAACTGACTACATGACACTACAGATAATTTACTGGTTGAACTATTTATAACCTAGTGCCAGGAAATTCAATCAAACACATGATAAAAAAGTTCCAGTACCTTGTTTATATTAAACAGAAGTACCATGATGGCAAACGTCACGCAATATTACATTTTCTGAAGGTTCTAAAGATCTTTATATTTTATACAAATAAACCTCAAGGGCAGAGCTAATTTTGATCTAGCAGCTTCTGAGGAGATGTCATTTGAAGCAAATCTATTTTAGCTATGGCTTCCATTTTGAGCAACGGAGTGGAACCATTTAATTAATTTTAACAGTGGGCTTTATAAGGTACTTTTTGTAAAATTTGGTGGAAAATTAGCACGCAGTTTAGGTGGAGATTTTGTTTGAATTAATAGGATTCTGCTTATTTACAAATCGCATTGTCACAATGTCGACGAAACAAATCATTTGGACTAAGTTTCTATGCCTGCCGCACTGTTACACTGTCGACGCAACAAATCATTACGATTTCATTTCTATTCCTATCACACTGTTACAATGTCGACGCAACAAATCATTAGGATTCCACTACTATACCAATTACATTGTTACAATGTCGACGCAACAAATCATTAGGGTTTCCCTTCTATTCCTATTACACTGTACAATGTCGACACAACAAATCATTAGAATTTCACTTCTATTCCTATCACACTGTTACAATGTCGACATAACAAATCATTAGGATTTCACTCCTTTTCCTATCACACTGTTACAATGTCGACGCAACAAATCGTTAGAATTCCACTGCTATACCAATCGCATAGCCACACTATCGACAAACAAATCATTAGGATTTCATTCCTTTTCCTATCACACTGTTACAATGTCGACGCATCAAGTCATTAGCATTCAACTTCTATACCTATGTCGACGCAATAAATCTGCTTATATACCTATCGCATTGTCACAATGTCGACGTAACAAATCATTAGGATTCTACTTCAATAACAATTTTATACTAATAAATTTCCACAATGTCGACGCAACAAATCATTAGGATTCCACTTCCATGCCACTTTTATACCTATTGCATTGCCACAATATCGACGCAACAAATCATTACAATTCCATTTCCATACCACTTTTATACCTGTCGCATTGCCACAATGTCGACGCAAAAAATCATTAGGATGCTGTTTCTGTAACTTTTATATAATCACAAAGTCGACGGAGATTATCATAAGGATTTCTTTACCTATCGCACTGAGAAAAAACACACAAAAATAACAAAACAAATTCACAAACCTTTGTCACAGATGCCATTGTTGATAGGTTGGCACTGACAGTGGATGTTATATTTACAGCACCAACAAAATTTAAGGGCGGCTAAAACATCAAGAAATATAGTTTTAAAATTATGATGAATCCTCTTTGTGCGATGAAAATGCAGTTTTACTTGCAGAAATTGCTTACATCACATTCTACAACAGTAAACGTTCATAGCTAACGTAGATAAAATAAAACTGATTTAGTCTATTCATTTTTCCAAACAGGAAAAATAATCAAGAAGTTCTTTCGATCCACTGCAGCTGTCAAAAGGGATAATTTAAAAATCAAAATGAAACATAGCAATTTACATTGAAGATTATATTTCATAAGAAACATTTTACAGTGCAATAGCTTATTTAACTGCTATCAGAAGTATAACGGGATATTCTGTGGTGTAATGGAGTATTCTGTGGTGTAACGGAGTATGCTGTGGTGTAACGGAGTATACTGTGGTGTAACGGAGTATTCTGTGGTATAACGAAGTATTCTCTGGTGTAAAAGAGTATTCCCTGGTTAAACGGAGTATTCCCTGGTTAAACGGAGTATTATGTGGTGTAAAGGAGTATTCTGTGGTGTAAAGGAGTATTCTGTTGTGTTACGGAGTATACTGTGGTATATTGCAGTATTCTGTGGTATTACGGAGTATTCTCAGTTAAAACGGAGTATTATGTGATATAACGAAATATTCTGTGGTGTAACAGAGTATTCTGTGATAAAACGGAGTATTCTGTGGTATAACAGATTATTCTGTGGTAAAACGAAGTATTATGTGATATAACGGAGTATTCTGTGGTTTAACGGAGTATTCTGTGGTTAACAAAGTATTCTGGGATATAACGGAATATTCTGTGGTGTAACGGAGTATAATGTGGTATTAAGGAATTTTTTCTGGTGTAACGGAGTTTTATGTGGTATGACGGAGCATAATGTGGTGAAACGGAGTATTCTCTGGTTTAACGGAGTTTTATTTGGTATGACGAAGTATTATGCTGATAAACGGAGTATTCTCTGGTGTAACGATGTATTATGAGATGTAACGCAGTAATAACTGAGTAATCTTTGGTGAAACGGGCTGTTCCTAGGTATAACGGAGAATAATGTGCTGTAACGGAGTACTCTCTGGTATAACGGAGTATTATGTGGTCTAACGGAGTATTCTATTGTAAAAAGGATTATGATGTGGTGTAACAGAGTATTATGTGGTACAACGGAGTATTATCTGGTGTAACGGAGTATTCTGTGGTATAACGGAGTATTATGTGTTATAACGGGGAATTTTTGTTGTTACGGAATATTCTGTCGTATAACGGAGTATTATGTGGTATAACGGAGTATTCTTAGGTGTAACGGAGTATTCCGTGGTATAATGGAGTTTTATGTGGAGAAACGGTGTATATTGTGGTGTAGCGGAGTATTCCTTGGTTTAACAGAGTATTCTGTGCTTAAACGGAGTATTTTGTGGTGTAACGGAGAATTCTCTGGTATTATGGAGTTTTCTGTGGTAAAACAGAGTTTATGTGGTGTAGCGGGGTATTCTCTGTTATAACTGAGTATTTAGTTTTATTAGAGAGTTTTATGTGGTAAAACGGAGTTGATGTGGTTAAACGGGGTATTCTCTGGTATAACGGAGTGTTATGTGGTGTTACGGAGTATTCACTTGTACAACGGATTATTATGTGGTATAACAGAGTATTCTCTGGTGTAACAGAGTTTTCTGTGGTATCATGGAGTATAATGTGGTGAAACGGAGTATTATGTGTTGTAACGGAGTGTTATGTGGAGTAACGGAGTATTATGTGGTGTAACTGAGTATTCTGTGGTATAACGGAATATTATGTGGTGTTACTGAGAATAATGTGTTGTAACGGAGTATTATGTGGAGTAACGGAGTATTCTCTGGTATAACGAAGTATTATGTGGAGTAATGGAGTATGTTGTGGAGAAACGGAGTATTTTATGGTGTAACGGAGTATTATGTGTTGTAACGGAGTACTCTGTGGTTTAACGGAGTATTCTCTTGTATAATGGATTATGATGTGGTGTAACGGAGTATTATGTGGTATAACATGGTATTCTCTGGTGTAACGGAGTATTCTGTGGTATAACGGAGTATTATGTTGTATAACGGGGTATTCCCTGGTGTAACGGAGTATTCTGTGGTATTACGGAGTATTATGTAGAGCAACGGAGGATAATGCGGTGTAACGGAGTATTCCCTGGTTTAACGGAGTATTATGTGTTGTAACGGAGTATTATGTGGAGTAACGGAGGATAATGCGGTGTACCGAAGTATTCCCTTGTTAAACGGAGTATTATGTGTTATAACGGAGCATTCTGTTGTGTAACAGAGTATTATCTGGTGTCACGTACTATTATCTGGTGTAACGGTGTATTATGTGGTGTAACGGAGTATTATGTGATGAAACGGAGTATTCTCTGGTATAACGGAGTATTTTCTGGTATAACGGAGTATTATGTGGTGTAACGGAGTATTCTGTGGTGTAACGGTGTATGCTCTCGTGTAACGAAGTATTTTCTGGTATAACGGAGTATTCTGTGGTGTAACGGTATATTCTCTGGTTTAACGGAGTATAATGTGGTGAAACGGAGTATTATGTGGTGTAACGGGATATTCTCTGGTTTAACGGAGTATTTTCTGGTTTAACGGAGTATTAAGTGGTGTAACGGAGTATTCTGTGGTGTAACGGTGTATTCTCTGGTGAAACGGAGTATTTTCTGGTATAACGGAGTATTCTGTGGTGTATCGGTGTATTATCTGGTGTAACGGAGTATTTTCTGGTATAACGGAGTATTCTGTGGTGTAACGGGGTATATTTTTTTATAACGGAGTATTTAGTTTTATAACAGAGTATTCTGTGGTATAACGGGGTATTCTGTGGTGCAACGGAGTATTCTCTGGTATAACGGAGTGTTATGTGGTGTTATGGAGTATTCTCTTGTATTACGGAGTATTCTCTTGTATTACGGATAATATGTGGTGTTACGGAATATTATGTAGTATAACGGAGTATTCTGTGGTATAACGGAGTATTTTGTGGTGTAACGCAGTATTATGTGTTGTAACGGAGTATTCTGTGGTATAATGGAGTATATTGTGGTGTCACGGACTATTATCTGGTGAAACGGCGTAGTATATGGTGTTACATTAAAAATCGCGAATTGGCCACTGGCAACGGGTAGCCAGATGCCAATTCGACAAATAGCATGAATTATTGATATTAACTGAACTGGCAACTGACAGCCAGATGCCAATTCGACAAATATTATAAATTAGTGACATTAACTGAATTGGCAACTAGCCGCTGGCAGCCAGATGCCAATTCATTAAAAATCGCGAATTGGCAACTGGCAACGGGTAGCCAGATGCCAATTCGACAAATAGCATGAATTATTGATATTAACTGAATTGGCAACTGACAGCCAGATGCCAATTCAACAAATACCATGAATTATTGATATAAGCTGAATTGGCAACTCGCAACTGGCAGCCAGATGTCTATTTGTCAAAAATCGCTAATTGTCAATTAGCAACTGGCAGCTAGATGCCAATTCAAGTAGTATCATGAATGAATGATATTTATTGAATTGAAAAATTTATAATTGGCATCAGGCTACCAATTGACAGTTCACTATTCGCAAGTCTTGGCGAACTGGCATCTGGCTGCCAGTTGCCAGTTGCCAATTCAGTAAATATCAATGATTTATGATAAATGTCGAATTGGCATCTAGCTAGCAATTGGCAGTTGCTGATATAGCTGCCAGTTGCCAGTTGCCAATTCGGTTAATATCAATAATTTATGATAAATGTTGAATTAGCATCTGGCTACCAATTGACAGTTCCCGATTCGTAACTTCTGACGAACTGGCATCTAGCTGCCAGTTGCCAGTTGCCAATTCGGTTAATATCAATAATTTATGATAAATGTCGAATATGCATCGGGCTACCAATTGACAGTTGGCGCTTCGCAAGTTTTGACGAACTGGCACCTGGCTGCCAGTTGCCAGTTGCCAATTCACTCTATGTTGTTAATTCATGATATTTGTCGAACTGGCATCTTGCTGCCAGTTGCCAGTTGCCAATTCGGTTAATATCAATAATTTATGATAAATGTCGAATATGCATCGGGCTACCAATTGACAGTTGGCGCTTCGCAAGTTTTGACGAACTGGCACCTGGCTGCCAGTTGCCAGTTGCCAAATCACTCTATGTTGTTAATTCATGATATTTGTCGAACTGGCATCTGGCTGCCAGTTGCGAGTTGCCAATTCGCGATCTTAAACGAATTGGCATCTAGCTGCCAGTTGTCAACTCGGTTAATATCAATAATTTATGATAAATGTCGAATTGGCATCTGGCAGCCAGTTGCCAGTCGCCAATTCACTCTATGTCGATAATTCATGATAATTGTCGAACTGGCATCTGGCTGCCAGTTGCGAGTTGCCAATTCGCGATCTTTAACGAATTGGCATCTAGCTGCCAGTTGCCAATTCGGTTAATATCAATAATTTAGGATAAATGTCGAATTGGCATCTGGCTGCCAGTTGCCAGTTGCCAAATCACTCTATGTTCTTCATTCATGATAATTTTCGAACTAGCATCTGGCATCCAGTTGCAAGTTGCCAATTCTTGATCTTTTACCAATTGGTATCTGGCTTCCAGTTTACAGTTGCCAATTCGGTTAATATAAATGATTTATGATTAATGTCAAATTGGCATCTAGCTACCAACTGGCAGTTGCCAATTCGCGAGTTCAATGAATTGGCATCTGGCCGCCATTTGCCAGTTGCCAATTCGGTTAATATCAATAATTTATGATAAATGTCGAATTGGCATCTGGCTACCAATTGACAGTTGGCGATTCGCAAGTTTTGACGAACTGGCATCTGGCAGCCAGTTGCCAGTTGCCAATTCACTCTATGTTGATAATTCATGATAATTGTCGAACAACTGGCATCTGGCCGCCAGTTGCCAGTTGCCAATTCGCGATCTTTAACTAATTGGCATCTAGCTGCCAGTTGCCAGTTGCTCATTCGGTTAATATCAATAATTTATGGTAAATGTCAAATTGGCATCTGGCTGCCAGTTGCCAATTCACTTTATGTTAATAATTTATGATATTTGTCGAACTGGCATCTGGCTGCCAGTTGTCAATTCGCTATTTTTAACGAACTGGCACCTAGCTTCCAGTTTTCAGTTGCTGATTCGGTTAATGTTAATATTTTATGAAACATATCGAATTGGTATCTGACTACCAATTGACGGTTGACTATTCGCAAATTTTGTGAACTGGCAGCTACCTACAATTTCAAATAAGTTTGAATTGGCAGCTGAACTATGAAGTTGGCTGCCAGTTGGCAGTTGCCAATTGAATTGGCAACTGGGAACTGGGAACTGGCAGCTAACTTCACGCACATACAAAAAACGCCACAGAATGAGGGCATCAGCTGTAAGGGTATTCAGTTAAAAATATTTCAATGACGATAATTTTTTCCAAATATTTGTTCAACCATTTGAAGTATTTTGTAATATCATATAAAGCTTTCCTCTTCTCAAATATATAAAGATCTACTTTAAACAAGTTATTATGTGGGACGGAAATCATATTTATAGAAAACAGCAATGTTAAATAACCGTTAAATAAATGCTTGCTCCACATGTATCATTGTATAAATGACAAACAGACATGTAAAAACAGCTCTTTTGCTTTGAAAATCTAGAAAATATTTGTTTTCTCTTAATTTTGCTGCATTTGCCAATGTAAATGTCAAAGTCAAGCCTTTGGTAAGAGTATCCATAATGCCTCGGCTGTAACATTAATAACCCTGCAGAAATTCTGAGTAGGTGTTGCTCGGATGGTAAACCAGTTTTCTATAGAGAAAAGACTTAAATTTAGACGGCAACATTATTATTGTATAATTATAAAATATGAAGCACATTAGTTCACAGGATTGGCAAAAAAGGTCACTGCATTTAGTCAGCAAGTATAATAGTTTGTTGTACTATAAATAACAGTTCAGATATATCATGTTTCTGAAATACAAGCACATATAATGCGTCTGTTTATTAAACATTGTGGATGAACAGAATGTATGAAGTTTTGAGTCTAGTCTTGGTTATCTGCAGCAATTCAAGGCTGCCAATCCTGTCTCTGTGACTTCCTCAGCTTAAACTTAGTCTTCTCCCCCTGACTGTACTTCCTGTCACTTTGTGCTTATTACGTTTGTTTACATCAACTGATGTTCTTACCCAAATGCAAAACCACCAAGACAGCCAAACATTGTCTGCACCATCATATCATTTGGTTGCCATTGGAGAAGACAGGTATGGTCATCTACGTATCTTCTAGGTATCTCTTTTCTGTGAGTCCATTTACGATACAAAAATAAACCATCGTTGCACTGGCTATGAACACTTATGATAAAAATCAAAGAGTAAATGCCAACAAGAATATCGATGGAAGAACCAAATTTTACCCATATTTGGCTTATTTTGGTAAGTTATCAAACAAAGTTCAGTCAATCCGACCCAAACAAACCGACACTATGCATATTTTCTCTTGTTTGTGAAGCTTCACAGAATGTTTGGTTAGTTTCAGCAACCGGTTTCTAAGAAATAGCCTAAAACGAAACTTTTATTTTACAACCAAAGATAAGCATACCCAAAAGAAAATCATTCAACCTGAACGTCCAGATCATATGCATATCGTTCCTTGTTGTTAAAGTTGCACACATGGACGGCTTGGTTTGAATTGCAGCCATTCGTTCCTGGGAAACATAAAAGCGAAGGACCATAACCATGTGCCTATTCAACCAACAGGAATATTCAGAAAGTATTAATATCTTTTTTGCTAGAAAACGTTTACACAAAATCTGTTTGAATTTTAAAAAATCGTTCAAAACGAAAAAGCGTTGATAACAAACTGTTTTATTTTACAATCAAAATACCATAGCCATGAAAACATTCATTTGTCAAGAACAGCCTAATGGTATGTGCATGCCCTTTTGTTAGTAAATCTTCACAAAGAATTTGCACAGATTCCAAACCATTTATTCCTTGTCTACTTTGCTATCTAATTGCTAAATAAAATTGTAAATCATCCAATCGGAACATAAGGACACTATGCATATTTCCCTCTGCTAGTAAAGCCTCGCACAAGATAAATTTATAGATTTTAAGACATAGATTGCTGAGAAATTGCCCAAACAAAATTGCAACGAATGGACAAACGGACTGGCAGACATATGTACCCCATTGGGATGCATTATAAATGGATATAAATCTCTTTTATCAATACTATGAGGTGACTTTATTGTAGTTTCTTAAATATTTCTCTGGAAAAAACAAACAAAGGCCCAACATATAATTTGTTTTCTTGTTCTTTTCTTTCCATTTGCTGTAGAAAGGCCAGTGGCAGATACCAGTTTCACACTGAAATTCAGTGACTGAAGACCACTCAAACTGTTAGCGCCTCACTGACAATCCCAATACAACAACCTGAAAAGAAAAGTACAGTTATTCTTATAGGAGAAGACAATCTGCAACAAAAACATATATTTCAGACGAAACACTTCTCTTAAAACATCAGCTGCAAGGAAGAAACTACTCCCGAATCTCACTTTTCGACCAGTGGCCGAGGCAAATTCTATAAAAAACATACAAGTCGCCTGATTCAAAGGCACACCATAGTCATAACACTACATGCTTATTGTTCGTCTGCTACACCTAAATCAGCTAGTGCTAGTTACCTGTCAACGCTATGCGTCAACCTCATCCTCACCACTCTGAATACCCATATCCTCATGTATTGATTAATTTAGAAATCAACAATACACATATTAATGCATCATACCTTATCAGTAATAATTTCTACCTGGCCAATTCGAATGTGTGGCTGAAGGTATGTGCTACCTATATCTGCCTTTCTTTCTCTACTTTCTTATAGAACACTTTTCTGTTATCTAGTACAATATTCGAAAAATAATAAGTGCATCCGGTGGCTTGGAAATTATTCATATTGCTTTTTCACTTTTTTTCTGTTACCTAAAACTTTCTCAAGCATTTGTATCTTACGTTCCTAGCGCTATAGGACAAAACCTACAGAGTCCTTAGTTGATCAACCCTATGTGATCTATGTACTGTGTTTTATTTATTGTGGTAAATTCACAGATAGAGATATAAAGTAGCAACTACGATTTTCTTTCAGCGATTTAACCTTTAACATCATTTAACTTCATCCAGTGTAGAAAACATCTTTCAGTTTCAAACAATAATTAGTAACAATCTGAGTCTTGTGTGTGCATTTTTGTAATATAATATTCATTTTTCTTTATATTGTTTTGTAAATTACTTAAAACCAGTACTTTTTATGTCCCGGAACTGATCAAAATGATTTTGTCCAGTAATTTATTTTTAATAAACCCATGTGTTTTATGTATGTCATCTTTCTTAATGAAGCAAATTCCTCACGATTCTCTTGCAATTCATAGAATCAGGGAAATACACTTATAGAAATACGCTAATTTTCATCACTGACGCAGCAGTCAGCTGGAAGTGACAGATATTTTATTGATATTCCTAAGACACTCCTTTGTGTCTCTTAAAGTCAAGAAGTTCTTTATCCAAGCGTTTGATTGATACTAAAATAACGACTGCATTCTTAGGATTTACCAAATATAATCAGTTCTCAATCTTTTATATATCAGAACATACTTGGTTTCAATGTTTTACAATGAAGATCATCTGATAGATAACGATTTTAAATGGTTGTTCTATTGTCCAGGCCTGAAGAATACATGTGTTTCCTAAACTGAGCGAGCGGACAAGAGCTTGTGGAATTCAGTTTTTATCGAATATATGATGTTAAACCTTGTCCTTCCTGCATTTCTGTTCTTACAATTAGTCGGAAGATGTATAGCAACATACTTCTTTTCAATCATACAAATGTACATATTCGATTGTGGACTAGATCGTGATATGAAGATAATATTGTGACAATAACGTACACTAGACAAAACTAACTTTGTTTCAAACACAGACTTTGTATTGCCTCCTCTTGAGGCAACAGATTACTGGCAACAGTTTCAATTATTGCATTGTATTTGCATGTTAAAGTACTCTCTCAGACTTTGTTAGTACGAAAACCAGTCAGAATTCTCATTCAGATTTACTCAATAAGGCATTTATAAGCAAAGAATAATTAGTTTTCAGATTAAATAAGTCTTGTATATCCTTAAAATGTCTTTGTGAAGCTGCCGGTGTCTAGGGACTAAAACTGTTGACAGTCAGGTCTCTTACATTTATCATATAACAGAATATCTCTATGAAATTACGACCCTGAGATCCATCTTCTGCAATTTTATTGTTCTATTACCAAACAAGCTTCATGTCATAGTAAGTCGCGATTTCATTCTGTTTTGTGCAATGTTTATCCCGCATAACTCCACCATGTCCAATGCTTTTAACAGCAAACGTAAAAATAGGAGGATATATAAATGAGGATATATAAACTTGTGTACATAAAAACAAGTACATACTTAACTATTTAATCAACTGTTAAAACAAGTACATACTTAACTATTTAATCAACTGTTAAAACAAGTACATACTTAACTATTTAATCAACTGTTAAAACAATATTACTAAATTATATATATATATATATAATCATCAAATTAACATGTAAGCATTATTTTTAAAATGAAAATAATAAATCATTCTAAAAAAAGGTACTATCTTCATACAAAATAACAAATACCTCATCGCTTTCATACACAACGTCGATTCTTACAAAAATCAATTTCGTAATTCTGAAAAACATAAGAAGAATAAAGACTGAATCAAAAAAAGTTAAATACCTTAAATAATGACAGCACAACATATTTTAAATGCAGTAGTGGTTACAGCGTGGTAGAGACAATCCTACACATTTATAAATAGTTACAAAAGTAATTCCATTCATTCATTGTCATGTCTGTAACATTAATACACGCAAACAAGGACTGTGTCAATTTGTGGGCTAATAGTTTGAATTCAAACAATCTCAGAATTACTTATAGGATTGTAAGAAAAATATGGAATTAAACACACTCTGTCTTGTAATATTAAACATGCTAGGATTGGCATACAGTACACTAGACTGGTGTCACGAATACTACTTCAGTGAAATTTATTATTGGTTTTGTTTTACCTATGATATAACTATTATGTCTATATAATGCTTTGCTCCATGCCTAGCCAAGATGACTGTGAGTAAACTGACTCCAAAACTGTAGTCAGCCACAGGCTATCGCAAAATTTTGTCGTTGATATCTGACCAAGGTTTGTAGGATGACTGCAATAAACCATACAGAATATCTTGGATACCTTATATCAGCTGTCATGCAAGTCTAGAGGAAGTCTAATGTCATTCTAAAATCGAATGTTTGTATTATGCCGGAGAGAAAAGTCTGGCATACAGCTGCCCTGAAATGAAGTCATAATAAATCAAAAGAAATAGAAGATATCTGTTCATAACCTCTGATAAATTACAATACAAAAGAGCTGACAGAATGATACTGATGCCTCCGGACGAGCAACATAACTTCAAAACATTAATGGCGAGGTCATCTCATCATATGTAACCTTTTAATGTTCAAATATTTTAGCTAAGTATTAATTTAGTTACTGATAGGAAATCAGGAAACTGTGACCTTGATTTTGATGCAGCAGCCTCAAGATAATAAGTAGTATTAACTAATCAATCAACCAAGCTATAATATTTATGACGGTCTTGAGTTACGATTAGAAACGGTTTAATAAGTTGCAGCACCTTTGAGCTTAATCCCAAAACAATATTCCCAATCAGTATGCCCTTAAATAAGTTTAGGCTTTACAGCACGATTTACAGGTAAAAAAGTCGATGTCAATTAAAGTCAATGTCTATTAAGGAGAAATGTCTTGGGTAATCTGCAAAAAAATGTCCTCACTAACTACTAAGTATGACGGCTAAATATAATGACGTTTAATTGCTTTCTAATTTTAATCTGAATGCAATGGACTGGACTTAGAATCATTCGAAACCCCTAAACAATATTCCTAACTCCACTGGGACAAAGTATATCAGTTTGTTCAGGAAATGTTAACATCATACAGAAACTTTTAAACTGATTGTTCAGATATCCACTCATGAATAATTGCCCAATTTATACGGAAATATTTATCGTCTGTTTCCAATTACCGAGAACGTTTCCCTTTAATGGACATCCATTTCTTTTATCTGTAAATCGTACTGTGAACAATTTCAGATTTCAATTCCTGTAGCTGCTTTACAAAGTTTAACGTTTTGTTCTCTTTGACAACCTTTAATTTAAGCATGATTTTAATTTGTGTGACCTTGTGTAAAGAACTAAATACTTTTTCTCGTTTGACTGTGTTCTGATAGACTTACTTTCTCGTTTGTTTATCTTTTCAAGTCCTTTAAAACTTATGATACAAAAAAGATTGTTTAGTATGCAAACAAAACTAGTGGTTTCATAATTCTGTTTTAAGCTGAACGTACTGATAACACATTTAAAATATTACTTGTTTTCAAAACGGCTGTTGATACTGCTATTATAGAAGAATGTAACAAAAGGAAACACGTTGATCCCACTGTGACATTTAAAGTAACATTATGCACGGTATTACCTTGTATAATTAATTCCAACTGCTTATTCAACTGCTTATAGTCTTTTGACTTTATGTCTTATAGAAGACATAACTGTAATGCAGTAATCTATAAGCACATTGCAGGAAATTTAACTAAACCAAATCGATGAGAGACAATGTCATTATTTGCTGACATAAGCTGACATATGTCGATTTCTGCCTTGCAGTATAAGTCGATTCATTTGGATCAAATTAACATTTTAGCACTGTCCACTTTTCGTATCAACAACAAGAAGGAAATTGTTTAAAATATTTGATACCGATATCGAAGAAACAAATTCGGACAATGACGCAATAGTTTGTACTTGTAACTGTTTTAATGGGCATTATTACCTAGGTTTATTACGTGCCATATTTTTTGTCATATCTGACATATTTTGTTGCTGATACTTCCATATCTCCTCGATGCACATGTAAACTGTTGTTTAATTAAAATTACTGAACTAAGGTTTGAATTATAAAGTTATTAGCAGTCTGCAATCCTCGCAAAAGTAAACCTATAACTTGTAAAGCAGACCTGACTTCTCCTACAGCATGTTCCCGAGCATTTTGTGAAATACGTGACCCGATAAAAGACTGCAACTAGTAAATATAGCTGAACGGGTTGTATCCGGGGTAACACAAATCTGAAAATTCCGAATTACCTGAAAATTATACTTAACTTACAAAAGATTTAAGTTTCGTTTTCGTTTTTATATTCCAACATACTATACAAACTTTCAAATTCTAATTATTACTCGAGTAAGGTAGCCAATTTAGCAGTTGTATTGAGGGGTGATTGGACATTTTGTTGGGTACCGATCAATCCTGTAACATTTCATTCAAATGGCATGAAGTAGTATAAAAGACGACGGAGAAGTGATCCATATATGTCGCGGTTACTTTGTAGCATGTCGCAGCTACTGTGTAGCAGGCGACACAAAAATCATTGACGGGCAAAAATGCCTTTTTATTCAAGGGCCATAACTCAGCCAAAAATCATTCAACCTACAAAAAAACTTAAATATGCGCAAGTACTTGAGGTACCAATTAATCCTGTAACATTTCATTCAAATTGCGTTAGTAGTATAAAAGAAGTAGTCCGAACAAACTTTAAAAATAAAAATCATTAAAGGGCCATAATTCTGACAAAAGTCATTGAACTGGAAAATGCCGACGATATGCACAACTAGACTTGGTACTGATCATTCCAATAAAGTTTGGATGAAATTGCACTAGTAGATTTTGAGGAGTAGTCCGGACAAGTTTTGTGACGGACGGACGGACAGACAGACGGACAGACAGACAGACAGACGACGGAGAAGTGATACCTATATGTCGCGGCTACTTTGTAGAAGGCGACACAAAAATGATTAGCTACTTTACTGTACAGAACATAGCCTGAGGGTATGAGACAATACAGATGTGCGACTTAATTATTGTGGTGTCATACTGGTAAGTGTAATCTATTATCGAATTCGTTTCACGTCGTTTTCAAATATTGATTGCTCACATGTCGCTTATAATTTACGACAAATACATAATAGTGTTAAGGGTTCACCTCAAGTATTCAGTTTTTTCCTCGAGATGGAATGTGCAACGATGCCTGAAAAAAAGAAGGTAACACTAACAATTTCGTCTCGCTTAATACTGCGATTTACTTAAAAACGAACTTTTTACACATGTTAAACTTTCGTATAAGGATCTGTCGTGATTTTGCAATTTCGAGTTAGATAAATTTTAATTTGTATAGATAGAAAAAAACATGTTTCAAAGGTTCAGCGATACTGTTTTAATTTCTGGAATTTCACATATGCGAAAAAAAACTGTTTTATCCAAAATTCAAAAATAACAGATCAAAACAGATTGTAAGATATAAAATTCACTATGAAAAGTACAATGAAGTTCTTGCTTTATTCGAGTTGAACATTACGCAGAGTAACCCCGCATCAGTAATAAAATACAGTGTACATCAATATGTTGAAATGTATTGTTTACTGTTACTTTATCATTTAAACAGAATCTGCAGTGATTTTTAACTTGTTATTGACAGTTCCAAATCAATAATATACACGATTTCCGAACCGGAACTAAGTAAAGGGGCGCTTCTGGCAAAGCAAGCTTACTCTATGTACCGGAACTGAGCAGAACCAGTACACAGCAGTAGGAAAACGTGAAGTAGGCAGTAGCAGTATGAGCAGTAGCAATAGGAAAAACGTGAAGTTGGCAGTAGCAGTAAGAACAGTAGCAGAATGAAAGACGTGAAGTTGGCAGTAGCAGTACACTTCAGTAGCAGTAGAAAAACGTGAAGTTGGTAGTAGCTATACAGCAGTAGCAGAAGGAAAAACGTGAAGTTGGCAGTAGCAGTACACAGCAGTAGCAGTAGAAACAAGAAATTCGGTATAACCTATGGATGTTTTCCAAAGTAGCTCTATTTCATGGTATTTCATCAGGATTTGCCCTTTTGAATACTGCACATGCCTGAAAGTAACGATAAACGTGACAACATATCTGACCTGGAGATTGCCCTTTGGGAGACTGCACATGCGTGAAAAGGGAAGATAAATGTGACAACGCATCTGTCAGGAGAGATCTTAACTCGAATTGCGTCTAGATTCCTGAAAGTCTGCGAGGGTCTCAGAAACAGTTTAAGACCGATGCAATGGACTCCTGGAGTCCCTTGAGGCAAGAAATGTCATAATCTCTACCAGCATCGAGATTCCTGAAAGTCTGCGAGAGTGTCAGAAACAGTCGCAGACCGTTGCAATGGACTCTGGATCTGGACGGCCCCTTTAAATCAAAAATGACGTTTTCTCGATTGGCACCACAATACCTGAAAGTCTGCGGGAGTGTCTGAAAAAGTCGCTGTCCGATAATATGGACTCCGAAAGTCCCTACGCATCAAATATGACATTTTCTCGATTAGCACCAAAATTCCTGAAAGTCTACGAGAGTGTTAGAAACAGTCTAAGACCAGTGCAGTGTACTCTGGAGTGTCCTTAAACAACATAAATGACATTTTCTCGATTGGCACCAAACTTTAATAAAGTTTGGGGGAGTGTGAGAAAAAGTCGAAGACCTATGCAATAGACTCGAGAAAAGTTTTTCCTACTGCAACTGCTGTACTACTACTGCCAACTTGACGTTTTTTCCTACTGCTACTGCCAACTTCACGTTTTCTCCTACTGCTACTGCTGGTACTGCTACTGCCACCTTCACGTTAGATTTAATTTCTACTGCCAACTGCTACTGCATACTGCTACTGCTAACTATCTACTAGTGGTTACTCTGTATTTCGGTAGACACCTGTTTAGTCAGTCTTATGTTAATGCTGCTTTAACTCATTACATAATGATTTCCTAATAGTTCACAAATATCTTACAATACTGTCGACATATTTCACATTAATCGATTCCTGCATCGACTTTCAACTGTAAATAATACTGACGATTGGATCAAAGACGGAATCCACCAGATTAATTAGATTGAATTGCAACAATGAGTTTCACCATTTAATCAATGTTTCCGTTATTTGTTTACTTATTCTGTACTACACCAATATCCCTAAAACGTGGATTCTATCGACAGAAAGGTCATCACACACAGGTTCACCAGATACTTTCAAGGTCACTTAAAATGACCAAATAAATCCTTTACGAGCAAAATGAATTAGCCTGGGAAGGGTAGGTTTAATTACGTACTGCAAGTTACTGAAACAAGCAATGACATCGACTTTTACACTTATATTATCTGAATAAAAATATCTTAACATGTCAACGTTTATACAATTATACATTACAGTAATACTATGTAAAGAAATAGAGCCGGTTGTGACGGAAAATAAGCTGTAACGCGATATGAGATGTATTAACTGATAGTAAAATTGAGTGAGAAACGAATTTGGCCTCACCATAATATACTTCCACTGGAGACTATATCTCTAATGTTAAGATTCAAACAAGATTTCCCGAAAACAAATGGAACTTTGCAATTATAAAATATCTGAAATATAGGGAAACAAATCGGTATCCAAATGCAACATTCGATGTTCTTTCAATACATAACAACTGACTCAACAGTGTCAGATTACTATAAACAAACAGAAATACAAAATATCTGAAAAGTTTTAACATAATCTAGAACTGTAATGCATTAAACAGAATATAACCATACCTAATTGCAACGAGCAACCGGTCTATCTGTTAAGGTAATTCAAAAGGTATCAATATAATCAATAAACAGTTGGCTTTTAAAACAGTTGCGTCAATTACGCAAATCGTAAAAATAGCTATTATTTTATACTTTTATCTCTTGCTGTAGTTTCAAAGAAACGAAATCAGAAATACACACATGCCCTTAATATATTCTCTTAATTGTTTTCAAGGTCGAAATCTCACTGACATATATACTATATATTTTGTCATCTGAAACAAAATGCAGCAATCCAAGGATTATCGGAATCAAAAAGTTTCGGTCTGCCTTGAAAAGTTAAGAATATTCATAAAACAGCAATATAAGACTGCTAAAAAGTTACAAATATTGAGTACCTAACAATGTGAAACAGCAAGAGCCATGAGAGTATCCTCTTCTAATGGACTTCTGTTTCATTAACCTAGAGGACAGACTGTTAACATCTCATTTTTTGTTCCGTAAAGCTTTATCGACAGATACCTTGAGCACTATCATTTTAAGCAACATCAAAATTTATACACGATAAAGAGTAACTAGTCCGTGTATATCTGTTATTGTAGGTTACCTAGAAATTCTCCTAACACTTCTGTTTGTAGATGTATCAATCATTTCTTTTTGTTTAATTAGATGCTTAAATATATTTTCTATCACATATAAAATAGCAGTGACTAGCTCCTGCTTACCTATCAAACACTTGGCGTTGTCAGGCTACGTATGTTCAATGCTATTATAAGCGTTTCTCTCCGGTACAAGATGAAAAAGTTACTAGGACCAAATATGAACAAACAAACAGTATCACCTTACAATTAAGCTTGAGTTCTGGGTTCCATTGAAATAATGCAAGCTAAAATATTGCTGCTTGCCACGAAATCGAAAGAATTCAGATAATTTAAAGACACCCAATTTCTAGTTGAAATTAGCTTGGCATTCGCTATAAAATAGTACTGTACTATAAATTCGGTATTACTGTAAGTTCTATTTATAATAATTAAAACTTAAAGGTTTTTAACATTGCTCTCCAGTAAATCAAAACATTTCTTGATGCAAGTGGGTGGTATTTCGATAAGATGCATTTTCTTTTGACTGAGAAAATAATAATATTCTCTTTTTTATACCAAAACAATAATCTTATCATTTACTATAACCAGAATGTTTAAGCAAAAGTATTTTAGAAATCAAATCATCCTCATGAAGTATTGTATATATAAACTTTTACATGAAATGTGGTTGGCACTGTCAAAAGTACGCAGTCAATATATTTTTAAAAACTCGACCGATGTTTAAAAACAAAGCATGAACAATGATTCAACCTGACTACTGTATGTTTCACTATATAAATCAGGTGTTAATAGTTGATCTCTGCTATCATTTCATATACGCATATCAATCTTCAGGGACATATCAAACTCAGACAGTTCTGACTGTATACGAACTAGAAGTATTTTAGAAAAGCTCTCTAACATTTCTGAATAATTTAATTTACAATTAAACGTGACTGGTTTCATCAAAATCCTATTATCTTGTCCACTTCCTATTTTTATTCATTTATATATTCTGTTGGACACTATAAATAATTTACCGACCGACCCATCAATCTAAGGTTGCCAGGAAATTCAATCAAATTCCTGTTAATGCAGCTGCACCAGTTCTTTTCTTGTAGCGCAGACAACATTTTCCGACCCAAAGCAAAGACATTACAGATATGTTTACACGAGATCGCACTGTCTCCCTATTTTTTCCCGCGATTGCATTTACAATACTGTTAACAATTCTGTCTTTTTGAGATCCACAGGACAATAAAATGGATTTTTTACCTCTCAGTGGCAGTTAGATCAAAGGTCGAACCAAACAGAAAAAAATTAGAAAGAACGAGAATGATTCATGGTCCTTTATTCTGTATGTCACTGTTTTGTTTGCCTTATCAGTTCTTACTGTCTGTTCATATAATATTTCTGGCACCGGTATGACTGAAAATGTGGCACCAAAACGACAGAAAAGTCAACAAGGATTGCACGATAGTGTGTTTTATCAATAGAGAAACTATAATAAAACTCTGTGGGCTTTAAAGTTCTTCACAGCTTGAAAAAGCCCTTTCAGAATAAGGCCGCCATTCAAACCGTGTTTGTGCATTCAAATGTTTACTCAACATGAAAGAGATATTATTTTCTTAAATGAAGTAAGGTTAAAGTCTTTAATATTTAAGGTATATCAACTTGTTTATTGTAAACGTTTTATTGTCCCGTACTTTCGTTTATAATCTAATCACTACACTACAATAAAGATGTCTACACATTTACGCACGATGTTTGGTGACTTGTCGGTCGTTTTGTTGTTATCTTTTTGTTGTTATCTTTTTGTTGTTACCGATTACTATGTAAACCTTGCCGCAAAAACTATTCTCATCGTTTTCTATAAAATAAAGAGTCGCTATGTACGAGTTCAACAGACAGGTAGAATATTTCCATTTTGTTATAATTACATAACACATAAAATTACAGTGGGTATACAGTGATACTTGGTGAGCTATTGTCCCAAATGGCGACTATTTTATAATATTAAAGCATTTTTTAATTCCAGAGTATGAATTATTGCCATAAGTGGATTCATCTAGACAGTCCAAAAGCAGCCTCATCACCACATTTACATAGCGGTCATTTGGAAATGACCGATTTGTAATTGATATTCATACACAATTCTCTAGCGTCTCTTAGGTCAATGAGTTCTTGATCTGATCATTTGATTGATTTGAAAATAACTATCAAACATCTTGCATTAACATTATTTGATTAATTACCACTACTGTCCTTCGAGGACACACAATGTCTGAAATATTATTAAACGTTTTCTAGTGGTACATTTTTATTTATTTATTTATTTATTGATTTTTATTGATCGATTCATTTATTTTTGTTCGAGGGGATTGTGAGGGGAGGGTGTTAGGCATTTTATCAGGTCGTTGAAATGACAAAAAACGTCGTTTGGAAACACCGTTAAATACGGTTCATTGTTTTGGTACTACTACACACAGAACTGAAAAACTTTATCCGTGGTGCTTTGTATTAAATTTCCAAGATCTATTTTATACTGATTTCTGTGAAGAACGTGCTCGTTGATGCCCAGATAATGTGTATCAGAAAAACTCATTATCGGTAGCTGTCATTTACTCATCATGATTAACCTTTCAATAATGTTTGGAAATCTTAGACCTTTGATTCTTCTTGTGTTCTTTAAGGTCATTTCAATCGTGAAGGCCACTGTTTCCTTATTCTTTTATTCAGCAGTTTTATGAACAAAAGTGATTATCAACGAACGTAATCAACTCCCCAATCGTGAGAGCTACCTGAACTATATTATTCTTCAGAAGTATTTGAAGTAAATGTCTGTGGGATCTTACCCTCTGAAGCAATAAGTCCACAATAGTTATGGCTCATCTATATGTAATGTTGGCATTCACCATGTAACGTTTTATGGAGTAGGATTCAGTTAATCTCCGAATTATTTACCAGAAACCGCAAATCAGAAATCACAAGGTCTACTTACGGAATGCTAAAGCAACGGGCCAATAGATATGAATATGAGTAAAGCAAAATACTCATTAAAAGTGAACATGAAACTTATCAACAGCTGAACAAAGCGGGTAATAGGTTTGAATCAATGAATCTGTAACAGAGAGAGAAGCAGTGAGCCCACTCGCAAGGTCAAGGTCAACGCTCGTAAAGGGAAAAGTAATTCAACAGATCTTTTTAAATAGTATTTGTAATCACTGCCACTGCAAAATGTCTACCAGCTTTGTTTAAGGGGCAATCAAATCTTTTTAAGTTTTCTTAGCAAATATGAACAAACAGGGGCGACAGGAAAATTGCGTTCTAGAATGAACTGGTTAAAGCGGAAGTCCGAGGGCTGACAACTTTTTACATGAAATCTGACCGTTCAATTAGAGGAGATTGCGATTCCCTTCCCGTTTTCGTTTCACAGATGTCCTTAAAACTGCGTCTGTCAACAGAATATCCATAAACTAAGAATGTGATCTTTAACAAAAATATCAAATGACGGCATCTATAAATGATTGAATACTTTGAATGTAAATTACACAATAATCTTGTCACGGATTCCTAGACATATTAGAACTGAACCATTTTAAAACCATCATTTCGGGGTAATGTTTCCAGACTAACACTGACAAGTTTTCTATGAAACGGTAAAGAGTGAATCTAAAATGCATGCGAACTTATCGTAAAACTCAATTATCAGTGTATTTTCAGTATCAACTGTTCTCTAGGGTCAAAAGTTTCACCGTGCATTTTCATAAGCCTTTTAACAGAGTATCATTACCACCATAACACGGCTATATGCTTTAAAGAGCTAAGCCTTCTAAGTTGGAACCTAAATCATTAATATTTAGATTATTTCAAGGCTTAATGTGTAAGGACAGTAATAACAAAGTAGCACTGCAATTAACAAAGATTATTTCCATAAACTGCACACGCTACAATAACAGTTGCAGTAAAATACATTAGGTACAATTTTTTATATTTGAACAGGCAAATTCAAATTATTTGCTCGAATAATTCCATGAATTATAAAATGCAGGTACATTTAAGTAGCTAGTGATGTGTCAATAAAAACTGTGTTTATGCTTTTCACCTTAATCATCATATTATCAAAAATGAATAAATAATTGGATGTTAAGTGCTGTGTATCTAATTATGTACAATTCTTAGTTGATGCCATGAGATTATTGTTACACAAAATGTTTAAACACAAAATTTATTTTTATTTTTAAACAACTACTCAGACATGGTTCTCGTCGTTTCTCTTAAGCGGTATGCATAAATGTTAAATGACAGAATATGATATTAAATGAATCGCGCCTACCTTAAGAAAGAATAATTTTCCCTAAAGAACTTATATAAATTAGTTTTGTCCCATGGCAATGATAAAATACATCATTTTAGAAATAAATTTCTTCCAAAAAAGTCTTAAATGACCTTTCAGACCAGCTTGTTAACCTTATACTCACAGATTAGCTTGTTTACATTATTCACACTGATAAGCTTGTTAACTTTATTCACACTGTCTTGCTTGATCACTTTGCTCACACTGATTAGCTTGTTTACTTTATTCACACTAATTAGCTTGTTTACTTTATTCACACTGACTACTTGTTTAATTTATTTACACTGACTTGTTTGAATACTTTCTTCACACTGACAAGCTTGTTTACTTTATTTACATGGACTAGCTTGTTTACTTTGAACACACTGACTTGTTTGTTTATTTTATTCACACTGACTAGCTTGTTTATTTTATTAACACTGACTTGCTTATTTTATTCACACTGATTAGCTTGTTTACTTCATTCACACTGCCTTACTTGTTTACTTTATTCCTACTGAGAAGCTTGTTTATTTTATTCACACCGACTTCTTTGTTTATTTTATTCACACTGATCAGCATGTTTACTTTGTTCACACTGACTTCCTTGTTTACTTTATTCACACTGATTAGCTTGTATACTTTATTCACACTGTTTAGCTTGTTTACTTTATTTACACTGACTAGCTTGTAAACATCGTTCACACTCACTAGCTTGTTCGTTTCATTCACACTGACTAGCTTGTTTACTTCATTCACACTGACTAGCTTGTTTACCTTATTCACACTGTTCAGCTTGTTTACTTTTTTTACACCGACAAGCTTGTTTACGTTATTAACATTGACTTGCTTGTTTACTTTGTTTACCCTGATTTGCTTGTTCACTTTGTTTACACTGACTAGCTTGATTATTTTTGTTCACATTTTTAAGTTTATTTATTTTATTCACACTAACTCGCTTGTTTACTTCATTCACACTGATAAGTTTGTACACTTTATTCGTACTGATTAGCTTGTTTACTTCGTTCACACTAATTAGCTTGTTTACTTTTTTTTACACCGACAAGCTTGTTTACGTTATTAACACTGACTTGCTTGTTTACTTTGTTTACCCTGATTTGCTTGTTTACTTTGTTTACACTGACTAGCTTGATTATTTTTGTTCACATTTTTAAGTTTATTTATTTTATTCACACTGACTCGCTTGTTTACTTCATTCACACTGATAAGTTTGTACACTTTATTCGTACTGATAAGCTTGTTCACTTTGTTCACACTAATTAGCTTGTTTACTTCATTCACACTGATTAGCTTGTTTATTCTTAATACACTGACTAGCTTGTTTACTTCATTCACACTGATTAGCTTGTTAACTTCATTAACACTGTTTAGCTTATTTACTTTATTTACACTGATTAGTTTGTATACTTCATTCACACTGTTTAGCTTGTTTACTTTATTTACACTGACTAGCTTGTTTATTTTATTAACACTGACTTGCCTGTTTACTTCATTCACACTGATTAGCTTGTTTACTTCACTCACACTGACTAGCTTGTTTACTTCATTCACATTGACTAGCTTGTTTACTTCATTCACACTGTTTAGCTTGTTTACTTTATTTACACCGACTTGCTTGTTTACTTCATTCACACTGACTAGCTTGTTTACTTCATTCACACTGTCTAGCTTGTTTATTCTAATTACACTGACTAGCTTCTTAACTTCATTCACACTGATTAGCTTGTTTACTTCTCTCACACTGACTAGCTTGTTTACTTCATTCACACTGACTACTTGTTTACTTCATTCACACTGTTTAGCTTGTTTACTTTATTTACATTGACTTGCTTGTTAACTTCATTCACACTGTTTAGCTTGTTTACTTTATTTACTTTGACTTGCTTGTTTACTTTGTTTACACTGACTAGCTTGTTTACTTTATTCACACTGACCTGGCTGATTATTTTGTTCACACTTATAAGCTTATTGATTATATTCACACTGACTAGCTTGTTTACTTCATTCACACTGATAAGCTTGTTAACTTCATTCTTACGGACTAGCTTGTTTACTTCAATCACACTGACTAGCTTGTTTACTTTGTTTACACTGACTCGCTTGTTTACTTTATTCACACTGACCTGGCTGATTATTTTGTTCACACTTATAAGCTTATTGATTTTATTCACACTGATAAGCTTGTTAACTTCATTCACACTGATAAGCTTGTTTACTTCATTCTTACGGACTAGCTTGTTTACTTCATTCACACTGACTAGCTTGTTTACTTCATTCACACTGTTTAGCTTGTTTACTTAATTTATACTGACTTGCTTGCTTACTTCATTCACACTGTTTAGCTTGTTTACTTAATTTACACCGACATGTTTGTTTACTTCGTTCACACTGTTAAGCTTGTTTACTTTATTTACACCGACTTGCTTGTTTACTTCATTCACACTGACTAGCTTGTTTACTTTATTTAAACTGACTTGCTTGTTTAATTTGTTTACACTGACTAGCTTGTTTATTTTATTCACACTGACCTGCTTGATTATTTTTGTTCACACTTATAAGCCTATTTATTTTATTCACACCGACTAGCTTGTTTACTTCATTCACACTGATAAGCTTGTTTACTTCATTCACACTGACTAGCTTGTTTACTTCATTTACACTGATTAGCTTGTTCACTTTATTCACACTCATTAGCTTGTTTACTTCATTCACAGTGATAAGCTTGAATATTTTATTCACATGGACTAGATTGTTTACTTTGAACACGATGTCTTGCTTGTTTATTTGATTCACACTGACTAGTTTATTTATTTTATTAGCTCTGACTTGTTTGTTTATGTAATTCACACTGATTAGCTTGTTTTTTTATTCACACCGACTAGCTTGTTTACTTCATTCACACTGATGAGCATGTTTACTTTGTTCACACAGACTTGATTTTTTACTTTATTCACACTGACTAGGTTGTTTACTTCATTCACACTGACTAGGTTGTTTACTTCATTCACACTGATGAGCATGTTTACTTTGTTCACACAGACTTGATTTTTTACTTTATTCACACTGACTAGGTTGTTTACTTCATTCACACCGACTAGCTTGTTTACTTCATTCACACTGACTACCTTGTTTATTTTATTCACATTGACTAGCTTGTTAACTTCATTCACACTGATTAGCTTGTTTACTTTGTCCACGTTGACTTACTTGTTTATTTTATTCACACTGATTAGCTTGTTTATATTATTGACACAGATTAGCTTGTTTATATTATTCACACTGACTACCTTGTTTTTTTATTCACATTGATTAGCATGTTTATTTTTTCTCAAGACATAATGCTAAATGCAGAAATTTCTCATAAATAAGGATATTCCTAACAAACAGCTCCATTTATTAACAGCCCCACTACCGACCATTGGCGTGCAAAAACTTGAAGGTCTCTATGTTAAGGTAAAGTGTCCGCCTTATATGACTGACCTTTAAAGGGTGTTAAACTTTATTACATAAAACCAAAGCAATCAATAAAAATTACATACCTTTTTCCAAGCACAAAAATAGACCCCTTTAAAAATATTAAATGCAGAACAAAGTAAATGCAGCAGAAGAGATAACATTTCCTTAACAAGCTTACATAGAATCGTAAAAGCTACCAAGCTGCATGTTAAGCTACTGTAATCCCTAAATATGACAGCGGTCTGATTTCAGGTCCATCTTTTCAGAAATTATTGACCTCAAGGGAATTTTCAGAGTCTGTATTAATACTTGTAAATTTGTATTTATGGCTTCTACGTCGTGTGTGTTACCTGCTGGACAATCCGATGTGGAATCGGATTTAACTATTTCAAAGTGTTGACAAAAAATTAAAACTATTTAATGACACAATATGCTATTCAAATCTAAAACTGTTTTAAAAGGAGGCTCAAGATCTCTTCTTTATCATGTTATTGCGTTATTATTGTAATTTCTAAATCATCTAAAATATTTCATGAGAATTATACAGGAACAGCATAAAGTCTCTGTAAAAATCTGGTCCAGAAATAGGTCTAAACAAACAAATTTTCTAGTCCGTTCACTTATAAATTGAAAACTATCAAAGCACTAATAAACTACAAGAATTTGAGGAAGAAACTTACTTATTATCTCTTTTAAAATGTTAATCTGCTGAGGTGAATCTATTTATGCTGAGAAAAAAGCAGTACACATTATAACGCTTTAAATAACTAAGAAATCTATCGTAAGTCTAGTTTTGCATATCAACTCCAGATGGTTTTCTGTATTTTAATGTCTCAAAATATAGTAAGATAATGATAAACCATGAACCAAAGGCATTTTCACTGTTTTCAAACATCAGTATTCAGCGGTATTTATCTATAAGTCTTTTGTCCATATTCAAACTTCAAAACTGATTTGACATGAAATAATATCTACATGTGCACTTGATTTATAAAAGCAGCAACGACATGGCCAAATAAATGCATAACATTATTTCAGAAAGTTTTGCAAAAACAACTCTTCATTTTTTTCAGAACTATTCAGTACAACCATCAATTTTACTTAGCGCTGCTGTCCTTTGCAGTGAAATCCAGCAGTCTTTTTCCTTTTTTTAATCTGTACATCTAGTCCTGTTCTTTAGGAATAGTTTTCTCATTTAAATGTTGTTGTATTTTTTATTTGTGCTCCATTTTGTTGATGTGTTTACAAACAAATTCTGCAACCTATGGATGATTTTAGGGCAAAATCAAATTTTCCTTTTTTTCAGGAAAATAGATGGGGACTACACAATATCAACACAATCCTTGTTCTGCTATGTGAAGTATTTGAAGTGTTCAGATAACGTTTGGGATCTTTTGGGGTCTACAAAGATAATTGAGATTCTACTTTCAATGGATTTTCCCGTGAAAACCAACCATTTCGCCAGGAGTTAAGTGTCAAAACAGAAGCAAATGTTTACTTGCAGAAACCAATCAGTCTAAGTCATTCCCACACTTCTTCATTATCTTTGTTGTTCATTACCATGTCTTAAACAAATGAACAGTAATTCAATTTAGCTGTGTAACAATTTTAGCGTGATCTGATTATACCTGAAACATCAACTGGAACGGGCTTTAATTTTTCTTGCTCTGGGTTTGTTATGATAAAAAGTTGACATTGGATTAAACTGAAAATTTGATACTGCCCCAATTCAATTTTGAAGGTTAACTGAATTATAACTGCATAATTAAAGTAAACACGAAAAATAAATTATCTTTCTTTAAACGCTCATTTGAACATACATATCTGCGTTAAATCTGAAAAATATTAATGACACACTTACTGCTTAATTAGTCAATAAATGCATGTGTACATCTACACCAGGAGAGCGATTGTTAAAACAGATACAAGAGGGACATGATAGTTCAATATCACATACCTTAAATACCGCTTTCTATATTAATAACACAAGGGCGATCAGTGATCACATGTGTCGCCTGATGATAACCAATTAAACAGTAGTATTGAGAGGTGATTGGACAGTTTGTAGGCTAAAACGCATTTTTTATTCAAGGGCCATAACTCAGCCAAAAATCATTCAACCAAAAAAACTGTAAGACATGCGCAAGTACTTGAGGTACAGAACAATCCTGTAACATTTCATTTAAATTGCTTAAGTAGTATAAGAGAAGTAGTCTGGACAAACTTTAAAAATAAAAATCATTAAAGGGCCATAACTCTGACAAAAATCATTGAATCGGAAAATGCTGAAGATGTGCACAACTAGACTTGGTACTGATCATTCCTGTAAGTTTGGATGAAATCACACCAGTAGTTTCTGAGGAGTAGTCCGGAAAAGTTTTGTGATGGACAGACAGACAGACGGATGGACGGACAGACAGAGAGATGATGGGAAAGTGATCCCTATATGTCTTAGCTACTTTTTAGCATGTTGCAGCTACTGTGAAGCCTGCAACACAAAATTCATTATTTGGCTAAAATGCCCTTTTCATTCAAGGGCCATAACTAAGCCAAAAATCATTCAACGTTAAACCCGTTAGAAATGCGCAAGTACTTGAGGTACTGATCAATCCTGTTAAATTTCATTCAAATTGCATTAGTAGTATAAGAGAAGTAGTCCGGACAAACTTTAAAAATAAAAATCATAAAAGGGCCATAACTCTTACAAAAGTCATTGGACTGGAAAATGCCAAAGACATGCACAACTAGACTTGGTACTGATCAATTCTGTAAAGTACTGATCAATCCTGTTAAATTTCATTCAAATTGCATTAGTAGTATAAGAGAAGTAGTCCGGACAAACTTTAAAAATAAACATCATAAAAGGGCCATAACTCTTACAAAAGTCATTGGACTGGAAAATGCCAAAGACATGCACAACAAGACTTGGTACTGATCAATCCTGTAAAGTTTGGATGAAATCGCACCAGTAGTTTCTGAGGAGTAGTCCGGAAAAGTTTTGTGACGGACGGACAGACGGACGGACAGACAGACGTCGGAGAAGTGATCCCTATATGTCGCGGCTACTCCGTAGCAGGCGACACAATAATGGTCAATTCTATCACTATCCGCAATTCGCCGACAAATTGACCATGATTTATCCTACGATACGTAATATCTCGCGCGACCGCTGCAAACGTCATCGGTAAAAGGTGCACTATTTGCGCCCCTTATTATCGCCGTTCCTGGACGGCGATATATACAATTAACAAGATTTGAACAGTTTTGCCTGTACACCGCCTGCCTTTAGCCAATCAAAGCGAATAATTTCATATCACATGATAACAAAATGGACGTCATAAATCTTCAGCAAGGGGTGTGTAAATGGACTCGCCCAACCGCCATGTTTGGCGGGTTACTTATTCTTACAACTGAAAAATACCATCATCAATGTACAAACTCAGTACCAGTCTTCAGACTCTTTCGGGATAACACAAGATAATCGCAATATTTTTTGCTACATGTCATTTCTAACTAGAGAATGTAGTCTAAATAAGAGTATGTTTTGTTTGGTTTTTCCAAAACTTGCACTTAAAGAAAAAAATTAAATGCTTGCTTCCGGGCGATTCTAATCAGGATACAAACTCTCCGCAGCGGTTACTTCCCCTGATCAGTACAGTTAAAGTAGCAAAGCTAGACGTACCCGGTGCGAGGAGTTTGATCAGGATATATCCGTGTTTAATATATGCTTGTTTAGGGTCACGGCAATATCGTATTTTTTTACCTAAAATTTATTCTGTTTAAATTTTACATGTAATATTCTTATGATATTGAAGAATAGTATCTAGCTTTTGTTAAGTAAACATGTTTTTAGTAATAAATAAAGTAAATAGCTACGCAAATAGCTAATTAATTATGCGTAGACTGGTTTACAACAAAGCAATATTTACAAGGTTTTTAATGCTGCAAATTAACATGACGTATAAAGATATTGGCATGCTTTTCATAAAGAAGCAAAATCATCCGCTTTCAAAAATAACCCAGCTACAATAAAAACTACAATGTATACTTCATCTGCTTTATTATTTCTGTTTGAAAATTATCAGATATAACTTCGCTTTTCACTGCAAAGCATGCTATAAAATTATCAAATCAATGAATACATTAATCAAATCAATGAATACATTCATCTATGGATAAGACGTCATACATGGCTGAACGGCGAATTCAAGCATTTTTGGAAATGCTAATACTTGTAAATATACATACTTGTTAGAATGGAAATAGATTTTAAAGTTCTCGTGATCTGCTATCGTATATATCACGGTTTCTCGTTTATATGCGTAATTTGTAATATCGAAGGCCGTAAATATAACCTATCATAAAGATATAAGAATTGCATCATTCAGTCAAGTAATCTTGCTTTTTATCTAACGCAAGTTCATTTCAATTTTAAGACGAGGACCATCGAGACAATCGGATAAAGGCTCACCATAATAATCTATCAAGCTTTATGAAGATTGGGTAAACATTTACGCTTTAGGTAGGTAGGTAGTTTAAACATATTTTATTCCCAGAATATATACATAATAAACATTTGTTATACGTACACATACAAAGGTAACATATTCAGAGAACATAATTAGAACGAAAGACTAAGTCTTATAAAATTCTTCTCCTTTTAATTATTAAATATTTCTGTGTCGAACCGGTGACTTTAAATTCTGAGAAATAAATATATACAGTTGAAAAGTAGTATGAGAAGTATGAAAACTGAATAAAAAAATGAAAAAGTTCAAATATAGGGTGAAAAGGAAAAATAGGGTAAAAGTCTCGTGAAAACTTACAACTTGATTGTTACAGGAATCTTTTAGTTTTAGTTATAAAGGAGTGCACATTTGAGAATATTAATGAATTTTCATTATCAGACAAGGCTGGGTTTGCGAAGAGTAAAGTGTCGAGATTAATTTCGAAGTCATTGAGATTATTAAGTAGTTCATTACGATAGTTATTGTTGCGATAGCATTCGAAGAAAAAGTGATAATTTGATTCGACCTGACCACAACCACATTATGGTGAGGGAATTATATTTCTTAGAAAAAGATGATAATTTAAGGAACTGCATTTTGTGCGAAGACATGTATGGAGAACTTGTAATTTTCTGTTACCTGAGTAGTAGTATTTAGGTGTGCGTTTCTTGTTTCGGTTTAAGAAATTCTTGAATGATGAGAGGAGTGTCGGTAGGTTTCGAGCTTCACATGGTAGGTTATTCCAGTCACGAATAGTAGAAGGAAGACAAGAATTAAAGTATAACGTTGTTCTTGCATATATACCAGGGATGGTATCAGAATTGCGTAAATTATACCGTGTATTTGTTTGATCGGGGATTAAAGAAGATAATAAGTAGGAGCCAAGTTATTTTTCATTTTATAAAATAGTATTAATCTGTGATTAAAGTGTCTCTGTTCGAGTATTTCCCAGTTTATTTCATTGTAAAGATTTTCAGTTGAAACTAATCTAGTCGCACCAGAAGCTATTCTAGCGCATTCGTTCTGAATTTTTCCAAACTTTTAAGTTCGTATTGGAAAGCATTTCCCCAGACGACATCGGCATATTCAAGTATAGGACGAATAAATGAAGAATAAATGATTTCAAGGGATTTTCTGTCCAAACAAAATTTCAGTTTTCGCATTATATTAACGCGTTTCCAAGCTTTTTCAGTTATATATTCAATGTGAGAACGCCAGTTACAGTCATTAGAGAGAATAATTCCAAGGTGTTTGTGGTAATTTACTTCAGGAATATTTTGGTTAAGCATGTATAATGTTGGGTGTAATGAGTCCTGTTTTCTGGATACAATGAGTGATTCTGACTTAGATGGGTTAAATGCAACAAGTCACGTGTCAGCCCATTTTGTTACTTTATGTATATCTATTTGTAGTTGTTGAGCAGCATTAAAAGGATTTTCTATAACAATATAGAGACTTGTGTCGTCTGAGAAAATATTGACTGAAGATTGGAGGTCTAAAACAATTTCGTTTATAAAGATGAGAAAGAGTGGCGGGCCAATAATAGAACTTTGGGGAACACCGGTTGAAAGATTACTCCAAGAAGATTTCGAATTAGTTACAACTACACGTTGACGCCTGTTAGAGAGATAGTCCTCAAACCATTCTAAGAGGTTGCCAGAATTACCGGCATGCTTGAGTTTTGAAAGAAGACCTTTATGCCAGACTCTGTCGAAAGCTTTACTGTTATCAAAGAAAATAACTCGAGCTTCTAGACCATTATCAAGTGCCTTACATAAAGTATCATAAATAGAAAAAAGTTGGTTGACAGTAGAGTCGCCAGGAATAAAGCCAGATTGAACAGGAGTGAGAAAGTGATTTGCTTGTAGATGATTGAATAGTTGTTTGACGCTCGAATACCTTTTCTATTGTATTTAGGAGTGAAATAGGGCGATAGTTGTTAGGCAGAGAGGGGTCGCCTTTTTTAAAAACTGCAGAAACATTAGCTTCTTTCCATACTGATGGTACTTGGAGACAAGAAAACGAGGCATTAAACAAATCAGAGAGGTTGTGAAAGTTCACGAGACGCTTCACGTAGAATTCTGTTACTAACACCATCAGGAGCTGAGGCTTTATCAATGTTTAGTGATCGAAGGACGTTTTCTGTTTCAAGTGCCCTTAGTGTGAGTTCAGAGAGAGAAGTTTTTGTCTCAAAATGACCATGATCAGGTGCAGGTTTGTTTGAATTTTCAATGTGTGTTTGCTTTATGAAATAATCGTTCAATAAGTTAGCTTTATTTTCATCCGTAAAGTTTAGTTATCCTTTTTCAGGATTTTGTAATAGAGGGATTGAGGTTGTTTGATGTAAGGATTTGAAGGATTTTAATGTTCTCCACCAGTCGTTTGAAGATAAGGATCCTTGTTTGAGTTTGAGATAGTTTAGAAAAGTAGTTAGATTTAGCTTCTCGAATTAATAAGATAGTTTTATTTCTGAGTTGTTTGAATTTAAACCAGTGATTTGGTGATTGGGTTTGTTTAGCTTTTCTAAAGATGCGCTTACGTTTTCGAATATGGCTTCTTACTGTGTTTGTCATCCATGGAACATCTAATGGTCTAATGAGTATTTATTTGTTTGGTATGCTGTTCTTTGCCATACTTAGAATTTGATTAGTTATGTTAACTGCATATGTTTTCATATCTGTATCAATACAAGAATGCCAATTAAAATTCATAAAATCATGACGAAGTTTGTCGTAGTCACCACGACTATATTCCCAAATAGTTCTCTGAAATCCACTTTGAATATGTTTTCTAAATTTGAGGAGACAAAAAATGGGAAGTTGATAACGAAATTCTTATTGAAGGAAGGGATCACCTATACCTGAATTTAGAATGTTGTTCGTATTAGTTGCAAGAATGAGATCAATTAATTATGCTCAAGAATTAATTCAATCCAAATACACTCCAAATTGTTAATTTCTAAATCATGACGTCTCTTATTGTATAAATTTTCCCGAACATAAAGAATAACACCGCCATAAGAATCGCCAACTCGATCTTTTCGCTCTGGACTACTGTAGGATAAAAGTTGGAGCTCGTCAGTTGTAATTGTATCATTCAGCCATGTTTCCCAGAATGCAAGGATATCAAAGTCTTTAAGCTCAAAGTAAAGAATATCAAGTTTATGTCGTATGGTAATTACGTTCAGATGAACAAAGAAGAGATGATGTGGTATGCCGGAAGTGATGTCAGTATCGGATGAACAGGTAGAGTTAGGAAGGTAGGCAGGAACTAGTAGTATTTTAAAATCATGTCATGCATGGAGAAGCAGTGGAACGGACAAGGTCTATAATCAACATATTTTTCAGTTTTAACTAGTGACTCTGACTTTGACCTTTAAGCTACGGACCTGGATCTTATGTCTTAACAAGGTGAACAAATGCGCGTAGGTATTTTGAAATCCTTCCATGCATTAAGAAGTTATGGCCCGGACAAGGTGTATAATTAACATTGTTAACATTTGACCAGTGACTGTTATCTGTACCTTTGAGGTATGGACCTGGGTCTTACACGTGCCACATTGACTTAAGAATGTGAACAAATATGCCAAGGTGTTTTTAAAATCCTTTCATGCATGGAGAAGTTATGGATAAGGGTTTTAATCAATATTTTTGCCTTTAACCAGTGACTATGACCTTGACTTTTGAAATATGGACCTGGGTCTTACAAGCGACACATTTTCTCATCAAGGTTAACTAATATGCCGAGGTGTTTTTAGATCCTTTCTTGGATGGAGAAGTTATGGCCCGGAAAAGGTCTATAATCAACTTTTTTACATTTTACAAGTGACTGACACCTTGACTTTTGAGCCATGGACTTGGGTCTTACATGAGACACACCGTCTCAACACGGTGTACAAATGTGCCAAGGTATTTTAAAATCCCTATATGCATAGAGAAGTTTTGGCCCAGACAAGGATTATTATCAATAGTTTTAACCTTTAACCAGTGACTGTTACCTTGAACTTTGAGCTATAAACCTGGGTCTTACAGGCGACAAACAGTCTCATCAAGGTGAACAAATGTATGAAGGTATTTTAAATAACTTCCATGCATTGAGACGTTATGGCTAGGATAAGGTTTTTAATTAACATTTTTTACTTTTAACCAGTGACTGTGCCCTTGAACTTTCAGCTATGGACCTAGGTCTTATATGCGACACATCTTCTCTTCAAGGTGAAACAATATGCCAAGTTATTTTTAAATCTTTCCATGTATGGAGAAGGTATGGTCAAGACAAGAAACGGGACGGTCGGACGGCGGGACATCGAAATGAATCCAATACAGCACATACACACTTCGTTTGCGGATGATATCACAACAGCTGTCTGATGACACCGTGCTCGACTATTCTAAGTGCTTTGATAGTGGAATCTGAGCATGTCTATGAAAAAGCCTTAATTCTTAAACATAATTTATCAGAATTCATGAGGTCAAATCTGATGACAGAGTAATGTACCTTATTTTTTAAACTTACACTATAGGCAAATTATTCTAGGTTTTACTTGAAATAAAATGTTTTCTCGAAAATTAAAAAAATAGTAAGATAAATAGGTGAACAATTCTTAAGAATACTGGCACAAGCACCTGTCTCAGAGTAAAGTCTTATTAACATAAGGAAGCATTATTACTTTCAATCGAATTTTCTATAATAGACAAGATGTAACACGATATCATTAGATAAAACCAAAATTCTAAACGACAGGGGCATAAGTCTGAAATAATACTTAAAAAATAAATCTTAAGCAAATTTCTAGTAAAAAAGAAATTACCATGAAAAATATGCTATGCCCTTTGCCATCCAGCAAGCAAAATTTATTAGTAGAAAGGGGCATTTATTTATAATTTTGTATATATTCCTGTCATAACTGTCCTTGTCCAACAGCAAGGCCTTGTCACTATATGCAAATATTTTTCAACTAAAGCCCGTTAACAATGAAGTTATTACACCTAAAAAAAAAGCAAAAACAAATTATGTTAAAAGAGGCATACTTCTGTAAATATTATATCACAGTTATGCCTCTTGTCCCAAAGAAGGGTCTTGTCACTATATGCAAGCGTTTTAAGTTTCGATTGAAACCTCTTAATAATGAGCAAGACTTTAACCAAAATTTCTAAGTCAAAAGGGGTCATAATTTTGTAAATATTCCTAGCACAGTTACACCCCTTGTCCCGCAGCAAGGCCGTTTTACGATATGCAAGTATTTCAAAGTTCAATTAACCCCTTTCAGAATAAACTATTATACACAGTAACAAACTTTATCCACATTTTCTAAGCTAAATGGGGGTATAATTCTGTAAATATTCCTAGCACAGTTATATCCCTTGTCACAAAGCAGGGTCTTGTGTTTATATGCAAGTATTTTAAGTTTCAACGGAATCCCTTCAATAATGAACAAGCTATTACACTTAAAAAAAACTTTAACCAACGCCGACGCCGAAGGGAGTGCAATAGTGTCCTTATTCTTCGAATAGTCGAGCTAACAATACAGATAACGTTTCTAGACATTTGTGATCCAGTTTCAAAGGGTCGTATAAGGTGAATGAAAACTGCATGAAATGTATTGATATGACTTGAGATGACAGGAGTTTGCTTTGATTACAATTGATTCAGTAAGTTAGTGTCCTCGGAGGAAATTTTAGTGGCGACTCTAATCCCATAAAACATGTCTCTATATATCCCTGGCACCATTTAAATGAAATATTATCATTCTATGGCCTTCTCCTAAAGCTTCTGTACACATTCAATCAAACTACTTGGCCTACTATGGAAATAATAAATCTACAATAGGTTTGTGTTTCAAGGTAAAACTACACTAGAAAATAGGTGTGTTTTAAGCTCACCTGAGCCTTTGTTTCATGGTAGGCTATTGTGACCGGTCTTTGTCCGTCGTCCCTCGTCCGTCAACAATTTCATTCAAACGACATCTTCTCTGAAACCTCTGGGCCATATTTAATGAAACTTGCCTGAGATGTTACTTGCATGAAGCCAAAGTTGTTCAAAGAATTCAATTCCATCAAGAACTCTGGTTGCTATGGCAACTTAAAGGAAAAACTTTGAAAATCTTCTTGTCTGAAACCACAAGGCCCTGAGCCTTAAGATTTGGTATGTAGCATTGTCTAGTGGACCTCTATCAAGTTTGTTCAAATTATGCCCCTGGGGTCAAATTTGGCCCCATCCCGGGGGTCAATTGATTTTACATAGGCTTATAGGAAATCTTTAAAAATCTTCTTCTCAGAAACCACAATGCCTACAGCTTAGATATTTAGTATGTAGCATTGTCTAGTGGATGTCTACCAAGTTTGTTCAAATTATGTCCCCTGGGTCAAAATTGGCCACGCCCCAGGGTTGTCTTGGTTTACATATAGTTATATAGGAAAAACATGAAAAATCATTTTTCTCCGAAACTAATAGGACTACACCTTAGATATTTGGTGTGGAGTATTGTGTTGAAAACTTTTACCAGTATTGTTTATATGTTGGCCCTGGGGTCAAAATTGGCCCCCCGGGGGCCCTTAATATGTAAAAAAGGCAATCTTTAAGAATCTTCTTACTGGAAACCTCAATGCCTACAGCTTAGATATTTGGTATGCAGCATTGTCTAGTGGATGTCTACCAAGTTTGTTCAAATTATGTCCCCTGGGTCAAAATTGGCCACGCCCCAGGGTTCTCTTGGTTTATATATAGTTATATAGGAAAAACATGAAAAATCATTTTTCTTCCAAAGTAATAGGACTAGACCTTAGATATTTGGTGTGAAGTATTGTGTAGAGAACCTTTACCGGTATTGTACATATGTTGGCCCCAGGGTCAAAATTGGCCCCGCCCCAGGGGCCCTTAATATGTAAAAAAGGAATCTTTAAAAATCTTCTTACTGGAAACCTCAATGCCTACAGCTTAGATATTTGGTATGCGGCATTGTCTAGTGGACCTCTACCTAGTTTGTTTGAAAAATATCCCTGGGGTCACTATTGGCCCAGCCCGAGGGGTCACAAGTTTTAAATAGCAGTATAGAAGAAAATCTTTAAAAACCTTTTTGTCTGAAACCACAAGGCCTAGAATTTTAAAATTTGGCATGAAGCAGGCTTTATCAAGCTTTTTGAAATTATTAGATTAGGTTAAAGGTCACGGAGGCTAAAAATAGATTTATCTACTACCTCATAGAGCCTTCATTTATAGACCAACATCTTTGATATTCAGTATCTAGGTTCCTTGCATGGACGTCCACCCATGGGTAGGGTTTGAAAAGGAGCATAATCCTGAAAATAAAGAAAGTAGAGTTATGTAACTGGTATCTAGTACATGTATTCATGTGCGGTCATTATGAAGAGGTACTGCGATTTAGAAGAGAAAATGTAAAGTAAAGGCAGAGATATTTGAAAATGTCAAAGTTTTTGCACGCAGACGCAAACGAAGAGGGAGCTATAACAATACCTTGAAAACAGCCAAGCTAAAAATGTGTTTTCATAATGTAAAATTGATCAAATCAAAATGTCTGGCAAAACAAACCTGTATTAAAAGCAACAGATGAACCATTTTCAGAAAAAAATCAGCTGAAGAAATGTGAAAGGCTGAATACTCGCCTACATTTTATAGAAAGACTTTGATCAATTGACCAAATGGAAATAATTTGAACAGTCTTTGTAGATGTAAACTATACAATACTACCTACCAAATACCTTACGTCTAGAGCTTGTGGCCTTCTGAAATGCAACAAGACATCAAGAAAAAGACCTTTTATATATTCTTTATATGTACGTTAAAAAGACAAATCATGAACATTTGTATATTTCCAAACAACATTTCTGAAGAGCTTAAGTACACTTGCACTGAAAGAATTTCTACTGTCAACGTTGCCGAAAACAGTTTTCAAGCTGTCTAACTTTTCAAAATAAAAAGAAGTGTGTAAATCCACTTAGATTAATTTCAAAGAAATTCTCAAAGGTCAGAATGAACGTTAAAGAAACAAAAAAAACACTTTAACCCCCCCAGTGGAAAATGTTTTGCCACAGACCGTTCCAAGGCGGAAACCCCGCGGGTTCCCATTTTCGTTAATTGTTGTAGATGTTCCACATAAAAATTTATGCTCTCTTTTCCTCTACTTTTTGACTGTGTAAGGACGCTGTGTTTTCTGCCTGTGATTTTTTTCCTGGTATGCGTTTATCACTTTTTTTTAAGTTGATAAGCAGTGCATTTGAATAAATACACTTAAAAAACCTCTTCTTTAAAAACAGAAATTATGTTGAAACACATATTACGACATGATTGCCACATATCTTTCAACTGACTACCACTGGCCATACTGAAAACATTATTGTCAAATATAATCAGTTACAAGTATTAGCATTTCCAAAAATGCTTGAAATCGCCGTTCAGCCATGCATTTCGTCTTATCCATAGATGAATGTATTTCATGTTCTTCATTCATTAATTTGATAATCTTACAACATGCTTTGCACTGAAAAGCGAAGTTATATTTGATAATTTTGACACAGAAATTATAAAGTAGATGAAATATACATTGTAATTTTTATAGTAGCTGGACTATTTTTGAAAACGGACGATTTGGCTTCTTTATGAAAAACATCCCAATATCTTTATACATCATGTTAAAATTTGCAGCATTAAAACCTTGTAAATATTGCTTTGTTGTAAACCAGTCTACGCATAATTAATTGACTATTTGCGTAGTTTTTAACTTTATTTATTACTAAAAAATGTATACTTAACAAAAGCTAGATACAGTTCTTCAATACCAAAAGAATATTATATGTACAATTTAAACAGAATAAATTTTAGGTAAAAAATACGATATTGCCCTGACCCTAATCAAGCATATATAAAACACGGAAAAATCCTGATCAAACTCCTCGCACCGGTTACGTCACGCTTTGCTACTTTTACTGTACTAATCAGGGGAAGTAACCCCTGCAGGGAGTTTGTATCCTGATTAGAATCGCCCGGAAGCAAGCATTAATTTTTTTTCTTTAAGTGCAAGTTTTGGAAAAAACAAACAAACCATACCCTTATTTAGACTACATTCTCTAGTTAAAAATGACATGTAGCAAAAAATATTGCGATTATCCTGTATTTATCCTACACGAGCCTAAAGACTGGTACTGAGATCGTACATTGATGATGGTATTTTTCAGTTGTAAGAATAAGTAACCCGACAAACATGGCGGTTGGGCGAGTCCATTTACGCATCCCTTGCTGAAGAATTTTGACGTCCATTTTGTTATCATGTGATATGAAATGCTTTGCTTTGATTGGCTAAAGGCAGGCGGTGTACAGGCAAAACTGTTCAAATCTTGTTAATTGTATATATCGCCGTCCAGGAACGGCGATAATAACGGTATAAGATTCCCTATTTAATCAGATGATCTATTATTGATTTAATGTTATTAAATTTCCATTCAAACTTACTTAATTGAAAAAAATGGATCTATAATTATCTCTGGAGTCTGCACCAAGTTTTCCACTAATCTCATCTGGTAACCAGTTTCAAATTCATCTGAAAGATATCAAAACGAAAATTACTAATATGTTTGATGGAAAGACACCAAGACAAATATTCTAAGTAGTTTATGGGTCATGTTCAAATCACTGTCACGTGATCACGTTCACAATATTTTCCACTTATCTGAGCTGGTAATTTTAACCTGTTTCTGTCCCCAAATGACCACTAACAAACTCATGCTAAAGATAATCAAAATAAAATATTTTTGGCAAGTGGACCATGCTAATTCTGAAACAAAAATAAAAAAAGTTCACATCTTAATTATTATGCTAATACAGACAGTTTTCATGGCTTCCATATAAAGATAATTCACATTCTTGAAAAACATGTCCTTTCTAATAATCGCTCGATTTGATGAGAGCTGTGTAAAGTGATCCTGGATTGTAATGAGAAATCTTAAACTAATTATTCTCTCATAAGAAACAAAACCATCTGTCCCTAATAGAGAAACTTGTACAAACTCATTGCTGTAATAAACAGTGCTCTTTGCTTTTAACACGTGGAAACTACATTGTTCTTTTTTTCTTTTTTTCTAAATATTCAAAGAATACTGTAGATATAAAAGTTCACGCCATAAAATACTTTGTTCTGTATAACAAAAGAATCAACAATAACCTAGTCTCTTTCCCTCTGGAAACCTTTAGTAAGGCCGAAAAAAGATACAAAAAAACAATACATAAAAGAACACAGATATATTTCAAGACATTAGTCTTTCAGTTTCCAAAAGGTCGTAAAGGTAACTTTAATATGCATGTAAGGAATTGAAATATCTGGCGCTGACGAAAGTACGCCATTGACTATAACTGATTCAGTAAGTTACTGTCAACAGGGATGTTTAGTGACAGCTCTTGTCCTATAAAACTTGTCTCTAATCATCGTTGGAACCATTTTAATTAAAGATCTCTCTCTTTCTCTCTCTCTCTCTCTCTCTCTCTCTCTCTCTCTCTAAGGGTATGTAGAAAAATTTGTCTGAGTAACACACAGTTACTCTGCAATCCACTAAGTCCTAATCATATTAAAAAGTGCTCATTTGATGTGTCTAGCCTAAATCTATCAAAATGTTTTTTTTTATATATATTGACTTTATTTTTGTAAAAGAACATACTTTCAGCTCATTTCCAATTCATTGAAATCTTTTATCTGAAATACTGATCCTGGCTTTCCATATTATTTTCCGACACGACAGACGTTATGTAAGTGTATGTAACATTTAACTGCATTTTCACAGAAATGGCTTCTAATATCCATTCAGAAATAAAAACCCGTTGTCTCGACAACATGCTTTCTGCGAATCCTATCATTCAATACTCGGAAATTAAGACTTGTATTCATGCCAAAACTGCCTTTAAAAGGATTGACACAAAATCCCATCAGATTCGGTGGCTAACAAGAAATTTCCCACAAGCTGTTGAAGTGATACAGAGTGGACAAAAATGTCAAACAGTGTCAATTTTCTCCTGTTAATCTTTTGTGCTACTCAACAGCTATTTACAACATGTGGCTCTATATCAGAAGTTGTCCTTACGATGTTGTCTTACTACAAATAAATTCGTTGTTGTACCAGCAATAAATATGTTGTCTCTTCCTATTTAAAACATTTAAGAAGACCTAATGCAGTAAACTAACATAAAACAAAGATAAATGTATCATTAGGGATAGCATCTTCCCGATTTTATATATCCTGTTTCCATGGTATCTCACAGAACGAATGTTAAACTGCAAGTTATAGCTATTCTTCGAGTTGATGGCAATATATTAATGACTAAAGCATGCAATGTTGAAGTATTCTTTGTGCAGTGTTGACGTATTCTTTGGGTACACAGCTGTCTGCAAAAGGCATAAATAGATGAATACCTTTAAGCAAACATATGGAGAACCCATAAGCCTGGCAAACCCTCAGTACACATGATACCAACCCTCAGTATATATGATACCAATCTTCAGTATATATGATACCAATCTTCAGTATATATACGATACAAACCTCCAATATATATGATAACCCTCAGTATATATAATACTAACTATCAGTAATTATGATACCAACATTCAGTATATATGATACAAACCCTCAGTATATATGATACCTTCCTTCAGTATATATGATACCATCCTTCAGTTTATATGATACCATCCTTCAGTATATACGATACAAACCTTCAATATTTATGATACCAACTCTCAAAATATATGATACCATCCTTCAGTATATATGATACCATCCTTCGGTATATATAATACCATCCTTCAGTATATATGATACAAACCCTCATTATATATGATACCATCCTTCGGTATATATTATACCATCCGTCAGTATATATGATACAAACCTTCAATATATATGATATCAACCCTCAGTATAAATGACACCATCCTTCAGTATATATGATACCAACCTTCAGTATATATGATACCAACCCTCATTATATATGCAACCCTCAGTATATATGATACCAATCTTCAGTATATATGATACCAACCCTCAGTGTATATATGATACCATCCTTCAGTTTATATGATACAATCCTTCGGTATATATGATACCAACCCTCAGTATATATGATACCATCCTTCAGTATATATGATACCATTCGTCAATATATATGATACAAACCTTCAATATATATGATACCAACCCTCAGTATATATGACACCATCCTTCAGTATATATGACACCATCCTTCAGTATATATGATACAAACCATCAGTATATATGATACCAACCTTCAGTATATATTATACCAACCCTCATTATATATGCAACCCTCAGAATATATGATACCAATCTTCAGTTTATATGATACCAACCCTCAGTATATATGATAACATCTTTCAGTACATATGATACCAATTATATGTTCAAACGGATTGCAAGTATGTAGATCAAAGAAAATAATCTTATATTGCATTCTAAGCAAACTGATATTGTGAATTATTAATAAGGTATTCTTTCAATGGCGTATGACAGAAAGGGACCTTAACAAAATAAAGACGTGTTTTTTTTGTGCATACTTGAACACTAATCACTTGGTGTGCGCTAGATCAAGAAAAGAAAGAGTATACCTCAGAGTACAATGAAATATTCAACTTCTTTAACAGGAAAAATGAAAACAAATAAAAAGATATTGTATTTGTAATTACACTTCTACCGCAAACAGAATTTCTATGAAACTGATAACAGCAGAGTATGCACCCATGGTTAAATTATTAATACAAACATGTAACTCTTAAAAACTCTCTCTCTCTCTCTCTCTCTCTCTAAATAATGGGCAATAGTCGGATGAAAAAGAACTTTAGTTTTTTTTCGAAGAGAAATACAAAAAAAATTCATATCACAATAACTAAGCTAAGACACATGAATGAAATCTGAGATAGGTGAGGGAGATATAATGAGCATCAAATATACCTGGTTGTATGGATATGATCAGAGTAAGTACATCGTTGGATCGGGATGCGTTTTTTTTTTCGATATGAAAAAATTAAATACATTACTGTTGAGCTAACGTAGCAAATACAATTTACAAAACTTTGCTATTGATTTTAGTACTCAATCCTTAAGAACAAAAATGTTCAATACTAAGTCATTCTTGCAAAAAGTGTTATCATACTTGACATGACTAATGATATTAAAAATTGCAAACACCTGTGTATAAGAAAAAGTAGCAGACAGGTATATTTGTATCATTATAGTTTCCTTTAATTAACTGACATAGAAAATATTCTGTAAAAAGGTACAAAATAATCATAAAACTGACAAGAAGAGAGAATGTGCTTCTGTTATGTAGTTGGTAAGATTCGAACGACGAATAGCTTCGCCTTTGTGAAAGTAACATAAAATCTAAAAACATTTTACTTATATTGCAAATATAAAATAAAGTTTCGCCTCGCCTGAAGTGATTAAATGTTAAAGTGTTTTACGATGCAATGACACTGTAATTACAATTCTTTATCAAATATGCTCTTTCAATTTTCAAAATGTAAGCCTCATTACACTCTATCAAGGGCTTCTCTGTCAGGGTGTGTCAAACACTGGTTTTCATAGTGTTCGTATTTTAAACTACCAGGTCATTTATTAATAGAAAATGTTTCAATATCAGCGACACTTTCAAATAAGTAAAGAAGATGTTCTCTAGACTACTGAAGGAAGAAATAAGGCGAGTTCTATTATTTTCCACTTAGCTATATTATAAACCAATTAATGCAATAAATGTTCCGAATTTTCCTACCCTCTAGCAAGTGCATATCTTTTACAATGCACAATATACTTTACAGCAATAACTATCGCTACAATCACTCACCGACATTTTTTTAGTATTCACACGTTTCATAATTCATTCCCGAAAGAGTGCATCCATATTTGTGGTTTCCTCCCTCTGGTGTAACAAATTGCATTCATTGGATTCACTCAAAAAGACATGTTCTTTTCAGTAGTTTTCAATATTCAAAAAAACGTGCTCTTCTACATACAATACTCAGCTTCCATTTCATTTCCCTTCACAGGTAGATTTAATGTCAGTCAGCGCTATTTACTATGGCAACAGTCATAATAAGGCTTCCAGTATCAACTTGAAGTGCTTGGTGTTTTTGTTTTGCTGATTTTACAAAAACAGAAAGAAAGATACTGAGACAAGCTTAGCTTGCTTTTTCAGTATCTTGTAACTGCCAAATTTAAACTTGAATTTTTTTTTTTCAAAGTCTACAATGAGTTCACCAAATAGTCCACAAAAACTACATTATATATGGACACTGTATTCCCAAAACAGTTTGTCAAAGCTGGTCTAGGCTGTATTTGTTCAATATATTTCTTGGCAAACAAAACCTGAAGCGGACAAAAATCCTAACGTAGACAGTACTAAGCAATTCAACGTCAGTGTATAAAATATCTCAAATGATGTATTACTCTTATTTATTTACTTACAGAAGACCATTAGACTATTTTAATAGACATTTAACAGAAGAACAAAAACATATCACAAGCAACCAATGTACATTTAATGAGACATAACTATTAGAAAACAGACATACTGTACAAAAGTCCTCCTTGAAGAGCCACATGTTTTCTTAATGCGCTTTAAAAGCTAAACTGTTTTAGGGATTTCCTTTATATCAACAAGAACTCTAATGGCTACTTTGTATGGTAATTTAACGGAATGTTTCACATGAATTTCATATGCCGTTGTTTTTACTGCAGTACTGAGTGTAAATAAATGATTCCAATTCTATGGAAGCAGAAAAGTCGACTTGGGAGGTAGTTATAGTATTGTCAGTATATGTACTTGGACGATAAGACAAATATTAGACGTATCTTGTGCAATCATTAAATTATGGACATATGTCAGTTCGAAAACCAGTTTTTACTTGAAGACATATGACATAATATTCTTTTATAATTTCATATAGTATTTTATTTGAAAACATATGATTTAATATTTTTATAAAATTACATATAGTACAGAACATGATAATAAAGAATATCTTGCTGAATCTGGAACGACTCTCCATTTAAGAATGAAATGTAACACATTTCCAAACAAACGAAAGACGTTCTTGAATAAAGATTATATATAACAAGTCATAATTACATCGAAAAGGGTTACAGTGATTTCATCAAATATCCTTGACTGGCTATCGGTAAAAAAAGAATGAAAAACAGGCAAATATCTAAGTCAATATTAAGGTTAATGCACAATTAAGTCATTATTCCGTGTGTTTCTATATCTTTTATGTAAGAAATTTCCATTTTGTCAAATTATGTCTTTTTTCTATTTAAGATTCTTATTACAATTATTTCTAGCTTTTTTTTTCAATTTGAAATGCATCTTTACAACAGTTCTATAGCAAGGACGGTCTTCTTGGAAGCTTTCAGGAAACCTGCTGTTTACTAGATTAATCCAAACTCTGAAGAAAGTACATCACCGTCCCGATCACTCCAATGAAGTAATCAATCTTATCTGGCGGAACAAAAGAACAATATCTTGGAAACCGATATGAAAATAGTATTTTGGCAATCGTTTGCCCATACAAAGATATCGGTGTTACAGCTATTCTTTCAGGGTTGATACATCAGTAAATCATTAAGAGGAGTGTCACAACAGAAGCTAATTTCTACTTCCAGAAACCAATCACCATTTATCTATTTCCCTGAGACATTTTCACACTTCCCCATTATCCCTAAATTGTACCAGAAAGCTTTAGACAAATGTGAAATAAATCAAATAAGCGTCTTAACTCAAATATATTTGAACCAGATAAATACCAACAAAAAATAAGGGCCACTGAAGCGAATTCTGTTTAAATTCTTAAATGTTACTCTCTGCAACATGTGTGACCTCTTGCCAAACAAAAAGATCTTTTTGTAAAATGTGAAATAAACTAATGCTTTACTGTATCCTAGTCATACTGCAACTAATGTGATGTCATATTTTACCATTTAGGATACTACTTTCATTGTCACAATTAACAATTACAAACAAACACCAAAAATGATATAATAATATTGTTTAACTCCAAAGTATTATTTATCGTCTACCTTTTGTTTCAAAATGTCACTGAGACATAAAGCCGAGGAAACTGTGTTTTCCTTTGTTAAGGTAAAAGCATTCAAATATTGTAACAAATCTCAATTAATTCACCATTACATTTTAACACGCCGATTATAAAAAAACAATGAGAAAAATCATGGCCCCCTTCTATTTATAAAGACAAAAAGGAGCTAACCCTGGGAAAATGTTTGAAAAAAACAACGAAACTTGTGAAGACATGTTTTCCATTGCGGTTAAAACCAAACTGGAAAACTTAAAATACAAGTCGAAAACTTAAAATTTCATCTATAAAACAATGTCTTGAAGTTACACCAGCCACATCTATTCCTTGTAAATAAAGCCTTTTACTCTTTTATAAGGCCTTGAAGTCACTTTTACAGACTCATCTATATTCTAAATGAATTCTGTAAAAGGAAATTAGCTTTCAATCTTGATCCTGGAATTTATTAACACCTCCCAAATAAGAATCCAAATTTAACGCTTCAGGGATATCGACAAAGATCTGTCATTAAATTTATTCTGCACATTTCTCAAGACATTAATGAAGCACTGAAATAAAATGTAGCTCAAAAAGATCCTTGGAGCAGAAATAAACAGTATTTAGTACATGCATGCTTTACATCTGTGCAATTATACACTATATACTACAAAAAACACCATTGTAATTGTAAATCTTCAGAATAACAATCTTAAGTATATTATTCAGTCACTTTTGCCGATTTCAGTAGGTTTTCGCCTAATGCTTTTATTGAAAAAAAATTGAAACAACAAGTTTAAGTAGATTTAGGTAATAGACATTCGGCATACCTTGACGAACTTTAATTTTTTAATCTTAGTATTCTTACGAACATGAAAGTCCGTAACTGAAAGATGCAATGCATCTTAGAATACACAAACCAGAGTGGGATTCGAACTCCGATCTCCCGCGTGACAAGCCAACACTCTAACCACTGAGTCAAAGAATTGATTCTCTGATGCAGTTGTCAGAGGTTGTATTATAGAATTATCGGAAGGTGTGCACTAGACCGTAACACATCCCCTCTTGAGGAAGTCATCATTTATGATGACGAATGGTGTTGTGCAGTTTTTAGATCAATGGAACAGACAGAAATCTTGAAAGATTTTTAATTTTTATTTTAATTTTTACAACTAAGTCCAGAAGTGGTTATCCCGGACGAGCCCCCATCTTACTAACATGAAAGTCCGTAACAGAAAGATGGAATGCATCTAAGAATACACAGTCCAAAGCGAGATTCGAACACTGATATCCCGCGTGACACGCCAACACTCTAACCACTGAGCCAAAGAATCGATTTCTTGACACAGCTGTCAGGGGTTGTATTTATACAATTATCGAAATGTGTGCACTAGATCGTAACAGTATGTACACTGCTAACACAAACTGACAAGTTAAAGACATTTTACAACAATCTGAACATGTTACATGAAATGGATTTAATTATTGTGTATGACATCCAATAGGCAAGCTAAAAGATAATAAAAGTCGAAACATGGACCTCATTAAAAGAAAGACCGCAAAACTGTATAAGTAATTTCTGCTTCTCATACGTTATGTTACACAGTTCCTCTTTTTCAGAAATCGGAAAATGTAACCAAAAAGCTGAGGGTGTCTTACATCCATGATAAGTATGAAAACCAATTATGTCTGAATTAGGGCTTGATTATTTCATTCCTAAGAGTGCCAAGGAATTTGCTCATGACAACTTCCTCCCTTAAGTGCTTATTTCAAATGAGATATTTGTTAGAAAGTCAGATAAAACCATATACCCCCAGTTTTTTTCTAAAATGTATCGCTTCCCGAGCAAACGAACAAGAGCATCGCAGAACAGATGCAATATCAACCTAGGCAGTGTACTGATTATGCTAGACATTTCACATGGCACTGCACAGATATTTGCAAATCATCTAATTCAGCAAGAATATTTTTACAAATCTGTGTTGAAACGAAAATAGAAGACTCTTATCAATATACTTTAAAATATCAATTTATCAAAAGTCATTACGAGGGGAAATAATTCAAGAACAAGAGCTTCGCTGAAGCAGGGCAATATACGCCCGAAGAAATTATGTTTACCTTACTAACAGCCAATCAAGCAGATTTTGTGGTCAGTGTAGTATGCTTCCAAGATTCAACAGTTAATGAAACAAGCAGTTCAAGATAAGTATGCCAAGAAGTTTGAAATTATCCTTGACCATAACCCATGTCTGCCATCATCTCATTATGGTATAACATCTATATATTTAAATAACTGGAACCTTAAGCAGTTTTCTAACATGTCTGCCGAATAGAAATTGCTAACGGACAGACAATCCCACAGACAAATGGACAACCAGGGGCATAACATTATATGTCCCTTCAGGCGTATGAACTTTACTACCAAACAGTTTAAATTTCCTTCAATCAATTCAAGTGATAGGGAGCTTGCATAAAATTTCACAAAATATACAAAAAGTGTGACCTTGACCTTGAGGCCAACCAGTCAAAACCTATGCTCAATATGGTTAACATTTCTGCCAATTATTATCCATTTCCTTCAATCGGTTCCAGAGATAATCAGCAAACACGAAATATCACATATTAAATTAATGACTAAGTGTGACCTTGACCCTGATATCAGAAAGCTGGAACCTGCGCTCTGCACATCGTCTCATTTGGTTACATGGTATGTACAGAATTCGGATCAAGAAATTCAAGGACTTTTTAAGGCCAGTCTAACATTGTAGGGTCAATAATACTTATTTATGATACTCATCTTAAAGGAGACGAGTTTTTTTTTCAGAGCTTTCACAGTGTTCACATGGGAGAATTTTATAATTCAACGGCCCATGATCGCTATCCATGCTATTTTCAATGACTATTTATGAACTTTTTTAGGCCAAGTTTGATTTAGGGTTTTTAAAGGCCAATGCCGAAATTTAAGGACTTTTTCAGGCCTGTACGAACCAGAGCTCAACATTTCTGCCAAGTAGATTCAATTTGATTAAATCGGTTCAAATACAGAGCGGAGACGAAACTGCTAACGGACGGACGGAAGGACGAACGACAAGGGGTATGACATAAAACCTGATAGAGATATGTTTCCTCTTGCACACTACACTTCAACTTCTTACCATATATCTTTATTTAAATTTCAAGATAATCGCTTTTCTAATGTATACGTTATGCTCTGAACAAAAACTTATTACAAAACCAAAGAAACGTAGATAACTTAAAACTGGATACGGTAGAGTAATGCTTCTTGAGCACTCTACTTCTTGTCGTCAGCTTAAGTTTCACATTTATTCACTTTATACCTTTAAAGTTATGCTCCGGACAAAAAAATAAGAAGGGATATAATTAAAACGGGTAGGGAGAGTTATGGTTCTTGGGCACTACACTTTTACTTCTTACCGTCTTTATTCATCTCAATTTTCAAGACACTCCATTTTATAGTGTTCCATTTTTGCTCAGGACAAAAATTGATTATTGAAATTAAAGTGGGGGAGTTAAATCAAAACCTGGATAAGGAAGAGTTATGTTTCTTGGGCACTGCACCTTGCCTTGTCGCCAGCTACCTAATATTGAGTTTCACATCAATTCACTTCACATTTGTAAAGTTATGATACAGACAAAAAACAGAGGGAAGATTATTCGAAACTGGGACCAGATAGATATATCCTTCTTTATCATTAAATTTCTACTTTTCATCATCTCTCTTCGTTCAAAATAAATTTATGAGGGGAGATAATTCAACAATGGGACCGGGAAGAGTTATGGTTCTTGTGCACCTCCTATCTATCTTTATCTTAAGTTTACAGACAACCCCATTCATAGCGTTCAAGTTATGCTCAGGACAAAAATTCATTACAGAAATTAAAGAAGGGGAGATTACTCAAATATGGGGCAAGGTTGAGTTATGCTTCCTGACACTGCACTTCTTCTTGCCACCAGCTATCTATATTTTCAAATTTCGCATCAAAAAGTTCACTTCATGGTTTTAAAGTTATGCTCTGTTCAAAAAAGTTTTAAGAGGGTAGATAATTCAAAAACGGGACCAGGTAGAGTTATTATTCTTAAGCACTGCATTTTTACTTCTTACTATCTATCTTTATCTAAACTTTCAAGACAATCCCTTTTTAAGAGTTAGGCTCCGGTCAAAAAATTCATTATGGAAATTAAAGAAAGGAAAATTACTATAAAAACTTTATAGGGTAGAGTTATGCTTCTTATCTACTTCATCTCTCCATGTCACCAGCTATCTATATTTAAAGTTTCAAATCAATTTACTTCATAGTTTTAAAGTTATGCTCCGGACAAAAAAAATCAATAGGGGAGATAATTCAAATATGGGACCTGGAAGAGTTATGGTTCTTGTGCATTGCACTTTTACCAATTGCAAGAAAGCTGCAGAGCATGTTTGAAGTTAGTCAGCCAATTAGCAAGAGAATTATGGTCCGGACAAAATCTGGACGCCGGTCGCCACGGGGTTTCCCATAAAACGTTCCGTCTCTTGACGGGCATATAAAAATGGGAAATGCTTTTTTAAAGTATATACAAACTTTCTGCACTAGGATATTGATTTTCCTTTTACATTTTCTGCAGCGAGAAAACATAATGTCAGCTATTGCAATTTTCTACGACATTCTAAGCAGTATTACTTTTAAAATCCATCATGACATTCTCCATACAATCCGCTACTATAATGAAAACAGCTTTTGCTTAAGATATTTTATAATTCCTGGGCATCAGAAATACATTCATCCAGACTTGCCTAAAAATAACTATAAGAGAAAACCATCTTGATTGCAACACAACAAAACAAATCCAATTATCTTGTTCGTCTCGTTTTTCTCATACACAAAAACATACGCACATCGAGAATAACTACTTCAAAAGAAACTTTGGAAAAGAATGCACGTATCCTTCACGACTTGTACTAAAAAGGCACAAATACTACCGCTTACACATATCCTTAGCTTGTATAGTTTTGAAACATTAACTTTACTCATATACTCAGAAATACATTACGTAATCGTGCTCTAATCCAACTGAAAACTAGCTGATGTAATGCTAATAGTGCTACCTAGTAAACAGTAACCCCTCATCGACAATATAAATTTAATGGTACTCATAAGTTGCAATAAAAAATAAATAAATAGATAAATATCTAGCTGGCTCTATTTTTAACAAGACAAATATACCTTCCTAATGATCACTGTAATAGCATATTTTCACAAAACATTTATTTGACTCTTTTGATAAAAAAAACGATATTTTTAGAAAATAAGACCTGATGCCTTTTTCACTTCCATCATAAATCCCAGATTTTTTATCTGCATTCAACTATATGTTTTAATCAAGGAATCAGTCACTGATCTCGATTAATACATGTTGAAGGAAAGTGTCTCTAAATCGATGGAAAATATACAATATACAACAAACTGCCTACGTGCATTATAGCAGGAATACATCCTTGCTCTCCTAGCTTAAATAAATTATAAACATGACATAAATTTACAAATAGGTTCTTAGTAACTATCTAAGTCATAAGCTTTTCTTCAACTGAGGAATTGGTCAACGCATTGTTGACCAGTACATTTACTTCAGTAATGGCCATGAAGTAACCAGTACTTCCTAACTCAAAAATTATTTCTGAATACAGCATGTATGAGAATAAACGTGTATGTACATAGGTTATTACAATTTAAAGATAAATTCGTACATTTTGGCACTAAATCTGTTCCACAACAATGTAAACCAATGACCTGATGATGCAACTGTTTCAAATGACCTGATGATGCAACTGTTTCAAATGACCTGATGATGCAACTGTTTCCAATGACCTGATGATGCATCTGTTTCCAATGACCTGATGATGCAACTGTTTCCAATGACCTGATGATGCATCTGTTTCCAATGACCTGATGATGCAACTGTTTCCAATGACCTGATGATGCATCTGTTTCCAATGACCTGATGATGCATCTGTTTCCACAACAACGTAATTCAATGACCTGATGATGCATCTGTTTCCACAACAATGTAAACCAATGACCTGATGATGCATCTGTTTACACAACAACGTAAACCAATGACCTGATGATGCAACTGTTCCACAACAACGTAAACCAATGACCTGATGATGCATCTGTTTCCAAATGAACATCATTTAGATTAGTTCTCAAAAAAACTTGTTACAACTTATTATACTGATACTGTGCTAATATTCTGTTTCCAAATCTGAAAATAAATCGTCCGAAACTCACAAGGCATAGCATGCAGCCATTGTGAAATTACTCATATGAATCAATACAAATACATAATATATCCCTTCTGCTGTCACTGCATTGTGCGAGACTGTCAAATATTTAACAGACTGAGAATATTTAAAGTCAGGTATATCTCATTCTCTAACCATATGAATGATTAAAACAGTTTTCGAAACGTGAAGACTTTTGTGGCAAGGGAAATAAATTAAATCTAGAAAGAAATATATTAGGATTTAGGGAGATTTCCAACCTGAAAATAACTCCACCGGAAGAGCAACGTAACATTTTATTTTACTGAAAGTTGTGCTACATAAAAACATAAACTGACTGTTTTAGACAGAAGCAATCATATCATTTACAAAAGTAAAGACTCATTATAACCCCGAATTTGTGGCTGTAAATGCTTCTTTAAGTATTTGGATATAAAAAAAAATAAAAAAAGATATCAAGACACCTACATAGACCTTCAGGCTGTGATCATAATCTATTCTGCAATTTAAGTTTACTTAATACTTAAGGCGAAAATTGCTGACAACTTAGTACATGGCATTTTTTCAAACAACTTTTTTTAACTTCTATGGAAGCTGGTCTTTTTCTTATATTAGAATGTTTTGATTGTTTTTTTGTGTAATTTTCTAAGAAAGATATATCCCAGTCGTACTGAACTTAAGGCTGAGCTGAAGAATGTGCAATCGTAGAATGGCATGGAATTAGAGGGGTTATTTTTGTTGTTGTTTTTCTAGTGATTCGAATAAAACAATGTCTTACTTTATACCCTGTTAACTTACAATTAATTGAAGAAAAACTTTTACGATGAACGTTATTTAAAAGACTTTCCAAAAAGGCTGAGGCTAACAATGTCTAGGCTAAGACTATCTTCACATAGTCTAAGAACTGAAACTGGCCGATATGGGCATCAAACAGTAGAAAGATGCAACCGTTATTGCACTTTGTGTTATTTAAATGATACTGAAGACGAGTATCATTTTGTTATAAAATGTCCTGTGTATACCGATTTAAAAACAGAACTAATAAAACCATAATATTATGTACGAAATCCAAGTGTATTCAAATTTGTCGAAATGATGACCTCGGGAAACAAAATATTGTTAAAAAATTAGCAAAAGTTTAAATTTCAAGCATTTGTAATAAGAAATTCTATTATAAATAACGTAATATAAAGTATTTTATCCAATAACATATATGTCATAATCGCCGCCCACTGACATTGTATGAGGAACTAATGTTGTGACTTGGTGACTGTAACAGACGATTTTTTTAACCGTTATATGACAGAACTCTTTATGTACACTGACGGTTTTTCATATGAAATTAAATATTATTAGGGTTGTAATTTAATCAGGTATATGTATACATTTTTGCTATGTATCAGTTGTCTCTATGTGTATGATATATCCCGATTATAAACGCGCCGTTTGTCAAGAAACAATTTTGTTTACGACAATAAACTTTCTGTTCTGTTCTGTTTTATGAAACGATGAAGACAACCATCTATTAGACAACACAATATTAATTCGCCTTTGGCCATTTACAATAAAGAACAGAATATGGCAAAAACTATCAAAAAGATAAGTATTTAAGGTTGAAATAAAAAATACATATTCATTATTAAAGTAAATATTGGAAAGTCAAAAAACAGTTACATCAGTAAGGGCAATTTTTCTTTCTCCCGTTGCTTTTTAAAAAAAAAAACACAGCCAGTTGTATGAATTTAAGACATTAATTCACATAATTTATTAACAGTTGGCAATGATATTCTGCCTAAATATTCAGATTTTATACCTTGGTATCTTGGACAGCATATAACCATATGATATTCAGACTTAACACAACAAAAGTTACACAGCTTACTGTATCAAGGCAGAGTCAAGCTATTCTGAAACGAGTTAGTTGTTTTCTGTACTAACTATTACCAATTTGTAATAGATATACCATTTTTATATTGATGTTTTTGCAGGTATCGCAAATTATACCATAGACAGATGACCTTTCCATAATGTGACCTCACGAGACGAAGTCTGAATAAATCATTCAGATATGTTTACTACCGCTTGCAAAACTGATTAGAGTTACACGTATTCGTAAAGCGGTAAAAGGTGACGTTACTATGTTTTATTTCAGTATCTTTAACTGTCACTTTACTGATCATCAAATAACAGCGAGGCAGTTTTCCCAGGTGTACCTGTCAATAAAACTGCGTCTTCCATTCTATCCGCAGCCAGAAAAAAATGTGCGTGGGCGGCGCCAAAGTTGATGTATCGTAACTGTCGCTGCGTTGCTGCATTCAATATGTTTTTTTTTTCTTAACCACTTTTCCATTTCGTACAAAGAATGACACTACAATGACACTTCTGACAGGTAAAAGACGGAGTTTGAAAGAAACACATTGGGCGGCGCTTTAATTGATTTTTGACAAGTGTACCGACGAGTCTTGTTCTTTACCTAACAGTGTAAACTCTAATCCATTTTGCAAGCGGTAGTGTTTAATGCTAATTCTTTTTCATGTACAAGTATTTTTGTCAGTTTCATTGCATTGTTATGAATTTCGTAATACTTCCACGTAATAAGTCTTTAGCGTAGTCAGGAGTAGTAATTTTCTTTAATTCGATCGTAGTCATGCAGGTAAGTTGGACCATGTTTGTTTACAATTTTAAAAATTTCCAAAGCCATTGTCCTCATTCTTCTTAATTTCAATGTGGGTAATAGAGTGAATATATGAATCTATGAATTTCTTTTATACTACAGTTATTATATTGTACATTACGTTTAATCTGAGGGTGTTACTCGCTTTTGAAGATGCGTTTTCAATATGTTTTTTTAGCTTAAATCATCACTAATGGTAATTCCAAGGTATTAAGAATGATGTGATTTTTAAGTTCAATATTATGAACTTAATATGGAAAAATGATATTTTTACGTTTTTAAGATATTCCGATGACCTCATATTTGTCTGGATTAAATTCCATGGACCTGTTTCTTTCCCATTCTTCGAATTTAAATGTCTTTTTGAAGATTTTCTGAATCTATAGCTGAGTCAAATATTAAACATATGATGGTGTTATCTGCAAATAAGCGTATTCTGCTTTTTTTACTGTGTGTGCTAGGTCGTTAATAAAACAAAGACAAAGACAAAGACTTAAAACAGAACCCTTTGGCATTCACGCGAAATGACTGGTAATGAATCTGAATGAGAGCCTACCACTACCACAGACTGTGTACGATTTTTCAGGAAAGAACTGATCCACATTGACATATATTTATTTATGTCAAGTTTCATGAGTTTATACAGTAATAATTGGTGGTCTTCTTTGTCAAAAGCTTTTGAAAGTCGATTACAATTAAGTTAGTTTGTTTGCCATTTTCTAAATTATCAAAGATTTCTTGGGTAAATGATATTAATTTGGTTTCGCAACTACATTTTGATCAAAAACCGTGTTGGAACGGTGTCAGGAGGTTTTTGGAATCTAGTTGGTTCATGATGTTAGATACCATTATTTATTCAATGAGTTTGGAAGCAATGTATGTTCGAGAAATTGGTCGAAAGTTACTTGCTCTACATTTTGGTCTTTTTTATACACAGGAGCGACTATAGCTGTTCTCCAATCATTAGGAACAGTACCAGTTAGTAGGGTGACTCTGAAGATTTTAGTAAGGAAAGGTGCTATTTCAAAACATAGTTCTTTTAGTAATCTAGGCGACAACTGATCTGGGCCAGAGGTCTTATTAGGATTTAATAGCGTCAAAACATCATATTCAGTAATTTCGATATCAGACATTTGGTGTGTTAATTGTAAACTGCCATTATTAAACAAGTTTAGTTCACAGTGATGCTTTAGATTGTTAGGTTTTGGTTTTGAGAATACAGATTCAATCTGTCTGTTAAGAATTGTAGCTTTTTTTCAATTTTGGTTTGGTGAAGATTTAACCTTCAGATTTTAGTGGTGCCTCACCATGATTGTCAGTCTGTTTGTGTTTTACAAAGTACTAAAAAAACTTTTTTGTTTTTGCCATTATGTTCTTGTCACGAGCAAATTTAACAGATTAAAAGTACTCCCAGTGGGATTTGCATACTTCCCTTTGAACGGTTGATTTTAGTATTGTTAGTTAGTGTTTCAGATTACTATGCATTTTATCATCAGTTGAAATTTCATGTTTGGTGTACAATTTATCACGTAAACGTATCATTTTAGTAATCTTTTTTGTTACCCAAGGCAGAACACTTCTAGGCTTTGTTTTTTTGTAGGTATGTGCTTTTCTGACAGTTCATTTACTTTGAACATTTCCCACACCTTGTTTGGAGAATTTCTCAAAACTTTGATCATAGTGATGGGAGGGTCAGATTGAAATGATTCCCATTTTTTTTCTTTTATAAAGGCTTATTTTCCCCTTTGCTTGACGTGTTCTGCCTTTTTAGGTTCAATACATGAAAGACAATGTTACGATCAGAAGAGCTCAGGCTTGGAAGAATTTTAGTGGTGTGAACTTGGCTAGGTTGGTTTCTCAGCATTAGATCTAGTATATCATCATTATCTGTGGTTAGAACTTTAACCATTTGGTCTAAACTGAAAAGGTTTTCTAGGAAATCTTTGTATAAAGATTTGAATTTGCAGGTATCCCTAATCGCCCCAGATGTCCAGTCAACAGCAGGCATATTTAGGCCACCTAGGATCCAGATCGTACTACCTATACGATTTTTTAGTATGGAGTCCCACAAGGATAATAAGCTATTTTGACCGTTTTCATGTGGTTTATAAAAAGATGACAAGAATATACTTTTGGGCACTTGGATTGTCAGTTTTGCCCATATAATATTACAGCTTATCTTTAAGTCAGATTGTCCTTCGAAAATTAATCGCTTAGATGCAGCTAATAATACACCTCCGCCTTGGCTCCCTAGCCTATTATCTCTAATGACTTCATACTTATTCGCATCTGGAAATATTTCCGATTGTTTTACTTCGGGCTTTATCTATGTTTCTGTGCATAGCACAATGTCTGGATCAGTTTGATCTTATAAGAGATGAAATTCTGGTATCTTATTTTTATAGATCTACAATTTATGTTCAAAATGGTTACTTGTTCATAGTTAGCTTTAGTCTTTGTTATTGTGTGCGTGTGATTTTTTATTTATTTTTATTTGCTTTATTTTGAGGCCGCACCTCAAGCACAGCCAGACATGTAGAGAGTCAATTAGTTTCTCATATGTAGTCTCCTATCTACTGACAGCGACGTGGTACCACTGGTCACACTCGTCACAACATATTCCAGCTTGATTCCAGGCGACTTCTTCCGTACAGTAGCCCCATGGGAACTGGATTTGGGATTCGGACAGTGATGTCTGAGGGCCTGGGTTCGGTTCGACATTTGAAGATTGGTTTAGAAAATATATATAAGCGTTGCTCTGCTCTTAAGGTGTCTGTCCAGCATATGTCGTTTTGAGTTATATTTCTAATAGAGGCAAATACGGTTCCAGTTCTGATTGTCTTTTTAGTGTTAAGTGTGAAGATGGATTGGTGTATTTGTGTTGGTTCATATTCATGAGCTGTATGAAATGTATAAAAAATATGCCAAGTAAGTCATGAGAGGAAATATTCAGATAAGCATTTTGAAACACATAAAGAATCACAAAACACAAGGACAATGTTAGCACAGATGATGTCATCTTCACTCAAGTGTCGCTACCCACTGAGTCTAGATGGTGCACATACAGATAAGTGATGTTAATATATGAATAGGAACGGTGAAAAGAATGCAAAAGTTACCGAAAATTTGTTGGAGTCGTGTTTACATTTTGGCGGAAATTGAAAAGTATCCACAACTGTACCAGTACAAGTGTACTAGGATAGATTAGTAATCGGACAGGCAAAATACAACAGTTTTCGCTAAGAAAAACAGACATGAATACCTGTTCCTTTTTTAAATTAATGTTCTACCTATTTACCAACAAACATTTTGTGGTACTGCAGTTTGAGGATGTAAGAAAGGTTTTTTTTATTAGAAATAGCACTCTAAGAAAAAATGTGTCTGTCCCCGATTCTTTGACGTCATCAATCGTCTAGTGACAATATTTCTTTTTTTTTCTAAATTGTTCCAAGTTTCTATCTATTTGAGCTTATTTACTGTCGGTACCGGTTGCCCATATGACCGACGCCCCCTGAAGAGATTAGTTATTTTATGTTATGGGGATAGTGCAAGATACAGACAGCATCCCATTCCAGAGACACCCCTGGTTCTTTTACATGCTCAGTGTATAGCACTGATACATGGGACCTCGGTTTAACGTCTCATCCGAAAGACTATTAGTAATGTTAGTGGAGGAGCGGGGGATCGAACTCGGAACCCCTGGTATACCAGTCCAGCGCGTAACCACTGGACAACATCCGCTCCCAAGTTCCAAGTTTTTAGGTGTCTTACATTTATTATACTTATTTTGTAACATGCATTTCTTATAGATAGATTGTTTCAAGCATTTTTTCATGTATTTTACTTGTTTAACAAAAACCTTTTTTTTAGTGTTCATGTTTATCTGATACGTGAATAATAGTATTGTTAAAATTCTTATACAAAGTATTGATGTCATTTGTGTCACAGTTTAAATGCTTCAAATTTTCAAGTAAATCATTACTGAAACTTTCAATATTAAATTATAAAACCTTCTAAAAGTAGACCATTTCATTTTCCCTCTAGCGGTATCAAATTTCAGTTGAAAAGCAACCATGTTGTGTACATCACTGATTCCACAGTTGAAATTAACAGTTTTACCAAACTGCGATACTTTGTTGATTAAAATAACATCTTAAAGTGAAGGATTTCCACATTTAGTAAAACATGTTGGAGTTTTACCACATTCTCTAAATCAAATATATCACAGACATCATTCAGTGCAGCACATTTTAAGAGATCTAGCATGTCAAAATTAAGGTCGCCTATGATAGTACAGTTTACATATCTTGCAATAGTCAATAACTTTCTGACAGTCTGTTTGAACGACTGTGTTATCAAGATATGGAGGTTTATATGCTCCAATAATGAGGCATTTGTTATTATCCGCTGTCCACTTCCTCGAATAATGCCGTAGTGATTTCTCCTCACTTATTCTAATAATGTTCTTATATTTGCAGCTCCGTCACACCATCTGTACTAATATTTAATCTTAATTGCTTTTGGGTAAGGGTTAGAATTTGGTTACCTAACCGAACCCTAACCTTAGTGCTGCATGTTTATCATATACCTGAATATTATTGTTAAAATTTATGTCATTAGTGTCATAGTATAAATGCTTCAAATTTTCATGTAAATCACTGAGTCCACAGTTAATAGTTTTACCAAATTGTGATACTTTGTTGGTTAAAATCAAAGACATCATTTAGTGCAGCACATTTTTAGGGATCTAGCATGTCAAAACTAAGATCGCCAAAGATAGTACAGTTTTCATATTTTGAGACAGTCTGTTTGAACGACTGTGTTATTAAGAGATGGAGGTTTATATGCCTCAGTAATGGGGCATTTGTTATTATTCGCTAACCACTTTCCCGAATAATGTCGTAGTGAGTTCTTCATATTGATTCTAATAATGCTCTTTCATTTGGAGCTTCGGTTAAACTATCTGTACACATATTTAATCTTAATTGCGTTTGGTTTAGGGTTAGGGTTTGGTTACCGGACTTTTAAAAATCCTGTTCCAATTTTGTGTTGGCACAGCAGACAGTTTTGTGAAAAGGTGTATACGGATGCGCATTGTGCTTTCTAGGCTTTGTTATTCAAAGCATCGAAAAGGGCGGGAAGATTATTTGGTAGAGTGAAATAGTGGTGCGGACTAGCAACCCAGTGATCGCCATCAGATCAGTCCCCCGCTCCTCCACTTACATTACTTCTGCAATTTCTTGCTGTCAGAGGTCTTGACATACCATGACAAGACATGCCCACGGGCAGAATGTCGAGCCCGCTGGTCTTAATTCAAACCTGAACCTATAAGCTTCAGATCGAGGAGAAAGATGTATACATAGGTGAGATGTGCGCAACACATCCTTTTTATACCCAAGGCAAAATCTTGACATTGCATCATCTTAGGTGACCTTGACCTCTGACCCAGTGACCTGGTTCATGTGCATGACAAGAAGTCTCATGATGAACATTTGTGCCTAAAAAACTCAATTCATGTTATTTGAAAATTCCTCCATGCACGAAGAAGTTATGGCATTGACATGTTTGGACGCACACACGCACACACAAACACTGAACAGTCATTTTGACAACTATGTCGAGCTCAGCGCAAGCGGGCTCGACAAAAATCCTCTGACCACTAAGCAAGATACAGCGGGGACAAACAATTTTGATATTTTTATTTGACCTTTGACCTCTTCTGACCTTGACCTTCATTTTGCGCAAGACAACTCAACTCACCATGGAAAACATTTATTATAAGTTATATTAAAAAAAAATCCATGTATATAGAAGTTACACTCACAAATGAATATTTTATTTGTTATTTGACCTTTGATCCTGAAGAAAGACCTTGACCACAGACACCTGAAATTTTCGCGCGACACTCCGCCTCACTATGGAGAACATTTGTCCCAAGTAATATTAAAATCCCCCACGCATGTAGAAGTTACGCTCCGGACACGGGTTTTAAGCCGACCCTCCAAGTTTGACCTTGACCTTTGAGCGGCCGACCTGGGTTTTGCGTTTGACACACCAACCCATCATGTTGAACATTTGTATCAAACTATTTTGTAATCCTTCAAAGAATGAGCAAGATATAGACCGGTCAAATCCGGACGGACGCACGGACTGACGGACGCACATACACCAAACCGCCAAAAGTAAAAAACAGCGACTAAGTCGACCTCACCACAAGCTGCCTCAACAATTTCAAAATCCTCTGACCACTACGCATAATACTTCAAAGCATAAGCAAGATACAGCGCCAACAAACAAATTTTAATATTTTTATTTGATATTTGACCTCTTGTGACCTTGACCTTGACCTTCATTTTGCGCGAGACCAATCAACTCAACATGGAGAACATTTGTGTTAAGTTATATTAAAATCAATCCATGTATATAGAACTCATACTCGCAAATGAATGTTTTACTTTGTTATTTGACTTTTGACACCTAAGTGTGACCTTGACCTTTGCGCGAATTTTTTGCGCGACACTCCGCCTCACTATGGAGAATATTTGTCCCGAGTTATATTAAAATCCCTCCATACATATAGAAGTTAATACGGGTTTTGCGCTGACCCCCAAGTGTGACCTTGACCTTAGAGCGGCGGACCTGGGTTTTAAGTGCAACACACCATCCCATCATGGTGAACATTTTCATCAAATTATTTTGTAATCCTTCAAAGAATGAGCAAGATATAGACCGGGCAAATCCGGACGGACGCACGCACAGACGCACATACACCGAACTACATACCAAAAGTGGCGACTACGTCGAGCTCACCGCAAGCAGGCTCGACAAAAATTATACTATGGTCACGCCAATGGTATATTTAAGGTTATCAGAATTTAAACAAAACATGGTTTGCACTGAAAAGCACTAGCCAGCAATTGGTTGATATCTAAATATTCTTCAAAACAAAATCTGGTGTTTCATTAACAGTAGAGATAAAGTTTAGGAGGTTCTCTTATACCTGACTATACTGCGGTCCCTTGATATTCTTTTGAATAATGATATGTAGGTTAATTCACAATTAAAGTCATCAAAAATACTATGGAAACCCAAACTGTTTATGACACTTTTCATTTTAGAAGCCCACATATTATCATTACTAGTATTAACATTATAAATGTACATATACATAACGGTGTTATATTTGTGTTTTTATTATTTTAGTCCTAACATTTACAGATCTTTCTTTACAAATAAGTGAAAGTGAAAAACGACCGAGATCTCCACATACTACACAGTTTGAAGTTTATGCTTCACGCCTATGATATTTTTTATAAAATTTCGAATGCATTTTGTCAGCTTCTTTAAAGTTATAGTTATATGCTCCCCAAATTTCCGAGCCAAATAATAGGACTGGAACAACCATTCTTTCAAAAAGCATCTAATTCTAATGTCTAACTGAACTCACCTAAATAATGATAATAGACAGTTATATGCCCCAAGGGCTTGGTTGTGCAGAGATTTTATGAATGTAACCTATTTCCAGTATACGTGATTCTTACACCTAGAGTTAAAGAGTCCACTATTTCTATTGTCTCTCCGTCTATAAAAAGTTATAGATGTGTCTACTTTTTCTTATTTCAAACCCACAATTTATTGTCTTTGAAACATTTTTCCTAAACCCCATTTAACGGAATAATAAAAATTATTATCAATCTGTGATTGCAAAGTATTATGATATGTCGTAAATAAAAAAAAATATCAGCAAATACTAGTAAAGTATATCTTAACAGCAAATCTAAATCATCATCATTTATTGTGTTAAAATTTATATTTGATACTTTATCATTTATGGACAGTATGAAAAGCAAGGGAGGTAGTAGTTCTCCTTATTTCAAGCCAGCGTAACATAAAAAATCAGATTTAGCCATATTTGTAGATAATCTAACACTAGCTTTAACTGTCTGATATATTGACTTTATCATTTTAACATTTTGCTACTGAAACCCTAACCTTTCCATTTTCTCCATAAAGCATCTTTAACTACATTGTCTAAGACTTTTGTAAATCAAACTGACAAATAAATACTTCTTTTTCACACCAAGAGTTTAACCTGTTCCTAACGGTTAATGAAAAAATCTTAGCAATTATATTAACCAATGTAACAGTACGTCTGAAATTTTGAGGATTTTGTTTATCACCTTTCTTATGTATATGTATTATCAAGCCTTTACACCATGAAGAAGGATATATTCAAGTTTCAATTTTTTTATTAAAAATGGAACAGAGATAACCACAAACGAAACATTTGGCATCTATGAAAAAGTTGGGTACATTACCGTCGAGGTCGGCAATTTTATGTCTTTTTAATGGTGAGATGGTTTTTAATATTTCCTCTCAGGAAAACCCTTTATCTAACGAATCAATACTGTGACTATAATTCTCATTCTGATAAAACTCTATTTATCCACGTATTGAAATGTTTTGCTAGTGACCATTCCAAGGTGGTAACCCCACGTGTTTTCATATTCTTTGTTTGTTGTTTTTTATTGATCACTCATTTATACCACGTTGAAGGTTGCGTTTTCACCGAGATTCTATTATATTTAAACTGGGTAAGTCTTGTATGTTATCTTGTATCATTTTGGTATGCTCATATACTCCTTTCACTGTCTTTTTACTTTGGGATTTGTGATCCAGCACATAAATACGTAGTTGAAGTGCCAGCTATGTCAATATTAAGTAGGCCATGATGTCACTTGAAACTTAATTTAACGTAATTGCCGTTTTTCATACAGTGGTATTCCTACAAAACATTAAATGGCGCAAAACAAAATTTAATTAAAACATTCAACTTTAAGGTCGTCATCTGCGTCTTCTGTATAAATACTATCTAAAATAAAATCATTTAAATATGTACAGCTGTAAAATTCCCAAGACAGCTTGTACTTTTTTGTTCTTATGAGAACCTGTTAGGGAAAGTGTGGGCTTTGTGCACCTATTTTAAACCCTGTTACAAGGTGGCAACCTCGTTGATTCTCATTTTTGTTAACTGTTTGTGGTGTCTTTGTAATTGATCAATATATGAAAATGTATGCTATCTTTTCTTCTCTACTTTTGACTGTGTAGGGCGGCTGTGTTTTCTGACAGTAGTTTTTCCTGATATGTGTTTTTTCACATGTTGTTATTTGAAAGATGGGGTGCGGTTGGTTTCAGTTTTTTGGATTGCTAATCTCAAAATTACCACCATAACACAGGAAATAAATCACTTACATAAGTTTATTAACTGCTAGTTCTTTTTCATTTTCATGTACAAGTATTTGTGTAAGTTTCATTGCCTTTTTGTAAATTTCGTAATGCTTAATAAGTCTTTAAATAGCGAGGTCAGATATGCTTATAAATTATAATACTGCAGATCATTCAATAAGACAAAAACATAAAGCGAAGTACATGTAAAACAATGCAAAACCAAGAAAAACACTTCCAACTTGACTGCTTTCCAGAATAAAGATCAATGACTTTAAATTATCTTAAAAGTGCAGTGCCTCGGAGGCTCCTCACTTTGTGAAACCTGCAATCCACTTTCACAGAGTCATCTATTTTCTTAATGCATTCTGTAAAAGGAAATTAGTTCTCGATCTTGATCCAGGAATTTATTAACACCTCTCAAATAAGAAATCAAATTTAACGCTTCAGAGATATTGACAAAGATCTGTCATTAAATTCATTTCGGGCATTTCTCAAGAACTTAATGAAGCTTTAACATTGAAGGAATTTTTCGTTTAAGCGATTCTGGGAAAATAAGAACCAAATAAGAGCTCTCAGGCTTCAATTATCTGTAATGTAAAATGGAAAGTTTAAAAACAGCTCTCAAGTAAATGAAAAACATTACATTTAGAAGTTAACTGTGAAATGTTGTGTAGCTTAACCTATTAAACTGAAATGTGAAAGTAAGAGACGCTATCTGATTGCGAGGACATAAATACAAAATTGTCATGCTACGAAATGAAGGGCTTGGTGAAGGCTTTCCTTTTCTCATTCTTCTTTTCTGGATTCAAGAAAATCTTCAGAAAAGTGTTCAGTTTAAGTCAGCTGGAAGAACTGTAAGATTGAAAATTAACACAAAATTGGCCGTTGTATGAAAATTTGTTCATTCACATTCATTCGTTCGTTCTTTGTTTCATTTGTCTGTTCCTTACTTTCTTCCACCCATTCTTCTCACTTGCGGAGAAATCGGTTAGTAAACTGGTTGGATACCCAGGAACACTGGTTAGGTGGAATGACCGCCGGGATATGACCTTAGCTGTTAAACTGGCATTAAACCCCAATAAAACCAAACCAATCCAACCATTGTTCCTTCATTCAGCCTGTTGATTGCTCGCCTACCGATTTACTGATATAATGTATGCATTTTTCTTTTGAGGTGAAATTATTGGAGACTACAAAAACGAAAGTCAGAAACAATGAAATAGAGAAATACATAGAATTATATATATACTAACGGAAAAATATAACTGTGCATACTTCAAGGTATAGAATTTTTTTTAATATTAGGAATAGTAACATAAAACTTTGCAAATTAGCCAATCAACGTTTTATTTCTAACAATCAATACAAACACTTCATCATGTAAAACAATTTTTACAGTAACAAGGCGCAGAAGTTGACAGGTATGAAATCTGATTTCACAAGGTCAGTATCGTGTGTGGCCTCCATTGGCGTTCAAGCAAGCACGGCAGCGACGAGGCATAGAGGCAACTAAGTTGGCGATAACTGCCTGTGGAATGGTGTTCCAGATGTTGACCAATGTCTGCGCTAGTTGGTCCAGCGTGAGAGGTTGGTTACGTCTTTGACGGAGGCGTCTCTTCATCTCATCCCAAACGTGCTCAATTGGTGAAAGATCTGGTGAAACAGCGGGCCAGGGTAAGACACTCACGTTTTGCTGAGCCAGAAACCCGGTAACTACACGTGCTACATGTGGCCGAGCGTTGTCTTGTTGAAACGTCATGTTACGCCCTTGACGTTGAAGAAATGGCAACACGTGGGGTATGACAATCTCATCTCTGTAACGAACACCCGTTAAATTGCCACGGACAATTACAAGCTGGGTCCTGCCTTGAGATGAGATACCTCCCCAAACCATTCTCGACCCACCACCACCAAAACGTTGACGTTGAAAAACACAGGGATCCAAGTAACGTTCTCCGCGACGCCTGTATACACGAACTCGTCCGTCCGAACTTTCTAAGTGAAACCGCGACTCGTCAGTAAACAGAACATTATTCCAATATGCTCTTGGAAGCCTTAGATACTGTCTGCACCACTGACGTCGACGTTGTCGATGACGTAAGAGAAGAGTAGGACGTATCGCAGGACGTCGTGGAGTAATGCTGTGCTCTCTTAATCGGTTTCTAACAGTTCGTCCACTGATAGGTCTCAAGCCAGGAATTGTTCGTGCTGTTAATGTGGCCGGTTGAAATCGATTCCGTAGGTGTGTAAGCCGGATATAATTGTCTTGACGGATTGACGTCACACGTGGACGCCCTGGACGTGGTAGATCACGGACGTTGCCACATTGCTGAAATCGTCGCCAAAGTGCTGATATGGTGTTTCGGTGAACACCAAAACGCTGCGCAACCGCATTTTGAGCAATGCCTGCTTGGAGCATACCGACGGCACGTAGGCGATCATTTTCTGAGATGCGTGGCATTGTCTTCAAAGACTTAAAATCCAAATGAAGGTGTTTTTCTGAACTGCTGGGTAGCTCACTATAATTTGACGGTTAAAATAACTCGAAACAGCATGTACGAGGATGTTAACATAAAGAAACACGTAAAAAGCGCGACCGTTACGGGCTATAAATTTTGCACGTGCAACTCGCGAAAAGCAGTATTATTGAAACAAGATTACCTTGTGAATTACACAAAAGAAATCTGCTAAAATAATTTTATACCTAATAAAAGATATTAAGTATTTTAGTGTGCACAGTTATATTTTTCCGTCAGTATATTTACAATCCTTGTTTTTTAATTTTTTAGGTGGAAATTTGACCTTTGGTTCGTAGTTTATTCTACTATCCAATCAAATAATTTTAAAAACTGTTGTTAACATTTGTATTTCATCATCTCATTGCGGTGGATTCTAGGAGGGTTGTATAATTATATTTAAATCACCTGATCATTTCATTCTAAGTTTGCTTATTTTTTCTCTAATAGATATTCTTGAGACTGTTTTAATGTCTTTGGAACTAACAAACATTTAATTCAAAAAGTCTAAATCATTCGCCCTATAGATGGGTTTTGAACTCGCACGTGTCACTATCATTAACTTGAATTTTTAGCTCATTTTAGCACAAAGTGCTCAGGGTGAGCTTTTCTGATCAGTCTTTGTCCGTCGTCCGTCCGTCCGTCGTCAACTTTTCATTCAAATGACATCTCCTCTGAAACCAAGGGGCCAAATTAAATGAAACTTGCCTGGAATGTTTCTTGCATGAAGCTGCACCAAGATTGTTCAAATGGTTCTGGTCCACTGCATTTCTGGTTCACTGGGGCTAAAATTAGATTTTAAAAGTTGGATCTTTAAAAATCTTCTTCTCCGAAACCTGAAGCCCTGGAGTTTAGATATTTGGTATGAAGCATCATCTAGTGGATTTCTACCAAGTATGTTCAAATTATGACCGTGGGGTCAAACTGACCCCATCCCAGGGGTCAGTTGATTTTACATAGATTTATATAGGGAAAACTTAAAAATCTTCTTGCCAGAAACCACAAGGTAAGATATTTGGTGTGCAGCATTTTCCAGTGGACCTTTACCAAGTTTGTTCAAATCATGGTTCCTGGGTCAAAATGGCCTAGCCCCAGGGGTCACATGTTTTACATAGAATTATATAGGAAAAACTTTAAAAAATATTCTTGTCAGAAACTGCAAGGCCTAGAGTTTAGATATTTGGTGTGCAGCATTGTCAAGTGGACCTCTACCAAGTTTGTTCAAATCATGGCTCCTGGGTCAAAAATGGCCCCGTCCCATTGGTCACATGTTTTACATAGAGTTATATAGGAAAAATTTTAAAAATCTTCTTGTCAGAAACCACAAGGCCTAGAGTTTAGATATTTGCTGTGCAGCATTGTCTAGTGAACCTCTACCAAGCTTGTTCAAATCATGACCCTGGGGTCAAAACTGGCCCCACCCGGGGGTCATTTGATTTTAGTCAAGGATTTATATAGGGAAAACTTAAAAAAATCTGCTGCACCAAGGGTTATACCTTCAATTGTTCATTGTTATGTCTCCCCCCAACACCGACCTTCTGATGGAGACATATTGTTTTTGCCTTGTCCATGGGTGTCTGTTTGTCTGTCTGTCTGTCTTTCACACTTTGTCTCCTTTCAATAACTTGAACAAACTTCACAGGGTTATTGCCCTTATTGAGTACAAAAAATCCCTTTTGTGTTTTGGGTCAGTAGGTCAAAGGTCAAGGCCAGAGGGACCTCTAGAATGAAAACCATTTCCACTAAATAACAGGATTACCATTTCGCCCAGAGCCTCCAAACTTCATAGGATGATTGCTTTTACTAAATAGAAGAACCATTTACTTTAATACACTTGAGTAAATCGTGTTCAGCATTGAAGGCAGAAAGATATTTTGTTAACGTGCAAAATGCGTGTTCCTATTTTAAAAGTACAAAAATGAAACGTCACAATGGTATTTTTAGGATATGTAAACTATCTATGACATAATCTGAATTCATGAACCCTGTTTTACCATTCTTATGTGGGGCCTCTGAGCGTGCAATCATTTGAAGAAATTAACCGATGTTGAAACGGAGGTTTCACTCTAGACTGATTTTGATTTGCAAACTGTCAGCTCATCACAGTCTATTGCCAACCGATGCAGTACACCGCAACTAACCAATCCTTTTTCCCTAATATTGCAAATGACAGATTCCTTTCTTATGCCTGTTAATCCCCTAGCTTAAAGGAACTCTACTTCTTAGATAATAGGGGTAATTGTATCAGAAAATTGAAACAATTTCTTCCCCTAAAAGACTCACCTTTTCATTTCATTTCCTGTTAAAAGCAGACATATTGTAGGGAAATATGCTTTCTTTGGCATCATTCCTGTTGTAATCTTATAACAGTAATCTACTTTTTAGTAACAAGAATCTCTATGCTTATTCTTTTATAAAATTCTAAAAAAAAATAGCACTTGAATTTTCTGCCTAAACTGCCTCAAAGGGATCAAGAGAAAATCCCATCTTGATCAACAACGAAACACTCAGATATTTCTTGTAAATTTCATAACTGATTCAGTTCATTGAAATATCTCTGTTTTTTCTGTTTCATTCATTCAAAATTGTTTTTTATAATCCTAAAGACTTCAAATGAACATCTTTTAACTAGTATAATCATATATTTTCGAAATTTAAGTTATGTTCATAATAGAATTTCTTTGAAAAAAGAGCTCAGCTATGTGTTTTTGCTTTCATTTTCAGATTTGTTTAAATATCTGTAAGATACACAAACAACATATATAGCAGAACCACGACTTCAAGCATGAGTTTATCCAGAGACATCCAGGAGGGTTTTTTTTTTTTGGGGGGGGGGGGGGGGGGGAGAATAAAAGTTAAATAGATACTAAATTTCTTGTGGTTCAATTGTGAACAAGCACAAATGCACAAATCGGATCTCTATATTAGTCATAATTAAGTTGTCTTGTATTGCTTAAGAACCAACTTAAAACCAACAAGTAACTTCGGACCACTGCCAAGTCACATTATGCACAGGTAAGTGGAATAGCAGATTAGGTAATTTAAACACAATGTAACTGATTCAATTCCCTACAGAAACAGACCCTTCCAATAATAATTTTAGATATAAAGAATGTAAATAAAGTATTCTAGCTCCATTCTACACAGTCTTAAAACTTAACTGACGTCAGTTTAAATCTTTATTGTGGAACGGCTCTAGTTGAAATGTGTAATTGACATCTCTGTTTCAGCATATTTATGCACATATGCACCTATACAGTACATAATAAAAACTGGGAATTAAATGCTGAAAAAAAGTGAAATGAAAAAAATGGTCTTTTTTTTTTACACATATCTGTTTTTAATGTAATGAAATGTTTAAAACTTTCAATAGATAAATGTTCTGTTCTACCCTTTTCAACCAGATACAATGTACTTGCAAAATATTATTCCACATTATTCTTTCAATCAATCAAATATTTATCCTTAACTTGGTGAATTCTTATCTGCAATAAGAAATTGTCAGTGACCTCTTAGAACTGTTAATAGCAAGTACCACCATGCAACTGATACATCCATATCAAAATGTCACCATAAATATTTCAAGTATTACCAATATTCTTCGTCAATTCCATTTTAGAAGCAGTTTATGCAGCAGGAAGACATAAAATAACAGTAAAAGCAACGACAGGAATTACATTCCTAGACATTACTGCATTAGTTTCTATGGAGTCGTAAAAGCAAATAAAAAAGTGCATGTGATTTTATTATCGGACATGACAGCAGTGTGCTATTTACTTTTGTGATATTGCTACCAAGGGACTCTTCGTTAAAGGTGTAAATCCTGAATCATCAACTTAATTACCCTTGTAATTCTAGAGTGGTGCCCCACCTAAAATATTATAGGAAACTGGATTTTACTGGCATGCCACTCTCCTTTTAGATGGAACTATGAACTGATGCTTCACAAAACAAGAGGGCCATGATGGCCCTGTATCGCTCACCTGAGTATGACTCCTTTTAACATAGTTGCTATGGACCTGGTTAATTGACCCCAGATGACCCAATTCGAATCTGACCTCGAAATTATTGAAACAATCTCTCTGACAAATTTCAAGGTTATTTGTACCCAAAATGTTACTTCTAGAGTATTAACAAGGTTTTTCCATATTTGGGCTCTATGACCTAGTTTTTTAACCTAGATGTTCCATATTTGAACTTTAGCTAGTAATTACTGAAACAATCTCTCAGACAAATTTCCAGATATTTGGACTGAAAAAGTAGCCTCTAGAGTGTTAACAAGATATTTCTTTTTTTGGGCTCCGCAACCTAGTTTTTGAACCCAGATAACCCATATCCAAACCTGAGCTACAAATCATCAAAAAAACCTTTCTGACAAATTTCCAGGACATTTGGACTGAAAATATAGCCTCTAAAAGGTTAACAAGGTTTTTCCATATTTGGGCTCTGTGACCTAGTTTTTTACCCCCAGAGGACCCATATTTGAACTTGACGTAGAAATCCTCAAGGCAACCTTTCTGACAAATTTCTAGATTATTTAAGTGTTAATTGTAACCTCTAGAGTGTTAACAAGATTTTTCTATTTTTGGGCTCCGCAACCTAGTTTTTTAACCCAGATGACCCATATTCGAACTTGAGCTAGAAATCATAGAAGCAACCTTTCTGACAAATTTCCAGATTATTTGGGCTAAAAATGTTACCTCTAGAGTGTTAACAAGGATTTTCAATATTTGAGCTCTGTGACCTAGTTTTTGACCCCAGATGACCCATATTCGAACTTCACGTAGAAATTGTCAAAGCAACCTTTCTGACAAATTTCCAGATAATTTAAACTGAAAATGTAACCTCTAGAGTGTTAACAAGATTTTTCTATTTTTGGGCTCTGCAACCTAGTTTTTGAACCCAATTGACCAATATTCGAAATTGAGCTAGAAATCATAGAAGCAACCTTTCTGACAAATTTCCAGATTATTTGGGCTAAAAATGTTACCTCTAGAGTGTTAACAAGGATTTTCAATATTTGGGCTCTGTGACCTAGTTTTTGACCCCAGATGACCCATATTCGAACCTGACGTAGAATTCGTCAAAGCAACCTTTCTGACAAATTTCTAGATTATTTGGACTGAAAATGTAACCTCTAGAGTGTTAACAAGATTTTTCTATTTTTGGACTCAACGTCCTAGTTTCTGCACCCAGATGACCCATATTTGAACTTGAGCTAGAAATCATAGAAGCAACCTTTCTGACAATTTTCCTGATTATTTGGGCTAAAAATGTTATTTCTAAAGTGTTAACAAGGATTTTCAATATTTGGGCTCTGTGACCTAGTTTTTGACCCCAGATGTCCCATATTCGAACTTGATTTAGAAATCGTCAAAGCAACCTTTCTGACAAATTTCCAGATTATTTGGACTGAAAATGTAACCTCCAGAGTGTTAACAAGATATTTCTATTTTTGGGCTCCGCGACCTAGTTTTTGAACCCAGATGACCCATATTCGAACTTGAGCTAGAAATCATCAAAGCAACTTTTCTGACAAATTTCCAGATTATTTGGACTGAAAATGTAACCTCTAGAGTGTTAACAAGATTTTTCTATTTTTGGGCTCCGCTACCTAGTTTTTGACCCCAGATGACCCATATTTGAATTTGAGCTTGAAATCATTGATAGAACCTCTCTGACAAATTTCCAAGATATTTGGACTGAAAAAGTAGACTCCAGAGTGTTAACAAGGTTTTTCTATATTTGAGCTCTGTGACCTAGTTTTCCAACCCTGATAACCCATGTTCGAACTCGTCCGAGATATTAATGAGACAAACATCATGACCAAGTTTCATGACAATTGAGGCAAAAATGTGACCACTAGAGTGTTAACAAACTAATTGTGGACGGACGGACGGACAAAAGGTGATCAGAAAAGCTCACTCTGTCACTACGTGACAGGTGAGCTAAAAAGAAACAATAATCTTTTCCTGTATACTGTTACATGATTTCATTACCTATGACTAACTAAATTAATAGTCACGAGATATTTTTTGTGGAATATGACACGGGGGATAACTCACACTTTACACAACTATCAAGGTAATGGATAAAAGGTCGACATTCAGGAGTGATAGATGCGGATGTGGTCCAGTGGTAACGCGCCGGACTGGTATACCAGGGGTCCTGAGTTTGATCCCCCGCTCCTCCACTAACATTACTAATAGTCTTATGGATGAGACGTAAAACTGAGGTCCCATGTATCAGTGCTAAACACTGAGCATGCAAAAGAACCAGGAGTGTCTCTGGAATGGGATGCTTTCTGTATCTTGCACTACCCCCACAACGTAAAATAACTAATCCCTTCAGGGGGCGTCGGTCGACATATCATATGGGCAACCGGTACCGACGGTAAATATGCTTAAATTGATAGATAGATAGATAGTGATAGATGCAATGGCATATTACAGTATGTATCTATCATACATGCATCAAATCATTTATCTCTGAAATCCAATGTAATCTTATCATTGATGTTCATTTTATCATATTGAACTTAATTCTATTTAAATCAAATTATCCATAAAATGGCGGGTCCAAAAGGAGCATTGTAAATGATCAATACTGCTCATCAAGTGAAGTCACAAAAGATGACTTCAAAAGTGACTTTTCTAATGCTGGATCCAATGCACATCTTAACAAAACTAATTAATAATTTTGTAAAAGTTATTAATGACTGATACAACGTGTTTATTTAAGAGAAGACTATTTCCTGAAAAGAAATCATAAAGGAGCTCTCAAATTATTTTTATTTCATTCAGTGTTTATGTCATCAAGGCACACAAAACAGAAGAAATGTTCATGAGAAATTCACAGGCAGGAATCGCATGCAGCCAAGAAAAATTTAAACTGCTGCAATTTCTGAAGACAAATGCTGCTTTCACTTGATTTTGTGTAACTCTCAAACCACAGAATAACTTTATTTAGGCCAAGAATTGCTTTAATTCACCTCTCAGTTTACTGACCCCATTGCCAATCTTTAAAGATATGCTATAAGAATATTTCCCATCTACAGAATTAACCTGCTATGTTCTTTAAAAATGATCTAACATACTGGCAATTAAGAAAATTAAAACAAAATTAAATTGCAGTGCTTTAAATGGATCAGATATTTGATCTCAGAAAATATCACTTCAATTAGTTTTCTGAGATGTCTAACTGAACTGAACAAAAGAAACACCTAAATTGCATGTTTGGGAATCATTGGAGTTCTGTAAGATAAAAAAGCGACAGCTTGTCTCTGAGGTCATTTTCTAGAAAACTTCATCCGTCCATCATGAGGCAAGTGTCAAAATAGACACTAATGTCTACGTGCAGAAACCAATTACCATTTATTTACTTTCTTAGTAATTTTCACGCTTCTCCATTACCCATGAAAATCATTACCAGTCATTCTAAAATGAATAATAAATCAGTTTGACTGTCTTAAATCACTTAGTGTTGCCAGAATTAAGACAAATAACCCCATGAACCCAGAAATGGGATTCAATCTTTTTCTGAAGCTGTTCTCAAAAGTACCCTTATGGCCTTCTTATCAGGACTGTATCAATAACTTAAATAACACAAAGAGCTATAAGCCCCGTCTTGGTACACATGCACTTATAATCACAATACTGGTCATAAAAATCAATGTATGTAAAAATAATATAAAGCAAGATCATATAGAGGCTTACCAAAGAAACATTTTGTCTTAATTATTTTCAAACTGGGTCAGCAGCTTCTTAGAAGAAGATTTTTTAAGTCTCTAGTGACATACAAGGAAAATAAGACCCACTGCTAGAAACCGAACAATATAAATTTCACGTTAAGACAGAGGGCTTACTTAAGGAATAATGTTCAAATCAAACCAACTATTTCTAAAAAGATCTTTTATGGATCGCAATAAATTTACCAATTTATACTAAACTATTTTCTAACTGGTCAGTGGGAGGAGATTAGAGCTATGAAGTTTTCTCTTTTTGTTGCAATAGATAACAGAATTCTGCATGAAACTCAACAAATATTACAAGTAACATTCCTGTGAATTTTAGTTGAAATAGCCTCAGTGGTTTTAAATGCAGCTAACGATAGATGACAGGCCTATGCAGTATATAGGGAATCCTAATAATTTACTTCAGCCTACTGGCTTGGTTGAGCTTGAAAAATGAACTACAATCATTACAGTTCAGCAATTCTGCAGCTTCAGCCTTCTCCGGCAAAAAGCATATGCGGAAAAAAATTCTAAAGTATCAACTTTTATGTCGAGGAGAAAGAGTGACAATAAAAGAGCTAGAATTCAGATGAACCTCTTGATATCACCCCAATAATCAATAATCCCTCCATTTTCTTTGATATGCAAGTGCCGGTAAGTCTATGTACAACAGACACCTTAATAAGAAAAGTGTTTTAAGCAAATTAAACGCAAATCCTGTCAACATATATCTTCTATTAAAAAAAGGCCACAGTACATGTGCTGAAGGGCAAAAAAATCTACTGAATGTTTGCTTCATCTAAAGTTCTTCCTATATAAGCCTTCTGCTTCTATGAATCCATGCAGACATTGTAACAAACTTATTGATATTTTAAATGCATTCTAAAGAAGAATATTAGTTCCTAATCTTGATCAAGATTTTTATCAACATCTCTAAAACATCATATTAAACCCCTCCTATTCATTTCCTTCATTCCTCAACAACTTGTCGAAGCACTTGCATTGAAACACTTTGCCCTGAAAGAGATTCTCAATGCCAGTCTAACACTCTGAAAAAATATGTGTCGACAATTAAACACTTTTCCATTTAATTTAAGGCCTCAGTTACATGTTACGCAGCAAGAATGTCGCACTACGATGGGGGAGGGATGGGCAAGCACCTGCTCAACCAAAAGGGGGAGGTTAAGTACCAATGCATCAATAAAATTCTAGTACCTATCCATCCCATGTAAGTACCCCAACAAATTGTGCGCCAGGGCTCTTTATTATATAGACGATGGCTGCTCTTCATAAAGGCCGACATCTATGTAATATCAGTTTGTAAATCGGTCGGTCTTGCAGTCGAAATATTGAAACTAGGTACAGGTCCACTAGAAAATGCTACACACTAAATATCTAACCTCTGGACCTTATGATTTATGATTATAGTTTTTTCTATACAAGGTACAATCAAGTGACCCCTGAGGAGGGGCTAATATTGACTATGGGGTCATGATTTGAACCAGGTTGGTAGAGGTCCACTAGACTATGCTACACACTAAATATCATAACTGTAAACCTTATGGTTTATGAGTAATCAACTACATGAAAGTTTTTCCACGACACCAACGATGACACAGTCATCACAATGGCTTGACTTCTTTCTTCGAAAACAGATGAGTTATAAAAAGGGAATGAAGTTGACACTGTAAAATATTTTCTTTTGTCACCTGCTTCACTTGATGTTTAATTTTTATCTAAGATATGAGCATAAAACACTGACTATAAGCAGCCTTATACATGTAGTTAAGACATTTTACCAGTATAAGTCTTCTTTTGCTTTTCTAACATTAATTAACTAAAATATTGCTAAGTTTTTACAAAGCAATAAATGATGAATGAAAGAATAATGGTTCTAAACATTTTAATTTAAATACCCAGTAATACTTTAGAAGCTATAATGAAATTATTATTTTGGGCCAAAGCAATTAAAATTAATGACGTGAAACAGATTCTTTAAAGACAAACTTTCCTCATTTAAGTTATAAAGGCGCTCTTGAGATATATTGTGTATTTAATTTGCACTGTTTATAAGATAGGAACATAAAAAACATCAAATTTTAGATGGCACGTTATGCCAGCAAGGTTTTGTAATATACACTAAGAAGCAAGAAATTACATGTATAGGTTATGCTGCACTAAATTATGAGAAACAGAACACTGTTTAAAGAGATGTAATAACTACGATTGCATTATAAGGGAAAGAAATCAGAAATATTAATGGAATTGTACGTCAATCTGCCCCTGGACAGTAAAGTTGTAATTGCTTCTTTAAAGAAATACACTTACAACCTTTTTGCACTTGAACATTGATCTGTATCTTGTGACATGAAGGTAAACAGCACAGACTGAAGAATGTTCTTATCTGTTATTGACAAATGTTTCCAAAAGTATTGTCTGCAAAAAGTGCTTTCCATGAAGCAGTCGTCTTAAAGTGAAAATTTCAAGATGTATGAACATTATCTTTTTTTCATCGTCGGCCCATCTGTGAGTCAGTTGTTTTAAAGTAAAATGGCAAATCTAGACACAAACACACAAGTAAGCAGCAGGAACAAAGGACAGTTCTGATGTATTCCCAAAATGTGGCAACCATTCTTTTATAAGTTATTTCAAAATAGTGTAATGTACCAATGAGTTACTAAACATGTACAATCAAACAGGTAGGCAGTGAGTAACCCTAAGGTAGGGTGCATTTTATATTTGGTGGTACACACAAATGGACTGACTGAAGGACAGATGTTCAGACTGACGAGCTGACAGGTGGAAAGACGGATGTGATTGCTTGATGTCATATATAAGGCCTTTAGTACAACCCTGACAACAGATACTGTAAATGAGTCATAATCAATGTCTTTCAAGTGTACAAGGACTATCAGCTTGAAAGGATGAGAATTTTTATACCAATGCTAATTTGCTTTGGTCATTTCTCATCTGGTTTTTGGTTGTTGTTGTTGTTGTTTTTTGTTTTTTTTTGTTTTTTTTTTTAAATCAAGAAAGTCTTAAAAAGAGTAAAATTCATTTATTCATTCATTCATAAATCATTTGTTTGTCCATTCCTTCCTTCATTCATCTGTTTGTTCATCATTCTTTCCTATTTTCCTGCATGAGTTCACCTTGTAGCAGATATGATATATATACCTTTTTATTTTAAGAATAAAGTTATTTACATCTTTCAAAAAAAAAAGAAAGCTCTCTCCCATAAAACAAAGAAAAAAGAAAACTTGAAAGGCTTAGAAATAAAAAGAATTCTGCAGTTCTAAATCATTGCTTTTACTGTCCCCTCAAAGAATTTTAAGGGTGAATGACCCTTGTTAACCTATATCCTACATCATATTCTTCTGGTCAATCGACTTCCTACTTGGAGTACAGTATAAATATTTTTTAAATCACACTGAAACAATAAACATTTAATTATTGTTTTTGCATCATCTGCTTTCAATCCACATTACCTTTCTGGACTGCAACAATTCAAACTGCTGTTGAACTCACTGACATTCACTACCATAGACTGGGCTATCTTATTTACACTTGGGTAAATCAGGTTATTTCCTATGCAGCATTGTATTTTGTTCATGTGCAAAATGCGTGTTTCTAATAAAAGTTAAAGCAAAAATGAAATGGCCCTTTTATCGCTCACCTGAGAACAACTGCAACCACTTCCATTCACATACCATTTTGATTTTTAGCCTCATTTAAACTGACCCTAGTGACCTAAAATCCAACCCATGGGCAAATGTCCATGGTACATACATACCAAATATCTAAGATATGGTTCAATAAATGAAGAATCAGGCCTGTGGCATGTAACATTACAAAGCTGAGAAACCACTATCATTCCTCTGGAACCGATGATGGGATCTGTGAGGCTGATACAGGAAAAAAAAGAAGATATTGTTTATAAATGTTTTGTGAAAGTTTTGTTGAATCAAATGCAAGCATAACTATGACATAAGGTGGAAAAATCTAATTTTAACCTGTGTTGACCCAGTGACCTCAACCCCCACCAAGTGGGTCCATGCAAGGTACCTATATACAATATATCTTAGATAATGGTCAATAAATGAAGGCTCTATAAGGTAAATCTACTTTCAGCCATGGTGACCTTAACCCCAGCAAATGGTAGAGGTTCATGGAAGGTGCCTTTAAATCAAATATCTAAAATATTGGTCCATAAATAAAAGCTCTTTAACAGAAAGTTGAAAAATCAATTATAAGCCTCAGAGTGTTACCTTAACCTGGGCCTAGTCACTGCAAACCACACCTAAGCCTAGAGGTCCATGCAAGTAACTGACATACCTAAGCTATTGGTCAGTGAATGAAGGCTCTTTGACAAAATGCTGAAAAATCTAATTTTAGCCAAGGTGACCTTGACCCCAGTGAATGGCAGAGGTTCATACACCGTGTCTATATACCAAATATCCAAAATATCAGTCAAGAAATAAAGGCTCTATGACATGCAGAAAAATACATTTTTTAGCCTTGGTGACCTTGACCTTGACTCCAGTGACCTAAAAACACCATGCAAGGGAAGAGGTCCTTGTGAGTGAATGAAGACTCTATGGGAAAAATTACAAAACTCTTCTTTTAGCCTATGACTGTGACCTTGACCCCAGTGAATGGCAGAGGTTCATGTAAGGTGTTTAGATACCAAATATCTACGATATTGGTCAATAAATAAAGGCTCTGTAAAAAAGTGAACAGTCTATTTTCAAACTTTGTGACCCCAGGGGCAGGGTCAATTTTAACCCCAGGGCCAAGATTTGATGTAACTTAGTAAACGTCCACTAAACCGTGTTACGCATCGAATATCTTAACATTTGGCCTTGTGGTTTCCGACAACTAAGTTTTTAAACAAGAGAGCCATGATGGCCCTGGGTCGCTCACCTGAGTACTTTTGTTGTGGGTCTGCTGTTAAGCAAACATAAGAAGCAAAATAAGTAGGGATTGCAAAATTTGTTCATTTTAGCATTCGAATGTTCGAATATCTCATACTCAATAATTACACAAAGTTTTCACTGAACTTCTCGACCAAACTCCATGCAGCAGTTACTTCCCTTTCAGTACAATAATCACTGCAGCAGGCATGTCACGTGATGATGGTCAAAAGCAAATAAAGAAACTGTTAAACTTTTTTCAAGTTACTTTTTTTTAATTTCATTACAGCAAGGCAAATCGATGCGATTCCAATAAAGAAAAAAAGAAAAAAAAATCTGAAATCCAGCTAGGTTATGAATGAAGGGGAGATCACTGCCAGGAGATTGCTTCTCAACGTGGTTAGTTCGATAAGATCCTAGTGTTTCCAATTCATTAACACAAGGTGTATTTCATGGTAACCAGTTTCTGTATTTGGTAAATTCCCATTCAATATAAACTGATATTAAGAAGGTCAAAAAGAAAAAGAAATTGAGACCTAGTGCAAGGTTTGGGAAGTATCATTAACATTTTGATTGATTATAAGCAATACGGATGTGAACTGTTAGAGAATTTGCAAGAGAATAAAACAACCAAAAATCAGGCCAGTATAAAGTTAAATCAGGGTTAGCGCCAATAACGAACTGACACATTCGTGTATTTAGTTTTTTTCCTTCGACACAATCATTCTGTCTCCAAGTTTGACCCCTTACTCGACACACTGACACGGACATACCAGTACATTCTGTTCTACCTATTGTAGATGACACTTGCTTTAAGCACAGGCCACCAACATTAGACATTGCATGCTTACGGTCGTCTGAACAGAGGTGTTTAAGCAACAGTAGGTGTGAAATCACCTGCTTACAATGCCTTTCTTACTTCTTCAGCACTTTATGATTTAATTTTTTATGAAAACAAAATAGAGTTTTCTTTTGGAGCATTCGAATGCCAAAAATACATTTGAAATTTCAGCATCGGGTCTGAACTTTTTAATGTTCGAATGTTCGCTTACATCCCAAAAAATAACAATTTTGAAGTTTTCAAAGATATCATATTTTCTACAAACAGAACCCTGCATGGGAGCGGGCCAACTTTGACCCCAGGGGCACAATTTGAACAAGCTAGTTATGTATCTACTATACAATGCTACATAAAAAACATCTAAGCTCTTTGGCATACAGTTTCAGACCAAAAGATTCTAATAGTTTTCCCTATATAAGCCTAAGAAAAACCAAGTGACCATGGGGGCAGGCCCATTCATGACCCCAGGGGCATAATTTGAAGAATCTTGATGGAGGACCTAGAGATGATGCTCTATGCTAAAGGTCAGTTTCTCACAAGAAGATCTTATATTTGCACAAACAGGAGCCCCGGGGTGGCCCAATTAAATTTTGTACCCAGGGATATAGTTTGAACAAACTTGATAGAAGTCCACTAGACAATGCAAAATACAAATTATCTAAGCTCTAGGGCATGGTTTAAGACAAGAAAATTCTTTAAGTCTTCCCTATATAAGCCTTAGTAAAATAAAGTGACCTTTGGGCAGGGCCATTAATGACCCAAGGGGCATAATTTGACCAAACTTGGTAGAGGACCTCAAGATGATGCTTCTTGAAAAATATTTAAGGTTTAAAGGTTGTGATTTTCTCAGAAGATGATTTTCAAAGATTAAAACATTTAACATAAATAGGGCCACTTTGGTGTGCCAATTTTGACCCCAGGAACATAATTTTAACATACCCCAGGTAAAGGTCCACTAGACAATGCAACATACAAAATATCTAAGCTCTTGGGCATATGGTTTCAGTCAAGAAGATTTTTTAAGTTTTCCCTGTATAAGCCTTTGTAAAATCAAGTGACCCTGGGGTAGGGCCATTAATGACAACAATTTGAACAATCGAGGATCTCTAGATTATGATCCATGCAAAAGATCTAAGGTGTAAACATTTTCAAAGATTAAATATTTTACACAAATACAACTCTTGTTATAGGGCAAATTTTGACCTGAATGGCAAAATTTGAACAAACTTGGTAGAGGTCTACCAGACAATGCAATATCCAAATATCTAAGCTCTATGGCATATAGTTTTAGACAAGAAGCTTTTTTAAATTTTTCCTATATAAGCCTATGTTAAATAAAGTGACCCCAAGGCAGGGCCATTCATGACCCCATTAAGACTATATATATTAAAGGGCATTCGTATTCTCATCCTTATCCTTGTGTCACTTCTGTAAAAGGAAATTCGTTGGTGATCAAAGAATTAATAAACATCCCTTAAATATTGAATTTAATGCCTCAGTTATACTAGCAAACACCAGTCATTCAATTCTGCTGGCTTTTTTTCAAGAAATTGATGAAATAGTAAACAGAATAATTTCAACTGTAAGAACATTAAAGCATAGAGCTTAAAGGCTAAGGATATCTTAAAAGTGATAATTGTTTCAAACTTTCAAGGCATAACATATCAATGGCTCAATATGACTGAAAATCACGATCTCCCTACTCTCCCTACGGTTATAATGGCATAGCGATGTTTAGGATATGATTTTAATCAGACTGATCAATGGCTGCACTAGACAACAGCAAATATAAGGTCAAACAATAATTTGGTCCTGCCAATAAATATCTTATACACTGAAATCATCTAATCAAAAATATTAGGAATACCCTCTGCAAACAACTGCAGAAAGATTATTTCAAAAAGTGCTAACAATGGCCCATTACATCCTAGTCTTACTATACAAATGAACATTTCATTGACTTTGCTGTTTTATAGACATAACTAACCTGTTCTATCTTCCCTCTGATCTTACGGAATTTATCTTGGACCAGAAAAATGGTTTAAAAACAAGAAACCAATACTCCTTTGGAAACTAATAAATATTAATTTTGTGTCACATGAGGCCGCATCTGCATTGAAAAGAAATTTCTCAAGAAAACTCATCAAGGAACTATCAGTTCATATGGTTTATGCCTTCTAGGAACTCAAAACAGGAATATAATCTATAAAATTTCTGGAGGCCTTAGTATATAATTACTGGAATATATCATAACAAATACATTAAATGTATTTAATGCTTTCACAATATAATGGCCAACTGTCAGATCAAAAACCAACTGCATTTGTTTGTGGAAATACATTTAAGCACTTGAACCAATTTATTTTAGAAAAGACATAATTACAGTGCTGAAGAATAGTTACCAAAATGGTATGGTTTCAGAAAAACATTTGAAATATAAGAGAGAAAAAATACCTTAAATGTAACTGTATAGAAAGATACAACTATGGTTTGCAAAAGGAAAGAAGAAGTAGTATTGACTGATGAGGAACCAAACTACAGCATGTTAAAACAAACAATTAATTCACTAAAAGAAATCCATGAATCTTACAGAAACACTGAATGTTGGTTCTGTGAAATCTATTAATGAAATGATCAGGTTCTAACTGAAATCAGTGCACTGGTGTTCAGAGTTTTGCATGTAACTGCACCTTAACTATGCTGAATACGACTCGTGGCAAACTGCAATCTACAGACAGTCCAAACAAGAGGGCCATGATGGCCCTGGATCGCTCACCTGAGTACTTTGGCTGTTACTAAGGTTTGCTGTTAAGCAGTATTTCATTTTTTAATTGAAAATATGTAAGTGCCTACAAACCAAATATGTAAAATATCAGTCAATAAATAAAGGCTGTATGACAGAAAGTAGGAATATCTATTATAAGCTATGGTGACCTTGACCTTGACCCAGTGACCTCAAACCCTACCCATGGGTAGAGGTTTATGCAAGGAACCTCTATACTGAATATCAAAGATATTGGTCTATAAATGAAGGCTCTATGAGGTACAGTAGATAAATCTACTTTTAGCCTCGGTGACCTTTAACCTAATCTAATAATTTGTAAAAGCTTGAAAAAGCTTGATAAAGCTTGTTTCTTGCAAATTTTTAAAATTGTAGGCCTTGTGGTTTCAGACAAGAAGATTTTTAAAGATTTTCTTCTATATTGTTATTTAAAACTTGTGACCCCTCGGGCGGGGCCAATAGTGATCACAGGGACATTTTTCTAACAAACTTGGTAGAGGTCCACTAGACAATGCGGCATACCAAATATCTTGACTCTAGGCCTTACGGTTTCTGACAAGAAGATTTTTCAAGTTTTTCCTATAAAATTTCTTTATAAAACATGTGACCCCTAGGGCGGGGCCTAGTTTAACCAAGGAGCCATGATTTGAACAAACTTGCTAGAGGTCCATTAGATAATGCTGCACACCAAATATCTTAACTCTAGGCCTTGTTGTTTATGACAAGAAGATTTTTAAAGTTTTTCCTATATAACTCTATGTAAAACATGTGACCCCTGGGGCAGGGCCATTTTTGACCTAGGGTCCATGACATGAACAAACTTGGTAGAGGTCCTCTAGACAATGCTTCATACAAAATATCTTAACTCTAAGCCTTATGGTTTCTTCTGTAAAGATTTTTAAAACCTTTTCCTATATAACTCAATGTAAACAAATGACCCCCAGGGCTGGTCTTATTTTGACCCAGTGGCTATGATTTGAACCATCTTAGTAGAGGTCCACTAGACAATGCTACACACTAAATATCTAAGCTCTATGCCTTACAGTTTCTGACAAGAAGATTTTTAAAATTGTTCCTATATAACTCTATGTAAAACAAGTGACCCCTGGGGCGGGGCCATTTTTGACCCAGAGGCCATGATTTGAACAAACTTGGTAGAGGTCCACTAGACAATGCTACACACCAAATATCTAAGCTCTATGCCTTATGGTTTCTGACAAGAACATTTTTTAAGATTACCTATATAACTCAATGTAAAACAAGTGACCCCTGGGGCGGGGCCATTTTTGACCCAGAGGCCATGATTTGAACAAACTTGGTAGAGGTCCACTAGACAATGCTACACACCAAATATCTAAGCTCTATGCCTTATGGTTTCTGACAAGAAGATTTTTAAAGTTTTTCCTATATTACTTTATGTAAAACAAGTGACCCCTGGGGCGGGGCCATTTTTGACCCAGAGGCCATGATTTGAACAAACTTGGTAGAGGTCCACTAGACAATGCTACACACCAAATATCTAAGCTCTATAACTTACGGTTTCTAACAATAAGATTTTTTAAGATTATCCTATATAACTCAATGTAAAACAAGTGACCCCTGGGGCGAGGCCATTTTTGACCTAGAGGCCATGATTTGAACAAACTTGGTAGAGGTCTACTAGACAATGCTACATACCAAATATCTTAACTCTAGGCCTTCTTGTTTCTGACAAGAAGATTTTCAAGTTTTCCCTATATAACTCTATGTAAAATCAACTGACCCCAGGGACATAATTTGAACAAACTTGGTAGAGGTCCACTAGATGATGCTTTATACCAAATATCAAAGCTCCAGGCCTTGTGGTTTCGGAGAAGAAGATTTTTAAAGATCCAACTTATAAAATCTATTTTTAGCTCCAGTGAACCAGAAATGCAAAGGACCAGAACCATTTGAACAATCTTGGTAGAGCTTCATGCAAGGAACTTCCCAGGCAAGTTTTATTAAATTTGCCCCATTAGTTTCAGAGGAGATGTCGTTTGAATGAAAAGTTGACGATGGACGGACGGACGGACGGACGACGGACAAAGACTGATCAGAAAAGCTCACCCTGAGCACTTTGTGCTCAGATGAGCTAAAGAACAAGGAAAAAACTAGCCGACAGATCTTTTTCTGCCCTTAAACCAAAATTGGGGAATAGTCTTCAAAAGAATATTAGGTGCATCTCAGATGAAAGCTATTTAAGGAAAAGTTTGAAGACACACCTATTCAAGCTTTCCCACAAGCGTTATCTATGCATGTCTGAACAAAATTGTTAATCTAAGTGATTGTTGATGTCAAAACATTTTAGAACAATTTTTGCTAAGTGCAAAAGAATATGCAGTATAATTTTTGTGCTACAGAAGTGCTCCTTTGATTGACTTATTGATTGATTGATTGATTGATTGATTGATTGATTGATTGACTGATTGATCGAAGGAACAAGTGCGGACCTTGAAATCTCATAATATCAAAATGCATGTTTTCATTTATCATTGGGGAAGACTCAGATATGATTGCAACACCTTCCTCAGATCATTACAACAGAAACTATTAAAGTGGTTATATGATACAGACGACAGGTGAAATACACACCAATGTCAAATACATGCAGAATCCAATCATAAGTATCTTTTCTCTCAGGCATTTTGCATCTTTCCATTAATCCACTAAGTTATTACAATGTCTTCTAGGCTACAGATGAATAGTTAATCAGCACAGATGTATCAATCACATGAACTGTAAGGAATTCCTAAAGAAAGGGGTTTGATGATTCATACAAAAGTTACTCTAATAACAAAATCCTACACAATGACGATAATAACCTCAATAATTTGTACCTAACACAGATACAGGCTACTTGGTATATGAACAAATCTGTTCCTTTTCAATCAGACAGATATTTATACCACCAATATTCAATTTGAATCCTTTGAGTTGCCATGCCTATATAAAACTGCAGTAAAACATGGATCACTTGAAGAATCAAACTAAAAAGTAAAAGAAACAAGAAATGTTTATGAAACATGTATGCCCCCCTAATGGCAACAATTTGGTCATGTTACATGGACTTCTAAATGTGACCTTGACCTTTGACCTACTGATCTAAAAATCATTATGGGTTATCTACAGGTCATAACCAATGGCACTACCAAATCTGAAGACTGTAGACCTGCTTTTGTGGTGAAGGTCACAGTGACCTTGACTTCAGATATACTGACCTCAAGATCAAAAGGGGTCACCTAACCAACCTCCCCACCAAATCTGAGGACTGTAGGCTAAAGGGTTCCTTAGTTATTGATCAGACAAAGTCTGAGCTATGGATGGATGGATTCTTTGAAGGGGAGCATACCATATTTTCCAGAATATAGGCCGCAGCCTATACGTTAAAAAAGACGAAATTTTCAAGGATGCGGCCTATAGGGCAAAGCAGCCTATATTTTTATTTTATTTTTCTAAACGACCTTTCACTGCAGCCTGTACAATGTGTTTTATTTCTGAAAACAACTGAAAACCAACTTACATGTTCCCCCGCGGATGCACTTTTGGTTCACTATGAAATGTAAAAATCACAGGTAAAGAGACAAAGCATAGAAGAACTGATACTTATTTTATTTTTTCTAAAGCATCATTGGTTTCAGTTTTATGAATTTGTTAGCTATCAATGCTATATAGTGTACCAATCAATGCACTTTCATTTACTCACAGTCACAAAAGCCATCAAAAGTTTCGTCTTCGGACCCAGAATATGCAGCTCATTCTAGTCCAAGTGTGGGGATGATGCCTGCTCTACAAGGCAGCTAAGAGGGATGTCATCATCAGTGTCATTTGAGTCAGTGTTGCCCATGCTTGTTCTACATGCCAGGTGGCTGAGAGGGACATCATCCTCACTGTCAGTCTCGGAAAGGCATGCTGTTTCCACAATGCCAGTCTTATGGAATACCTTTTAAATAGTTTTAACAGAAACAGCATTCCACGCTGTTAATACCCATTCACATATGGTTGAATAAGAAGCCCTTTGCATTTTACCAGCCTTTGTATATGTATGTATACCTTCGGTCATCCAATTCTCCCATTCTTCTCTAAGTTCAGTTTTGAATACCCAGTTTACGGTCAAGTCAAGTGGTTGAAGTACTTTTGTTAGACTTCCGGGAATAATACATGGGGAAGTATTTAACTTTTTCAAGTCAGACTTGATCTCGTCTTGCTTATGTGCGGACATGCTGTCCATAACCAAAGTACAGTGTACAGTGATACTTTTGAGTGTAAATTAATAAAAACAGTTTGCTAATACTTACTAGTGTTGTATTCTTGTTCAAGTAACCATAATGATGGATTAGTACAATAGTACTAGAGGCCCGTCCATAAATTATTTAAAAATGATGGTTAGTTTATCTCATTTCAGCGTACTGGCCGCGGCCTATGTGCCGGAGTGGCCTATATGTTAATTTTCATTTCTGAAATGGTTAAAATGGAAGGGTGCGGCCATTACAGTGCAGCAGCCTATTGTCCAGAAAATACGGTATTTAAGAAAGTCATACTTTGAGCAAATTAGAAGAGTGTCATAAAAGAATTCTTTAAACTTTATTTCCATCCACAGAACATTTGTTTCAAGCAACCAGATTCCTGCCTAGCCTCTTAAATAAAGCCTTCTTATATTTTGTAAGGCCTCATCTATATTCTAAATGTATTCTGTAAAAGGAAATCAGCTTTCAATTGTGAACCAGTCATTTATAAACTTCTCTCCAAAAAAGAAATCAAATTTAACACTTCAGGGATATCGACAAAGTCATTTTGGTCATTTCTCAAGAACTTAATGAAGACTTAAGCAAGAGAGTTTCCACTAGATACAGATATTGAGCACAGAAATCCTCTCAGACTCCTAAAATTAACTCTAAAATTACTTGCACTAGCACGAACCTCTACAAAAAAAGTTTTAAGTGTAGCTAATTAGGGATTGTACTGTGAAACTCTCAATAAAAAAGGCCTAACATTTCATTGTTCAATACAGTCTGATATTTTCAAATTATTTTCTCTCGTTATAGCAAAGGCATTTTCATGCAAAAGCATTTGTTGTGTTCAAAAATGAATAAATCGTAATCTCATAAATGGTGTCTCAACATGGAATAAATGGTATCTCAAAATGGAATAAATGGTATCTCTACCAAAGATATTGTTCGATTTACACAGATCTCCTGAAAATGTAACTTAAAATGTTCATATGTACCAATACAGACAGATGAATGTCCCTCTACCAAAAGCAAGATATATGCTATCCTATCATCAACTCTAAATACAATAGGCATATTGTAGCATTACATACTGAGCTAAAACCAACAATTTGTCTTAAGCAAGTGACCGTTGACTCCAGTGATCCCAAAAGCAATTCAAAGGAAGGTCTTGATATATAAAGCTATCAACTGCCTTAGTTCGGATACAACAGCCAAGTGGAAATAGATATAAACAGTGGAGCTATCAACCGTCTAAGTTTGGATACAACAGGCAAAGAGGAAATAGATAGATTATATACAGTGGAACCCAAAAACCTATCTTAATAACAGTGAACTTACTGACACCAAATGCAGTTCCAAGTGAGGTGATGATATTTCCTACCTTATCATCATGCCTTTTTTGTAACATAATACATTTAGTGGAAACCAAGAAACTCATTTTAGTAACACTGGGTACCCACCCCAGTGAAGGATCAAGGTCTTGCTATAAGCTATCAACTAGCTTCCAATAGGCCTATAATAACCTAAAACATTTAGCAGAAACTGAATAAATGTGAAAAATTGCTAGAATTTTAAAGGTCTTAATGAAAAGGGCAAGAACTCAATCCTTAAAAAACAGAGTTATGGTTCTTTTACACCGCACTCCTCTTTTATAAAATCTTTCAATTTTATGACATTTTCTCTTCAAACCCAGTCTTGGAGATGTCCTGACAAAAGTTTAAAATGATAATCAACAGACAGCAATAATTCAAACAAATATTTAGTGAAGAGTTGTGGTTCTTTAACACATTCAGCTCCTCTATAATATGATCTATTGATTATATAAAGTTTAAAGCTGTATCTTAAAGCATCTTGGACTAATAGTTAATTGTTAAGCTTTAGTAACCTGCAATTCATCTCTATTGCAAGTTCTTCTATTCATTCCTGGAAACAAGCAGAAAATTAGCTGACTACAGCTTCCTCCCATGGGCACATAAAGGGATTCACTTTCTTATTTAAAAGGGCATATTTTAAATCTTACTGTCAATGTAATGAGATCTATTCTTTTACATACAATAGTTTGGCTTCCATTTCATTTCCTGTCACGAGGAGAAATATTGTCAGTCACTGTTTTTTTCCCTGGCATTGTTCACAGTAAGACTTCTAATATCCACTTAGACTCTCTTCATATTAAACTACGGTTACTCTGACAGCATGCTTGCTGTGAATCTTATCACACAATTCTTGGAAATTAAAACTTGTATTTGTGCCCAAACAGCATTAAGAGAAAATCCCATCAAGAGAGACAACAGACAATAAAATAAGTCAGGTTTCCCTTTTCATTCAATATTACTGCAGCTATACTTAGAGAATTTTTCTCATCTTAGTCCTCAGGGTAAAAAAGAAATATTTATTATATACTTATAAATGAAATATTGAGAAATATTGATGAAATAAATTGCGTATTTTCATTTATTGTATTTTCACTGTAAAAATTTACTTTTCACTGCAGTGAAACATTTTTTTTCCGAATTTTCACTGGTGTCTTGCTGGACTACTTTTTCTAAATTCAGCCAATACACTAAATTAAAGGGGAATTCTTTCGAATCTTAAGGTCAAAAAAAGAGTTAAGTATATAATAAACAGAAAATTCAATTTTTTTCATTAAATACGGGATTTATTTTCATGTCGTGGTATGAAAATTATCATATTTCACTTGTGGCTATCGCCACTCATGAAATATTTATTTTCACACCACTCGATGAAAACAAGTAAATTTGTGAGCTAATGCTCACTAGTGATACCCCCGCTATCAGAAATTTGACTTTCATAATGTAATTTGCATTTGTCATATGTATAAAGAGTGTCAAATTTTTCCGAGTATTTACCTGAATTTAATACAACTTCATCCAAGGCACAGCTAGATGGATATAAAAATGGTAAGAATAATGAACAAGTATTACATCTGTGATTTCTGATTCATCGAAGTCTTTATTCACAAAAACACGATCAAGTGAACCTCCTTTCCTGTGTGTTGGTAACTTCTAAGTATTCGGTAAACAGGAAGTAGATGAGCAAGGAGCATAAAATCGCTTTATCCCATATGAGAATATAGGATAAAGCAATATGCAAAATATCAGGCTGCTGCATCTTATAGTTGCTGAGAAAACTGTGACGGAAATTGTGAATGTATGTCAACTATGTGTAAAAATCTAAGTATTCGGTAAACAGGAAGTAGATGAGCAAGGAGCATAAAATCGCTTTACACCATATGGGACTATAGGATAAAGCAATATGCAAAATATCAGGCTGCTGCATCTTATAGTTGCTGAGAAAACTGTGACGGAAATTGTGAATGTATGTCAACTATGTGTAAAAATCTAAGTATTCGGTAAACAGGAAGTAGATGAGCAAGGAGCATAAAATCGCTTTACACCGTATGGGACTATAGGATAAAGCAATATGCAAAATATCAGGCTGCTGCATCTTATAGTTGCTGAGAAAACTGTGACAGGAAATTGTGAATGTATGTCAACTATGTGTAAAAATCTAAGTATTTAGTAAACAGGAAGTAGATGAGCAAGGAGCATAAAATCACTTACACCATATGGGACTATAGGATAAAGCAATATGTGAAATATCAGGCTTCTGCATGTTATAGTTGCTGAGAAAACTGCAACGGAAATTTGTTACGGACGGACAGACGGACACACGGACAAGGGTAAAACAGTATACCCCCCACTTCTTCGAAGCGGGGGTAAAATAAATCCCGTATTTATAGAAAAAACTTGAATATCCTCTATTTATTATATGTATTGTGTAAAATTTGCTTGTAAAGGCAGATGTATCAAATTGTTCAACTAATATAAATTAATGATTTTTTATGATACCCATCCCCACCCCCCTCACCATCCCCAATACCCCAATTGCAAGACTGTCTCATCTCTTGAACACCTTGAAGAACTTTGTAGATAAAACGGAGAACTTATTTACAATAGCCACATGATGGGCAGTATGTTAAAGGTTTTTGAAACCATTTGGTAGAAATATTCACAATAGCCGCACAATGGGCAGTATGCTGAATGTTTTTGAAACCACTTGGTAGAAATATTCAATATAGCCACATGATGGACAGTATGCTGAAAGTTTTCTGAGAAAATTCAATATAGGCACATGATGGGCAGTATGTTGAAAGGTTTCTGAAACCACTTAGTAAAAAAATATTCAATATAGCCACATGATGGGCAGTATGTTAAAAGGTTTCTGAAACCACTTGGTAGAAAAATATTCAATATAGCCACATAATGGGCAGTGCATGTTGAAGGTTTCTGAAACCACTTGGTAGAAATATACAATATAGCCACAAGATGGGCAGTATGTTGAATGTTTCTGAAACCACTTGATAAAAAAATATTCAATATAGCCACATGATGGACAGTATGCTGAAGGTTTCTGAAACCACTTGGTAGAAATATTCAATACAGCCACATGATGGGCAGTTTGCTGAATTTTTCTGAAACCACTTGGTAGAAATATTCAATACAGCCACATGATGGACAGTATGCTGAAAAGTTTCTGAAACCAGTTGGTAGAAAAATATTCAATATAGCCACATGATGGGCAGTATGTTGAAAGGTTTCTGAAACCACTTGGTAGAAAAATATTCAATATAGCCACATGATGGGCAGCGCATGTTAAAGGTTTCTGAAACCACTTGGTAGAAATATACAATATAGCCACAAGATGGGCAGTTTGCTGAAATGTTTCTGAAACCACTTGGTAGAAAAATATTCAATATAGCCACATGATGGACAGTATGCTGAAGGTTTCTGAAACCACTTGGTAGAAAAATATTCAATACAGCCACATGATGGGCAGTATGCTGAAAGTTTCTGGAACCACTTGGTAGAAAAATATTCAATATAGCCACATGATGGGCAGTATGCTGAAGGTTTCTGAAACCACTTGGTAGAAATATACAATATAGCCACAAGATGGGCAGTTTGCTGAAATGTTTCTGAAACCACTTGGTAGAAAAATATTCAATATAGCCACATGATGGACAGTATGCTGAAGGTTTCTGAAACCACTTAGTAGAAAAATATTCAATACAGCCACATGATGGGCAGTATGCTGAAAGTTTCTGGAACCACTTGGTAGAAATATTCAATATAGCCACATGATGGGCAGTATGCTGAAGGTTTCTGAAACCACTTGGTAGAATTAATCAATACAGCCACATGATGGGCAGTATGCTTAAGGTTTCTGAAACCACTTGGGAGAAATATTCAATTTAGCAACATGATGGACAGTATACTGAAGGTTTCTGAAACCACTTGGTAGAAAAATATTCAATATAGCCACATGATGGGCAGTATGTTGAAGGTTTCTGAAACCACTTGATAGAAAAATATTCAATATAGCCACATGATGGGCAGTATGCTGGAGGTTTCTGAAACCACTTGGTAGAAATATTCACAATAACCGCATGATGGGCAGTATGCTGAAAGGTTTCTGAAACCACTTGGCAGAAAAATATTCAATATAGCCACATGATGGGCAGTATGTTGAAGGTTTCTGAAACCACTTGGTAGAAATATTCACTATAGCTACATGATATACAGATTTGCTCCACTATGTCCAAGTTCAAAGTGACACAAGAATATAAAAGTAGCATCTTTTCAATTAGGATCATGTTTTAACTACAAGACTACAAGAGCAGGACACTTAAATGTTACTTTAGTTACCATGATTGGATCGCCCGCTTTGTTGTTCCACAATAGGAATAAATTCTTCATATTTTGTGTGAAGAAGTGTATGATACACACTCCTTGTTTTACCTTTTATTTTATTCAAAGGTTTGTTGAAGAACATTAGAGCTAATTTTTGGTGACAATTCAGATTTGAATGATAATGTTACATATATTTTATGTTGTTATATACATCTCTTAGTCTAGTCTATTTATATGTCCTTAGCAAAATTACAATAATGACTATTCACAAATTTATAATACACAAAGATCTTCAAAATTTAAGCTGCATCTCATTTCAAAATAAGCTTACATAATAGTCAAATTCTAAACAAAGGCAGATATCAATTATGTAGTTGAACATTTCAAAAATATATCCAGCAGAATATCACAGCAGACAATTATTTTACTTCTAAATATAATTAAACAGGCAGATATTCATTTCAAAGAATATAAATAACATATATCCATCCATGATAGCTACAGAGTGGCCATACCACATGGTATATGACGTAATTTAGGCTATCGCGCGCAGCATTATTTTGACTCAATTCAGAGGAGAAAACTGCTGTATTTTATTTCTTCATCAATATACAATGTACAGGGGGCATAGTGCATGCGAAGTGGAAATTTGTGCCCTAAATACAGGCATTAATGATTCTTTTGCCAGATGTACAGTTTCCCTGAACATTCGGGAAATAAAGAGTTCGTAACAATATGTTTGCTATCTCGAAAAGCGTATCAGTTTTCCCGAATGTTATAAAATTCTGTACATTTGACAAAGGAATCACCATGACCAATATGTAGCACATAATATTCTGCTTCGCATGCACTATATAGTATATACTATTAAAATTGATGAAGAAATAAAATACTTACAGCAGTTTTCTCCTCCGAATCAAGTCAAAATAATGCTGCTTGTGATAGACTAAATGACATTATATACCACGTGGTATGGCCACCTTGGCTATACATTTCCAAGTTATGTATTAAACAGACATTTTTCATCAGTGATACTGTGTCGGTATAGTATGTTCAGGCTTTATATATTTTTCTATCATACTAAAATATGAAGCAAGTTTTGGTGACTACTTCAAAAAGTGTTAATGGTCAATATTTACAAATAATATAAATGTTCTTTTCAAAACCATCATCTCAGTATTTTGAAACACTGATATATAAACTGAACAACTGCATTTAGATCTAGTTTACAAAGTATGTTCAAAGGGCAATTATAAATAAATATACATGTACCAGTATATGCTGATGAAAAATTGAACTTTTCTAAAATTGTTTTAAACAAACTAGATCTAAGCTACAATTAACTGGTATTACACAATTAAGCTTGATTATAATCTTTCATTTATCATGAAATGATTAAGAAAATTCAAATATATTATAACAAAAATTATTACCTCTTGAGCTATACAATGTAAAACTGAAGTTGAAAAAAAGACAGCTTAATAAATAAATATGTGCCCAAATAAGGTCTTTGTTATATTAAAATTACCTCCCTTTACCTATACAAGTGACATTTGTCATCTATGCTGTTAAAGGTAACATAAATAAGATTTAGAATGTGCACATAATCTAGAATAATCAAATATATAAAATTTAATGTGGCCAATACTTCACAGAACTTTACATCTCCATCAAACATTTTTTTCAAGCATGTAATCACAGCTTCATTTTGCAGCAGACTTATTGGTTTTATTATTAGCAAAATTGTGATGCTCCTTTTAGCTTCAACACACAGTTCTGAATAGTCATGCACCAATGGTCTAGCTTAAAAACAAAATTATGTGAAGTCCCTTAATCTGGTCTACCAATTAATTTAATAAGGAGGGGGACATCCCGTGGAAACCAAATCATCCAAGTACTGGTACTGTGACAGAATCATTTCAAACAAGTAGACAGCACTGATTCAATCAAAAAAGAATTGCAATTCAAGCAAATAACAAGAACAGTCACTGAAAAATGACAATGCCCAAAAAGTGGTGCTATGACCTTTGAGCTGATGACCAGATGAAGATAAATTGTAGATCCTTCAAAAGAAGTGGGGGATTTTTTTTTGGACAATCTGACCACAAGGTCAATGTCATTAAGGGGTCAAAGTAAAAAAAAAAGTTTTTTTTCTGAGGATTGCTCCTAAAGTATTATTGTGTGCAAACATGAATGGAATTTGTTTAGTAATAAGGGACTTATTACCAATATTAGGTTTTTTTGACAAAAAATTATTGGACCTTCAAGGTGAATTCAGGGGTCAAGGTCAAATAAATATATATATAAATAATAAATATAAAAATGTCAGTGGGAAGGTCTTGTCGAAAGGGGTATTGTGTTCAAGTATGAAGTAATCCATTAACTGATAAGGAAGTTATGGGCAATGATAATGTTTTGGCATGGACTAACAGATGAACATACAGACTTAAAGTTTAAAAACTATATGTCCTCTTTCATGGGCATAAAAAGCACTGAATCAGTAAAATATATTTCAGATAAGTCAATCACACTGAATCAATCAAGAATATTCATTTCAAGATTGAACTAAAACATCAGTTCCAATGGTAGGATTCAAGGAAGAAGACTCAATATGGCTTTTTATTAACTAAGGTCAAAACACTGAGAAAAAACAACTGTTCATCTTGGCATTTTTATCTTCTATATCTGTTTTCATGCTCAGCCAACATTATTCTTTCAACTATTTCAAAAACCGACAATACGTCAGTTATTTCTAGATCAGCAGGTTTCATCGATAGTCCAAACTGCTCATATTTCTTCTAATGTCGGCTTATCTATCATGCATTGAAACAACAATGATCAATTTTCATCAAAGCGTGCAAATTGAGATTTCAATCAACTCTGAATAGCCACTGATGTCTGAATGGACTAAACTACCTGTAACAAACACAATGACTATAATAGCTGTCGCCCGAATGACCACCGGCACTTTATCGTAAATTACAAACGTGACAAAGGACATTCACTCCCGATTAGGAAGTTTTCAACAACCTATTCAGCATTCCTCCTACAATTCTTTAAGGTTCACTGGGACATATAAAGAGTAGAATCATGTTTTTCTGGACAGTAACAACCAATTGAAAAGTCAAGTTAATGGGGTGCACTACAGTTTCTACATTTTAGAACAGTGTTTTGCAATATGGCTCCATTATTAACAAATATCAAACAATGCCTTGCATATAGATTCATGACCAAAAACTACCATGTATCCTTTGAAAGTATCATTTACAGCGGTGTTGTACATTAACCAAATGACCATACAATAATGATACTGGCCATTACCTTATCTGTGCTACAATTTGACCAGTATCACTTCCATATCAAACATTACTCAGTTACAGCTTGTTTCCATTTCATGCCTATCATTAACACTAAAAGCATTTTTCTGTACATAGATAGGGCACAAAGGCTTCAATGTTTCCTGTTACAAACTCTGAGAAATGAGGATATAAAATGGTATTACAGTTCACAGCAATTAATCTAAATATCTTATACTTCATCAAAATACTTTTTTTTCTGTTTACACAGATTACATGTTTATACACCTGAGCTTATTTTAGGGTAATGTTGTTTGTTGATTGTTACACAATCGTTAATTTACATCATTAATGAATGAGTCTGATCTCTTCTTGACCAATGATTCTTCACCATGTATCGGATAGAGACTATGAAGTGAAATCTTCAGCATTTAGAAACCAATGGGAGGGAGCCTAGCAACCAACCAAGGTTTCTTAGTGCTGAAGATTTCATTTCATTAGCCTCAATCCAACTAAGTGTTTTCCCCACCCATTTTGTTCTTTTTCTTTTTTTCGTTGGCTTCCTTATTTCGAACATACCTATTTGTAAGCAAACCACTGCCACTTATGCATTACCCACCTGAGCAGACAATGTGTTTTAGCAGGTAAAAAATAAAACAGCTCTTTTAATGAATAAGTAGAGAACTTGCAATTTTTCACTGAAAAATTTATAAGAAATTAAAATATTGTTGCCTTCTGATGGCTAGAGAGGTAGGGAAACACTTATTCAGTTTGAGCAAAAAAAAACTTTCAATACTAGCTTCATTTGGCTGTAGTCGCTGTAACATCTATATCACTGGATGCTTATTAAATTTCACTTGTATGATTGAGATTCAAAATAACCACCACTTGATGGTCTGATAACTATAATGCCCTTATGGGAATAAATTTTCATCTCTTTTATGTTTATTAGTGTAGAGCTCTTTTTCAAGTTTGTTTCCAGAAATAATGTAAGTCAAACTGACACAATATTCTTATTTTTATAAACTGAAAAGTCAAAGTGACCAAGTTGTAAGAGTAACATGTGTTTAATGTAGTGCAACATATGTTAAAATTTTTTCCAAACAAACTTTGTACATAATTTCTACCTGTTAAATTGTCTCTTGAATTACCTAACCATTTTGCTGATTCAGTTTGAGATCTTTAAACTTATCAGAACTTTTCCTGGCATTGTCATTATTGTAACAGGTCTATCCTAAAGATCCTACCGAACCTTCCACATTTAGTCTTAAAATACATGTATTATAATGAGTTAACTGTCATACTGTCACAAAAAATCCTCAATCTGAAAATATGTAAACCTACACATATCTGTTCATGACTTGTCTTACAGTTGTAAATGATCACAGTCTAAACTGGTATAAAGTCTACATTGCTATCTAGTCTGACTGATCACTTTGAAAGCATCATTGCCTATCACAGTTAAATCATTAGCATTAGCCATGGTCTTAAATTTTTAATTCTATGAAAAATAAAGCATGTTCTACAAGGTTTATAAATTATGTTCTTAATTTGATCAAGTCTTCTCTGATTTTCAGTTATATCTGCAGACTGATTATATAAGAAAGACTTTACTGACTTTGCCAACTTAAATGGTTTACTATTTCCTATTTCAGTGTTAATTTTAACATCATTTTTCAATGATTCACTGGTATGTCTTTAATCTAGCAAGCAATCTATTCTTAATCAGAGTTAAAGGTTAATTATGATAAACAAATTATGATAAAGGACACTGTAGACCATAAACAGTTTGTAACAGGTATAAAAACAGGGAATATGTTGAAAACTGTAAACCTGCTTTATATCAATGCATACTTGGCAGGTCATTAATTTCACCTTCATCCTAAGCAGACATGATCTGTGACTGACTGACCACTCTCTCTGAATAAACATATCAGCTAAGAATGTGCAGAAAGCTGTGTTTCTTTATAGTACTACACTTACAATCTTCTCCAGGGCATCTGAATTTCTTAAATTTCATAAATTGTGTGACTCTATGAGAACTGTAGAACAAAGATAAACAGTTGCAAATGCCCAATCAAAATGTAAACTGGGTGTAAAAAAGTTAATCTTAAATTTATTATTTAAAAAAAAAAAGAGGTCAAATGCACTTAAATATAAATTTTGAGTGACTTCAGTGATTGCAACATCTCCATTTCAGAGGTTAACTGGAAGAAAAAAAAGCTTTTAACAATTGTCTTAATTTCACTATGATCACTGTGATGTTGAAACATCGAGCATATTTCAATATCAGCCAAAAAATACCACTATAAAACTTGTTCTTTAAATGAGTTTTACACATGTGAAAGAAGCACTAACATTTATAATTGTCTTCAAAAACACTTGACTGCCTCAATCAGAAGAAGTATGATTATACATTGATAGAAAAAAGTTTATTCTACAATTCAATGTCATTGAAACCTTTCCATAATTGTAAATTTGTGTCAAGCAATGAGCATAACTATTTGACTTGTTTGTATACAGCAAACTGGTAGTAAATCACTGACACATAAATCACATACATCATATCACCCCTACTAAACGGTGGCTCTTTCACATTTTGGTGATCTGTTTAAATAAGAGCCCTCGACACTTCCGTTATAGAGCCCTCGACCAAAACAAAGCTGAAAAAGGTAAGGACATTTTATAAAAATATACGTTTTTAAAGAGCATGCTTGTTTTTCAAAAATCGAAGAATGTCATGCCACGTAGAACATTTTTCTCATCATTTTAGATGCAATTTCGATAAGAAATACCCCATAATGACGTTGCTAGAACGTGTACCAAATATCAACTCGTGTGTTTTCTTTTACGAGGAGACATCTTGAGTGATTTCTGTACCGTGAAGTAGGTGTTGGCCCACATAATCGTCATGTAACATTGTTCCAACCTCCTCTTTGGCTCAACACTAAAAATATTTCACAGAGTTCGGTTAAAAACAAAATACTCACATTTTTTCAAATGTGATCGTGCCATCGACAATGTGATGGCGCCATCGGCAATGTGAAAGAGCCCTCGAAAATGTGATGGAGCCAACACCATCATTCATTAAGTGTTAATATTTTATGTTAAAAAGCACGAAAAAAAGCGACGATCTGATTTCTTTTTTTTCAAAAATTGGTAAAACTTATTGAAAACACCGGATATTGTTTTGTCTTCAATTCGAGCATCATTGGGTATATTGTTTTTAATGTCTTCTGCTTCATATTCCGAACTAATTGAGATAGGTTCTTCAGTATCTGCTACATCGCTATCTGTAAAAAAATCTCGTCTAATGGGTACAAATAACTTCTTCATCACTGATTGAATGGCTTTCAAGTGAACAATTCAATGTTCTTTTTGATGTTTTTCTAGGTGTCAAATGTTTAGTTGCCGAAAATATTGTCTTTAACATAGAGTATTTGATTTGCTTTGTAGAACTTGAACCTTGGATGCGTTTTCTTTTATTCGTTTTCGCCGATGTGGTGCCTCGAAAAAATTCCCCCCCCCCCATGTTTCTTTTATTTATGTTCATTGTTTTGACAATAACTTCTGAGTCGTGTTGCATTGAATTGACGAAATTTTCTTTTTCGTGCTAATCGCTACTCTGTTCTTAGTTTACCTCTGAAGACCGTTATCTGTAATTAAACTTTGCATATACAATTATAGAGTAATGAAAAACTAGTTCATATGAATGAATCTGATTGAACAATTATTCGAAACATTTCAAGAAAGTAAGTATCAACTCATGCAATTTAATCTATACATGAATTTAATTGGTATAATTCCACAATATTAACACTTAATGAATGATGGTGTTGGCTCCATCACATTTTCGAGGGCTCTTTCACATTGCCGATGGCGCCATCACATTGTCGATGGCTCGATCACATTTGAAAAAATGTGAGTATTTTGTTTTTAACAGAAATCTGTGAAATATTTTTAGTGTTGAGCCAAAGAGGAGGTTGGAACAATGTTACATGACGATTATGTGGGCCAACACCTACTTCACGGTAAAGAAATCACTCAAGATGTGTCTCCTCGTAAAAGAAAACACACGAGTTGATATTTGGTACACGTTCTAGCAACGTCATTATGGGGTATTTCTTATCGAAATTGCATCTAAAATGATGAGAAAAATATTCTACGTGGCATGACATTCTTCGATTTTTGAAAAACAAGCATGCTCTTTAAAAACGTATATTTTTATAAAATGTGCTTACCTTTTTCAGCTTTGTTTTGGTCGAGGGCTCTACAACGGATGTGTCGAGGGCTCTCATTTAAACAGATCACCAAAATGTGAAAGAGCCACCGTTTAGTAGGGGTGCATATGCACAGCAAAATTTAAATACTTTGGCAGGCCTCATAAAACCATGGTTTTATTACAACATCATCTCAATGTGACAGATTCCTTTACAGCCAGAAGTTAGCCTGTCTCCTTTGGAATGCTACTGTGACTTAAGTTTGTAACAGGATGGTCAGAAACAGGCTGTGTGCCACTGGACTAAAAACGTGTCCACCTTATGTTGGCATTCCATTGACGTTCTATATTAAAATATGAATACGAATGTTATAAAGTTGTGGTCACCATGTGTCTGTTGTTTAATCAAGGATTATCCCACATTATGAACAATTGCAACAAACAGAGGCCATTATTATAAGCAGAGTAGGTGAACCACTGTCATTCATGGTAAACCTAAAATCCATCCAGGTTTCATGTTAACATCAGATTAACTGAACTCATTGCCAACCATGGTTGAAAAATGACCATGGTGTTAACATCAATGACAGTGGTCAGACCATGGTCAAAGACCATGACTTAACTGGGTTGACCATGATTATTGTAATTCATGACAATTTGTTATTTTGTTCAAAGCTATGGTTAAACCATAGTCATAGACCTCAGACTGACCTGACGGTAATGATGAATAGTAGTAGTTCAATTACCAGGCGTGCTAATGACTAAAAAAACACTGTTAAGAGTGTGTCTACAACAATTCAGACCCCTTTAAGGGACACACCCTATAATATAAAGAATGATATACGGCATAATTCATCTGTTTTATTGGCTCATTTCGCTATAAAATAAAGAAAAGTTGATAATTTAAAATTTGATACATTTTCTCCATACCTGAAAAACATTCATTTGGAATGCTGGTAAATGGCTATCTGCCAAAATATAGTACAACTCTTTATATATAGACAAAAAAGGTTTTCATTTAATCTCTTGTTCTAAATTAAACAAAACCTTGACATCCACATTATAATTTATTCAATATCATTCACAACAAAATAGAAAACTATTAATTTTAGGGATTCCTCTTTAAACAGCACAAAACCCTTTATAATGTTTTTTTTTTTTTTAATTTTTTTTCTTAACCTAATTCAATTAATCAATCAATATGTGGAAGAGTTTTTGCCCTTGATAGTAATTACTTTTATACAGATTATGGCCATGGCATAAAAATAGTAGAATTATTTTACTAAGCTTGCTGAGATTGCATATTTTTTACATCAATAATTGTTCTGACATGTGGTTATACTCCATGGGCTTATGGACACATCTCTGTCATTTAAAAGGCATTTTAAATAGAGCATTTAAGCCTAAACTAGCAATTATATTACAGTTAGGATTGTTAGACATTGCTGACTGAAATGATTAATAACTTGACTTATTTATAAACATCCTAAACTTTAAATCATTGTGTAAAATACTAAATAATTGACAGTCAAGGCCACAAAAACAGACAGAAATATGTAAGTTTCATCACTGTTTAAAATACACCAAGTCTTCAAAGTATAAGAGTCTATCATAGATTTTGGCTGTTGCCCAACTTTCATATGTGTTTTATTGGATAATACATCAGATATGTATCACTTGGTACCCACTAGTATAATATGTGTCACGTATATTTCACGATCACAAAGATTATTCACTTTGATACAATACGAGGTCACGAGACTGTGAAAATCTAGCCGGAATATAAGTATTGAATTATAAATTATGCTTTGTTTGCAAAAACATGAACTTTGACTTACGGCCTTTGTTTTTGCTCATTCAGTATATCAAAACAGTAAGTTAATGGGTGACTAGGCCATATCATGTTTCAGTAAGGGCAATAGGAAAACTATTAGTAAAAATAGTTTAACTATCATCTTGCATGCTACAGTCTACTGAAAATTTATTTACAGAATTGAAATAAAACTGATACTCCATTATGTGCATGTTTTTTCTCATAATCCTGTGTGCTTTCTGACAATTTCTGTATCGATATTCATTGTCACAGCCAGTAAAGTGTTGAAAAAGATGAAACACCTACAAGATGGCATTTCATGGTATCTTTTATATATTGAATTTTCAGACCAAACGAAAGGCCTCAAACAATATGATATTCTAAAACTGAATCATAACCAGATGCTGTTTTCCAGAAGGAAAATGTATCTCTCCCTCCCTACTCAACTGGGCCACAGAACCAGAAAAATGTGAATATACGTAACTAGTTTGCCACCTAGCACCTTTTTGGTGCGGCCAGCTAGTAGCCATTCTACAAAGACTGGAGCACAGAAGTTGTTTTTTCAGAGTGTATGGTTCAGCATTAGTACAAGCTGAAAGCATTATATACATGAGTTGTGGTAGTAAAAATACTGACTTACTGAATGGAAGTTGACACTGACTTGGCCTCTGAATTAATGACTCCAAAAACAACAGAAGTCATCTACTAGTCCTGGCTAATCTATCTATAAATTGTTCTGCAGCTATTGATCAGAAACTATTTTCCTGTTTAAAGTCACTGTGACTTTGATTTTTGAGCTTGTGACCCCAAAAAGTAAAGAGATCATCTGCTGCTCATGACCAAACTGTCCATTAAACTTGAAGAGCCTAAACCCAAGTGTTTACAAGGTCATTGGTCTGCAATCATGTTTTAAAGTGGTTGGGACCCTGACCTTTGACCTACTAACTCCAAAAACAATCACAGTCATCTACCAGTAATGATCAACCTTCGCATAGAGATTTAAATGCCTAGGCCTAAGCATTTATTTTTCATGCCCCCACCATAAAATGGGATGATGGGGTGCAAATAGTGATAGCCCTGTCCGTGTGCATGCGTGTGTGTTCGAAAAAGTATATACTTCGTGTCCAGTCCATAACTTCTGCATGCATGATCAGATTTCAAAATAAATTGGTACACTTGACCACCATAAGTAAACGATGTGTTATATGCAAAACCCAGGTCCCTAGGTCAGAGTTCAAAGTCACAGCAGGGGATTGAACTTTGTGTATTTGTCATATAGGCTTAAGTTCAGTTGTGTCAGTTCATGTCTGGTCCATAACTTCTACATGAGTGATGGGATTTCGAAATAAATTGGTACACATGACCACCATAAGTAGACGATGTGATGCAAGGAAGACCCAGGTGTCTAGGTCAAAGGTCAAGGTCACAGAAGGGGATTAAACTTCTATATTTCTCTGGTCTATAACTTTTGCATGTATGATGGTATTTCAATATCAATTGTCGCACTTGACCACCATTAGTAGAGGGTGCCTTTTTAACATCTGTTTTCGAAGAAAAAGTGGAGCTATTATGGTCACTAAGACATCCTTGTTGTTTGCGTCCTACAAAAACTTTAAAGTCCTCATGAACATGTTCTTCTGCTTGACACACCAACGCTCTAACCACTGAGCCAAAGAATCGATTCACTGACCCAGTTGTCAGTAGTTGTATTTATACAATTATAGGTAGGTGTGTACTAGACCGTAACACATCCCTTCTTGAGAAAGTCATCATTTATGATGACAAATGGTGTTGTGTATTTTCTAGATCAATGGATCAGACAGAAATCTTGAAAGATTCTATTTTAGAATCAATTCTTATAACGAAGTATAGGATATGTCATCCCGGACGAGTCCCCATCTTACAAAAACAAAAGTCCGTAACAGAAAGTTGCAATGCATCTTAGAATACACAACCCAGATTCGAACCCTGATCTCCCGCGTGACATGCCAACGCTCTAACCACTGAGCCAAAGAATCGATTCACTGATGCAGTTGTCAGAGGTTGTATTTATACAATTATACGTAGGTGTGTACTAGACCATAACAAAGTACCTGGTTATTTATAAACCAGTTTTCGTATTTGGTTTGTAGCATTGTCTAGTAGACCTCTGCCAAATTGGTCCAAATCATGACCCAAGGGTTAATATTGGCCCCGCCCTGGGACTTATATATGGTTATATAGGAAAAATCTTCTTTTCAAAAACCGCTTGACACAGAGCTTTGTAGTGGGGCTAATTTTGACCCAAGGGATATAATATGCAAAATCTTGGTAGAGGTCTACTATTGGATACCGAGCTTCAAATTACAAAGCTCCATGTCAAGTAGTTTTAGAGAAGACTTTTAAAGCTTTTTCCTATTTAATTAAAGTATATGTAAAATCAAGTGACCCCTGGGGGTCATGATTTGAACCAACTTGTCCAGGAGACAATGTTACACACCGAATGTCTAAACTCTAAACTTTATGGTTTATGAGTAATCAGCAACATTAAGGTTTTTGTATGATGCCAGCGCTACAGACAAAACAGTGACCAAAAAAGCTTCTTTTTTTTAATTCAAAAACAGACAAGCTAAAAATTGGCAAGCTGGCTATACAACACTTGTAACCCTTTCAGTGTCAAAGCAGATGTTAATTGGGGAATTAAATGTAATAAATGTCAAATTACTTGTAATATGTGACTTAGCAAATTTGAATCATATTGTATTCTTCTACTCTTCTATATTTTATGTAGATCATTTTATAAAAATAACAGAATTCAAATCAGTAAGTCTTTAAATAAATGTAACAGACTGAAAGTAAAACAAAATGAAATTGTATTTTGCATACCCCATTTATTGAAAGAAAACTTTTCTCTGCTTGTATAAATCATTTTCAGCTGTAGGTGGAAAAGTTCACATTTTCAAGAAGAATATATTGTGGCTATTTAAATTTATTTATAAACACCATCCTCGATAGCTGCTTACTTAATCGCAATAACCTTGGTTTACTGTATAAACACCATCCTCGGTAGTTGCTTACTTAATTGCAATAACCTTGGTTTACTGTATAACTTATGACTTGTCCCATTCAGTTAAGCCGTTTTAGCTCTCCTGGGCACAGTGGATGACAGACAACAAATAAAAGCCAATCACAAAAGCTCACCCACAGCACCCTGTTTGTCGTTCCTTGAAAACAACTGTTGTATAAACAAAAGGTTGATTAGTCCACAAGATGCTTGCAATGCGATTTATCTGACAATGTACACATCTTGTTTAATTGTATTTCTTTAAACATGTGCTTATGTTTTCTTTATAAAACATCTGTTGAATTTATAACCTCGACATTGTTGGCTATTGTACTGGTTTCACAGCTTTCAAGAGTTTTAAGATATTCATCCCATATTTTTCAGAAAAGCTTCAAGATAAACACATTTGCTGAAAACATAATTTTGTTACAGATCAAATTATGGGCCATAACTCTGTTGCTTCTTCACACTGAATGAACTAACTCCTTTTTACAACAGTTGTCTAACTTTACCATTCTCTTTACTGTAAGTTCTGCTAATTAACCCTGACCTTGCTGAATTTCAAAAGTGGACTTGTCCATTAATTCAGAAAGAGAGATGTTGATTGAGAACTTTCTGACCAGAGGTTAGTGCAGATAATGGTCAGACTGTACAGATGGGCAGGTTATTAAAGTAAGGACTGGTTAAAGAAATACTTGTCTTTAATGGGGTAAGCATTAATTAATAAAGGATCTAACTAACATTGTTTCATAAAACTGCATTTTTTTGTTGTACTGCATTTCATCATTGGCAAAAAGTGGAAATGAGATAAAAGAATGTTTTTGTGCTTTACCAATTAATTACTTCAATCTATAATGATTTCTTTGATTTAGTGTTTTCTTCATGGTAATTCTTAATATGTCACCATATAAAAATCAGGAGTGACACTGATCCAGTACCTATATACCACAGCCCCTTTAAATACCAACCCAAATCACTGTCAATTACAAGCCTAACTCCAGAATAAAAAGGGATCTCATTTCTAGAATCATAAAAACACCATTTCTAATGATAGCATTACCAAAAAAGTTAAATTTATTGACCAGTGTCAGCAAGAGTATATGGAATGTTTGACCAGTGTCAGCAAGAGTATATGGAATGTTTGACCAGTGTCAGCAAGAGTATATGAAATGTTTGACCAGTGTCAGCAAGAGTATATGAAATGTTTTGATACAATACAATGAAATGTCCACCTCAACAAATCTTTAGTGATGGATGAGGGGCATTATTGACGTAAAGCCATAGTCTAAGCATTATTGTATATAACATAGCAGGTCTGCCTGATCCCCTACTCAAAGGACTGTAAACAAGAGGGCCATGATGGCCCTGGATCACTCACCTGAGAACTTTGGCTGTGGGTTTGCTGTTAAACAAACATAAGACACAGTATTTCATTTTCTAATTGAAGATATGTAAGTGCCTACAAACAAAATATCTAAAATATCAGTCAATAAATAAAGGCTCTATGACAGAAAGAAATATCTATTATTAGCTACAGTGACCTTGACCTTGACCCAGTGGTCTCAAACCCCACCTATGCAAGGAATCTATATACTGAATATCAAAGATATTTATCTATGAATGAAAACTCTATGAGGTAAAGTAGATAAATCTATTTTTAGCCTTGGTGACCTTTAACCTAATCTAATAATTTAAAACGGCTTGATACCGGTCCACTAGACAATGCTTCATGCCGGATTTTAAAATTCTAGGCCTTGTAGTTTAAGACAAGAAGATTTTTAAAGATTTTATTCTATATGGCTATGTAAAATTTGTGACCCCTTGGGCGGGGCCAATAATAACCTAGGGACATAATTTTAACAAACTTTGTAGAGGTCAACTAGACAATGCCTCATGCCAAAGTTTAAAACTCTAGGCCTTGTAGTTTCAGACAAAAAGATTTTTAAAGATTTTATTATATACTGCTATGTAAAATTTGTGACCCCTCTTGCATGGCCAATAGTGACCCCAGGGACAATATTTGAACAGTCTTGGTAGAGGTACACTAGACAATGCTTCATGCCAAATTTTAAAACTCTAGTACTTGTGGTTTGAGACAAGAAGATTTCTAAAGGTTTTTTATATTGCTATCAAAATCTTGTGACACCTCATGCGAGGCCAATAGTGACCCCAGGGACATTATTTGAACAAACTTGGTAGAGGTCCACTAGGCAATGCTTCATGCCAAATTTTAAAACTCCAGACCTCGTGGTTTAAGACAAGAAGATTTTTGAAGATTTTCTTCTATATTGCTATGTAAAACTTGTGGCCCATTGGACGGGGTAATAGTGACCCAAGGGACATTATTTGAACAAACTGGGTAGAGGTCAATTAGACACCTCTGGGCTTAGCAGTTTTAGACATGAAGATTTTTTAAAGTTTTTCATTCTTGTTGCCATAGCAACCAGAGTTCTTCAAGGAATGGAATTCTTTTAACAACTTTGGTAAAGCTTCATACAAGGAACATTCATGTAAAGTTTTATCATCTATCACCTGGTGGTTAAGGAGGAGATTTTTAAAATAAAAAGTTGATGATGCACAATGCACAACGGACACAGGGCGATTGCAAAAGCTCACCATGAGCACAAAGTGATCCTTGTCTTGATATAAACTGTGTAATTCCTGTTGAAATGTGTAATCTAAAGAAATATTTTGTTACAAGGAAAAACAAGTACAAGGTGAAGGTGTCATTTATCAAGCCAACATGTGGTGAGTCCATTGCATACATGCTCAGCCTCTAGCCAACTACAATAATGCTCCGTATCATTCACCAAAGATTGGATGAGAGAGATATTATTTCCTGTAAAGCCTTTAGCTTTTGCATGTTCACCTCAGCATCTTCAAAGAGATGGTAACAAAATTAAGATATTGCAGTATGTAAAACTAGTAAACAAAACAAATTAGTTTATTTTGCAACCCACATTGAGAATATCAGCATCTCACTATCACAATATCAACAACAAAATTTATCAATGCTTCATTCACAACAGATTAGATAAACAGACCAAAATCAATTTTATTAACCATCCAATCAGTAATCTAGCCACAATTCAATTCCCTGAATGTCCAGTTTTCTTTGGCTATAAAAATCCATGATTGTACAATAAGCATCAAATTTAATGTCTATGATCATTGATGAAATTTAATTTTGTTAAAAATATCATCCGACTTCCTGTCTGCTGTCTTCAAAATGATTACCCCTAAAAGCTACTGATGTGGCTGTTGATTGTGAGGACTGTGCTTTGAAAACAAACTTATCAATACCTGATCTGAACAACATTCAGCCATCTTGCCATCATGCTTGTAACAACTGCCTTGTAATGTAACATAAGATAATTAAAGTAGTCTCAAATTTTTAGTTATATCAACAAAATGTAATAGAGTATGATAAGCACATATGATTTCATTCTGGAAGTGTTCCAGATTTAAATAAGAACTATCACCTTTCTCATTCTGAGTAGTTTTCAAAAGATTTGGAAAGTCAATATATCTGTGTTACATACACAGTGACATTATAACAGGGATCAAGACAGTTTTTTTTAAAGTTCTTTGAATATAAAATTAGTGAGAACAGCATCTGACAGACATGCTATGTATACATGCGGAAGCCAAAGGCTTTAAATAGAGGAAGTAATGTTGTGACATAACTGCACAGAACAAACTTTTAAATGTAAACTTCCAAGCAAATCAATACATTAAAGAAAACCAGCTTACAGAAGCTTTAAAATCCATCAAATTTTATTTCTTTGCCAGATATTGCATGTCAGCAGCTATTAAAGTGAAGAAAACAATCCAGTTTAAACCTGTCAGGCCAGTATTCCATGTTTCTGAATCCATGTCTGCTGTGTATCTGTATATACTTCCACCTGACTTTTACAGACATTAGGAGAAAGAAATTTGAATATGGAACTTTTTAGCACAAGTCTGAAAATGCATCTAACTCTGGCTAGATTTATAGTGCAGGTATTTTCAGAAAACTTAAATAATAAAGCCGTTTATGGTAGTAATTTTATACATAGGGGATTGCACATGCCAAGACTTTTCAAACAACAATTTATTCATATGTTAAATCAGCAGTATACATGGCATTTCCCTACATAAATTACCCACTCATTTTGCTCTTATTAAGCAGTGTAGGACACCTTACACTTACTCAGAAGTATTTAATACCAAATCCTACAATATAACAGTAATGCAATGTCAGGACATTTTATCGGTAACTTCTTTTGTTCCAGACACATGCCAAAATGTACATTACTAATGTGAGAAAACATTCCTGCAGCTGGACTAAAACTTACCTAACAGACCCCATCTATAGTCCTGTTAAAAAAATGAAGTAGAAAAATTAACACTTACACTGATTTGAAGTAGAGGGATTATTAAGAAAGCAGACTGTGTGTGCCTCGGCATGAACGTTCGCCTTCTATTCAGACGATAGTCTTTCAGGGCTTTAAACGCTTTGATTTTCTCCCACTTTGAGGAAATAGCTGAGTAATTGTAAAGTTAAAAGTTTGAGATCACTATCTTAACAGTCTTCTTGAGATATTGTTGTCTACTTAATGTTCTTTTAAGTACATTTTACAACACGCTAATTGAGTAAGGCCATATGTGATCAGGGAAATTTCCTCTGCTTTTGTGTAACATATGGCCATCAAACATGCCTCAAGTATAATCGCCAATGAATGCTTTATCAAAAACTTTCTCTTTTCTAACAACAAGAATCATTACTGAAATTTTATTCACTTCTCAAAACAATTTTATCTGCGTCATGAATGCTCCAAAATTAAAATTTGTATTGATGAAATTTCTAAGAAACAACATATGCATTGCCAGTGTACATGTAATCATTAAAATTCAAATGGCTATACTATGAAACTAATTCAATGTATTCAATTCTTTGTCTTTTTACTGGTTTTGACAACATTATGTTTAACTGACATACTAAGATAAAATTTGTATCATTTTGCACAAACTACTGTTCAATTCTGTGATTATCCGTCGACAAAATCATCATCTTTACCTGTGTCCTAATACCCATAGTGTTTATACAGTAAGTACTGTGACGAATGATGATGTTTACACAGTAAGTACTGTGACTGAGACAGATGAAGATGTTTACACAGTAAGTACTGTGACTGAGACAGATGATGATGTTTACACAGTAAGTACTGTGACTGAGACAGATGAAGATGTTTACACAGTAAGTACTGTGACTGAGACGGATGATGATGTTTACACAGTAAGTACTGTGACTGAGACGGATGATGATGTTTACACAGTAAGTACTGTGACTGAGACGGATGATGATGTTTACACAGTAAGTACTGTGACTGAGACAGATGATGATGTTTACACAGTAAGTACTGTGACTGAGACGGATGATGATGTTTACACAGTAAGTACTGTGACTGAGACAGATGAAGATGTTTACACAGTAAGTACTGTGACTGAGACAGATGATGATGTTTACACAGTAAGTACTGTGACTGAGACAGATGATGATGTTTACACAGTCAGTACTGTGACTGATGATGATGTTTACACAGTAAGTACTGTGACAGAGACAGATGATGATGTTTACACAGTCAGGACTGTGACTGATGATGATGTTTACACAGTAAGTACTGTGACTGAGACAGATAATGACGTTTACACAGTAAGTACTGTGATTGAGGCAGATAAAGATGTTTACAGTAAGAACTGAAGATGTTTACACTGAGACAGATGATGATGTTTACACAGTAAGTACTGTGACTGAGACAGATGATGATGTTTACACAGTAAGAACTGTGACTGAGACGGATGATGATGTTTACACAGTAAGAACTGTGGCTGAGATGGATGAAGATGTTTACACATTAAGTACTGTGACTGAGACAGATGGAGAGGTTTATAAAGTAAGTACTGTGACTGAGACAGATTATAATGTTTACACAGTAAGTACTGTGACTGATACATATAAAGATGTTTACACTGTAATTACTGTGCCACAGTAAGCACTGTGACTGAGGCAGATAAAGATGTTTACAGTAAGTACTGTGACTGAGGCAGATAAAGATGTTTACACTGTAAGTACTGTGACTGAGGCAGATAAAGATGTTTACAGTAAGTAATGTGACTGAGACAGATTATAATGTTTACACAGTAAGTACTGTGACTGAGGCAGATAAAGATGTTAACTGTAAGTACTGTGACTGAGGCAGATAAAGATGTTTACAGTAAGCACTGTGACTGAGGCAGATAAAGATGTTTACAGTAAGTACCGTGACTGAGGCAGATAAAGATGTTTACACTGTAAGTACTGTGGCTGAGACAGATAAAGATGTTTTCAGTAAGTACTGTGACTGAGACAGATAAAGATGTTTACAGTAAGAACTGTGACTGAGATAGATTATAATGTTTACACAGTAAGTACTGTGGCTGAGGCAGATAAAGATGTTTACACAGTAAGTACTGTGGCTATGACAGATGAAGATGTTTACAGTAAGTACTGTGGCTGAGGCAGATAAAGATGTTTACACTGTAAGTACTGTGGCTAAGACAGATGAAGATGTTTACAGTAAGTACTGTGACTGAGACAGATAAAGATGTTTACAGTAAGTACTGTGACTGAGACAGATAAAGATGTTTACACTGTAAGTACTATGGCTGAGACAGATAAAGATGTTTACACTGTAAGTACTGTGGCTAAGACAGATAAAGATGTTTACACTGTAAGTACTGTGGCTAAGACAGATGAAGATGTTTACAGTAAGTACTGTGTCTGAAAAAATGAACTTTTACATATTAAGTACTGTGACTGAAACACATGAAGATGTTTTACATATTAAGAAATGTGACTATGACACATGAAGATGTTTTCACGCTAAGAACCGTGACTGAGACAGAAGATGATGTTTACACAGTTAGTACCATGACTGAGACAGATGATGATGTTTACACAGTTAGTACTGTGACTGAGACAGATGGTGATGTTTACAAAGTAAGTATTGTGACAGAGACATATGATGATGTTTACACAGTTAGTACCATGACTGAGATGTTTACACAGTTAGTACCATGACTGAGACAGATGATGATTTTTACAAATTAAGTACCATGACTGAGATGTTTACACATTAAGTACCATGACTGAGACAAATGATGATTTTCACACAGTAAGTACTTTGACTGACACAGATGTAAATGTTTTCACAGTAAGCACTGTGACTGAGACAGATGATGATGTTAATAATTTGGATTAACCCCTCATTTTCCTATAACATAGCACAAACCCCCCAATTGTAGATGACAGAAACAAGCCCAAGTTATTATTATTTTTTTTTTTGGACAGATAACATAAAAAATCACACTTATATTATCACCCAGTCAATAGATTAAGACAGTCTCAACTGTGTGGCCATTCTGTTAACATAATTATACAGGCCTGAAATAATAATGGTTGTAGAGTACTACACATGCAACACAATATAACTTTAGTTGTTCCTGAATAATCTTCCCATGTTGTCTTGGAGCAATTTGCTATCAGAGGTGATTCACTTTTGATATATTTACTTTGATGACAACTTCAGTCTTTTAAACTGCCAGCTGGACAATTTTACAGATAATAATCTATGCTTTGTCACTGTACAAGGAGAGACCTGTAATTAACACAAACTATTTAAGTAATTACTGGAAATGTCGGTTTTGAAATGTCAACAAATCTCAACAAAAGATCTAACAAGGTAATTTATGTAGACTGTATCTGAAAAAAAAGACATAAGCAATTATTCCTCTGAATTTCACATTGGTAAATTATAATTTCCCATACCATTTAAAAGGTGACTAATATTATGCAAAGAGAAAGTTTAAAGTACCAATTTAGTTTGCACAATAATAATAAACAGTAAAAGCAATGTTTGTGTTCATAAATATGTTATGTAACATGATACAGTGACATAAATGTTACATGTCCAGTAATCTTGAAAAATCTGCCACCCTTATTTTACCACTGGATCTTATAGTTTTGTTCTTACTGCATTTGAAAAAATAATTTGTAGCACCATACATTTAGGAAATAGATTTTAAGTTTGAGTGATATACCGTCTTATATATCACGGTGTCAAGTTCAGATGCGTAGTAATTTAATCACGAAGGCCTTAGACCTGAGTGATTAAATAATTACGCATTTGAACGAGAAACCGTGATATATACGACGGTAGATCACGAAAATGTTAAAATCTATTTCCATTCTAACAAGTACGTATATTTATAAGGGATGTAAGTATGTGCACTATTTAACAGTGGCATTCTCAGTGACGTCAGCGGGCGCGCGCTTGTATTCTGCGTGCAATACTGCCTGATATATCACGCTCAATTCCTTCTTTGTTTATTGTCGGCAAATTGCGGATAGTGTTAGAATGTAGAATATGTCGTTATGGCTTATCACTGATCTAGCCTTGTGTCAGAAAGACCTTTCACCAGCTATCCAGTTGTAACTGCTGTCTTTTAGCACTTCCATCATTTTGATTTACAAAAGATTTTTACTTTTGTTTTTTTTTCAAATATTGTATTCATTTGTTTGTCCAATCATTTGTTCTATTATTCATTCATTCATTCATTCATTCATTCATGCAGTCATGCATTCGTTTTCTCCTGGCCTTTTCTTTCCTTTAAAGGATTAGAGGGCTTATGTCTTTCACAATGTCTCAATTTTTCCAATCAATCATTTTTTACGTATCTCCCTATAAGAGCTCACTAAAACAGAATTTTTCATCTTCCATGATCACATGCTGATCTTAATATAAACAGCCATATTAAAAAGACATAAAGACCCCAATAATCACTAAACTTCTGGACCTAAGTACCTTGTCCTCTCAGTACCTTATCAACAGTCAATATTCATGTGTGAACATAGTAAGAATACTTTATGGGGTAAATGTGAAAATTTTCTATCTGCTTCTCTATTTCATAGCCCTTAGAACGTTTTGCTTTCATCCACTGATTTTAGTACTTAAAATTAACCTACAAATAAAAAAAAACTTAGGCAAGATAACTCTGAACTAAAGGCACTGATAGGATTTGTTTTAAGGGTGGGGAAATAGTTGTATATAAATTGTGTATTTTTGTCAGTTATAGTTCAATAGTCAATCATACAATCAATCTAGAAGTAAGACAGTCATGTCAATCTGTTAGGCAAGTCAATCAATCACACTGATGAATCAATCAAGTCAAATCAATTGATCAAATCAAATCAAATCCATTGATCCATCAGTTTTGTTGCAGATCATTTTGCAGAGAGATTATTGTTTTAAAAGTTTATCTGGAAATCAATGTGTACAAGAGGCTCTTCTATATATTTCCTATACTTTACATTAATGCAGTCATATATATCAAGATAGATAATGCTACTTACAGAACATGTTCATTGAATTTATGTTAAATATAGATTTTACAAAATACTCTCATTTTTTGACAGGGTTGCTTGCAACCACTTAGCAGTAATATGGCCTCTAGTCACACTCCATGGATATAAATACCCGGTAGTAATAAATTCAGGGCAGAGTATGGGCATCACTTGAGATTGTTCCTCTAAACAATGTAGTTCCTGAATTGCATTTTGTTTGTGACCAAAAGAGAAAGTGAAAACCAGTTTGTTTAATGTATCTGTAGGAAAATATGTGTGAAGGTATGACTTGTGTAACTTGAAGGTACTGGCCGAAAAAGATAGGGACATTCAAATTCCCATCAGAGGCAGGCACTTTTGTTTGTTCATGGTATTTGACTTGTCAGTCAATTTGCTGAATAACAGTCAGAAGCCATCCTAAAAAACACCACAAAACACACACTAAGACTGCAAACACATATATAGACATTCAACGGATATGTTAGGTGCTTTATTTTTTTGTTAACGAAGCACAGTTTTGTTAAGTATAGTTTTAAAGGATGTTTGATTTCACATTTGCTTTTTACAATTTTACAGTGTTGTCTATGTCGTTATGTTAAAAAAACATGATGGGCCTCAATTTGAACGACTTCTTGTTTTCAGATTGTGACACTAGTCTTTAAAGCGACTGACTCACAGATGGGTCGACAATGAAAAAAAAGAAAATACTTATACATCTGGAAATTCTAGCTGTAATTGTGAAGAACATATCTAAACTATGTTACTGACTCATTTTTTGATACAGAAAAACATCAAAATATAAAGTTTTACACATTTTTGTCGGTAAAAAATTTTCCCTTTTAGTCAAGGCATAGATACTTTAGTTTTAAGATTAATTTTGAAGATATTAGAGAACTTGTCTCTGTGACTCATTGGTGTAGATCGTCGCTCTCAATTTTACTGACTGAAAGGTCAACCGTTCGAATCCTGGGTGAGTCAAAACTTATTTTTTTCAGTTTTCATGGTGCACAGAAGCATAATAATATGTTTTTTTCCATAGTATATTAACTTCTCTTAAATTTTAAAGAATTTTTTTTATGTTTATTTCAATGATCTCTTCCCAAGTTTACATGTAGGATACAGAACTCAATTCTTTGTCAGAATGGTGAATATTTCTTCATAAACAAAAACGACATCACTGTGTCCCACTTTTATCCTGTTCTTTCATAGTTATCAGTGCTTTGATTTATCTAAGTATACATAATATTGAACAGCTTTGGTACACTGCAAGTAGGTGAAAACTGTAGCTAGAAGAGAAGATTAAAGCATTATACTGACCATTGGTGTGAGGGTGTACTGGGACTTACTGTTAATATATGGTGTCTGGGTGTGGAGTTTTATCATATAGTATATCTTACCAGTATAACTTTACATGCCACATACTGTTTTCATCAATCTTAGACCATCAACTGAAGACTATGTCCTACTAGTGAATAAGGGTGCAAACTGAAAAGTTGAATGCAGTAAGCATATCTAAGGGTCAAATATTGTATGCAGGAAAATGTATCATTCAGGTTTTTGAAGTGTAGATCAGCTTACTGAGCTCCAAAGCCACTGTATTATTTGAGAACTTGGCTTGGTTTTGTGTAGAAACCCTTTGGCTGCTTTACCAATCTGTACATGAAACACATTAAAGATACTAATACAAGATACTACCTCTAAATGCTGTGGAATCACAGTGCTATAATACCAAATGCAAAATTAATGAATACCTGGCAAGATCTGTACGTGTTCACTATGAAATTGTTTTTAATGGTAAGAATAGTTTTTTGAGCAGCTAATACATCAGTGCCTGCTGCACTTTGATTTTTGCAACCTTTCATTATTCAATGATTAATTAGTTGTCAGTTGTTGTAAGGAAGGTTTTAGTGACTTGAAATTCAAACAACAGGATCTTTAAAGCTCAAAGAAAAATATGTTTTATTAATTTCCTGAAATCACTTCCTGTTACTTTTAAACATATGGATATGAACAGTAATCTTTGTATATTATGCTCTACACAAGGAAAGACTGATAAATACTGGTAAAAAGGAAGATAAATAATAACTGTGATGTTATTTCAAGTACACTTTCATTCAGCTGACAATATGCAGATTTGTTTTTACAAGCCTTTAGTGACTGAAGGAATATGTTATGGAATTGAGGAGTTGACAGGAAATTACTGACTTTGTCAGAGTTATTTCCCAAATTGACTGGACTCAATGCACTGAGCCCCAAACAATAGGATCAAGCTGTGGTTATCTACTAAACAAGCATCTGTTAGATTGACCTTTGACCTTGTGGGCCCTAAAAAATAAGTTTCATCTACTCATACTGCCCAACCATCCTTTAAAGGCTGAAGTTCCAGGGAGCAGTAATTCCTGAGTTTTCTAATCGGAAACCATTTTCAAACTGGCAGGTCCCTATGAGATCGACTTCTGACTCAGTGGTCCCAAAAATGTTAGAGCTCATCCACAAAAAACAACCAACCTACCCACCTAATATCAAGTCTTTTTGTGTCTATGCATTCCCTAGTTATCAATAAAAAACCATCTGATTGGACAGACAAACAAAGCAATATAGTCCCTCTTCTTTGAAAGGAGGTAGGTGCGGGGACTAAAAAGATAAACAAAAACAAAAACAAAACATTCCTTTCAAAAGATCTACAGAATAAATTACAAAATAACAATACCTATTAAACTTGTCAAGTTGAAATGTACTCTGTAACATTATTATATTTATTTATAAAACCATTATATAAGCCCCAAGTGCCATTGTTAGAAAACTACAGCAAATTACAGCAATAAAGAGACATCCTGCAAGTGAATACAATACCTCCATTTTAATCAATGCCTCCATGACATGAACACAGATAAAACTGGATTTAATAAAATTAGTTTGAATTTCTTCTTTTAAGATGCATATTGTCTGCTGTTGCTGACCTTTTTTCTCTATAACCATTACAAGCACCGGCTGCCCATCTGACAGCTGTCTGCAAAACAAAGAACCATCAAGTACATGGAAGAGGCAAGAAGGTGATGAAAGTGATGAACGTGATGAAGTCAAATGTTTAAAACCAGCTGGACAAGAGCAGGACACATCAAACTTCCAGCTCAACAGGCATATCATATTCTGTAAACATCTACCAAGGGAACAAAAAAAGCAATCAGAATTTCATTTTAAACAAAAATTTTATTCATTAAGAGTTTCATTTCAAGTATAACCAACGTGTAACAAACTGATAATTTTCTCACAAAATTGTTGTGTTTATGTTATTACAGCCTTATACAAAAAATAAAGCTGAAGTTTTAATTAGATAATAAAATCTGAAATAGTAAATACACACAGCAATGAATTCCCACCAGCCCTCTAAAATAGAAAATGCTGTTTACAATTACAACTTACGTGACAAGAATATTTACTTTTGCATTTAAATATTCTTGTTTGTTATAAAATATGGTGACAATACAAATTGCACTACCTGACAATACTTTATGACTGAATAAATCAACCAACGCTTATTAGGCTGATTGTTACTTTAAAAACGTCAAGCATAAAAAACGTATCTGATTTAAATAGCAATTACGATCAAATTCTCACTTTTTGGGTAATTGCAGGGACACAGATTTATCTTTATAGTGACTCAACATAAAATTAAAGTTTCCTCAAAGCAAAATGCAATAACAGTTTAACAAGTCACCCTAGACTTTAAATACCACTTTTCCAAATAATTAACTAGTTGCAAACATCTCCCTGTTCTTCAAATAGGGTATAATTTTCTCTATTTTCGATTATTTTGTGTGTGCTTTTATCCCTTTTATAACACAATATAAATGTAGATTATTTGTACAGGGTCAACATCTGAATATAAAGTAGAGTTTTTCTACCAAAATTATTGAAATCATTTGGCAAAAGTCTTAAGCCGAATATAATCAGTAACAAGACCTTTCTGCATAAAAATACAAAGGCCTATAAAACGAATGATATACCTGTGGAGACCATACAACTGGTATTTAAAGATCCATCACAAAATTCAGAGTTTGGGAGCGGATCAGTTGTCCATTGGTAACGGACTAGACTGGTAACCTAGGGGTCCTGAGATTGATTCCCCACTCCTCCACTAACATTACTAATTGTCTTTCGAATGGGTTGATTAACCGAGGTCCCATTATCAGTGCTGTACACTGAGCATGCAAAAGAACTAGGGGTGTCTCTGGAATGGGATGCCTTCTGTACCTTGCACTATCCCCCAAAACATAAAATAACTAATCTCTGCAGATGGCTTAATTCAGTTATATGGGCAACTGGTACCCATGATAAATAAACTCAAATAGATAAAGAGATTCAGAGTACATGGATTCAAGCCAGTGCATACACTGCTAATGGGACTTGTTTAGCATAAAAGCTCTTCTCTTTCCAAATTTTAACCTAAAATAATTATAAAACCAATGAAAACCTTTTTAACCACAAAAGCAAAACAAAACAACACCTTACCTAATATCTTGGAAGACATTTTTTTGTAAGCAAAATGTACTTGTCACTGCATCTTTAAAAATAACAAGAAATCGGTAGAACCGATGGATGCTCCCAGAATAAATGCCAATTCCAAAAGGGCTATTGTTTAATATGTATTTTTTTTTTAGTATGAAAAATAACAAAGGGCAATAACTCCTAAATTATGCAAAATAGAGTTACGGTTCTTGCTTGCTGCACTTCTTGTCATAGACATCTATCTACCAATAAAGTTTCATGTTAATATCTCTTATACTTTGTGAGATATGCCCCGGACAAAAAATAAGCATGAGAAATTTCAAAAGGCAATAACTCAAAAATTAATAAGGCAAGAGTTATGGTTCTTGTGCATTGCACTGCTCATCAATGAGATCTATCTACTTATAAAGTTTCAAGTTGATAACTCTTATACTATGTGAGATATGCCCCGGACAAAAAATAAGTATGAGAAATTTCAAAGGGCAATAACTAAAAAATTAATAAAGCAAGAGTTATGGTTCTTGTGCACTGCACTGCTCCTTAATAAGATCTAACTACCTATGAAGTTTGGTCTTGATATCTCTTATAGTTTTTGTGTAATGCTTTGGACAAAATTATGACAGACGGATGGGACGGACAAAGCGGCAACTATATGCTCGCCCTTCGGGGAGCATAAAAATGTAATATGATATTCTACCAACTATTATACTATTTCAAACTGTCACTTACAATGTTATCTTGAAACAGAATGTTTTTGAAAATTTATATTTCTTCCAAATACATGTTTCTCAAATATAAAAAAAACAACATTTTCATGGGGTCAAATGGTTATAAAAGGAAATGGTTATAAAAAAAATGCTTTTGGAACAAAAATAAATTCATGTTAATTAATTTTAAAATTTTACAAGAGAGCCCCTGTGACCTTGACCTTTGAAAATATGAAATATTTCATTTACTTAAACTTACTTAAGATTTCCTTTATGCCACACAACATCATGGTGTTGGTTTTGATATCTAACCCTCACAGGTTAAGAGTTTGAATCCAATCTATACTTCAAATCATTCCATGGATGAAAGCACTCAGGGGCCAGAACTCCAGCTTTATAAGAGATTTGTCTTCATCTACAAATGAAATCCAAAAAAACCCTGAACAGATGTGAAAAAAAAACACTTTCAAAATTGACTGAACCCCTTTCCCAACTTTACCAATTTCCACTGATACAATAAGGTAAAATAGTTTTATCAAACTCAAGTAGTAAAAATAAAATGTCACAAAACTTTGCTTTAATTATTCTACTTCAGTTTTCCTGTCTATGGTACCATTTGCCCTTGATGACCTGAATACCCCAAGAAGGTGTTAGATGCTTGCTCTCGACAAGCTCAGTGTATTGCACTGATATAACATAGTGAGTCCTCGGATCTGAGAGACCAACATTAGTGGTAATATGGAGGAGCAGGCAATCAAATTTGCCAACCCTGGACAGCCTAAAACTACTACTCCACAGATTCACTCCTAAATACCAAAGGGCATGTTTTGTAAAGACAATGATTTTAAACTATTGTTTATATGATTTGCTTCACATATATCTATTGAAAACTATGAACATGAACACCCAGTGTCTGATAACAGATTTATTGATTTTTTGTGCAACCATAAAAATTCTGGTACAGGAGAATAAAATGCTGGTTACCCTCATCAAGTGTCATAAAATGTAATATCAGTAATCAAAACAGTGTCATAAATGTCACAGAAAACAGACAGCAAACATAAATCACATGAATAATAGAGTAGTGCTCACAATTTAAAGGTATAATCAACAATCTCATGAGACACCCACAGTCCTGTGCATGCAAATATAGGAATGATATGTCATGAATTATGCATTTATGTCATGATTATAAGTAATAATACCAAAAACAATACACTGTAAGAAAACGAGCACAATGACTGTGGTTCCATTTATCACAGCGAATTGCTACGGAATATTTGTGGAACGATGGGTTCTAAAAGTTCATTAGTTTTCCGCAATGAAGTTTAATGCAAATCTTGCAGCTACTTTTTAGTTTATTTCATACAATCAAGATTAACTAATTTAATTCAGCACAAAAACAGTCATTTTGATGAATAATTTTCTATTTAAAAGAAAAAAACCTTCTCTATGCAAGAACACTGTAATGGAATAGCTGCTAACCTGAATCAAGCTACTGGGTTTAAAAAGACCTTTGAATACATATACATTTGGTGTTACGATTCATATATACAAATAAACAAAAGTGGTATACTGAAACTTTTATGTTACTGCTAATTGACCTTGACCTTTACCTAATGACCTGAACTAAAGAATACTGGAAGTGTAGATATTATATTTATCAGCAACTACCATCAGGGGAATAATCATCAAATAGTCAAAAATCAAACAGTTCATCCAATAGTTGAATATAACTTTTTAATAAGAAGTGAAAAATGTTCCTTCTGATAAGGTCATGATTACATGACCTTTGACCTAAAATCAAATTTGGAATCAGACATTACTATCTGTCTGTATCTGTAAAATAAATCTGCTATCCAGGCTATCTATTTATCTTCAATACTAAGTTCAACTTACCAGCACCATAGTTTAGTCATTTTAGATAGCTGGGGATAGTGCAAGATACAGAAAGCATGCCTGGTTCTTTCCCATGCACAGTGTAGAGTACAGCAATCTTGGTTTAAAGTCTTATCAATAAAAGAAAAACAATGTGATGAGTTTATATTAGTGGAGGAGCTGCTGATCAAAATCAAGACCCCTGGATTACATGTCAAACCCATTACCACTAGACCACTGATCTACCCCTGGATTACATGTCAAACCCATTACCACTAGACCACTAGTCTGCCCCTGGATTACATGTCAAACCCATTACCACTAGACCACTAATCTGCCCCTTGATTACATGTCAAACCCATTACCACTAGACCACTAATCTGCCCCTAATATTGTAGACTCAGTTCCTGTTGAGCTAAACAGCTAGCTTGCATCCAAATAATTATGTCATAAAACTTTAATAATAGTAAAGAACATGAAAAACACTTTAACCATCACAATATTTATTTCTCTGTCAATTCAAAAAAAAATTGCAATTTTTATTTTGTTTCATTAAGGAATCAATGCAGCCATGCAAACATTGAGTCATGAATTCACAAAAAAAAGGACAATCATGCAAGCATTGAGTCACAAATTTACAAAGTAGGACAATCATGCAAGCATTGAGTCACAAATTTACAAAGTAGGACAATCATGCAAGCATTGAAAATGAGTCAGTGTTATTTCATAACAATATGGGATAACTTAATAATAATCATAGGAGGATCTTAAGTATTAGGCTCCAATTCTGACTTTTCTCATTTTCTAATCCTGTTTCAAAATCCATTCTAAAGTTCCATAAGATGTCCCAATTTTATCAGCCATTTCATGCACTGTCATCTGTCTATCACTGTTGACAACAGATCTCATGTTGTCAATCAAATTATGATGCACTGTGGGTCTACCATGACATTCATCCACTACTATTGAAACCACCCCTCCTTAAATCTCTGGTGCCATTTAAATACAAGTTCTTTACTGCACTTCAACCCTGATTTCTCAATCATTTGAAATGTTTGTGTCAAAGTGTGTCCAAGATCTTTACAGAAGTTGATCACTGATCGAATTTCCAGTTTAGATGTTGTCATCATTTCTCTCTCTCTTCAGTTTTGCCTCTCTCAGTATAAATGCTGCATCTCTGAAACAACTTTCAAACAGCATACACAAAATGACATCACGACGTCATAGTACCGACATGCAAAATTCTTTCAAACAGAAATTGAAGAAAACTCAATTTGTCTACCAGATACTTAAGAATTAATAAACGCTCCCCCCACCCCCGAGCTTCAGTGTTCATGGGTTGCTATGATAACGTCATTTCAAATCGTTGGATATAATATGGTAATACTAGTAACTATTATATGCTCAAAAGGAACAAAACTAAATTACTAGTGAACTGCAGACTGAATGGATTATTCTGATTGAAGTTACAGGTCCACTGTACAAATACCAACCCTCGAATATTTTTGTTTTATACATGATATTTCTGTACTGGAAAAATGCAATGCCTCAGAAAATCCCATCATGTTCAGCCTGTAGATAGCACAACATTGTAAGACACAAAAGAGTAATTAAGTCTTCAGTAACATCTATCTGACTGAAAAAAATGCAATGCATCAGATCAGACATCCTACAATGTACTCTGTGTAGGATTGAAATCATGCAGAGAAAACAAAGTTATAGAAATACTCTACTTACCCAGTGTGACTTTTCCATTGACCCAAGGTTTCTAACAACAGTACTCAGTGGTTCACTATACCATATAAGTGGGGCAAAAGAAGACAAAATATATATATAGTTGTAAGAATTTGCCTGCTGTAATCTGTAACCCAACCCTGCTCTGGCTGTACAGTCTGTAAAGGACAAAAGCAGTTTTACATGTAATTACCTAAAGGCTTGTATGAAAAGGGGCATTTCACTTAATTGCAAGAAGCGCCGCAATGCGACGAAAACCAGGTTTTCAACGACCAAGTATTGATGTGACAGGAATTAGGAAGAAATATGGCAGTGAAGTAAAAATGGTGCTGTTATTTTGGTACCAACACAGAAAGTTGGTTTCAGTAGTTCAAAATAAAAATAAATCAGATACCTGAGTAGCAATGCCAGGCTGTATTTTCATGTAAGCTACACACATGCCAAGTTGAGTATCAATAGGTCAAAGTGTGCTGAAGTTATTGAGTAGAAGCTGAAAATTCTATTGTAAGCAAGTGACCTTGACCTTGCTCCCAGATATCATAATAGCAATCCCAAGCTGCATCTTAATATAAGCTACCCACACAGCAAGTTTGGTGTCAACAGGTCAACGCAAACTCAAGTTATTACGTGAAAACTGAATTTCTTTTTTAAAGCAACAGTGACCTTGACCTTGTTCACAGACACCTGGGTAGCAATGCCAAGTTGCATCTTGATATCAGCTACCCAAATACTAAATTTGGTGTCAATAGGTCTAAGCAAACTAAAGTTATTGAGCGGAAACTTAATTTCTTTTTTTAGCAACAGTGACCTTGACCTTGACCACAGACACCTGGGTAGCAATCCCAAGCTGCCTCTTAATATAAGCTACCAATATACCAAGTTTAGCATCAATAGACCAAAGCAAACTAAAGTTATTGAGCAGAAACTGAATTTCTATTTTTAGCAACAGTGACCTTGACCTTGATCACAGACACCTGGGTAGCAATCCCAAGCTGCCTCTTGATACAATCTACTAATATACCAAGTTTGGGGTCAATAGGTCAAAGCAAACTAAAGTTATTGAGCAGAAACTGAATTTCTGTTTTTAGCAAGTGACCTTTACCTTGATCACAGACACCTGGGCAGCAACCCCAAGCTGCCTCTTGATATAAGCTACTCATATACTAAGTTTGGGGTCAATAAGTCAAAGCAAACTCAAGTTATTGAGCGGAAACTGAATTTCTATTTTTAGCAACAGTGACCTTGACCTTGATCACAGACACCTGGGTAGCAATCCCAAGCTGCCTCTTGATATAAGCTACCCATACACCAAGTTTGGCATCAATAGACCAAGGTAAACTCAAGTTATTGAGCGGAAACCAAAAGTTGACTCCCACCCCCCGCCGACTTCAGCATTACAATAACCAGGTTTTCATTGAAAACTTGGTTAAAAATTAAATTATCCAGAGACCCTACATTAAAGATCAACAACAGGCATCAACCTCTTTAGAGGTTCATATCTGAAGTAAATTTACCTGCATCCAAGCAACAGTAATGAGGACTTGTCCAGAGGCAACCTTATGTTTGAAAATCATTGTAACTGTCTGTTGACTGTTAAATTAACCACACACATCTAAAAACCCATAAAAAAGAAATTTTCAAGGTGAAAAGTCAGGACCTTTGTTAAAAACATTGTCATTTTTCACTGCTGTGATCACAAGTGTTACCAAGTTTTTTAGGCTGAGGACATTAGCTTTCCTGTTGTTATCTGTTTTTTCACTGATGGACTTTGTGAGAATAGCTCACATTTACCAATGTCACTTTCTCCATAGCCTAAAGGTTAAGGTTCAGAAAGTCTCATCTGGGGCTTGTTCTCATGAGGTTGGTTTGTATGCTTGCATCTTGTTAAAGAATGGTTACAGAATACCCATCTGGCTATTGGAATATAGGATAAATAAATGTGTATACAATACCACAGGTGTCTCATAAGCCCTTGAGGCTGGCCTTTTCAGTAGAGGTGACACTGGAATAAACAGAAGCACTTTACTTACTTAACTTTGATCACTTAAAGCACTGAAGTTTGTCTCTTCCTCAAAATGACATGCTTGGCAGAGACTTTTGTATCAAAATGTTATTGACAAAGATCTATATGTTAGACTGTATTCAGGAAAAGAGCAGAATTAAAGCTGTTTTGTAGGAATGAATTATTCAACAATTAGCTACTTTGTTTACAGGATTGATTGAAAATAGCTTATTCAACTATTAAGAGAGATCGCTTTTGCATCACTAACTCCAGAATGGACAACACTTGATAGAGAAGCCAGTAACTGTTATAACTTTTACCTTCTAACAGCTTGGTGGGCAGCTGAGTGCTGTAAGGTTTCACTTTCTTTACACATGAACAAACTTGGTTATGGCTGGAATATATACTTGTGACCCTTGATCTGCTTGCTCAAAATTAATGCCAAACAACTGTATGTCATTTAAAGGTCTTTGCACAGTAAAATGATGTCCTACTTAGAGAAACTGTACTTCACATGAAGCTTGATGTCATCCTAGCCTGAGCTATTGAGGTCTACTTTAGCCATCAAATACAACCTTGATAGTTTCATCCAGGAGGCTGAACAATACAAATCAAGGTCTTTAGATAAAGTTCTTTAAGTGCTATCCAATAAAAAAATAGGGCAAAAGGAGAAAAATTCAAACAAAGACTTTCCAACCTTTTGTGAAAGGAGAGGAAGAGAATTGAAAAGCATTGTATTATTTTCTGAGCTACTGGCCATGAATAAATGGATGGAAAATAAATCTCTAGTGTTTGATCAGTCGATTTTATTACCTGGTAAAGCAAGCATAATAACATGGTAAAATTTTTCTCTTCAGTTTTAATAGGGAAGATTAATGTAGCATTTGTACACTATTTACTTTTTCTTATATTTTCTAACTAAAAATTCAAACTTTAAGTTTCAATGAAAGTACATGAACATAAAAGGTGAAATAGAAGATGCTACAGAATAAGTTATTCAAAATGAATCGTTCATAACTGACTGCAATCTGGAAAGATGGAACAAGATGTTGCTTAATTATCGAAGCCAGACTATGAGACTGTCAAAGTGTGACCGCTAGCCACTTAACCTGATATGCTAATGATTTTCAGCTTATAAGGTACAAAAGCTAAAAGCCTGAACAGCAGCAGATGTTACACAGTTGTACAACACATGCAGATACATCTGAATATAAACTTACACAAAATGATATGATATACATAAACACTTGTTCAGCTCCTGGCAAGACCCTATTTAAAATACTCTTATCTCATTAGTAGTCATCATCTTTCTTATTTTAGCAAAATTCCCTCAAATATTGAACATGTAAATTTGTCTGAAGCAGTTATTGCCTAGTCATCCCTTCCACAATGTCCTGAATTCGATATATCTATAGGCACATCCTGAGGGAACTTACTTAGTATGTAATAATTTCTGTAGTTGAGTCAGGTAACCAGCAGACACAGAAACCACTGTGGTTTTGAAGTTACCGATGGTAATGAGTTAAAGTCTTGCCACCAATGTGACTGACAGTTTGAGAGCAAGCTGGAGATTTCAAGAGTGGACAATCCATTCTAGTGTTTGTGTTATAATGAATAACCCCAATTCTGAGAAAAACATCCTGATTACTGAAAGATGACAATGCACCTGAAACTGTGCTTTGACCTTTGAGCTGATGACCAGATGAACATAAATTGTAGATCCTTCAAAAGAAGTGGCTTTTTTAACAATTTGACCTCAAGGTCAAGGATTTAGGGGTCAAGGTAAAAAGAAATGTATGTCATTTGGAAGATCTCTTGGTTGGTGTATTATAAGCAAACATGAACTCAATCTGTTGATTTAAAAAAAGGTGGGTTTTTTTTTACAATTTGACCTCTAGGTCAAGATTATTTAGGGGTCAAGGTAAAAAAATATATATGTCATTTGAGAGATCTCTCTATAAGCACAGAGTAGTTATTTGGCATAAGTATGTCTGTAAAACTGCTTACCATATGAACAAAAATGCCTCAAATTGCATTAAAAAGAACTTTATATGCCATTTTGGAAGTCAGGTCAAAAAAACCTTTGAGGTCAAGATAAAATAAATATATGTCAGTGGGCAGATCAATATAAGGGGTGTTGTGTTCAAGTATGAAGTAAAATCCATTTACTAATAAGGAAGTTATGGGCAATGTTTTCTCATGGAATGACTGACAGTTCAAAAACTATCATTATGGAAGATCTCTCCCAAAGGGTTGTTGTGTGCAAATATGAACTAAGTCTGTTGATTCAAAAGAAGTCGGGCTTTCTTTACAAATTGACCTCAAGGTTTAGGTCATTTCAGGGACAATGTCAAGAAAATATATGCCATTTGGAAGATCTCTCCCAAAGGATTGTTACTCTCCTGTGCATCAGTTGAATGTTTCACTACCGTTCACTTTATTACCTCTGCTAAAATTTAATCTTCAGAATGATATTTCTATTTTCAGACAGGGAAATTCACAGTTACTTTTCAGCCAGTCAGTGACTAGCTTACAATGAAGTGTCACATACATACATTTGACAACCCAAAATGTAAACAAACAATGCATGTTTGCATGTTACTTTTGTATTTTACTGATCAAAGTGGTTTTTTTTAAATATGTATACATTGATAAATCCATAAAAATAACAAAAAGGTTAAAATCACAATGGAATAATTGTTTGCAGATGTTTTATTGCTGTCTTCAAATGTCGAGGAGTCTACATAGTTCGACAGACTGAATATTGTTAATACAAAATTGTGAGAAACCATCTATTTATGGTTTTTGCAGTCATGTTATCATTTCAACCAATGAAAATTGGTGTTAAAATTTTTCGGTCGCAGGGATATTGGTACACTTTCATTGGTTGTTTAAAGTTCATGGTAAAGGTCAATATCATAAATCTACAATTAATAAAGCAGTGGTGTGAAGGAACAGTAGAGTATTCAAATAGCTGCTAAAAGAGCATAGACTGTTGTGTGCAAGAGAGTTTATGGCCAATATTAAGTAATTTTGACTACTGGACCTTTGAGGTCAAGGTCATGTAGGGGTCAAGGTCAAATAAATATACGTCAGTGGGAAGGTCTTGTCCGAAAATGTTTTGTGTTCAAGTATGAAGTATATCCATTTATTAAAAATAAGCTATTGGCAAAGTTAAAGGGGCTGTGCTCCAGATGACAAAAAAAGAAAGTTTTCTTGTATTATAAATTTATTGTAATATTTATGACTAATGCTTAAAAAATAACTTACTGACAAAAAATAAGTCAAATAATTACATTATAAATTGTTTTTTTCCCCTTTCAAAGTGCTATACCGTAACGCGACGGTATAACTATATCGTATAAAATTTAAAGTAAATATGTGTAATATCACATGCGGTGATGGTGGTGACAGTAAAAGCGTTGGAAATATTTTGTTAACATGAAAGTCCAGAGTTCAAATCAGGCTGAAGCGAAAATATTTTTTTCATTCGATTTTGACTTTTATAATCAGTTTTGAAGTAAAATATTATGTTGTTATAATCTCACGGCATCTAAATATATAATTTATGAAAAAAAATTTTTTATGTCAAATCTGGAGTACAGCCTCTTTAAAGTTTTCAGACAGAACGATGGGATGAGTGATGGACCGACAGACAGTTAAAAAACTATATGCCCTCCTTTTGGGGCATAAAAACTCAAACACTCAGGGAAGGGCAATTTTTTGCAACAAGCTATTCTAAAACAAATAATCTTGATGTGCACAAGTCAAAACACTGTCATGAACCTTTAAGTGCACTGTAAACCAAAGTATAAAAGCTTCTGTTTTTACCTATAACCATTAAACAGATGGGCAATACTAACCTTATCACTTGTTTGATGATAAACCTTGGTCACTTACTGACCACTTCTCAGACAAGCTGACCTGTACAAACTAGAAAAACAGACCATAATTTCCCCATTTTCCATTATCACACTGACCAGTCCATGCAACCCAGAAAAAGGCTAAGTTTTCAAGAGGCTCTTCTTTACTGGACAAACACTCCATTCCCAATATAAACATTGATTCATTACTGTCTGTCAACAACCGATTCAAGTGAACAAACACTGACAACAACTAACATGTCTTATCTATAAATGACCAATTCTTCTTTTTTCGCAATTTTCTTAAACCAGATTTAATCAAGCTGATGAAGTGAAGGGTTCACTTGTCACCAAGAAGGGGTTCACTTGTCATCGAGAAGCAGCAACTCATTGATCTTTGGCAATTTTCTCTTTCCGTTGATGCCCATGCCATATGATAGTGCTGCATTCAATTAATAAAAGCTTTTGACAGGATCTCAAATTATTCACAGATAAAATAAAATCCACTGCTTACATTAGTCGCTTATTTTTTTTTACCAGATACACATAACATCTGGGGTTTACATAAATAATTCACCCAGCCAAAAATCTGAATGTCATTTTAAAATCATATAAATTTTAATTCATCTCCAGATAACATATCTAAAATTTTCACTTTTGAATTATTCATTTATTTACAAACTTTCAAAATACCATCAAGGACATAATTAACTTAAGTGTATCAAATTAACACATAACTACTACAGAAAGTTATTCGCAGTATCAAAAGCCTTTTTTAAATCAACCTTTGAATCTTCTTATATTACTTTCATAATCAGCTTACAAAACAGTAAGCTACAATATGTTTCTTTTATTTTATTTAGTATTTCTTTTTATGATAAAACTTCAGGTGAGTAAGCTATCGATATCATCATTACCAAAATTGTTTGAACCACTATTCACAGTAACTATATCAATTATTCTTGTATATCTTGTCATCATGGGCTTTTTAGCTTGAAAATTAATTTTTGAAATAAATGTGTATGTCTGTCTTTATGAAATATTTGAATTGCTTCAAATGTAACTAAATGTAACAATTACCTTGTCACCAGGTAATATGTGCAAGATAATGCATAAACAGCTGTATAATATCTCATGGCAATTTGTGATTTAACTGACTTCATAATGCAGGTGGCCATTGGCAAGGTTTTAAATAAATAATAAATTTAAAGTCAAGTTGTCCTGGAGTCAGCTAGCTGCACACTGGCCTTTCCTTTTGTAATGGCTCAAAGTTTAATTATGATCCAAATGTGACAAAATGTCTCAAGCAATACTTAGTATAAATAATTATTCTAAAATTTGTCAGATCTGGCTGAAGTCAAGCAGACAATGATAATGTTATTCAATAGATGGCTTCCAGATAAACTTAAAGTAACATTTATTGATAGAAAATATATGTATTGCTTGAGATACAGGTAATGGAATTTGTCAACATGTGAATAAGTCAACATGTGGCATGACCATTTGGACAACAGGATCTTGAAAGGCAGATTTGTGTTTGGCTTCCACAGAAATATTTTTTTGTATGTTATATATTACATAAGTATGTTTCAGGAATAAAAATAATAATCATTTCAACTGATGAAAAAAATGTTACATGATTAATTACGGTTCCTTAATGTCTGAATTAATTTAACAATGAACAGTGTATTCTGCACATCAAAAGCTTCAACAAAAAATGTACCGTTAAATGTTAAACAAATGCTCTTTAATTCAAATCATATTTTTGTTGCAGGGGAAAAGGACAAAAAGTCTACAAAAATATTTGACATTACACCTTAAGTCCATTAATGTATATTTTGACTTGGACTTTCAAACATGCCAACTCTTTTTTCACCACCTTGCTTGTACAGATATATCTTTTAATAGTTCCTATTTAAACATTGCATAATAGACTTTTAACAAGAACAATAATTATATTCTGATTTAACAAAAACCTGTCCCCATATCAGTTTCAAGTTTCTACCATCCAGGAGTGACTATTGCAAAAGTGGGCATATTGTTGAAATAGCATAAATTTTTTTTTTCAAATGAAGGTCTTTTGTTCATACTTTTTGCCTTGTCTCGTCTCACTAGCTTTTTTATATTGCAAGCTGTTGCAGTCCTATCACTTAAGTAAAGTGCAGCCATATTTTCTGTTGCCCGACAATAGCCATTTTATGAATTCATTTAATTCGGTGAACAAAGGAACCTTGCAAGATAGTCAGGTCACCACCCGCATAATTTTAACTTCCACTTTATTCCAGTTCATGGTATTGTAATCGGAAGCTATCTTCCATTAAGGAAATAAAACCCTCTCCCACTGTATTTTATTCTTTGTTTGTTTTGGGAGAAAATATCTAGCTCACTGTCACTACTGTTCGTATTTTGTTTAATGGTTGAAATCAATAATTAACAAACGGGAAACTTTTTTCCAAACAAAGCCAAGGCCGCTCTATGTATCCTTATTCCATGTCGAATAGTATTTCAATACAATCCAACATAGATTTACAGTTCAGCATGGGACAATAATTCTCAACATTGAAATGTTATTACACCTTCCAGCTAGCAGTCTTCACAGCCAGTAGTGAGCAAATCAACTCCGAGATGATGAGTTACCGTTGTTGATGGTAAGTATGTCCTCAGATATGTGATATATATGCAAACATGTAAGGTGGACTTTCCTATAGCAAAGTTCTTTTTTGTTTTTTGCAGTATCTTTTGTGAAAATAAGGTGACATTTTTTAACAAGTTGTTTTTGCCAAACATGACATATTACTGAAATGATATGGGAAATCAAAGACTGAAAATGTTATTTATTTGTCTCATAAATTCAGGATAAGTATTTTTTCTGTACGGAAAATTGCCAGTATTATATTCCTATATGTACAATGGGGGACATCAGTGGATTATCTACCCTGAATACTCTCAAATATTAACTTGGTCCTTCCATTTGGATTCCTCTGCTTTCATCGCTGTTTTCCTTTATGGTATGGTGATAATTACACCTTATTATTTGCAACAATAGTAGTCAGATTAAACATTTAGTTTAAAAATATGTTTTGTTAGCACATAAAGTTTGTTTTTTTATATTCCTAACTTTTTATTTAATATGTAAGTGACAATTTTCACAACTTAAAGTCAAGACTATCACAAAGAGAAACAAGGATAAAGTCAGACGATTCCAACTGAAAGGACCAAAGTGCAATTTGGATTACCTCTGATGTTATCTGAGTAAGGGAGATAATTTGTTATCAGCAATGTCTCTCATTGGAGCGGGGTTAGTGTTATCCAATATTATGTAATTCTATGTTTTGATTGGCTGCTAGAAGATCCGATTATTGCCGAGCATTACGTATTTTGGCGATGTGCTTCCTGTTGAATCAATTTGCGAAGTTGTCTTATTCCGGAAATCTTCGTAGAGAATCACGTGACTGTCTGGTAGTATTGTGTAGGAACATTGAATGTTATTGTTTTGAAATCTATTAATAGTAACAAGTAACTGATAAGATAAGGTATAAGATATATAGATAAGGTGCAGATATAAGAGATGCAGAAGGTTGGCAAAAATATGGCGGTTGATGAAAATTACAGTTACATAGTCATTTTTCATCAAACAGTTCAGTATTTTAAATCATTTAAAAGGTAGTTAAACTCATATTTTACATATTTAAAAAAATAATTGTCAAAACTGTTTACTTTTTTGTTTGTAAATGGTTAAATTAGTGCATCTTAGCTGCTAGAAAAAAACTGAAAAATGCTGAAACGACAGGTATAAATTAGATTAGATTTTCTAAAAAAAATATGAATTTAAAGAGCCTTCAGATGATGCAAAATGATACAATGTTTATGTTTAATGTTTTCAAATAATAGAATTCGGTTCACGAAGAAAAAAGTTATATAAAAGTTAAAATTATGTCTGGTTCCCGGTCGTACTTTGCTACGACAATGACTGTGTCTCACCTGGTTTTTATGTTGAATTATATCAAAGTAATCAACGCATGATAGTAGGCGGAGTTATAACACCATCGTCAAATTATACTACATCCATCATCATTGATATTACAAGAATATTTGTTATTCTATCAAAGCATGTTTGTTATTCTGTTCAAGCATGTTATTCCATGAAATTCATGTTATTTTGTTACTTAACAAAACAAACAAAGTTACAGTATCATAATTATCACCATTAACATCAAGAGATATATGGAAATAAAAGGTTGAACAAATATGTTGTTGTTCTTCAAAAAATGTGCATTACCTTAGTTATAATATGTCTGAACAGAGACAGGTCTTCAATTTTAAGACATATATTAAATTTATTTTATTGGCATCTGCAAACAAAATACAGTGCTGTAGATTAAGGTTCTTTTAAAAAATACAGTAAAAAATCGTACACTCAAATGGACTCAAGTCCATTTGAATTTTTCTTGTTACCCTAAGTGTACACTATATGAGCAATACGGAAGATTGTATTCAATATCATTAGAACCTTTTCTCTATCATGGTTCAGTTGTCTAACAATGACTTTATAATATATCAAATATTTCCTGTGTTTCTCAGATATTATCACAAAACATTAATAAAATAGTACTTTTTGTGGTAAACCAAGTCTGGCTCTATCCACAGTCACATGGCTTGGTAACATGACTGCAGAATTTTGCTGAGACAGCAACAAAACCAAGGTTTTGTTTGATGTTTTCATGTAATATTGTTATATGAGACAGTTATACAAGTTCCTGGAAATACCACTATATAATTTTCTTGGTTTGATGCAGATGATACGTTCCACGCTTTCAGCTCAAATACAGGTTTTACCGTCTCTGTGGCCTAGTGGTTAAGCAGTCCGCTTACGGAGCGGAAGGTCAAAGGTTCGAGTCCCATCAGGGGCTTGTTCTGATGCGGCCAGTTGGTGAGCCGCCAGCTAGTTAAAGAATGGTTACTGACTGCCTGTCTGCCTGGTGCCTAGCACATAGGATATTTAGGGATCAGGGAGTAAATGAATGTGTACACTAATAGGGGTGTCTCATAAGCCCGGAAGGCTGGCCCTTTCAGTACGGGTGACACTATAATAAACAAGCACTTCACTTTACTGTACTTTTTACAGGTTAAAACCCTGGAGAAAGCAATTGCCAGAAGGGATTAATGTAAAATGCAAGACTGTTTTATCCCATAAAATGAATCAGTTTAAATCTAAATCAAAGAATAACTATACTATAATCATAACTGTACAAATTCTTCTACAAGTCCTACAATATGAACATATTGATCGACATTTCTTTATGAGTAAATAAGCATAAATATCCAATCTTGAGATGCTATCAACCATATCAAATAGCAATAAAGTTTTTGCCCTTGTTTCTAATTAAATATGAAAGATATTGCTGCTATCATATCTCGCATCAGTAGAGCAGGTGTTTCAATAGATAGAAACTGTATATGCAAACTTTCAGCTAACTCCATTCCCATTCATTGAAGTTTAGACCAATATAAATCTCAGTGACAAAGCACACTGTGGTGAAGGGATTTCAAATGAAACATCATTTGGAAATATGATTATCAAATTCATCCATACAAATCTTTGAAAAAAGTTGAGCTAATAAAATGCTAAAATATCTCTTTTTTGATTCCCTTACTATCAGAATACATTTTGCCTTTTGTTACATAATTATCAGAATATTTCTTGTCATTGCGTACCCTAATTTAATCTCTGTATCATTTTCCTGGTGTCATATAATTTTCTATCAGGTATATTTTTGCTGATGTCATATACCTGTAAACATTCACTGGTAATATTACCATAGGTATTAAGTTAGTTAGATGGAAGCTATATGAAACATGTTTTGTGACAGGGCAGAGCTTTAGTTAAAGTTTTGTTGCAAGACTGTGCTTCTCCTGCAACCCAAAACAGATATATCTTTAAAGTTTCTTATCTGTATTATATATGGTGAGTTGTTAGTCCAACGCATTCAAGTCTAAAATTTAGAAATAAATAAGGGCAATACCTCTGCAAATAGAAAATTAAAACTAATTAATGTTGTGCTTCCATTCGTTCTTCATGTCATACTTCATTCTAAAAAATTCAAGTCAATATAGAAAGGTTACAGAGTTATGCTCTGGAGAAATATTAATATTAGTGACTGTCATTTTTTTGTTCTTAAATTGTGTTTATTTCAGATATAGCCTGCAGGTATCTCTAGCCAAGCTATAACTGCAGAAGTTGTCAGTTGTAGCACACAGCACAATTCCTAGCTTCACTAATGTCACTTCTAGGTTTTTACACTATGGTATAAAATATTAACATGATGATTTTCCTTGTATAATCTTGTATATAGAGCTTAACTGGGTCCACAGTCTTAATGCACAAATAAATCATATTTACTGAAAAAAAAATCTTGCTATAAATGTTAACATGAACACAGTCTCAAGTTAATATAAGAATGACTAATTATGACCTTTAGGTACAGCCTAAAAATTTACCAGCATTGAGCTTCAAGAACAACATTTCCTTGAGTTTCAACAGATATAAACAAACCATCAACAAAATTACCAAAGGCACAGTTCAGTAATATGGTATCTTACACTTGTTGTATTTATACACTTACTTATGTATTGTGCTAGGTCAATTCAGAATGCACTTTCTATGCTGCTAGATTTTAGTTAAGTCTATAATTTCTGCAAAATTCTAGGTACCAGTTCCATGTCTCAGCTGCCAGCAGATATCACACTGGTCCTGCTGCTTAATTTACTTTGAACTCTGTTTTTTCTTCTTTTTTGTAAAAGGTAATTTTGAATTACAGTTATTGTATTGAACTTGTACTTCAAAGTGTTTTTCACAAACAGACTTTGCTGCGTTAAGTACTTTCATTAGATGAAAGTTGGTGGTAAAAATTTAAAGAAGCACCTCCACATGAAAGCCTGTAAAATAAATATAACGAAGCATAATAAATGAAATTCATAACGGAAGTTAAAAAGAGCAAACATGAAAAAGCTCTAGAGACTTAAGTCTGCAAAACTTGAGCCCTCTGAGAGGGCAAACTTTTAATCAATAACTAAATGCTTGAAGAAAAAGAAATAATGAATCTTGACAACATATCATTCTGTCCATTTCATACTGTTTGCACGAAATCAAGGATGCAATATTATAAATAATGTGATTGTTTCTGGAAAAAAATCTGTCAAGTGCCTCCCTGATTCAAACCATATGAAAGCTTAACTAATCTCAATCTAGGTATAAAGATGTGAACCAACATGTTAATCTAGCTATCTGTTATCCATATCTAAACTGTGACACCCAGATTACCTGAGTCGACCATGTTACCACTATGGACCACTGATCAGACTCGGTGTGAATCCAAATTTCCTCTTAATATCTTTTATACTGTGAAGGTTAAGTAAACACCAACCTGTGCTGAATAAATTCAACCTCTGACATTACTCTGACAGGAAAGTGATTCTGGCCTATTGTTGATTATCCATACTTCTCTGATGACCAATGGGCATGTCTTTGAAACCCACATAATTTTCTGATGCATTGCAGATTTATCTAAGAGACTGAAGTTCATATCAATACCATTGAAATGTAAATATATATAATATATATGACAATTATTTTGAGTCACAAATTCAAATTAGTTTATGAAATGGATTCTGCTAAGAATCTATTTTCTTCCATTTATATCTAAACAGCTGTGACTCCCAACACACAGCTTGTCAAATTTCAAGCTTTGTCATGCACTTCACATTAAGAGCTATGTGTCTCTCTTTATATATATTCTATTTTAACAGTCCAAGCTAAAACTGTCATTTCATATATCAATCAATAATAAATTCAAAGTAACTGCCATTAGGAGAATTTTTATAAGTTTAAACTTTATGGCTGGCTGACAAAACTTGTTCTTTCTGAGACGTAATTGATGTAATACAGCAGGAATATTCTAATGTATGCATTTAGCAAATATGTGCTTGCTTTGCATTTAAACCAAGCAGTTGTTTTACTTAAAAGTTGATCATCTTTTTGCTGATTTATGAAAATATGGAATCTAATAAATAAACTGAATTAAGGTTTGGCTGAGCTGAAAAGAATGACAACAAGAGCTCTGCTGAGACAGGACAATATATGCCCAAAGAAAGCTCTACTGACAACAGAAGACCTTTTTCATAATTGATAAAAACTTATCAACACGAAACATTTTAAGACTTTTTTCATTTATAAGGAAAATATTATCACAATGTCTGCAAATAAGTTCAACATGTTTATTGTTTTACTGACTAGTTCTTTAGTGAATTTTGACCTTTTATGTTTAGTGTAGTATGCTTCCAAAGTTCTACTGTTAATTAAACAAGGAGTCCAAGATAACTTTGCCAAGAGGCTTCTAAGTATCCTTGACCATGACCTATGTCTGTCATCATCACATTACAGTATAACAGTCCAAGATAAGTTTGCCAAGTGGCTTCTAAGTATCCTTGACGATGACCAATGTCTGTCATCATCACATTACAGTATAACATCTAAATATTTAAATTACTGGTACCTTTAAGCAGTTTTCAAACATTTCTTCCTAACAGAAAGTGCTAATGGACTAACTGTGAATCCGACAAACAGGTGGATAACCCGGGGAAAAACATAATATGTCCCTTTAGGCATGATAAACTCAAGAGGCACAGGGCAGTCACCAAATTTTACAAATTATACAAAAAAATGTCTAAGTATAGCACCGACCTTTAGGCAAACTAGCCAAAAATGGTAAACGTTTCTGCAAAGTAGATTCAATTTGATTAAATTGGTTCAAGAGATACAGAGTGGACACGAAATTTGTCATATTAAATCATAATGACTAAGTATGACCTTGACCTTGATCTGAGAAAGCTGAAACCTGCACTCTGCACATCATCTGGTTATGGTTAATATTTTTAAGTAGTTTCAATTTGATTAAATTGGTTCAAGAGATACAAAGCAGACACGAAATTTGTCACAATAAATCATAATGACTAATTATGACCTTGACCTTGACCTGAGAAAGCTGAAATCTGCACTCTGCACATCATCTGGTTATGGTTAGTATTTTTAAGTAGTTTTAATTTGATTAAATTGGTTCAAGAGATACAGAGCTGACATGAAATTTGACTCATTATATCATTATGACTAAATGTGACCTTGACCTTGATCTGAGAAAGTTGGAACCTGTGCTATGCACATTGTCTTGTTATGGTAAACATTTCTGCCTAGTAGATTCAATTTGATTAAATTGATTCAAGAAATACAGAGCGGACAGGAAATTGCTAATGGATGGATGGACAGGCAGAAGGACAACAGGGGGTAACATATTATGTCCCTTCAGGCATATAAAAAATAATCTGAGCTAGTAATAATCTTAGCTAATAATTTGATAATTTAACCTAAATAATTTATATCAATACAGATTCAAAAACCGTTTATATGCAGGCAGACAGAAACACAGAAGAACTGTAAGGATGACAAATAGGTCCAATTCTGCATATAAAAGGCATATATTCATAGGATTGCAGGGATTATACTTACTTCAATTTTCTTATCTCCTCCTTATGTATTATCAGTATACCATATACCTGTTAGTTCTTCACACTTTGTTGATAAGCTATTGATGGAACCAATCAAATGATAGAGCAGTATGTAGGCTGGGTGGACTAGCTGTATCTTGTTTCCAGTGCAACTCTTTTACTAAGGAATTACCTTGGGCTTTGGCTTGGACTGGAAATGTTTGTCATAAATAAAAAGAATACAAATGCACTTATCAATTAGCTAGGGAAGACGTCCACATTCAATATTCAGTTCAAGAGAAATTTCATTGAGTAAATTATGTTCCAGTCACTTTTACTTACCTCTTGGTACAAACTTCTTATCAAGAAAATTTCCACTCAAGTCATTTAAATAGAATTGTTCTTTTCTAGAGACCGTTATCAATGCTCCTGAATTTCTAGAGTTGTGCTTCATAAAAATATGCAATAAAATCTTTCATTTTCAAAATTTGCCATAAAAGTATCCACTGCTTTTTCAATATTTCATTTTTCTTTCTTGTCCATTTAACACTGACATGGAGAACTGAGTTTGAATGAGCTTCTTCCACAAATACTAAACATGCTGTCTCGAGTGACACCCTTAATCTGACAAAGTATGAATATTTAAAGTTCTTTCAATATGATTCAGTTTTATTACAATTTACAGCTGATTTCAAATAAGACTAGTGTCACACCTTACTTTTTTGTATGGTTCCACTGTCAACTTCCACGCTTTTGAATCCTTCTTCAATTAAAAGTCATTACAGGCTAGGCTGTTCCTGGTAAATTACTGTTTAATGGATTCCAGTTCTATTCAATTACAACAAGGGAACAATTGCTAATTCAGCAAACATGAAAACAATACATTTGTGATTGTTTACACTGTTTGCTTCTAAATACTAAAAGTGAAATAAAACTGAATTTAAAATGGCATACCCTGATGAAATTTTGTATTAAAGTTTCTGTGTTATTAATATTGCACCATTATTTTCTTTTTTAAGTTCAATGTAACTACACAATGCACCAGTTTTTTAGATACTAAAAGGTTTGTATGTGATCTGAAATTCAAAGTATGGTTTATTATCTTTAAAAGAATCACACAGCAATAAAGTGTAACATCAATTTGTTATAATTCTAATAAAAAAAGTACTGCATGAATCCTACTCAGAATTATAATATTAAATGAATTCATTTCATACACCAGCTTTCATAAAAAGACTTAAAAAATTTACACATTTGTACAAAAAAAAAAATGAGTGCTTAGGACCATAATTAAAATGACTGAATTTTGCCTTTGAGCTGGTATCATTACAGCAAATTGCAGATGGCAGAATATCTGTCTTCTGCTGCAGAAATAATCTGATTGATGTCTGCATACTATTGAGGTCTGCAATCAAATATGCAAATTTCAAGCAGCTGAACAAGAAATGCTTGATATTGTATCCTCATTGTATAAAACTGTGATGGAGACTGCGAGAAAAGGCTGAAAAAGAAATCAAAACCATTAGTGATAAATTGTATTGCAATTAATAAGATGCTTTTTTGCATATGCATGAAATCTAATTTGCACATAATTATGCACTTTATTTCTAGCCGTTCACTGGAGAAACAGACATATGTGCAACCTCTTTGTTCAGGTTTATGGCATTTTCTTCATGTATAATTAATGATTTCAATTCTTTGAACTTACCAGGGATGATGATTGCAAGGATGTTGTGTTTTTCCATTACCTGGAGCCCTAACAATCCTTTATCCTACAGAATTTCTAATCATGTAATTTGGGAAGACCAGCTGAATATCTGTTGGTAGACTGGCTCCAGTCCTTATGTTCTGATTTCAATTTATGATCTCCCTTGTTTGTAGACTTTTCTATTTTCTTACTCCTGAACATGTTGCGCTATCAGTATGAAGTGAGAAGTCAGTGTACTAGCAGAAGTATATGAATATATAATTTAAACAATCTAGCCTAGTTCCAGGCTAATCTGTTGGCTAAACAGCTAACAGTGCATACATTTAAAAGACTAAATGGCTGTACACATTAATCATGGTCCAACTAAATGGTTAAAGTTGTACTGCATGCAAAGAATTATAGCTAAAAGATACTGACAGCCAGTATTACTCCATGGACACAGTAGTCTCTAGTAGAACAAAGGACACAGGATCAAATCCCTGTCAATGGCATAGGTTTTCCTAGTGCAAATCACTAGACATATCACAGTGTCATAGAGTTTTATGGGGAAGTCACTAAATTGATATCACAGTGACATAGGGTTTTAGGGGGAAATCATGCAGGATACCACAAATCACCTTGTAGGGCAAATCACCTTACATCACAGTTCAATTATAGGGGTTTTCTTGGGCAAATCACTTGATATCACAATTGCAATGGGTTTTCTAGGGCAAATCACTTGATATCACAATAAAATATGCTTTTTTAGGGCAGATCAGTTAAAAAATATGAACTAATATACTGAATCTGATTTTAATGAGATTGCTTCAAGCACAGACATATGTGGGTTGTATCAAATTACACATTTATTTAAACTTTGCAGGCAAACCATGAGTGATATTAAGTTGATTATTTTATCTTTTAGCTTCTGACCTAATTATTTCTTGATCTACTTACTCAGTTCTAGATGATTAACTTGTAACTGATCATAAGTGATAACTCTAATGAACATATCTCTATATAAAAATCAAAGCATTTAAAGCATTGAAAGACTATCAGTTGGATAAAAATATCGAGACACGGGCTTCAATTGGTTCTAAATTAATAAGGTGTTTAGTATAAAACTACAGCTGGACAGTTTATTGGAACAAACAGCCTAAGTTTCAGCTGTTCTGTTCTCTGTTGCTGGAGCATTCATATATGAATATCTCAAGTTTCTATTTCTTTCTGACTTGATACATTAGAAAATAGGGAAAAGGAATCCTAAATAACTGGGTCTAGTGAATTTAAGTAATTAACTATGATGCATAAACTTCTATAGGCAGTTATGATTGTTATTTTAATACTTCACTGAGGTCTTCATGGGCATTAAACAATTACAAGCTAGATAACATGTTATGACCATTTTTTATATATACAAGTTTTGTATGCCACCTAATGACATGCACATATCTTAGAAATCAGCTATGAATTTAAGGTGTGGGTGTAAACTGGAATTAGCTTAATTCTGTCTGTCCATAGACACAATCATTTCCAGACCATAATTTCCTATCATTCAATCAATATCATCAATCTGATTAAAATCAGCTCCTAAATGACACTTTGCTACTAACAATAGTTTACCGGGGGGGGGTACATGTACTTCAGTCAGATTGCAATATCATTAACCTGCATAAAAACATACATGGTCATATACTTCTACCCAGTCAAGGATGATCCCTACTAATGAAGGCCAATGTCACAGTGCCTTGAAATAAGGAAACAGTTTCCTGACTATATCTTGTTTTTTTTTTATCTCCTACCTGCATGAAAACTTACTCATGGATAACAACCACATCAAGGACAATCCCTTTTGATTTTGGGGTCAATCTGTAAAAGGTCATGGTCACAGTGGATTGACACTGTAAATAAGAAAACAGTTTCTGGATCATTACTTGGTTTCCTTAATCTCTTCCTGCATGAAAACATGGACTTTCCCATCATCAAGGATGACTGCTATTGCATTTGGGGTCAAAAGGTCAAGATCACAGTGCTAAGACACATTCTTAGCATCACAATGTTGCCTATATGACTCACAAGCAACTTTATACCAATAAGCTGCAAGTCAAGATCGCTGTAAGACAGCTCTTGTTTCAATTTGATCTAACTTTCTTACTTTTAACATGTATTTCAGCAATGAAAGCCCCAATCCATGGCAGTACAAGTAGACCCCAGTCATCAATTAAGAAACTGTCAACATTCTATCAAGCAGTTATCAGGGTGGTACAAAGTTTCAAAGAATCAATGGCTCAAGACTCAGACCTGTGAGATCAGTCAGTGAGATGGTCATGTATACTCGATTTTGGTAAGACCTGTGACATCATTCGGTGATATGGTTATGTATAAGGATGAGGGTATACTTGAGCTGGCCAGACCTGTGACATCAGTCGGTGAGACGGTCATGTATAAGGATGAGGGTATACTTGAGCAGGTCAGACCTGTGACATCAGTCGGTGAGACGGTCATGTATAAAGATGAGGGTATACTTGAGCTGGTCAGACCTATGACATCAGTCTGTGAGAAGGTCATGTATAAGGATGAGGATATACTCGAGTTGGTAAGACCTGTGACATCAGTTGGTGATACAGTCATGTAAAAGGATGAGGGTATACTTGAGCTGGCCAGATCTGTGACATCAGTCGGTGATACAGTCATGTATAAAGATGGGGGTATACTTGAGCTGGTCAGACCTGTGACATCAGTCTGTGAGACAGTCATGTATAAGGATGAGGGTATACTTGAGCTGGTCAGACCTGTGACATCAGTCGGTAAGACAGTCATGTATAAGGATGACGGTATACTTGAGCTAGTCAGAACTAAGACATCAGTCGGTGAGACGGTCATGTATAAGGATGACGCTATACTTGAGCTAGTCAGAACTAAGACATCAGTCGGTGAGACGTTCGTGTATAAGGATGAGGGTATACTTGAGCTGGTCAGACCTGTGACATCAGTCGGTGAGACGGTCTTGTATAAGGATGAGGGTATACTTGAGCTGGTCAGACCTGTGACATAAGTCGGTGAGACAGTCGTGTATAAGGATGAGGGTATACTTGAGCTGGTCAGACCTGTGACATCAGTCGGTGAGACGGTCATGTATAAGGATGAGGGTATACTTGAGCTGGTCAGACCAGTGAGATCAGTCCGTGGTCGACCATGTATTAGGATGAGGGTATACTTGAGCTGGTCAGACCTGTGAGATCAGTCGGTGAGATGGTCATGTATAAGGATGAGGGTATACTTGAGATGGCCAGACCTGTGAGATCAGTCGGTGAGACAGTCATGTATAACGATTAGGGTATACCGGAGTTGGCCAGACCTGTGACATCAGTCGGTGAGACGGTAATGTATAACGATTAGGGTATACCGGAGTTGGTCAGACCTGTGACATCAGTTGGTGAGACGGTCATGTATAAGGATGAGGGTATACCAGAGTTGGTTAGATCTGCGATATCAGTCGGTGAGACAGTCATGTATAAGAATGAGGGTGTACCGGTTTTGGCCAGACCTGTGACATAAGTCGGTGAGACTGTCATGTGTAAGGATGGGGGTATACCAGAGCTGGTAACTTAGGAATAGGAGAAAAAAAATGCAAGTTTAGATTTTATAATGACTAATATAACCACAGTATTGCCAATCTTAATTTTATTCAACAGAAGATAAAGAACATAATATAATATCTGATTAATGTGACTTTAAAATAGGAATGAAGAAAAAAAACTCCATAAATCAAATATAATATATTCAGGTTAATTGTTTCTATTTTTCTCCAATATTTTCTAGGCTGTTATTGAAGTAGCTTGAACTGAATTTGGGCCTGAACTGGCAACTTCAAATCATTACTGAACACAAATGTGCTGTAACATTTAAATAAGAAGAAGATAGCTTTCCTGTATAGACTTAATGAAATATGTACAATCTTATGTGTCATATCTAATCATAGAAAATAATGTGAAGGAAAAATAAAATGTGGCAGTAATCAATTCTCCAAGGGCAGTTTTTGCATGAGGGAACACACTTGAAGTAGGAAAATAAAATGGGGGAGGGAGGCCCAGTTTCTTGAGTTTGTGCTTCAGCACTATAGCAATGTTCTGACACAAAGGATGAATTTTGGTTAAGTCAGAGTGTTAAATGCCTACAAACAGGTAAGGGGTTGAAATCTTGTCACAGAAACTTCCTAAATTTATTAAAAATTTGCAAGAGAAAAATGTAAATCTCCCACCAATTCACTCCACCCTAAATCTGATCATATCAGAAACAAGGTTTGGCACTGATGACTTCTGAGAAGTTTGACGAAAATCCGCCAAATGTATGGGAGAAATAGTGCCGACATTTAAAATATTGAATGCATAAAGAGTAAAAAACCTGCTTGAAATCAATGAACTGGAAAATGTTGAAGTTTTGCACAAATAGGCTTGGCACTGAACACATGTAAAGTCTTTTCAACACATAAAGGGCAATAACTCTGCTAAAAATCAACGAAGCTTCAATTGCCAAAGACATGCAAATCTAAGGTTGCCACTGATCAGATTCATATGGTATAAGAAAAGAGCACAAACACTGAAAAATTGAATGCATAAGGGGCATTAACTCTGCTGAAAAGTAATGAACCAGAAAATGTTCATGATTGCATAAATAGGCTTTGCACTGATCCTTTCTGTCAAGTTTTGCTAACATCTGCCCATGGGTGAATGAGAGATAGTGTATAGACATTAAAAACATCCTGACTGAATAATGGGCAATAACTCTGCTTAACCAAAAAACCAGAAAATGCAAAATGTATGCTCAACTAGGCTTGACACTAAACATTTAAGTGAAGTATTGCTGAATTCCACCAGGTGGTGTCAGAGGAGTTGTCCGAACAAAACCATTGAAAAAAGGATTGCATAAAGGGAAATAATTTACTGAAAAGTCCATGAACTGGAAAAATTCAGAATGTATACACAGCTAGTCCTGGCTCTCAACATTATATGTCATATGTTTGGAGATCAGATTATAACAACATATCTATAGAAAATAACCATGAAATTTTGTTTTCCATTAAATCATTTGAACAAAACAACTAGCTGTGCATGAACTCTAACTTAAACAAAGATTTTTGAAGAAAGAAATCCAATCTTCACCCCTAATCAGCTGTCACGATAGTTGACAGTATCTTAAATGCTGTACACAAAACATTTGACAAGTTTAAAGTGGAGATGTTGAAATTTAAAGGTCAAGATTTAATCATTTTTTCCTTCACATTTGGTACAAAATGTTTCCCCTCACCTTTAGAAAATGGGAGTTACTCATTGTTCATTGTAAATAAATTGGAAAATAAACGTCTTTGTTACTACGCTTTTGACCCAGATATGTATAACTTGTACAGACTTGATTTCTTATCCATTCGTAAAATGCTATAAAAGTGTTCAGTAAAATGAATCTTTTCACAAAACAGTTGTTAAGAACATCAAATAGAACATCCACATCAGTAAAAACTAGTTACTTATACTTTTCACATGTTTTCATATCAAAGTGTGGAAATTCTATTCAACAAGACAGCAAGACCCCAATTCAGCAATCTGCTTGAACTAAGTTTATTTTATCTTTTAATGCACAAAGTTGTGTTTGACTACATAGATGTAGAAGGCATAGTGATCTGGAAATTATTACAAACATGAGTAGGTAACAAAAGATGCAGTGCATCTTTAAAAAGACAAGCCAGAGCAGGATTCAAACTCAGGTCCATCCGCATCAAAAACCAACTCTATAACCACTAAGCCAAAGAACTGATTCCATGATGCAGTTGTCTGAGGTTGTTTTTCTTATTATTGTAAGCCCATTTGCACTGGATGGTAACAAAAGTCAGCATTTATGAAGATGTGGTCTATGTGTATGTATGTCAGAAATCTTGAAAGTTTTTTTTTATTATTATTATAACTAAGTCCAGGAGGGGTTTCTCCCAGAAGTGCCTCTATCTTACATGTACATATAACAAATAGACACCACCCAGAGCAGGATTTGAACTCAAGTCCTCCTGCATTGAAAACCAACCCTCTAACCACTGAGCCAAAGAATCAGTTCCCTGATGCATTGTCAGAGGCTGTATTTCGGTGTGCAACATAAGTCACCACAGCAAACTCAACCTTGCAGACTATTATGGCTTTAAATTGTTTATCTCCCTACCAGTTACCTTGTCTAAATATATCTTACTGTAAATCATGACACCATTTCAAGTGTTATTAAGAACAATGTTAGAAATACAGGATTCTGGAATTGTTTCCCTGTGATGTCAAAAAGGTCAGTCCCATTAAATTTTGGAGCCAATACCTTACCATATTATACCAAAGCAAGCACTTTAATGAATACCAAGTAAACAGAGTCAACATGTACTGGGATATAACTATATGAAAATATTATTATGTCTATACATCTAAAATTAAACTAGCTAAATCTTAAATCAATGCATTCAAATTCATACTAAATATTTATCAACTGCTCTGTAAATAATAAATAGTTTTAATCATATGTTCAATCTGTATTAGTTGAACATCCTTGGCAGTACATTACACCTTGGCACTCGGTCATTACACCTGGCATTAATCTAATTCATCAGTGACTAGGGGCAGAATGTCATTTTCTGGTCCTCAATCACTGTAATTTCCTGATGTTCCCTTGGGGCTTTGTGTGTAGTCCAAAATCGGTTAATTTGGCCATCGCCATCAGGAGTATGTAACACTGGTCAAAATGAGGAGAATGTCCATTATTTATGCGACACTATGTCATTTCTTGTAATTACTACTCAGCAAGTAACAATAAGAAAACGGCTGTTTTCTTTCCACACATTTTTCTACTTTCTCAAAAACTACATGAATTATAGTAGTTTTCTTTTACGGTTAAAAAAGGCCAAAAAGAAAGTAATATGTAAATCTAATTGTGGTCAGTTGGCACAAATATACCAAAAATATTGCCATACAGATCCATTTGCGAGGGGGTCAACAGCGTGCTCCTTTGACAATGAGTAGTAATGGTTCATAGAGTATTTTACAGTTTTAGCATAATAAATGTGCTAAACAATATGATTGGAAGATTATTCATTGATTCACCATATTACTTTTTCACTATATAACTTGTTAAGTGCAAAGCAGTTCCGTATATTTATGGGGCAGATCAATGGTCTAGCAGTTAACCACAGGAATTGTAATCCAGGGACAAATGCTTACAATACTTACCGTCTTCATGTGGGTAAGAGCATGTTGACAAACCAGGAATTGCTTTCTGTACCTTGCTGTATCCCCCACAATCTAACACAACTGTTTTATGGGTAATGGTCGTATGATAAACTGGTACCAACAATAAATAAACTCAGATAGCCTTTTTACTTTACGGTGCACAACCCTTAACTTGCACCATTTCTGGCCCTTGGGTCAATGTAAAGAAAGGTTACTATGTTTATTTATATATACAAAATGTGTACCCTGAAGATATACCTAATATGATATGGGCAAATATTTGCCAGGAATTGACCAATCGGCCATTAAATATTATCCAAACACACAATATCATAACCTCAAAAACACTTCACATTTTCATCAAGGTCATTCATGTGTTCACTCTCTAGCCATCCGAATAATGTATTACCCTTATATCCATATCTATAAGGCAATCTTGAAAAGAGTGTTCTGAACTGTAATAAAGTGGTAAATGCAGGAATATATAGAATATTCTTGTTTTTCAATTGCAGTTTTTGTATTATTTACACACATGACATTTTTTACCCACACATACATTATTATATGCTTGTATACCAAATGATCTTTTGAACGTAGACCAATTTAAAAAAGAAACTCTTTTTTTTATGAAATAAGAAGTTATAGTGTAAAAAGTATTGAAAAAAAAAGAAGAAAAAGAAAAACAATAAATCTGTAAATGGCACACAGTAAAGGGTCATTAGGTTATAACAGGTTATAACAGCATATAATGTGCAGAAAAAACTATGGTGGGAAACACTGTTAGTTTCCTAGAGATAATTAAATATTGTTCGCATTTTTGTCAGTCACTTTTCATCAACAACGCACAGAAGATATACTGCTTTGTTCCATTTCCCTTACAAATTTCCTCAACCTAAAAAAGTGGACACTGTGTTGTCCTTTTCCTCTTTGATACTCGTATTTGTATTGAACTAAAGAAATTGAAATTTCCTGAAAATTGGTAACAAGAAGCTTACACAACTGCCACAATTTTCTTTCTCAGTTACGTTATAGATCTAATCTTACGCCTTGCCCAGTAATTTAAGAAATTTGCTTTTCAGACCAGAAAATCTTTTAGGCTACAATAAGCTGAAACTGCATTCATGGCTAATTTTAACTGTTAATTAGGCAAATAAAATTATGCAAATGAGGTACTGAATGTTTTCTGAGGAAAAAAGGTATTATCCAAATACATTACACCGACAGCATCAGTTGGAACACCTCAGGTAATTCTTGTGATCACCTCTTGGATGTATGTTGCCATTTAACGACTTTCGGAACACAAACATCATGGTGACCTCAACCCAAAACATTTCCAGTGAAAGAGAGAAAATTAAAGTGCATTTTGTGTTCAGCAGCTTTAAAAGTTCATGTGGGGTAACCATCACGACCGAGGTATTCCGACTGCGTCAGCATGTGTTATCTTGTACTTTGTATTTCGATTGTGATTTACACAGCTTCATAAAACATGCACGCTTGAATGTGCAAAATAATCACAAACACAAGAAAAGTCCTGCTGTAAATATTTTGAAAGACAGCCAGTAACAAATTCCTTAAGTTTTTTGTGAATGCCAAAAATATTGGCTGTATTAATAGTTAACTATCCTCCATACTGAATAGTATGATTTTAATGCTTGGTAGAAGCTTAAACACAACTGATTAAATTCCTACTGTAACAGTATTTCATTCAACTTTCTTGCTACACCTTCATGATGGGGATCACCCTAATAACTGGCATTTTTTTTATAATCTTTCAGTTTCCTGTTTATTTAAAAAAACACACACAAACACACACAGGAATGTCTGGCACATTGTTTAATTTATTGAAACAAAATTGACTGGTTCCTGACATTACTGATTTGGTGGTAGTGCCCCGATTACTTTTTGTATAAGGTTAACATGTAAGTGTTGCGGTCTAGGGCATACCTTCCTACAATTGTATTATAAATACAGCCTCTGACAACTGTGTCCTGGAATTGATTCTTTGGCTCAGTGGTTAGAGTGTTGGTCTTTGATGTGCTAATATTGGAGTTTGAATCACACTCTGGGTTGTGTATTTTAAGATGAATTTCATCTGGGATGACAACTCAAGGACTTAGTTATAAAATTAAATAAAAAAGAATCTTTCAATATTTCTATCTGATCTTCTGATCTAAAAATACATAATACCATTCGTCATCATAAATGACTTTCTCAAGAGGGGATGTGTTACAGTCTAGTGCATACCTTCCTATAATTGTATAAATACAACCTCTGACAACTGCATCAGGGAATCAGTTGTTTGGCTCAGTGGTTAGAGTGTTAGTCTTCAATCCCACTCTGGGTTGTGTATTCTATGATGCATTTCATCTTTCTGTTACGGAATTCCTACTTCATAAGACAGGGTTGAAATAATAAATTTTGCTTACAGAAAAAGGAGGTGCTATCAGTTTTGTTTCATTTTGTTTTGGCTAGTGCATTTTTACTTGTCTTGAAATAAGGCTGAAGCTGCATATTGTGTTATGTGCTAATTTATATCACCAAGTTGTGTTCTAAGTTATTATCTGAATGGTATAGTGTAAAACTATACATGTATAAAATCACTGAACAAATTACTTCGGTTCACTATGATACTTAAATGGGCCTAATAGGGCACCTAGATTTAGAAATATTAATAAGAAAACAAATCATTTAGGTTTTAAATTTATATTTTTTTAGACTTTTATATATATTAATATACATCTATTATCATACAGAAAGAGACAAAAATATGAAACAGCATGTAAAATGCAAATGTTATCTATTGAAATAGACAAATTCTACCAAAAAATGCCCTGAATTGTGAAGGAAAAATTTAAGTATTTACACCAAACTTTGAACAACATTTAATAAAATATCTAGCACATTTATCATACTTTTATTATATCTTTTGGACATACAAAGTTAACACAACAAAAGGCAACCATTCAGTTATAAACATTATCTGAAAATCTTTCCATTATTCAGAACAGGGAGAAATAATGGAAGTGCTGTCTTGATAAAAACAATGGAAGTAAATGAGTCTTGAATTCCCCCATGCACTTTCTGTATTCAATTACAGAAGAAACAACTCTCCCGAGAATGACTAACCCCTGAATCTTTGTCACTTGAAGGTCCAATATGTTCAACTCATAATATTTTTCTGTACAGTCCAATGTATTTTCTTACTTCTTTTTTCTTGTCAAGATTTAAGTTCGGTTAAAATCTGAGCAAAGGTGTGAATATCAAGCTTGGCGTCTTTCAAAGTACAGCATTAACCCTGAACATGCTGAAATTTTGTATTGGATTTGCCCAGCTTTGAATTTGGAACAGTCCATTCAAAGTTTAAGGGATTTCAATATCAAAATACACAAATGGAGCTACCAACAGTGTAGAGCCAGGTCAGACTGCACGGATGTGCAGGCTGGCCTGGCTCTATACTGGTGGCAAAGGCTAATCACTTTCGGTTCCAGCAGGTTAAGGGTTAACAACAGAAACCCAGAAGGACTTTATAGGCCATTCTCATTTTACTTGGCAGTCTCAAAATACACATGTACATTTTTTTTCCACAGTACAATTTCATCACGTTTTGTTTCATTCTTTCCACCGCAAGATCTTGAATCTGACAAAACAAAGCCATCCAAACCTCGAGCTTAAGCACCATGCCAAGAAAAGGTATATTTATGACAAATAATTTTATCTTGAGAATAACAATTACGCTCATGTCTATAAAGGTAAGCATTTCTTATTTAATGTGGGAAGTCAACGAAGGTCCCCACCTGGTGTGGATGGAACAACTTATTTCAATTAGGTAACAACCCAGTCCTGGGAAATCAGTCCGTAACTCAGTCGCTACCCAGAACTGAACCCGGGTCACTAGCTTCGTTGCCCAACGCACAAGCCACTTGACCACCGAGTCACCTGTATTGGCTACACTTGAAGATTTGCAATATAGGTTTCTTGATGTCAAGCTTTAATGTAAAGCAATCAAACAATTTTTTCTTGAGTTATATCGAATCTTATCTTTGTATTTATACAACATAATTTTAGACATTTTTTGTCATATTGTTATAGCTATAACTACATCACAAAACAGTCCCTTGACCTAAGCCCCTGAAAATTTCTACTTTGAAAGAACGTAGAGGAACAGAGCAGGGCATTTTTGAGCGTCCATAATTAATCCCTGAAAAAATTTCAAGACGTCCGTACTGAAATATATCATAATATTAAATGACAAAAAAAACTATCAAAAAACAGTAACTATTCCACTAAAATATGGTGTTTCTTGTCCTATAAAATCTTTGTGTCCAGCTTTTCCTGTTCTAAATAAATTATGCAATTTGAGACAAAATCTTTCAAAGCATTTCACCACTATAATAACACATTTTAACTTTCTTGCACAATCTGCCTCTATTTATGACTGAAAATACATTTCTAAAGAATATTTAATGAATTAAAATAGAACTCAATCATCAGAGTTTATATTCATTTGATTAATGCAATTAATTTCAAACTTAAAAAAAATCTTGACTCTTAAGCAAGATATTTGTTCAAATTTATATATTTCATTTCTGTTATGACAGGGCAAACCTGTCGTTAAAATATAAAAATCAACTCTGCCCTTTCATGTTAATATATCACCATGACTTTTTGTCATATTTAATTCCAATAAAATCAACAACATCCCTGAATTGTATTTGTCAAGCTACTTTCTATTGAAACCATTCATTCAAATAATAATGACTATCCCTCCATCTTTACAGTCTATGCACCTTACACATAATTAAACTATCAATTAAATCACAAATATTCTGCCATTGTTCATACGTTTCATTCATTACGCCCTGAGGTAGATCCTTGTTTACCAATGAAAGTCTCAATACACTAATACATGTATAAAATAGAATTTACTGTTATCACATGCAAAAGAATGGAAAATTGCGTAAAAGTATAATCAACATTGTAAGCAGCCATTCAGCCATATTCCTCTCTCTCTCTCTCAGTCACTGACGGACAAGTCTGTATATAAACTGAGGCATTAACACCAGCACAAAACTGTAAGCATTGTAACATGTGTTAACCAAATTTTGACAGAAACGAGAATGTTTTTAGAGATAGACAATTTCTGTAACTGTTCATTAGCCACAACAGAACGTTCCATATAAGTCGCCCAGGTTGATAAAGTGGTAAAATATTGTGCGTAGGAAAACAAAAATGAAAAGAATGGTCCAAATGATACAGGATGTGGATGACAATAGATGTTTTTTTCTTTTTAATTCCACTTGCCCTATAAAAATCTTCAATAAGAAGCAGCATCATTCCCCTGATAAGTTTTTTGTTTTACCACCAAACTCCATTTTCGTTTACACATTTTTATATTCCCATGGAGTATAAAGCTTGAAATTTACAAAAACAGGTTGCCCTGCGAAATTGTCACACTCTGGTAACTGTTAAACTTGAACACAAAGTCTGGGTCAAACGAAAGTTTGTACCTGCTGCATTTTTTCAAAGTCCAAACATGGTCTTTGAGTTAGTGCACCTGATTCAGTTTCGTAAACATTCTCTGAGGTAGCATGTCTGTGTCTTTTCCTCGGAGAAACTGATGTCACTGTTATTGGTGCCATCCGAGCTAGAACCTGTCTCTGAGAAGGGAAACGAGTATAAACTTTCACGCGTTGAACACCTTTCGGTGGGGTTGAACTTAGCAATACTGGCTGAGGATTTAACAGGAATTCTTTAACTTCTTCATCAGAAGAACTATCACAACAACCGGAACAATGAACCTGTGACCATTTACGCTTCTCAGCTACGTTCTCTTTGTTAATTGTTACTAGTTCATCTTCTGAACTATGTCTATCAAAGTCCAGACTCTGTCTTTCATAATCTGAGGTACAACTGACTGTGTCAAAGTTATGTTCGCTGATTTCATGCGTTTTTGCACCAGATGTTTCATGTGTAATATTTCTATCTCCAGCATTTCCTTTGTTGTTGTTTTGGTTAGTTAGGTCATTCAAGCTTGAATCGGAACCATCTGAAAGTAGAGATGAAAAGAACATGGTAAGATACTAAGGATAGTATTCAGTGAATTAATCAGAAAAAGTGTACTGGTATCATTCTGCTGACATCATCTATACTCTTTAATAAGTCCCTTTAACCAAAGCCTTCAGCCAACTATCAAATCAGATTGGCATCTTAGATCAATATTGCCAGAACACTAATGACTGCTGTAATGAGAAACTAAATAACAACACAAGAACAACTCAGGTGCTGCCGCAAACATGCTGAATCTAGGAGAAATACTTGTAATGGTGTTACAGGTGTTGATAATGATGACGATGCTGTTGTTGATAATGATGGTAATGATAATAACAGTGATGATAACAACATCTTTATTCCTGATAAACATGCTTAATCTAGGAGAAATAAATGTAGTGGTGTCACACTCAGAGGAGATGATAATAGTGATGATGATGTTGATGACAGTGATGATAACACCATTGTTCCTGATGATAACGAAAATCAGAAAATCTATATATTAGTCAAACCCAGTCACAATAGCACAAACCCAGTCACAATAGCACAAACCCAGACACAATAGCACAAACCCAGTCACAATAGCACAAACCCAGACACAATAGCACAAACCCAGTCACAATAGCACAAACCCAGTCACAATAGCACAAACCCAGTCACAATAGCACAAACCCAGTCACAATAGCACAAACCCAGACAAAATAGCACAAACCCAGACAAAATAGCACAAACCCAGTCACAATAGCACAAACCCAGTCACAATAGCACAAACCCAGACACAATAGCACAAACCCAGTCACAATAGCACAAACCCAGTCACAATAGCACAAACCCAGACACAATAGCACAAACCCAGACACAATAGCAAAAACCCAGTCACAATAGCACAAACCCAGACACAATAGCAGAAACAGAACTTACTTACTACAAAAAGCAACCAAGTACAATACACATTTATGTGTAATTATGAAAACAAGAGGGCCATGATGGCCCTGTATCACTCACCTGAATATGACTGCTTTTTACAAAAGTGGCTATGGACCTGGTTAACTGACCCATTTTCGAACTTGACCTAGAAATTATTGAAACAATCTTTCTGACAAATTTACAGGTTATCTGGACTGAAAAAGTAGCCTCTAGAGTGTTAACAAAGTTTTTCAATATTTGGGCTCTGTTACCTAGTTTTTGACACCGATGACTCATATCCAAACTTGAGCTACAAATCATCAAAACAACTTTTCTGACAAATTTCCAGGACATTTGGACTGAAAATGTATCCTCTTGAGTTTTTTTTTTTGATATTTGGGCTCTGTGACCTAGTTTGTTACTCCAGATGACCCATATTCGAACTTGAGCTAGAAATCATAGAAGCAACCTTTCTCACAAATTTCCAGGATATTTGGACTGAAAATGTAACCTCTGGCGTGTTAAAAAGGTTTTTACATATTTGGGCTCTCTGACCTAATTTTTCATCCTAGATGACCCATATCCAAATCTGAGCTATCAATCATCGAAACAATCTTTCTGACAAATTTCAAGGACATTTGGACTGAAAATGTAACCTCTAGAGCATTAACAAGGTTTTTCTACTTTGGGCTCTGTGACCTAGTTTTTGACCCCAGATACCTATATTCAAAATTTAGCTAGAAATCATTGAACAATCTTTGTGACAAATTTCCAGGTTATTTGGACTGCAAATGTTACCTCTAGAGTGTTAACAAGACTTTTCCATATTAGGGCTCTGTGACCTAGTTTTTCAACCCAGATAACCCATGTTTGAACTCGTCCGAGAAATCATTTGGACAAACATCCTGACCAAGTTTCAAGACAATTGAGGCAAAAATGTGACCACTAGAGCGTTAAAGAACTAAGTGTGGACAGACGACAGATGACGGACATTGAGCGATTCTCATAGCTCACCATGAGCTTACGGCTCAGGTGAGCTAAAAACATTTTTGGTAAATGTAAGAATGTACAACCATAAGGTGCTAACATTCTGTCATACTTTATGGACACTTTAAATGTATGCATGTATAAACCTATGTATTAATACAAGTATTCACATATGTATGTAAATATGTGGATGGCTCTTGGCCAAGTGTAACTAACTCTTCACTCCAGTTCAAGCTGCCTATGCAGTACATGGCAGTATTTCTTTCTTTTGCCAACATCTTTTTCTGGTTTTTCATTCAACTGATGTTACAAACACACTTTAAGATGAAAACACATCTGTTTTTCAGATCTTTTCACACCTAAAACAAGTGTATATATACATGTATATGGTCAATGTCAATTTCATAATAGGTTTTTCAAGATGCTAGGACATTCGTCTTGTTTGTTACAAATTTATATGGCCCAAAGTCTCATGACTATACCTATGTGACAATAGCTAATTTGGATGTATCTTCCAGTTACTGAAACTAATACTGGTATTATGATGATCTTGGGTTGTACTAAGCCATCTGACATTGGAAATACTTGTTAAATGGTTAGTTGTATAAGTAATAAGGAATCCTGATATTTTAATGAATTTCTTCTTTGTAAGTTACGTGGGATCTTTAAATAATGTCAGATGATTTGAGACCAGGCAAATTACTTTTTCTTCAGGAGAAAAAAGAACAACAATTTGTAAACATATTGGCCTAAAGGTAAGATTTTCATTGAACAGTCTGATCTTTTGGTTTGAAATGTTATTCATCACATAACTAACAACTGCCATGCACAATATACATAAATTTTATTCCAATAAACAGTCTGACATTCTGTGACACAAGGATATAAAAATACCATTTTCCAGTATGGTTTATATTTTCAACATTAATCGGAAATGTTCCACAAGTGTATAAATGCTGGCAATAACATCGAAGAAAACATATGAAGAGCCGCCCACAATTCTCGTCAATCAATACAAGGCTGCCGTTTGGAAGACTAATTCATTTCGAAACAGAATCTAAGCAAGTCCAAAAAGTACATTTTCTAGGTAATGTAACTGTTGCTTAATTAATCTTTCCAAGGGTATAAAGTCACAGTAAGCATAAAAAGAACTATTCTAAGAAACTAAAGACGAAACTATATATTGGTGAATAAGTCAGAAGGTTGTCACGTCAAAGCTACCAGTAATTACTGTTTATAACAGCACACCCTGATATGAGTTTACACACTTCTGACTTTTTTCTCAGTGATTCACAGATTCCAATGCATGACATTGCTCTAAGAACTTAATCTGGACTGGTTATAAGTCACATAAATCTCGGTTACATCTGAACTTTCAATTACAAAAAAAGCTAGCTCTCTCTGCTTTAATGGTCGCTATCTTATGTTTGTAAATATAGCACATAATCTTAAAGGCTCAAAGACTAGAAGGTGATCGAGGCTTTACCAAACTGTTGTTGCCTCTTTACATAAATTTTAAACATAACTAATCAATGATTACTCAGAGACTTTTAAAAAAAAAAAAATCATGTTACATATTACAATAATAAACTTTGATATCATTGTTCTTCTAGTTACAGTGTGTGATTTAAGCTTGGTCATTACAATTTAATATTTCATTTTTTGTGTGCACAATTCAACAGCTTTTTTTAACAAATAAAGCATATTTCACACTTTTATTTTTCACAATATTGTAACAAAAGACTTTGGAGACAGTTGAATACTAAGACCTGATCTCAATTGGTATATAGAACTTTGTGAAAAAAAAATCTTGCTTCGCCAGTTTGACAAATCATCCTGGTTACTGGCACCATTCTGAGACATTCGCAAGATTAGTCTGGGTGCCATGCGCTAATGGCATTACTCGGAACACCATAGGTATAAACTAATCAAGACTTAGATGGCAGTTTATACAAACTACAGCAAAGCAAATATGTAATTGATAGTTCTACTGGTACGAAAGCCAATAGCATGCTTGCTCAAGAGTCTGTAAACTAAATGTAAGCTGTATTGATTCCTTGATTGATCTATGGCAAAAGCATGCTCCAAATTGCAACTAACACCCTCTTCTGTAAAGAAACATTGGAATTGTCTCGGTTCTGTCTGAATACATAAGCAAACAAAATAATCCAGGTCACTTCCTGCAGCAAGAACAAATGACTGTATTTACTGGTACATACCTCTAATTTAAATGCCAACTGAATTAATTTGCAATTGCACTGATCTTAATTAGCAGAAAGCAAAAATGCCAAGGTCCAAGCACTGCAGTTTATGAGAATTTTAAACATATTTCTCTTTTCTAAAATACTTTTCCTCTTTTGACCTCGCATGCAAGCTACTAACCCCCTTTATTGCAACACCAAAAGATTTAACGAACAATACAGAAACTTTAAAAAAACATTTTGTCATGAAGTACATGTAAATCAGCAAAATGTCAACAGAAGAGGTATTATGACAAGTACTGTTCCCTATCTTGTGTTATAGTTAATGTAAGCAGTCACAGGTGTGAGCTTGTTGAAGGCTCAAGGCTTCAAGGAAATTACTGTAATTAAGTGAACCAAAATCATTGTCCTTATCTTCTGTCATTGCGCTGCGTGTATTCAATATGCACACTTACAATGCTTTAAACAGGTGACAAATATAACAGCAGCGATTTTTTTCACCTAATTGGGAACGGGTCCTGTACCAGTCATATTGGAAATTTTCGAGTCGTGAAAAGTGCCAAATTGGGTATTTTGGTGTCGCGAAATAAGGCAAACTGGGAATTATATATAAGGTGAACAAATTACTATTAAAATTTATTATTTGCTAATCTTGTGAATCATTCTGCTTTCTTTTTTAACCTATGATAACTTTGTGATTTTTTTACATATGTTTATGCACACAAGAATGTGAAAATAAACTTAAATCACATTTGATACAATAAGGGATCAATATTCTAACAGGAATGTTGCTTCTATTCAGCATTTCACATGAAATTACAGTACTTGTTAGTAGTAGTAGTTGTTCAAGCTAAAATGATTATTACAACAAAGTAAAAATAGGAGTGATGTTATACATGTAGACTTTGTGTTCTCTGGCTCAAAAATTACCTGTTTGGCAGTATACTGCTCGTTAACTTACCGACCGAAAATCGGATTATTTTATCTACTTTATTAGGATTATGGTTCGGTATCGGCAAGAATCTGAAATCGGTAAGACGTATACAAGTTGAAGAGCCACTTTCTGTTTTTATTTTTTTTCCGATTGTATTTGCTGTTATGGCTCTTAGTTTCGGTTTGACTGATTTCTGGTTAATTGAATGGTATTATTTTCTGTTCCACCGCCACGTGTTTATAGTATTTATTAGGCAAACCAGTCAACTTATTTGTTCTCAGAATTATTCGATTACATCGCACGTGAAGAATGCCGTTATTGGGAGTAAAATTTGAGTTAGAGATTGTGACTGTTAGGCTGTTACGGACTAAAGTGCTCTATATTTTAATGTTTCGGACTAAAGTGCTTTATATTTCAAAAGTAAATTGGAAAAAAGGCAATTCTGATCAAATTGGTACAGGTCTGTTTTAGAATTGGGATGGGTCCGGTGGTGATTGGGAACGGGTCCGTTTACCGGAACCGTCTAAAGAAGGAAAAAAAACGCTGTAACAGTGAACAAAGGTGGAGGCTAAAATGACTGAAATATCAATTAACATGTTTAAATAACATATTTTATTAGCTGGCAATACTCATTAAATTTTGAGACTTCCATAAGATCACTGTGAATTGTCTGGTTTAGGAAACTATTTCTGAAGGGTGTATTTTTATGACAATTTAGCATTTTATGATGATATATCTGTAACTGCCTGTGACTGAGGTAAAAAAAAAAAAAGTAGGAGCACTCATAAAATAAAAAAAAGTAGGAGCACTCATAAAATAAAAAAAAGTAGGAGCACTCATATTTCATCATAAAAGCACTGTTGATCACTTTAGTTTGAGGTCCATGGCCAGTTTCCCTGCCTACTACCATGCATGCCCCACGAGACGGTTCCCCACTCCCTGCACCAGACCCACTGAGCACCATATACATACAGCAGTACTGCCTATATGGAAATAGCTAAGCTTACCGTAATGAATCAGGATCCAAATTTTTATTAACAATTAACAAATAGAAATGATTACTGAAAGTAGTGTGCAGATTACTGGGTTTTCTAAATTTAACACTATATGATGCAATATGTATCCAAGTGTATGGGTTTCCATGTTTATGTTATCAGCATGACTTAAGTGCTATAAATGAACACTTCCTTTTTCAAACATGATCTGGCATGAAGATGAATACTTTAACCCTTTTAAGATGAACTTGTCCATCTTTCAATTGGACTGATCCATTGTTAATGGGAGTGCTTACTGAATAACTGACTGAATGGAATAATGCAGAGCATGATCAGATTACACAGATGTGCAGACTGATCTTGGTCTGCACTGGTCACAAAGGCAGTCAGTTGCCTCTAGCATGGTAAGGGTTAAAAACAAGAGGGCCACAATGGCTCTATATCACTCACCTGACAATCATTAAACATATGGTTCAAACTTCAAAAAACTTTGAAGTAGGTCAGTAAGTGTAGAAATAGGTCAGTCAGCCAAGTTCAAGCTTTGAATCTACATTCAAAACTGCACATACAATTCTTGTTTCATTGCTGTATCATAAAAAACTGGAAAGTCAATCATCCATCACAAAAGCACTTTGTGCTCAGGTGGGCTGAGTAACAGCAATCAATTACAGTAACTTCTTATTTGAGTTGGCAATTTTCAAAAGTTTTCGATCACTTCATAAAGTGGTTACAAAATGCAGAGGGAGGCCCTAACACTTGTACCATAACAGTGCATCTGACTCAGTCGCACTTTCCCTGAAACTGTGTCTCTCTTCGACAGCACTGATTGATTTCTCCCATGTTGTGTAACTAGCATCCTAAGAAATTCATTCAGCTTGCTTGATATTACAGAAATAAAGATACAGATGTGATTTCATAGGGCTTGTGAAAATTGGTGAAGGGGTGAAAAAGTGTCTGGTTGCATTTGTAGGAGTCTTGTGAAATGAACAAGAACCTGGGAAAGTATTACACATATGAATATATGGATTTCTCAATGACTGCCACAACAGATGATGTTTTTCTAATATACTCATTTAGTGATGTTATATTTTCTGAAAATTTTGCTGGTGTACATCGCACTACATAACTTTTTAGTCTCAATTCCAGTGCTCCAAAAATATTCTCCCAGTAATAACAAGCTGACACTTTTTTGTTTTTGTTGCAAAACAATCAATTTCAGAGGACACTGCAGCTGTGGACAGTATTTCTAAATGACCAACAGACTTATAGAAAGCTGTAAACAGGATGAAGAACATTGTTACAAATTCTGAAGTTGAACTCTAGAATAATCTCATCCCCAGAAGGACCAGTGGCATTCGAACCAGTGACTTCTCCATCTGAAGTCTGGTGCTCTAACCACTCAACCTCTACTCCTCCTAGATATAATTGTCCAGTTTGATATCTTTAGTAAATTGTTCTTGGTTAAAACTGTTTAAGTTGCACTTTAGTAACAACACTGAATACTCTTTAAAGTTGGAAAAGTTTCAGTAACTTTTGGAATTCCTACTTGTTTTTGCTTCTTGACCTGAACGGAAGTTCCTATTTTGATTATCAATTTGGAATGTGAACTTGAAAACATCCAGTATTACTTAAGTATGCAAACAAAAATGAACAAAAACCACTGATAAAAATCTATCTGCAATCTAAGTAGCTTACCACTGCATGTGAGGTTTAACCAGGGACATTATAACACTGACATTCCAATCTTGACCTCTGATATCATTGTTCTGTTGGTGCTGTGTCAAATAAATTTTAGTGTAAATACAATTATGCTGTTCCCCATGCGTTTCGATAAAAAAGATCTGCCCTGGTCCTTGAAAAGTGTGAGCCCTGATCAGCAGGCAATAACACTGCCATAGATCACTTAAATATTTATATTTTTGACCTCTAAATGCACACAACCTTAATGGAGACTGGAGTCATAAGCAATCTGACTATAAAGACAAGAGGGTCTGAATGTGTCAGAGGGGGCAGGTCTCAGAAATAGTGTTATACCCATCTCTGACTAGTATTTATTTGAAATTTATACACTGTATAACAGTATGCATGAAGTATACAGTTTCCTCTCTGCTGTCTACTCTGCCAGTTTTCAACAGGAACAGACTAAGTGTATAAATACTAATGGTAAAACTGGTCATACTTTCTACCTGCTAAGGCCCAAAATCAATTAGCAGTGGGAGAAATGAGATCAATATGGCTATGTTAATGGCAGGTGATAATGACAAATTAATGAGTGGATACACTGGATACTGACAAGGGTGATGGATAAGGTCCCACATGGCCACCCCTATCTCACCTTTAAACAACCTTATACAATCAGCAGGTAGATATTTGGAAAGTGTAATTAAATTCAGGATATGCTTTACACTGAAAGGTATGGCAACCAAAGATAGATATAAACAAACATTTAAATATTTTATTACAAATACACCTCCTGACCAACAGCTTTCTCCATTTTTCCAGCAAAGCAAAGCCTCTTTTCATTCATAAAATCATGCACAGATCAAAAAGATGTTTGAAAACTGAGCCAAGTCTTAATATCAGTTAATGGGGAAGTGGGAATGAGGGATCTGAAGGATCTTAGGGGTAAGTGGGAATAAGGGATCTGAAGGATCTTAGGAGCATGTTGAGAATGAAGACTCTGAGGGAACTTAGGGAGAGGTAGGGAATGAGGGATCTGAGGGAACTTGGTGGGAGGGGTAGGGAATGAGGAATCTGAAGGATCTTAGGGGTAAGTGGGAATAAGGAATATGAAGGATCTTAGGGGGAGGTTGGGAATGAGAGCTCCGAGGGTACTTAGGGGGAGGTAGTGAATGAGGGATCTGAAGGATTTGAGGACAAGGTATGGCTTGCAGGCTCTGAGGGAACTTAGGGAGAGGTAGGGAATGAGGAATCTGAAGGATCCTATGGGGGGAGTAGGGAATGAGGGCTCTGAAGGAACTTAGGAGGATGTAGAAAAAGGGGGATCTGAAGGACCTTAGGGGAAGGTAGGGAATAAGGGCTCTGACGGAACTTAGCAGGAGGAAGTGGAAGCTGTAGGAGAGAAGTGAGAATGAATCTGTCATAAACAGTTTTAAGACTTGGATACCTTTGAGTTTAATAATGATAATTATTGGTAGAATCTACTCAGATACTTGAGATGATGAGTGATAACAACTATAGATGGTTTCCTTACAAAATGATGACTTTTTCATGTGAGAAACACAAATAAACAAAGACTTTTATTATACAACTATAATGCTTACAGATATGAAGCAGCCAAAAAGAATTCCGACATACTGATTATTATAGCTAGAGAAAATTATATTAGTTATAATTGGTATGGACATTACGTGATGAACTGTTTTACAGTTTCTGTAAAAGTACTCCAGCAGGATGACTGTCAAGGAAATTATTATTGAGTTCTACAATAACAATCCCTAATGCCTAAATCCTATGATCTTTAGTATTTTCTAGGTCTTCCATCAATTCAACTTAGATAATACCATACCATATTTTGTTTCTGAACACTCTAACTGAAAATGAAAGGCCAAGCTTATTCTTCTTGCAAAAATTCAACAAATTCTGCAGTGAAAAAAGTACCCCAATAAAGAAGATTACCTATTTTACTCAGATGCATAAAATCATTGAGATGAGAACTATTCAGCAAAATCATAAGGCATGGTTCAATGATGGTGCAGTTGCTTCAAATCTGCAGCCTTCTTTTCAATGCTTGATTTGCAAGAACCAGGAGCTTAAAGTATTAGAAAATTAGCAATAATGAAGAATACAGCCATTTGTACTTACAAGAAGTGAATATTGCAATCTACAATGTATTTTGTTGAATGAAAATTTCCCATGACAGAGGTAACTATACTTACAAGGATTATCATCTTCAAAGTTTTCATCCGACTCAGTGCCTGAATCTCTCTCTTCATCATCAGCATCCTGAAGGTAGAAGAAAAAAACGATATCCATTTAATTTTTTTATATTTGAAGATTTTCAGCCAGTAAATTAATAAAATCTAGTTAATTCAAAAAGCTAACCAATTGTTTGTTTTGTTCAAAGACTTATTCTCTTTCATGCCCTTCAACATTTAAAGTTTAATTAAGTAGGCGGACAGCTAATGACTGGTTGATGAAAAACAACCCTGGATGGTATTTTGCTGTCTACGTAGACTATGCATGGTTTAAAATTTCTATGATATATGACTCAGGCAGGATTTCAACATTCAACATCTGGGAATGAAGAAATTTGAAAAACCAGAGTACTATTGAAATCTTCTCTAACAATGCACACACACATCCTCACTGGTGAATCTCATTAATGCTTCCCTAATATTTAAAGACAAAAGGAAAATAATGGTTGAAGAGGGTTGAAATAAATTACAAATTAAGTGATCTGTACTACTTAAAGGTATAACAATCTTCTCTTTTATCAAGTTAGTCATTATTTTTTCTTTTGTCATCAACTGGCAAATACACTAAGGCAAATATATTTTGACAAACAGTGAGTAGCAGCCCTAAATGAGGAACTGACTGTAAATATATATAAACATTACTGCTCAACATTTTAAAAGCATGTAGGTCGACATGTAATCACATGTATTACTGCAACACCTGTCATAAAATATTTACATTAAATAACTGTGCCTCTGGCAGTCTACATTATACAGACCACACAAAAAAATTATACAATGTAGTCTGGGGTAAACTGAATCACCTTTTTATCATTTCTATCAAAAAATTATTTAAAAATCCAATAAAATCTGCTTTGGAGGAAGACGAAAACAATAAATTTCTGGCACGTCAACAAAGAATCCCATTCAAAATTGATTGCACAAAAAAAACACATAAAATTCCATGCAAACATTGTCTCCCTGTATTACAGCCAGTAACAGACATGTTAAGCATCCTTCTCTTCAAACAAAAATATCTTTTATTACAATATACATGTACCTGTTAAACACCTTAGATGTATTAGTTATAATGTAGCCAGTAATAAGTTGAAATTAATGGTTATTCATACCAAGGAAAATGTTCAAGAAAAATTATGCCCTGAATTATGCACTGAAGTGACTGTTAACACAGCTAGCATTATTTCAATCAAATTGTCTGCATTTATAAATCATACAGAGAAATGCAATTCTGTAATAAATCTAGTTTCAACTGCGTCTGTCACAGGAGAGGAAATCTGGGCAGGACAAGGTTAAATCTACTTTTCTTAATTCAATTCATTCAAATAAATGTTTCAAGTTGGTTTACCACTGAACATACATGTGTATGTACACACCTCACCATCTACTAGCATGCAGTTAAGCAAGATAATAGTGGTCCCACTCATTTCATCTGCATATATTTTAGCCTAAAACATCAAATTCCGAGAAACGTGGGCAGTACATTAGCACATTTACATATATTAAGAAAAGCTTTGAAGCCAACTTTTTTGTTAAAAGACTGTTTTAGCTCAGGATTTAATGTTTGATCAAATATTATAAATCAACTTCTGTGCCCATTCAAGTTAGCCTGAAAGCAAAGTATACATTTAATAATGAATGTTTGACAGAAAACACCTGTTAATGTCTGCCAATTAGCACTGAACCTTCCCCGAAGTGCATACATGGCTTGGCAGTCATGGATTAACAACATACTTATAACAATTGGCAAAATGTTGGCAAAATGTTACCTACAGTTACTAGAGTATTCATTGAAACAAGCAGTTTTGGCCAGATCGCAGAAAGTGGTTAAATTAAACAAAATTATTGCCAAAAGCATCTGAACTGATTCAAACAAGTTAATTGTATGAAATTCTCTAGCTTAATTTTGGCAACAGTATTTAGTTTGGCAGTCAGCATGGATTGCTGTGATAAAAATGAACTTCAAATATCCATGCACAGCCATTCAAGAGCCAACAGACAAACAGACTAGAAGATGTTTTATCAGCAATACACTTTTACATCCAGGATTTAATTAGACCAAAGATTGCAGTGGGGAGGGCTGAAGAGGGTGAATGAATGAATGAATGAATGAATCAAGAATGAATGAATGAATGAATGAATCAAACAAACAAATATAACAGGCTCTTTCAGAAGTTGTTATTAAACTATATAAAGAAATGTTATAGCATGTCCACAACCTCTAGGTGTGTATTACGTAGAGACTTTCAGTGACTGCGGCTATGTAATAGTACTAAATGATACAAGTACACGTTGCAAAAGATTGATAAAAGTCATTATTATTACTGCATAATAACTGCTAGTGATGGATGTTGCATGACCTTGTTCAATATTTGACATATGTGAAGTTCTGGCAATCTTGCCAACTCTGAATTATTAAATGTTTTTTTATTTTTCCTTAAAGTTGTTTCATTTAATTATGCATGTTTAAATTTTGGTATGACTTGCACACACAAGTTAGTAAAAATACATATGATTTAAGGCCTGGCGTAGTCCTGGTACCCTTTCCACTTCAGGATAATGATATTACTTTTGACTGGCATTACATCTTTCATGTCAAGCGTTGTAAAGACCTTTTTTAGCGGCAGATTTTTCCTTCTTTCTCTATCTCTTGGGTTTCGTTGGGCAAAGAACAGTTGGGTTTAAATCACGATTGCATTAATTTGCTTCAATGTAATAAAAATATTTTTACATATCTAAATGCAGTAAACATTTACGTCTTTAAATATGTTCAAATTATCCAACAAATATTCATATACTACATGACACAAATAATAATGGTTTTAGCTACACTTGTACGCAATTCAACAACTCTTGCTTTACACAGCTAGGACACATAACTGAAAATGCCATGGTGCCCTGAACAGCTTGTAAATGAGATTATTATTAGCTAAGGCCTTGAAGTAACCAATGTGTTTTACTCTCTAACAAAGTATGAAAATTTAATCTTAAATGAAAATTATACAAATTGACAGAAAATTAAAACAGTGAATTCTGACAAAGGTGTTTATGCAGCCATCTTACCAAAAAAATTTGCATGCATACATTTTCTCTGTTCAAAGGTAATTTTCACTCCTCTTAAATATTTTTTTCATTATTGCCCGAGACTGAATGCCACTAACATAATGCCTGTAACTTGATCTGATTAGCAGCAGTTCCTATCTAAATGACTTAATTATACTGTCCTAAATGCGAATTACAGATTTAATTAGTGTCCTAAATGAATTACAGATTTAATTAAGCAAATCTTCACTCCTGTTCCTCCTATCTTCATGTCTAAATAAAATCTCTGAGATGCATGTTAGTATTACAAAACTAGTAAATCTTAAAACATTCCTCTCAATTTTTTTCAACAATTGTTCAAAACATTAACTTATAAGTAAGCTTCTTAATTTTCATTATTAATTCTTTGTGTCCAACATTACATATCTGTCTAGCATAAACATATTTTTATAGGGTTATAGTGGGGCTGGGGTTGTAATGTCATTTTATGGTAACTGAACCAATCCATCTCACTGTTTAAGAAGCTAAATTATATTCAGGGTATACAAGCTTTCTTTTGCACATCTTTAACATAGCAATTATAGCACATCTTTTACATCAGCAATCATTAAATTTACATTTTAATTAATCACAAATTTTGGATTTTTTTTAATTATACTTCATACAATGACAGAATGATATTAATTATTACAGGAAATGAAACTGTTGTACATTTATAAATGATTTATCAATAGCAACCACTGTTGCCTGAATTAAACAAGTTAATTTCATTGACAGGTGTTGATATATTTATATATTGTCTGCTTCATTAACACGTGAAGTGCATTTATTAAGAATTGTCTTCAAACGAATTTCTAATCACTCTATGCACAGACAACTTCTAACTTGATGCTATGATTAGCTACTAACTGACTAAAGCTGTCATGAATCAAAGAGTAAATGAATGAAAATTCTTGATTAAAAATATTTAATATAAATGTATGTGGTCTAGACAGACTTAATACTGAACATATACTTAAAGGACAGCAATTGTAACTCATTTAGCAAATTTAAAACTTAATTATCACAATTAAAAGTGCTATCATGATTTTTACTATTTCCTCTCATAGTTTTTCAGTTTTTTATTAGCTTTCAAATCAAACATCTCACAGCATCTTTAAAAACACCACCCAAAGCCTGAAAGGTATTTTTGATATTATAAAATCATAAATGTTATCTGAAAGTATCAATGAGGTCTTTTCTTGCTATAGTTATAGCCAGAATATTCCATTGACATGAAATAAATAAAAATTGGAACTGTCAATTACAAAGCCATGAATGCAACCTAAATATGTTTGTCAAATAAATTTTGCCTCTACCCTTTAAAAAAGCTGACATTTGTGAGTCCATGTATAGCTCACCTCTGGTTCGTTGTCACTTTGTCCTTCGCTCAAACTTTGGGATTTCAACTTCTTTGTTAGAAACTTCAACATATCTGTGGTCATGCCAAGCACCTGTGGTCAGCAAATATATAACTGACTTAAATCCTGTTAGTATTTTCCTTAGGTGTACAACTCCCAGCACGTACAAATCCCTAAATCCACTGACAAAGTGTCGCTCAGTTGTTTTACAGTGAAGTGTGAAATCCCAAAATAACTAACACGTAACCCTCGCCTGTTTAGAGCCGGGTCCTGCACCAATTTCATCGGCTTTCTGAGTGCCTTATTGCATATCACAAACACCTAATATCATGACAGTTGCCGCATTTTAATCAGTCTGCCTAATTCCACCATACTCCAGCAAATGCCGCGCGCTAAATGAGGAATTACACGAACATTTTCTGTCCATTGACAAATTTTCTTTCTTCTCTTAACATACTACACAAAATGTGTGTATTTATTGTAGTAGTGGAAGGTCACATTACTCGTGGGGTAGTCAGAATTATAAGAAATAGGTCAATGTCTTATTAATATGTCTTACAATCATATGTTCATATTTATTTGAAGTAATGTAAATTAAACTGATATAATTGACTAAAATAACTTTACCCTGACCATTAAAAAACAATGTAACACAAAATACAATTTCAGTAGTATCAAAGTCAAACCTACTCTCCGAACGGAAAATGAGAAATACCGAGCAATGAAGAATTTTGATTGGACCGAAAGAATTCCGCTATATTGCACATGCGAATAGCTTGGCACGGGTCCAAAATCAATATAGCCTGTTTCACGATTTACATTACTATCCAACGAATTACTTTCAAAGCTGATTTGAGCAAATGTGGGTCTGTTCGTACGTAAAGAGCAATATCGCTAGTCACGGCCAGTTGTTTCTCTCTAAAATAGTTTGTTTGCAATAGGACAAAATATTTAATTGCAAGGCACACGTTCATAACCTGGGCCTCATAACCTTTCTGCACTGTCGTTGCCTCATTGGCTTTCTCTCCCAACGCGTGCTTTTAAAGACCTCCTAGCGCTTCGTTCCACACAAAGGTTTTCGGAATGATCTTTCATTGAGTAGTCAAGTTATTAAGTCATGTATTCATGTAAAAAATGTTTAGGTATTCGAATAAAAGATACCTGCTAACGTTATTCAACAACGTGATAGTCATTGTGTTACGGTCTAGTGCATACCTTCCTATAATTGTAAATACAACCGCTGACAACTGCGTCAGGGAATCGATTCTTTGGCTCAGTGGTTAGTGTTGGTCTTCGATACGCTAAGATCTGAGTTCGAATCCCGCTCTGAGTTGTGTATTGTAAGACGCATTGCATCTTTCTGTTACGGACTTTCATGTTCGTAAAATTGTCTGCTAAAAAACTTGTGTATATATATATACATACGAGAACTTCGTCGACTGTACAAATAAGTAGATTCAAGACTCAATGTCTTTGTTTACCTTTCTAATTAAATTGCTCGTTTGTTGTGATACAGAAAAGCACATGTTACATTAAGAAATAGTCACGAGAGAATTTGATTTGAATTGATTGTTTACAGTTCAATAGAAAAAGTAGCACCGCCTCTTAGTTAATCACTGAGAGGTCGCACCAATACAATGCTGCTCTCTCAGTTATGTGGGAAATGTGGCAGTCTAGAATGGGAGAGACCGTCAACACCGGTGCTAGAACAACTGTTCATGAAACTGCTTGTATATACATTACTGAGATACTCTGTCAGAACACTGAAAATAAATAGCAGATCACCACTGATAAAGCGGACACCATCATGCCAGTGACACGGTATTTGTTTTACGTAAAACATGTGCTGTTATATTTGACGTGGTAACGTCACTAAGGTGCTTTGTCACTGAAACAGCCGCTGCTTGGATACCATTAATATATACCCAAGTCAAAAAAATGCAAATAAAGGATGCTGTTTTACGACAGAACCATAAAATCTATTCATAACGGCGAATGCATGCGAGCATCATTGAACCGTCATACCAGGACAGTTGCAAACAGCGTGACAATACAACGACATCTGGTGAGCTGAAGACGATGTTCTCCATCATAATGCGTCAAAATTACCAGTCGACTTTGAAACACTGATTGGGGAAATGTACATCGATTTCTGAGCCTTGCACAGAATCGGCTCGTTTTGAATCCATTGTCACCTCTAAGTGTTCAAATGAGTGATTTTCACGGAGCAATTATCAACAGATGACTGGGTCTTCGGTTATGGTGTACGAAAGGGGCCATTAGCATTGATTAAGACGCGACCTGTGTAGAACATGGCGCTCTTGCTGTCGGTGAAAATTACCTTTTCTTTCTAGAGTCGATCAAAACGCTGTAACTGCACACAAATTAAGCTAAAGAAGGTGTTATGGATAGCACCATTTTTTGCTATGCAGATTCTTTGAATTCGCTAGCGACAAAGACTATACACAAATACCACGACCCCACACACACAGTCACGACCATGACCCCACACAAACAGTCATGACTAAGACTACACACAAAAAGTCACGACAAACACTATACACAAATAGTCACAACCACGACCACACACAACCAGTCACGACCAAGACCAACACAAACAGTCATGACTAAGACTATACACAAACGGTCACGACCACGACCACACCCATACAGTCACGACCAAGACCAACACAAACAGTCATGACTAAGACTATACACAAACAGTCACGACCACGACCACATACAAACAGTCACGACCACGACCACACACAAACAGTCACGACCAAAACCAACACAAACAGTCATGACTAAACTATACACAAACAGTCACGACCACACACAAACAATCCCGACCAATACTTTACCCAAACAGTCACGACCAAGACTACACACAAACAGTCACGACCAAGACTACACACAAACAGTCACGACCAAGACCACACACAAACAGTCACGACCAAGACCACGCACTAACAGTCATTACTAAGACCAGTCACGACCGAGACTTAAAACAAACAGTCACGACCAATACTTTACCCAAACAGTCACGACTAAGACTACACACAAACAGTCACGACCAAGACTACACACAAACAGTCACGACCAAGACTACACACAAACAGTCACGACTAAGACTACACACAAACAGTCACGACCAAGACTACACACAAACAGTCACGATCAAGACTACACACAAACATTCATGACTAAGACTACACACAAACAGTCACGACTAAGACTACACACAAACAGTCACGACCAAGACTACACACAAACAGTCACGACCAAGACTACACACAAACAGTCACGACTAAGACTACACACAAACAGTCACGACCAAGACTACACACAAACAGTCACGATCAAGACTACACACAAACATTCATGACTAAGACTACACACAAACAGTCACGACTAAGACTACACACAAACAGTCACGACCAAGACTACACACAAACAGTCACGACCAAGACTACACACAAACAGTCACGACTAAGACTACACACAAACAGTCACGACCAAGACTACACACAAACAGTCACGATCAAGACTACACACAAACATTCATGACTAAGACTACAAACAAACAGTCACGACTAAGACTACACATAAACAGTCACGACCAAGACTACAAACAAACAGTCACAATCAGGACTACACACAAACAGTCACGACCAAAACTACAAACAAACAGTCACGACCAAAACTATATTCAAACTGTCACGACAACGACAACAAACAAACAGTCACGACCAAGACTACAAACAAAAACAGTCACGACCACGACAACAAGCCAACAGTCACTACCACGATTACAAACAAACAGTCACGACCAAGACTACAAACAAAAACAGTCACGACCACGACAACAAGCTAACAGTCACTACCACGATTACAAACAAACAGTCACGACCAAGACTACAAACAAAAAAATTCACGACCACGACAACAAGCTGACAGTCACTACCACGATTACAAACAAACAGTCACGACCAAGACTACAAACAAAAACATTCACGACCACGACAACAAGCTAACAGTCACTACCACGATTACAAACAAACAGTCACGACTAAGACTACAAACAAAAACAGTCACGACCACGACAACAAGCTAACAGTCACTACCACGATTACAAACAAATAGTCACGACCAAGACTACAAACAGACCGTCACGACCAAGTCTAAACCCAAACAGTCACGTCAAGTGTGTAAAATAGAAACTAAGCTGAAATGTTTGGTTGAGTCCAGCTGCGTTACCTCGTCACTTCTTACAATTTAAATACCCTGTTCAACATACTTTGAGTTCAAAGCCTTTATTCATCCTGTCTTGGCAGAGGTAAACGACTTCGTAACTAAAAGAAAATAACCACCATAAATATAGTTTCACTTCTCGCAATGAAGAATTCACTATCAAGGTTCGTTTCAGATGAATTAGTACGTGTTCCATGTGTCTTAGTTTTCAACTCGTATTCTTTTTATGAACTACTTGACACTAAATTAGCCCGCACAAGGTATCCTTGAACTGTGAAGGGGAAGCAAAGGTATGCCAACTAGAAAACAATTATGCCATTTTCTCAGTTGTTTATAGATAAAAAAAATTCAGGTTGTTCCTTCATCTTGGACACAAAGATATGAAAACTTGACCTTGTGTCCAACAAAGAAAAAGTGCATAATGTCACATGTATTTGTGTAACCGGGTACAGTTATATAGTGTTCTATAGCGAAACAGAACTTCGTAGCTCAGTTAGTTGTGTTCTTTCTATCAGCGGTAAGAGTTCCGACCTAGCCCTTTTTCACTCTCTGTTACATTTGCTTCAAGAAAGGTTTCCAGTGCGCTAAAATTGAGCTGAACTTTTTGCCAAGCCACAATATGAGCTCTATTACGGGAAGAGTTTAAACCACATTAATGTTTTACTTGGTTTTAAAAGTATACCGGTATCTTTGTTTTAAGGCCTGATTTCAACCGAAGAAATTGGCTAGATGATAAAGGTTATTTACTATGTCTTAAGTTACTTTTGTACCAAGACAATAATCAATTTGATTAATTAAAAGATCAGAAAGATCCAGCCAAGGACAAAGGACCTAATCACGTAAGAAATCAAAGCCACATCAGGCAATTCATAATTTGACTGAAAGTCAGGAAAATACGGATTTCAGATAAGCCCTCAAGAGTTGTTTCCCATGAAAATCGTTGTCACGTAAAAATAGTAACACTTGAAAACCCGGTATTGACATAGTTTTTAAATAGGTTATTCTTAAAATAGAATGGTTCGGTATTTTCCGACTAAGTACGGCATTTGCGTCGTAGAGAAGAAAGACTACTCTTCCGACCTTATTGAATCTACCAGCGACAGAACGGTTACCGCATCTTCATTTTTTTATCGATTTAATTTGCATGTAGTAGGCCGACGTATATGAGTTTCATGTATTTTTCCGAGATGAATGAAGAATTTAGTTTTGACAGTGTGCTAAAGTCATTCTGCTTCGCATGATACTGAAGTCACTTTTTCAGTGCTCAACATTTTCTTTTGACCTGGTTCAATGGTCTGTATTCAGTGTACTTCTATAAGAATAACATGTTACGATTGTTTTGGAATCAATCGTCAAATATTTCATAAATCTCAAAGGCTTAATGTCATTAATGTCATTAATGCTGCAGTATGTTTGATGAAAATCATCGTTTTCTATTCATATAAACTCACTCATGTATTTATTCCTTTTCTTTCTCAAAGCTCTAAATTTTTCGGAAATTGACGTTTGCGGATGGTGAGAAAATTCGTAACATGGTTCGTGGCCCAGTCCAGTTGCTGATGTTGGTGAAGTTAGCGTCCCGGAGGCTGAGCAGCCTAGTTGCCGAACAGCTTGGTGGCCTTCAACATAATATTTACTAGTTATTCTTTATCAGGATAAACACAATTGCAAAAAACAGAACGTGGCAAGTGGCTTTAAACACACTCAACCAGGTAAAACGTTTTTGTTTTACTCATTTCTAAGATTTAAGAAAAATGAAAAGGATTTGAGAAAATATTTTCCTTTCATTAAATTCTTTCTCTGTAATATTTCGACCCAAACATCTTTTTGTTTTTGTATTTTTTTTAAATGACTTAGTAGTACATGTACGATTTGTGTTAATCCTGATACAGGAAAAATAGGCTACCAAGCCGCCAAGGTAAGGTCGTTAGGCCACCATGCCGTTAAGGTTAGGCAGCCAGGCCACCATGCCGCTAAGATTACGTCGCTAAGCAAATATGTCGATAAAGGTTAGTCGCTAGGCCACTGAGGTTAGGTTGCAAGGCGACAACGCCGAAAAGATTAGATCGCTAGCCGCCAAGATTAGGTCGCTAGGCAACCATGCCGCTAAGGTAAGGTCACTCAGCAAACATGTCGTTAAGGTTAGGTCGGTAAGCCACCACACCACTAAGGTTAGTTTGCTAGGCAACCATGCCGCAATGGTTAGGTCGCTAGCCGCCAAGATAAGGTCGCTAAGCCACCATTCCGCTAAGGTTAGGTCGCTCAGCAAACATGTCGTTAAGGTTAGGTCGGTAAGCCACCACGCCACTAAGGTTAGTTTGCTAGGCAACCATGCCGCAATGGTTAGGTCGCTAGCCGCCAAGATAAGGTCGCTAAGCCACCATTCCGCTAAGGTTAGGTCGCTCAGCAAACATGTCGTTAAGGTTAGGTCGGTAAGCCACCACGCCACTAAGGTTAGGTTGTTAGGGAACCATGCCGCAAAGGTTCGGTCGCTCAGCAAACATGTCGTTAAGGTTAGGTCGCTAGCCGCCAAGATTAGGTCGCTAGGCCACCATGCCGCTAAGGTTAGGTCGCTCAGCAAACATGTCGTTAAGGTTAGGTCGGTAAGCCACCACACCACTGAGGTTAGGTTGCTAGGCAACCATGCCGCTAAGGTTAGGTCGCTCAGCAAACATGTCGTTAAGGTTCGGTCGCTAGACGCCAAGATTAGGTCGCTAGGCCACCATGCCGCTAAGATTAGGTCGCTCAGCCAACATGTCGTAAGGTTAGGTCGGTAAGCCACCACACCACTAAAATTAGGTTGCTAGGCAACCATGCCGCAAAGGTTAGGTCGCTAGCCGCCAAGATTAGGTCGCTAGGCCACATGCCGCTAAGGTTTAGTCGATCAGCAAACATGTCGTTAAGGTTAGGTCGGTAAGCCACCACGCCACTAAGGTTAGGTTACTAGTCAACCATGCCGTAAAGGTTAGGTCGCTAGCCGCCATACCGCTAAGATTGAGTCGCAAGGTAAACATGCCACTAAGGTTAGATTGCTAGACTACCATGCTGCTAAGGTTAAGTCGCTAGCAACCATGACGTTTAGTTTAGACAGCCAGGCCACCATACCGCTAAGCTAAGGTCGCTAGACCACCATGCAGCTAAAATTAAGTCGCAAGGCCACCATGCCGCTAAGATTAGGTCGCTAGACCACCATGCAGCTAAACTTAAGTCGCAAGGCCACCATGCCGCTAAGATTAAGTCGCTAGCAACCATGCAACTAAAATTAGGTTAAGCCCCTAAGATAAGGACGCAAGACCACTATGCCACTGATATTAGGTCGCTAGACAACCAGGCCGCTAAAGTTATTTTGCTAGTCACCATAACGCTAAGATTAGGTCGCAGGGCCACCATGCCGATATGACTAGGTCACTAGACCACCATGCTAATATTGTTAGGTCGCTAGGCTACCATGCCGCTAAGATTAGGTCGCTAGACCACCATGCCAGTTTGGTTAGGTCGCTAGGCTACCATGCCGGTATGGTTAGGTCGCTAGACCACCATGCCGGTATGGTTAGGTCGCTAGACTACCATGCCGCTAAGATTAGGTCGCTAGACCACCATGCCAGTTTGGTTAGGTCGCTAGGCTACCATGCCGGTATGGTTAGGTCGCTAGACCACCATGCCGGTATGGTTAGGTCGCTAGACTACCAAGCCGGTATGATTAGGCTGCTAGGTTACCATGCCGGTATGGTTAGGTCGCTAGGCTACCATGCCTGTAATGTTAGGTCGCTAGACCACCATGCCTGTAAGGTTAGGTCGTTAGGCTACCATGCCGGTAAGGTTAGGTCGCTAGGCTACCATGCCGGTAAGGTTAGGTCGCTAGACCACCATGCCGGTAAGGTTAGGTCGTTAGGCTACCATGCCGGTAAGGTTAGGTCGCTAGGCTAAAATGCCGGTAAGGTAAGGTCGCTAGGTTACCATGCCGCTAAGGTTAGGTCACTAGGATACCATGCCGCTTAGGTCAGGTCGCTAAACCACCATGCCGGTAAGATTAGGTCGCTAGGCTACCATGCCACTAAGGTAGGTTGCTAGACCACCATGCCGGTAAAGTTAGGTCGCTAGGCTACCAAGCCGGTAAGGTTAGGTCGCTAGGCCACTATGCCGGTATGGTTAGGTCGCCATGCTAACATGCTCTTTTGTTGTTTTAAAAAGGCAGGCTCAGTTTTGTTAAGTTTCTTTTCCTACAGCAACGGCGAACGAGGAACGCTGAGGAAAGAAAGAAACAAATCAATTAAAGAACCATACTTTTGATAATTACGGTATAAAGATTCATGTTTAACACAACACCTTCCTTATACCATAACGTGAAAATGTACAAACAAATGTATCAGATCGTTGAAATATGTTTATTTTCGATGTTTCCAGAACCTAGAGTCATACTTTAAAATAGCCTTTAGAATGAATGGTAGCATAAAAAGAACCGATTTGCATATTCAAATTAACTTTACTATGTACCCGTATTAACTGCAGTGCCAATACTTACCTAAATGGTAAATATAAAACAGGTCAAAAAGGTCAACACCGCCCTTTTCTCCGCTGTTGCACCTTAATTTGTCTCAAGGTTCAAGCTACCCGCCACAATACTGCGAGACGCCTGTTGCGCATTGCCTTTTATGGTCAACGAAATCTGAAAACTAGTTTCGCGTACTACATTTCCAAATATGGAATTTTTTGTCTGTTTTTTTTATCTACAGGTACAAATGCCTGTCTGTGTGCTAGTTTTCCCCCAGTTGTTTATCTGAAAAATCATTTTGTGATTTATGTGAATTGCTATAAATAGATAATTAGCGACTCGGTTAAAATAGAGTACCTACAACATATATGGGTAAAACTTTGTGCAACGAACGCCAGGTTCATTCAGACAATATTGATTGTGGAAAGAAATGCTCAAATTCAACAATTGTATTAAATACAAATGTATGCTTAAAAAGCATGCACTCTATTCATTTAGAAGAAAAGAGAAAAATTTATCAAAGATAAATTTCAATATCACAGTCACCTTTCAACAACTGAAAGAAACATTAAGATATTTATGATGATACTGAATGCTCACCGCACGCCCCTCATCCCCACCCTCCTGTATAACAAAACATTGGCAGGTACATAAAGTTACATCGTCTAGGGCTGCAGAAAATGTCCATTAAATCCGTATAGGGACTCAAGCGGTTGTTCGATATCAAATCATTTCAAAATCTGTGTCGAGATACAAAAAAATCAATTAAATAAACCACAAATAATCATTGATGCAAATTAATGCTATACTCTGTTAGCATTCAAGCTTTCCGTGACCTTGGTATTTGAAATAAGTTCAACCTTAAAGTGCAAGCACTGTTTAATGTTTATATTTATTGTTAAAATTTTTCACAAATCACTACACCATTTCCATGTCAACGTAAATTTTGCCACGTGTTAAACTTCTCGAAATCAATGGATATTAGGACAGGTTTTAAAGTAGTAATTCAAAGTTTTACAAGGGAACGTTTAAACTTAAAGTTACTCATATAATATTAATTAGTCATCTCGAAATATTGTACCGTCATTCTCACCTTTTCATCTTTCGGGGATGCACCGATGATAATAAGAATATGAGTCGGCTGTCAACGCTGTGTTCTTTTTCGCCCCTTGATTACTGTACCATCAAATAACAGATAAACGAACCTTTCTTATCCCAATGTTTATCAACAGTGCCTGTCTGTGCGTTTGTACGTGTATCTACACAAATGTTGAATCAATGAACTACTTTTTGACATAAGTTGTAACTGATATCGTCAAGATCTTATGAATAATTGTTTTGGATAAGATTACTTTTTACACGTGTTTGTTTACTATCATGGATGATTCAGCTATCACCAGTATGAAGTGCGCTCTTACGAGTTGTTCAAAAGAAATAAAATCAAAACTGTTGTTAAAAATTGCCTCAGCGTAAAAAATGAACACCAGGATTTTGGTCTGTCTTTAGACGGACACAAGTGAAAAAATCATTTAAAAACTATTAAAAAGCTTCATTCAAAGACACACTTTGATTCAATCTGTCAATAACGTACACATGAGATACTTAAAGAAAGTACTCAAAAGTACAAAAAATACGCTATAATCTTCCCTGGTTAACGAGTACCTCATGATGTGATTTGGCCAAAGAAGTACAACAAATGGACTCAGCTTGTAAAAGCATTGTACCAGGACCTGAGCCGATAAAAGCAGTACGCCATGATCTGAGCCAGTCAAAGAAGTACGCCATGATCTGAGCCGGTCAAAGCAGTACACCAGGATCTTAGCCGGTCAGATTAGTACACCAGGATCTTAGCCGGTCAAAGCAGTACACCATTTGACATCTTCGCTAGTCAAAGCAGTAAACTCCGATCTAAGCTAGTCAAAGCATACACCACTATCTAAGCTAGTCAAAGCGGTACACCACTATCTAAGGTAGTCAAAGTGGTACACTACTATTTAAGCTGGTCAAAGTGGTACACCACTATCTATGCTAGTCAGAGCTGTACACTATTATCTAAGCTAGTCAAAGCGGTTCACTACTATCTAAGTTAGTCAAAGCGGTACACTACTATCCAAGCTAGTCAAAGCGGTACACTACTACCTAAGCTAGTCAAAGCGGTACACCACTATCTAAGCTAGTCAAAGCGGTACACCACTATCTTAGCTAGTCAAAGCGGTACACCTCCTATAAGCTAGTCAAAGCGGTACACTACTATCTAAGCTAGTCAAAGCGGTATACCACTATCTAAGCTAGTCAAAGCGTTACCACTATCTAAGCTAGTCAAAGCAATACACTACCATCTAAGCTCGTCAAAGCGGTGCACCACTATCTAAGCTAGTCAAAGCGGTACACCACTATCTAAGCTAGTCAAAGCGGTACACCACTATCTAAGCTAGTCAAAGCGGTACACTACTATCTAAGCTAGTCAAAGCGATACACCACTATCTAAGCTAGTCAAAGAGGTACACCACTATCTAAGCTAGTCAAAGCAGTACACCACTATCTAAGCTAGTCAAAGCAATACACTACCATCTAAGCTCGTCAAAGCGGTACACCACTATCTAAGCTAGTCAAAGCGGTACACCACTATCAAAGCTAGTCAAAGTGGTACACCACTATCTAAGCTAGTCAAAGCGGTACACCACTATCTAAGCTAGTCAAAGCGGTACACTACTATCTAAGCTAGTCAAAGCGATACACCACTATCTAAGCTAGTCAAAGAGGTACACCACTATCTAAGCTAGTCAAAGCGGTACACCACTATCTAAGCTAGTCAAAGCAATACACTACCATCTAAGCTCGTCAAAGCGGTACACCACTATCTAAGCTAGTCAAAGCGGTACACCACTATCAAAGCTAGTCAAAGTGGTACACCACTATCAAAGCTAGTCAAAGCGGTACACCACTATATAAGCTAGTCAAAGCGATACACTATTATCTAAGCTAGTCAAAGCGGTACACCACTATCTAAGCTAGTCAAAGCGGTACACCACTATCTAAGCTAGTCAAAGTGGTACACCACTATCAAAGCTAGTCAAAGCGATACACCACTATATAAGCTAGTCAAAGCGATACACTATTATCTAAGCTAGTCAAAGCGGTACACCACTATCTAAGCTAGTCAAAGCGGTACACCACTATCTAAGCTAGTCAAAGCGGTACACCACTATCTAAGCTAGTCAAAGTGGTACACCACTATCAAAGCTAGTCAAAGTGGTACACCACTATCAAAGCTTGTCAAAGCGGTACACCACTATCTAAGCTAGTCAAAGCGATTCACTACTATTTAAGCTAGTCAAAGCGGTTCACTACTATCTAAGTTCGTCAAAGCGGTACACTACTATCAAAGCTAGTCAAAGCGGTACACCACTATCTTAGCTAATCAGAGTGGTACACCACTATCTTAGCTAGTAAAAGAGGTAATGATAATGACAATGATATTAGCTTGTGAAAGCAGTACACCATGATCTAAGCGAGTGAGAGCATAAATAGAGCCAAAGAAGTACAGCATGCTCTTAGATGGTCAAAGCATTATTCCATGATCTGTTGTCAAAGTGATACGCCTTGATCTTAGCTAGTCAAATAATTACACCATGACTTAATCCGGTATTATCATTACAAAACGGTCTTATCTCGTCAAAGACGTACATTTTGATCTTTGCTATCCTCAAAGCAGAACACCATGATCTTCGCAAGTCAAAGCGGTACACAGTGATATTAGCTAGCTAAAGCGGTACACTGTGATATTAGCTTGTCACAGCGGTACACCGTGATATAAGCTAGTTAAAGCGGTACACCGTGATATTAGTCTGTCAAAGCGGTGCACCGTGATATTAGCTAGTTAAAGCGGCACACCACGATCTTACCTAATTAAAGAGCTACAGTACGATCTTAATCTTAGCTTGTCACAACGGTACACAATAATCACAGCTTGTCAAAGATTCTTGGCTAGAAAGAGCGCAACACTTGACTTTTGCTTGTCAGATCAGTATATAACGACTTTTGCAAAGTCAGAACAGTACACCACGATCTAAGTTTGTCAAAGCGGTGCAGCTTGTCAAGGCAGTATACCAGGATCTTGGCTATACACAGCGGAATACCATGAGCTTTTCTTGTCAGAGCAGTACTCAAAAATCTTGGCTTGACGTAGCAGTACAACGTGATATAGCTTGTCGAAGCAGTACACCATGATATGAGCAGACCTCTATGACCTTAGCTTATCGAAGCAGTACATTATGCTTTAAACTTGTCAAAGCAGTATACCATAATTTTAGCTGGTCGAAACGGTAGACTATGATCTTAGCTGCTCAAACAGTGTACCAAGTGTACCTTAGCTGTCGACTCGGCTATCTGCGTTGGTAGAGCATCAAATTGTTAATCCAGTGGTTCTCGGTTCAAACTCCAGCAGGTTCGGCTAAATATCTCTGTAATAACTGATCTCGGACAATGCGTCTAAAGGTCATTTTCCCTTACTTCTTTGTCAAGTGAGAAAGCAGTTAATCGCTCGCGGACAAAAAAGTAAATTTTCTGGATAACTAGGTACACTTGTTAAGTGGACTGACAGCCAGGATATGACGAATTCGAGGTCGAACACCCCCCCCCCCCCACACACACACCAAGTAAACCAAAACAAGAACTTAGCTTAACAAAGCATAACACTATGTTCTTATCTTTTCAAAGCAGCACAGCGTGATTTTAGCTAGGCAAAGCAATACACCATTATCTTAGCCGGCCTAAGCAGTATACCATAATCTTAGCAGCTAGTCAAAACATTACACCGTGATCTTAGCCGATCAAAGACGTGCAAGTCAAATCAAAACCTTTTAAAGCAAAAGAAAACAAGAGAAATTTGTGAGACATGTATGTCCCCTAATGACAACCAATAAGGCATGTTACTGACCTACTGATCTCAAAATCAAAAATGGTCACCCATAGGTCATGACCAACCTCACCACCAAATCTGAAGGTTGTAGGCCAGAGCGTTCTTTAGTTATTGATCGGACAAGGTCTGGTCTACGGACGGTCCGACGGACCAACCGGCATGTATAAAGCAATATACCCCATATCTTCGAAGGGGGATCGGGGAGAGAGATAATTATCTTAGCTTGTCAAAGCGATTAACCATGGCCTTAGCTGGTCAAATAGCTATCCATGATCTTACTTTATTAAAATGGTACACCACGATCTGAGCTGGTCAAAGTATTACACAAAAACGTAGCTTGTCAAGGAAGCACATATCATGCTCCTAACTAGACAAAGCCGTAAACCCGATTCTTAGCTGGTAAAAAATAGTATATTATTACCTTACTAGTCTAGTCGGCAGACTTTGATCTTAGCTAGTATGTGCAGTACATCATGTTTTTTATCAGTCAAGGTGGTACACAATAATCTTAGCTAGTAAAGGCGATACATTATTACCATTCTTAATCAAAGCGGTATACCATAAGCTTAGCTAGTTAAGCGGTATACCATGATCTTAGTTAGTCAAGGTTGTTCACCATTACCCTACATAGGCAATGTGGTATAGCATAATCTTAGCTAGTCTAAGCAGATTACCATTGCATTAGTTGGTAAAGACGTACACCATGACCGTAGCTAGTTTGTACACCATGGTCTTAGTTAGTAAAGGCTGTACACATTGATCTTAGCTAGTTACATTGAACTTAGTTAGTTAGCGGTACACCACTTCCCTACTTCGTCAAGGCGGTATAGCATGATCATAGCTAGTTAAGGCGGTACATTATGATTTTAGTTATTCTAGGGGATTCACAACTACATTAGTTGGTAAGGACGTACACCATAACCGTGGTATTTAAGGCGCCATGAGTTTAGCTGGTTAAGGCGCGTATACCATGAGCTTAGCTAGTTCCGTCGCGTTCACCATATTCTTAGTTAGTCTTAGTTAGTCAAGGTGCGTACATCATTTTCCTAGCTAGTTAAGGCGGTACACCCTTATCTTAGATAGTCAAGGCCGTTCACCATGATCTCAGCTTATTAAGACGGTACACCATGAATTCAGCTAGTTCAGACGGTACACCATGACCTTAGCTAGTTACGACGCGTACACTATGGTCTTAGCTAGTTTACAATAATCTTAGCTAGTTAAGATGCGTACATCATTTTCTTAGCTTGTTAAGGTGGTACACCATGATCTTAGTTAGTTAAGGTGATCGGACCTGGATGTTTAGTATATTTTGTGCTGGTCATAGAATTACATCATGATTAAAAGCCCATACTCAAATATCCGAGTTGTTCCTATGATTTACCCCATCCATGTCAGCTGTTAATAAGGTTGCAGTGTTAGTTACTAAGTCAACGAGTACCCTGTTGCCAAAGGAAAATAAGTTACAGAAAGAGAATTGCTATACAGACATTATTAGAAGTCAAGATGCAGTAACACCTCAAATATGTGATATTATTTATAATGCTTGCTACTTAATTTTTTATAATGTTTGTTTTCAACATATCTTCTGTCAGTTCATCATTTAACTGGTGTTGTTACGTGGCAAAATTAACGCCGGAAATGAATACATTCTGTTGGCCTAGTCTTTCGACCAACACCGCCAAGTTCTTGAAAAATTAGGACAAGGTCGATTCAGCCCTTCCTTTATATCAGATTGTATTCTGATTTAAGGGAGTGTCCCGTATTACTTCTCCTTTGGATTTATCATATAGGCATGTGTGTACAAATGTAAAATAAAACTTTATAAAAATTATTGAAGAATTTTAGTCTGCTTGATTGTTTGTGGATTATACGGAATTCGGTTGCAATAATGTAAACTTATTTATAGAAATTTGGTGCTGAAAATATTTCGCAATAACTTTAAAGCCTGCATTAAATAAATAAATAGATAAAAAAAAACATAAAATGAAATAGAAGAACAACTCGAAAAAAGAAAAAATATAATGGTGCAGCTAGGCTAAGATGGATGAAAAAATTGAACAAAGAAACATGTATATGATATTCAAACCCTGCCCAGAGCCTTTCGTTTCAATGCGTCTGTAATATATAGAACGCCGCAATCCTTAATCAGAGTGCTAGTTTGAATCTCTCTAGGTCTCTCTATCTATTTGAGTTTATTTATTGTAGGTACCGGTTACCCATATCACCGTCGTCCTCTGAGCGTTTAGTTATATTAGGTAATGGGGGTTGCTAAAAATGCTGAAAGCATCCCATTCCAGAGGCACGAGACACCCTGGTTCTTTTCCATGCTCAGTTTAAAGCACTGATACATGTGACCTTGGTTTAACGTCTCATCCGAAAGACAATTTGTAATGTCAGTGGAAGAGCGGGGATCGAACTCGCGACCCGTGATCGTGGAAGTCCAAGTCTAACTCGCTTTCACTGGATCACTGATCTGCTCCTTTCACTAGGGATGAGAGTTTCCACTGAGGTGACACATTTCACTTTTTTTCTATCTTTTTTTCCATTTAAACAATAAGCTTCGTATTGTTTTCACATTTTTTGAAGTCACGTTACGAGTTGAATCAAAAGTAGAACGAACGGGCTACTTGAATCAATCTATAAGTCTATGTAAATTATTAATCACTTGCCTCGTAAAAGATTGCTGGGGATAGTACGACATACAAATACCGAACACTCTTTGTTCTTTTTAACAAAAACTCATTTTAAAGCACCTATATCTAGGACCTGGCCTGAAGCATTAGTATGTGTAATGGCTCATTCATATGGGCTACAAATTTCATGCACTATAAAAAAAAACCGAACACAGCTTTTTTTAAGTATTTAGGGAGCGATTTTGTGACCCCTTGAACTTAAATCCTTTGTCCTAGCACAAGACCACAGGATCCAATTAACCCAATAAACGAGTGTTACTAGTATATAATGATCTAGTCGATCAAAGAGCCTAAACAATGAAGAATTAAACGAATGAATGAATGAATGAATTATTATGTGAGTGAGTGAATGAATGAATTAGTGAGTGAGTGAGGGAGTGAGTGAGTGAGTGAGCGAATGAATGAATGATGTATTAAAAAAACGGATAAACTCTATAAACCTAGCAAAGATAAGAACGAGGTGATTCACAAGTAGGTTTTACTAATTTAATAAACAGTCTATATCGTGAATGACTCACACAGTCAGATGACCAGGTGTATAAGACCCCAGTGGTTTCGAGCTGTTATTCGTAAAGTCACGTCACTTTTCTGGTTATTTCCATAAAATTTCAAGATTCTCTTTTTCAGTGGAACGAGTAAGAACAGTTGACACATTCACAGCACACACGTATGTAACGAGAAAAATAGATAAGTAGGCCTAACCACGTTAAGATGATGTAATTCTAACATTGTATCGGGGACGGAATCAAGTGCCGGGAGAAGGGAAAAGAATTAAAATTCTTATCCGTCAAGTTTGGCAAAATGAACATAAAAGATTATCAATTAATTTTGTTCGATCGTTCATTCTATTTGTTCGTTCTTTCATTCGTCCGTACGTTCTGTTCCGCTCTGCTCCGTTCCGCTCTATTCTGTTCGGCTTTGTTCTATTCCGTTCTGTTTACTTTACCTGTATAATCATTAAATGTTCATCTATTTCTGCAAGCTGCTTGTCAAGGCTGATCTTCTAAATTTTGAAGGCACTATAAAAAAAGAAGGTAATATTGTGAAGCAGTATGATTTTTAATAAAGTAAACTTCAATATCTTAGTATTATTTTGACACATATATAAGGCAGTACCCTATTGATATACATATAGTAATTGATGACTAGTTTGATGATTAATAAACTCATTTGCATAAAGGTGTCATACGTTGGAGAACTGCCTATCCGGGCACCCCTGTAAGGGTCATGTGAATAGTTTTCTATTATTTTTACCAGTGTTTATAAATGTACATTCGTCAGAGTTCTTTTATACGATTACTTATATAGACCGATATTTAAACAACCCCAATACATTAAAGGTTTTAAGTAGTAGTAAATTGTATCGCTAAACTAAAATACAACACTTTAGGCTTGTCGACGTTTGTAAAAGCATGCTAACACACGATTAAAAGAAATGGTAAGACTATTTTAATGTACATTAAACTGTAAAACGTAATACTTATCTTTATGTTACGCCTATGGTCGTGGTAAGTAGCTTTTTGCAACTGCCCCGAATCTTAAAATCGAGGCATTCGGAAAATAGAACATTGAAGCGATAGTTTAAAAGCTATTTATTTCACAGCTATTGGGAAATAAGTTCTTGCATATTATGCCAGACAAGTTTTCTTGCCGAAAGCGTGGAATGCGGAAAGTCACAGGAGAATTTCACCCGTGGGGGAATTCGAACCAGCAGTCACTGCTCTTCTGTCAGACGACATGAAATATACTGGTATGACAACAAATAAACTACTAGCTACTACTACTTCTGCTCTCATCACGAACTTCTCCTTTTCTGTCTGTTGGTTTGTTTGTTGTTGTTGCTGTTGCTTCTCTATCACAAAAGCAATAGAAACTAATTTTGTTTTACAACAATGTCAGATCGTTATAAAATGATGATGATGGTGGTGCTGATGATGATGGTGGTGATGATGATGATGATAATGATGGCACGAGTGAGGAAAAGACACATCGATGATTATGACTGTGATAAAAATCAAATAGCGTGTTTCGACAGATTTTTTCTCCAAGGAATGTTTATTTTATTTTTTTATTCAATATATCATGTACGCTTAGTGTGTGTGGTTCCATAGTTTTCCCGCGTAATCTGTTTCCAATGATTCATCGATATCTATTGCCACCGTGGCCAGAGACGCGTCGTCAGAGTTTACATATAGACATACTGTATCAATGCGCGACACCAAATAACCGTTCAAAAGTTGACTGAACATCGAATGTTTTAAACTAATTTTAGCACTAAACATGTTCTTACTTAATATATAGTATCATTATATACTTGTCAACATTTATGCTCTTTTTCCTTAAAAATCTCCTTTGAAAATTGTTTTCTATAATAACTAATGCAATACGTTAAACCAACGTGGCCAATATATGCAAATGAGCCGGGTCGTCATTGTAATATTCATAAGCCGGAATATTTTCGTCATGTGACTTGGTTTATTTTTAGAATCACCGAGGTTATATATAAATAAACCAAAATATTTCACAACGTTTAGTAAACGTTTGACTTCTTAATGAATGAGAGCTTGGAAATACTTGCTTTATTTTGTTGTGTATTTGGATTCTTTTAAAGAGTAGTTTGAAGTGTTGAGCAAAGGTATGTCAATTTCCTTTTAATATCAATTCTTCAGATTTTATTAAAGACATTAAGCCCTAGTTCAGCGGAGGATGTGTGAGACATAAGACGAAATACTACTGTTTCTCAGGAAACAGATAAATTTATTTGCCTATTGTAACAAATTAAGACTTATTTATTTTCGATCTAGGATATGTCAAGTGTTTTAGCCAGTTTTAGCCGCGCAAGCAATTGATCTCTACAAAGATATTTTTGTTGTTACATTTAAGTATATATTTGACTATGAGTTCAGATGTGGTTTGGCGGCTGCACAGTCTTCGCACACTGGCCCAACTTTCTTCTTGAAATAAGGGGAAACTACGTTTGCTTGAAATTCACCAATTCGTTTTAACCACGTGTGGTAGAAATAAATAATTTTTGTACAAATATAGAATCTACATGTAAAAGCAGTCATGTGGGCCTGTAAAGTTTTAAAAGCAGTCATGTGGCCTGTAAAGGTTTTTCTGAACGGTTTCAGATGTTAAAGTTTAAATGATTTTATTTTTTTATTTTTTCTGCCTGGGACAAACAGGGAAAAGTACGAGAGAGAGAATGTATTCTCAAGCAAAGTTTGCATATTTTGCGGTAATGGAATGCGGTTGCGGTTGATAGAACATAATATTTTGGAAATCCCCGTGTAAATGCAGCAAGTGCGCATGCGCGAATGACGTCATGTGGGCGGAGCTAGTGAATTTGGTTACTTGACATTTGTTTGGGAGCGCCTGTTTCACGGGTGAAAGCGACGGCTCAACAAGGGTTTGAAATGTCTCGTCGTGACGGTACAGAATAAATAAAAATTATAGTGAGAAGTTACTGATAAACTTAATATTGAAATCGTTCGGTTTATATTCTCCACAGTTCTGTATTGATCGCTAGCCTATCGTTTGTTTACAAATATTTACTGTAAACATAACAGCAACGACTGACCTAGTTTTGAATACTGCTGTCGATATATCCTTTGAATTCTTAAAATATCTGTGTAAAGTCAACCTTGTAAAAATCATGGTGTATTAAATAGTATTTCAAAGTTTAAGTTTATGTATATATTTTATTATCAATGTTGAATTATCCTTTTTTGTTGATTTTACAAGACCATAAGAGTTGTAGGGTTTCAATGTGGCATTGCGTTCAATTTTACTCATTCAACTAAAACAAATGTAAAAATTACTCTTTTCATATTCAAAGAAATTATTACTGCTTATTTTTTTTTTATCAGCCTTAAGTATAATAGCTGTTAAAAATTCGTGGAAAAAGGTAGATAATACAAGTGAAGTTTTGTTTTGTTTAATTTTTCTTTTTTAAATTAACACCATAACTATGAATATGGATTTTTTTCTTCTTTGTTTTAGGCATAAAAATGGTAATGCACGGACAAAATGACCTGCTTGAGATTCTGTTAGGTAACAAGGCGGGAGATTGTCTTACCCCCGACGGTGAGATTAATTCCTTTATCCCCCAAGCACAGAGAGATCAACAGCTAGACAGTGATGATTTGCTGAACATCATTTACACGAACGAAGAGACAACACTTCTTACAGCCATGGACATGCTGGATGGTAAGTTGTGTAGGATTCTATGTACTATGTCTCTGTATAGGTGTTAATAAGAAATAATATTATACTATTTTTTCCAAAGGACATGATTTTAAAACGATCTAAGTAGAGAATGCTTTTTTAAGTCCAAATGCGAAGAATTTTGAGTATGAAAGCTGTCAAAATATTTGTCTTTCACGGTATCTTTTTTCTATATTGTATAAATACATATATAATACCAGATGCAGATTGTGCCGTCGAGGAAGTGGCTCAGACAGTTGAAATACCCCAGGACACTCCCAGTACAAGCATTTCGCCACCAACTGCCTCAGAATACTCGAGTTCCGGAAACACTGAGATTATATTCCAGTTTCCAGAACACGACACGAGTGAATTTTCAACGATAGATCTCGGGTTTCTGACCGAAGTGAGTGATGTCAATGACACAACCTTTTTTGAAGACTCCACAGACACTGAACTTAACCACTCAACAGTGCATATGTCTTCTACACCCTTCAGTCCAACATCTCCCACTTATTCTACCATGCCCCCGACTCCGGACACGGCTTCCTCTCTAGGTTCTAGCTCCTCGAATGTTCCATCGTTTGTGAAGGAAGAGCTCAAACTGGCGATCAGAAGTAAACGAATTCGAGAAGGTAAAGGAGATCTGAAGGTGGAGTTTGTCCCACCACCACCCGAACAGGTAACCATCTCCGAATAAATGTGAACTGCTAATTAACTGTATAATTATTAAATATTGAGTTGAGATAAAATTAAACAACTATTTCATAGAAAAAAGTGCATGCCTCTCAAACCGATATCCGACTTACTGACTGCCCGACTAACCGCCTGACTGACACTCGTTCGCTTGATCTAATGCTCCTAATTCATACAATATTTTTTTCAAATTTTCGTATATTCTTATAAACCACTATATACACACATCATTTATGTTACGTTACAGTTGACGGAAGAAGAAGAAATGAAAAGGATAGAGAAAAGAGAAAAGAACAAACTTGCTGCCCAGAAATGTAGAGAAAAGAAACGCATTCTTGCTGAGAAATTAGAAGCAGTAAGTACAATATAGTATTGAAAGTGCATATTGTACCCAGATGGCGGTTTTTGAAGTTACCAGTATCTCTTGCTTTATTTCCTCGAATGACCCATTGTTAATATCACCCTAATTTAAAAAATCGTTTGCACATTTTAATTCAGACTCACAGCAATTGCAAATGATAAGCTAGGATGCTAACTAGAAAAATGCCTTGGCCAGTGGCTTAACATAGGAAAGACTACATTTTACGTCTTTTTACTATGTGGTTGAAATACACTAGCTTTATATGTTTACAGGAGACCAGAGTGTTGATGAAAAAACAGAATCAGTATAAATCGGAAATACAAAAACTTTTGGACGAGCGGGAGCAACTTATGGAAATGGTTAACATCCATAAAGCAGTTTGCCCAAAGTTCAGGGCAAAATCTGCCAATTTCTGAATCGGTTTCCCTGGACTTTGACCATGCATAAGTCTACCCGAGATGTACTGTTCTAGTTAAAGGACATGAATTGTTAACAGTTCAGAGTGGTGGGCCACATTTTGTGTCTACTACCACTTTTGTCAATTGTTAAGGATATAGGTCTTTGTGTTTATTGAAACTGGTTAAACTTGTTGAATGCTATTAATGCTCAATGGTTATTAATGTTTGAGGCCAGTGGAACTTTGTGGTAAAAGGGCTAGTTTCAGTCTCAAGGAACCTCAAGTACATAGCTCATGGAAATTTGAGAAATGAGTTCTGTACTGTTCTGTAAAGGTACACCTGAGTTATGGGACTGGGTGTCACATTGGTTGAAGAAATTTGAACTTGGCGGTTGAGGGTCGTACCCGAGAGACTTCTGTTGTTAGGAGAAAGTTTGAATTTATCTATAGATCAGTCGCTAAGCAAAAAGGAGCTAAAGGCACTGAAAGCGCTGATTATTTGTGAAGATGAAGGTCTTTCAAGGGCAGTATCTGCTCTTGTCAAAACTTGTAAGAAAACGAACTTGCTTGTTGCACAATTGTTTCTAGTCCTTAATGGAAACAAGTGTGCCTATTGCATTTTATTGAGTATATCAATTGTCATGAAATTCGCTGAATTTCTTTGTCGAAGTGTTTCATTTTTTCAAATGGAAATCATAAGATGAACTGCTCTCTTTTTAAACAGTGCATTGTTTGCTAAATATTTAAGCAGAGTTTGATTTTGTTAAATTCTGCTTGTAAAGCAAATCTGAGTGGTTTAAACTTTGTACAATCTACCACTCCTTTCAAGGTTGAATATATGACGTGGGCGGGTGTAGTTTGTTTTAGTTTATTATCTTCATTCAACTGTGTATCTGACGGTTTTATGAATGAATGATAACGGACTACAATCTTTTGTGTTATATATGAAAGGAAAGCTATCACATTTTTTTCAGTGTATCGGTATATTTCTCTCGTAAAAACACAGACATATTTAAATACTGTACGCAATCATTGGCTTCTACAGGTTTTTTTTCTTTTTCATTAAAGGAATTGATGGCGTTTAAATACAGATAAATTTGGCAATAGTACAATTCACACATATTTTCTCAATCATTCTTGTATTGCTGGGGTGCATGTTTTGAAAAATGGCATGATCATTTAGGACAGAGTATAGAATTCTTGAAAGGGGTTGATTAGAGTAAAGAATATCAAACCTGTTTCCGTAATAAATTGTCTTTCTGATAGTTTTTTCTAGTCACTTTCTTGTAGATAGATAGAAAACTTAGTATCACAGTTTACTTCAGGGCAGGATCCACCTCTGTATGATACTACATGACATGTTTAAGAGAGAATGAAGAACAATTCTTGGCAAATGTCATGACATTTTGTTTCTATATGAACAGAAGACATTTATTTTTGTTTGCCTATACTTTGATTTTTTTACTGTTCCACATTTTTTTATAAACAGTCATTTTTATCAAGTAAATGGCGAACAAATCTTTCAGTAAGAATGACCTTTATTATTTCTGTTTCATTTTGAAAATTTTAAATGGCTATGTCTGTTAAAATTCTCTACATGTCTAAAATTTCATTTTTGGAAATACATATTCGTTATTTATTAGGTCGGAAAACGCATATTTATAATATGGCGTCGTAGGCAGCTAACATTGAACTATTGATACCTGTACATTTTGTTGAAAAAAAAAACATCATTAGTATCATCAGATTGTATTCATAAAATCTGCCATTATTTCAGATAGAATAGATTTTGATATTGTTGTTTTAGAGAAGAATTTTGATATTGTCTGTTATTTCTGATCGATATTGTTTGTTGATAATTTTGATAATAAAAATATGAGGTTATATTGCCATACGTCTTGTGTTTGTTGTATGTCTTAAACGTTGTAATTATTCACTGCACTTTTTCAACATTTTACTATAGTTTCCTAACGGTGTTGTTTTACCAATTTTACTTTTCTGATGTCCTGTCCAGTATGATTTGACGAACAATAGCAAAATCCTGTGAAAAGTTGAGTCCTTATACCTCTACACCTTTGACACCTAACCCCGACCCTCCATCCCATTTAGAAATGTTGGAACGAAAAAATGGCCACTAATCAATATATTTGAATATGCTAGAATAGATGGTAACTATGGAACTGGGTCAGTTGTAAACATCATGCAGTATTACTGTACTTTAAACTCAGCTCTTTGATTAAACATACCAGAACACCCCTCCCCGTCACCCCTACCTTACAGAAAGCAATCCCAACCCCTCACTTATTTGATATGTTCTTTTGAAATTAGGATTAAACATACCAAAACACCCCCCCTGCGAAATGGGTTCATGAACTTCATGAACTTATTCAAGAACTTCATGAACTTCATGAACTGGTTCATGAATACCAAAAAATGTTCATCAATTTTAGATTCATGAACAAGCGTTTATTCATGAATATGTTGAACTTCAAGAACTAGTTTAAGAATTGTTGAAAGGGTTCATGAATGTCAGGAAGAGTTCATGAATGCAAGGGAATGGTTCATGAACGTAAGGAAGGGTTCATGAATGTCAGGAAATGGTTCATGAAAAATGTGGTGATGAAACTTAAAATTTAAACTTTAAATGACAATTGAGAAATTTTCAATGTTAGTGACTTCATGAACTGAATATTCATGAACCAGAACTTACAAACTGAACTGGGTTAAATAAAGTAAACAGAAATACTTTCACTGTGATTTGTCTGCTTGTAATTGCACACTGTTTTAATTAATTAGATTTTGCTTGACAATGCTGAAAGACCAATATCTTCCTTGTAGACATATAGATGTGTTAGATAACATTTGAAAAATAATTATGATTGCAATAACAACTCCAGTTCTGCATGAGATAAATTCAATAAATATCATGTGTTTAGAGCTAACTGATACAAAAAACATCATGTTAAATTGGTTTAAAACTAACACAATCCCTAGGAGTTAAAAAAATATGAATTTTATCAACTACTGACTTAACAAGAGGGCCATGATGGCCCAGTATTGCTCACCTGAGTATGACTGCTTTTAACAAAGTTGCTATGGACCTTGTTAATTGAACCCAGATGACCCATATTCGAACTTGACCTAGAAATTATTGAAACAATCTCTTTGAAAAATTTCAAGGTTATTTGAACTGAAAATGTTACCTCTAGAGTGTTAACAAGGTTTTTCCATATTTGGGCTCTATGACCTAGTTTTTTAACCTAGATGTCCCATATTCTAACTTGAGCTACAAATTAACGAAACAATCTCTCTGACAAATTTCCAGGATATTTGGACTGAAAAAGTAGCCTCTAGAGTGTTAACAAGGTTTTTCGATATTTAGGCTTTGTGGCCTAGTTTTTGACCCCAGATAACCCATATCCAAACTTGAGATACAAATCATCAAAACAACCTTTCTGACAAACTTCCAGGACATTTGGACTTAAAATGTAGCCTCTAGAGTGTTTACAAAGTTTTTCGATATTTGGGCTCTGTGACCTAGATGTTTCAACTCCAGATGATCCATATTCAAACTTGAGCTAGAAACCATAGAATTAAGCTTTCTGACAAATTTCCAGGTTATTTGGAATTAAAATGTTACTTCTAGAGTGTTAACAAGGTTTTTCCATATTTGGGCTCTGTGACCTAGTTTTTGACCCAAGATGACCCATACTCCAACTTGAGCTAGAAATCATCAAAATAAAAAAACCTGTCTGACAAATTTCCAGAATATTTGGACTGAAAATGTAACCTCTGGAGTGTTAAAAAGTTTTTTACATATTTGGACCATGTTACCTAGTTTTTGATCCCGGATGATCCATATCCAAATCTGAGCTAGAATTCCTTGAAACGACCTTTCTGACAAATTTCAAGGACATTTGGACTAAAAATGTAACCTCTAGAGCATTATCAAGGTTTTTCTACTTTCAGGCTCTGTGACCTAGTTTTTGACCCCAGAAAACCTATATTCAAAACTGAGCTAGAAATCATCGATGGACCTTTCTGACAAATTTCCAGGTTATTTGGACTGAAAATGCTACCTTTAGAATGTTAACAAGGTTTTTCCATATTTGGACTCTGTGACCTAGTTTGTGACCCCAGAGGACCCATATTCGAACTTGATCTAGAAATCTTCAAGGCAACCTTTCTGACAATTTCCAGATTATTTGGGCTGAAAATGTAACCTCTTGAGTGTTAACAAGATTTTTCTATTTTTGGGCTCCGTGACCTAGTTTTTGAACCCAGATGACCCATATTTGAACTTGAGCTAGAAACCATCGATAGAACCTTTCTGACAAATTTCCAGGATATTTGGACTGAAAAAGTAGCCTCTAGAGTGTTAACAAGGTTTTTCTATATTTGGGCTCTGTGACCTAGTTTTCCAACCCTGATAACCCATGTTCAAACTCATCCGAGATATTAATGATACAAACATCCTGACCAAGTTTCATGACAATTGAGGCAAAAATGTGACCACTAGAGTGTTAACAAACTAATTGTGGACGGACGAGGGACAAAAGGTGATCAGAAAAGCTCACTCTGTCACTACGTGACAGGTGAGCTAAAAATGCGTACCTAGAGATGGTCAAGAAAAAGCATTATGATCCAGATTTTCTAATTTTGACTAAATGAAATCTAGTTCAATTTGTCTATTTCAGTATTGCATGCCCATGTGAACTAGGAAACAATGCTATAAATTCCTCTTCTGGTCTTGCATTAATATATACCACAGTGTCTATCAACTTATCAACTGGTACAATTTGTATCAAGTTTGTTGCTTTCACTTCAAATAAATGCTTACCAATACCAGATTGATTTGGGTTTGAAACAAATTTTTGTATTACAGCATAAACTAAATTTCTTGCTGTACTGTAAATAAAGTACTGAAGACTACCAACAACATGCTGGCCATTGTCCTGATAACAAATAATGTAGGAGATTCTCCTCAGTAATCTTCTATATTTTTTAGAACAAAACTGTTTTCCATCTATACGTACACGGTCTACAATTTTGAGATTATCTGTATCCTCAATTACAAATTCAGATAAAGCACTTAATACTTGTTCGCTAACTTTATCTTTCAAAAAAGGTTTTAAAAGTCCACATATATCACAATTATCTGACTTTCTCTTTGTTTTCCACAGTGTTCCATCAGAAGGTGTTCTAATATCAATAGCCCTTATTATAGATTCTGTATGTTTGTACCTAAGGACCTGTCTTGTGACATTGCCTGTTCCATGAACTGATTGCAGGAGAGCAGCATTTGCATCTTCAAATGGGAAGCAACTCCAAGCCCACAGGGGGCCCCATTTTTCAACATACCGAATCAGGTGCACACATGCATTGTGCACATTTAAGCCACAAGAGCCCTGACCATACAATCTCTTAAAACTAGAATAAAATTCTCGTAGTAATGAATCTGCTCTCTGAATCTGATCAACAGATATACTGTCGCCCAGAAGTATATATATTGCCTCTGAGAAATGTGCAAAATGCGTTAAATATTCTTCTGGCAAGATCCCAGTTAAGCATGGGCCTCCATAGAATAATAGCCACATCTGTAGTTCAGTAGCCTTCAAGCTAGCAAAATGCTTTTCAAGATTGCGTGGTAATCGTTCAATATGAAGAGGAGGTTTTATGTTTAGAAGGCATTTGGAAACTGCTTGAATGTGTTTTCCAATAAAGTATGGCTGGCCACTCTGACTTGGAGAAAACCATTTCATAAGCAATGTTTGTGTAACACCTAAGAGAACACCATGCATATAGTCTGGTACTGTACTTTGAACTAAGTCATAAGACTGAATTGCAAGCAATCCTGATGTGCCTTTGAACCCTTTGATCCTCTTCCTGTCAGTACCATTTCTCATGTGTTCAACCACTTCACCATGAACTCTTTCTTTAAATTCCTGACCCAAATCTCTGTAAGGGTAACATCTTGTGTGTCCTTTACCTTGTTTTACCACTATTCCAGGATCTTCACAAGATATACAACTCTCTGCACCATTGAAATATGTCATATTTAATATTGATGCTTTTGCTGGAAGGTCAAACACCCCATATACAACAGCCAATTTTGCAATGATAATGTCACTGTGTATTTTTATTTTTATACCTTCATTATACAAGAGGTCTAGTTCTCTTCCCAAATGTTGTAATATTATTTCAAATGGTGGTTTTCCTTTCCCCTGCCAAATAGCTGCAAGTAACAAATTGTCTCGAGAAAATCTGATTGAAGGACTAAGTTCATTAATGGCAATGAAAAAAGGCCATAACTCAACCTTAGAGGAGGAATACAAGTTAATTCCATCAGTATTTAAAATAGCTGTTAAGTTATAAGCACTGTCGGCAAGAAATCCATCTAACAATCTCCTGTATTCTGAACCATCTGTAATGTCAGTTATCACTGTGCCATTTTTTCTGAGACTAATTAGTGATTTACATTTCTTTATATCCTGTAATATTCCAGGTGTTTGAAGTAGAGTTGTCAACTGAGTCTGAATATCTGAAATAACAAAACTTCTCCGAGGCTGCCTGTCACTACTATTTTGATTTGGCTGTGAACCTTTGTAACGTAGACCATTACAGTTTACTGATGTACATCTGAACTCATCAGGATTTTCAGGGAAAACATGACCACAAATTTCACAGTAATGGATTTCTTTGAAATTCGAGACACCCACTGCAGAATATATACCATCAATGGAGAACATATCTACACTCTCTGAATTAGGCAGTAGTTGTTCTATAGTGCCCCTGAAAGTGTTAAGAATATCTTTACAAGCACTACCTGTTAAATTGTGCTTCTGAAAACATGACACGATTTTCAAACTTTGAATTTCATTAGCTGAAAACTTTTCCTTTATGTCCGATGAAATTTTATCAGTGTCATCATGAGAACTGTAGTCAGATAAATTTCTGTCAAACTCACTGTCACTTGATGATTTATATTCAGATGTTTTATATGAAGCAATGTCAGAACTAAATACAACAGACTCTGATGAACTTTGTTCTGATAAAGCATTATAATGGTCACTGTTTTTATCAGACACAACACTTTCACTGTCACTTGGGGAGCCAAGGCCTGACACAACATATTCACATTCAATTTCACTTGGTGAGCCAAGGTCTGACACAACACACTCAATTTCACTTGGTGAGCCAAGGTCTGAAATGTCAGAACAATATCCACCAGACTCGTACAAACTGTGGTTCTGACGAACGGATTCTTGTTCTGTTATCCTGCTTGGCTGCTTCAACACTGAAACAAAACATTAAAAAATCAAAGATGATCAAATTATTTATACACTTTCAGTAATTCACTAAATGAAATGTTTTTTTTATTAAATTGTGTCCGTATAAAATGATGTAATTTGTCGTGCTCAATAAGAGATCACTGTGAGGTCAAACAACATTGAAAAGTAAAACTTGAATGTTTGGACACTGGTGTGTTTATACAGCTATTAAAGGCTATGGTACATTCAAAGTTTACAGACCATATGCTTATCAATATTTTTAAATCACTGTTTATCTCAGACATCTGATGGAGTCTATGGTAAGGTGTAGATAACTAGAAACAAGACCTCATATCTAGACCATCAGATTATGCTGTTTAGTCTTGATAACTGAAGTATCATTACCTGTAACTCCTGTTGCATGCTCATTGTTAATGTGGCGTGCAATGGTCTGTTTTGCAACGAAGTGGCGACAGCAAACGTTACATTCATATTTCTTCTTTCCAGCAATTATCACTTCCTTGTAATTTTGGATTCTGTCTTCATTTGCTGAAAATTATGAGTAGAGAACATTAAACTCACAATTAATATAGAAGTAAGCATGCTTCCATTGGATAACACATTGTACCTTCTAAAATAATGTTAAGAACTGCCCGGGATGATGCTGGTTAGAAATTTCAAGAAAGTTCTATAGAAGGACTGCTTCTAGTGTTGATTCTCCCAATATGCTAAAATGACACTAAAGTTTTAAAGTTTTACCTATTATCAACCATCTTCCATTATGATTAAAGACAAACCTTATACCCAAAGAAGTAATTAAGGTCTTTATTTGACAAACATTATTTGGAATTTTCATCTTAACTGGCACAAATTTTTAAGGCGTCACACACAATTTCTTTTTAAATCCGTTATTTCATAGAATATTTTGTAATTTCAAATGAATGTGCTCTTTTTATTTTAAAAAAATACCGAGAAACGGATTCACATAGGTATTTCATTATCGAAAGGTGAGGTTCTTGCAAACAATTGCCTAAGAAACGCTATCCGGTCATGCACCAATTGACATTAAAGTCTGTGGGTCAATTTTCAGCGGAAGTTAGATTATGGCAAAGTAGTTATAATAATTATAACTTGTAAATAACACAGAATTTCCATCGGCCCACGAAAACTCTTTAATTCAAGGCGTAATATTTCTGATAGATCTCTCCAATATTTTAATACAATATAAATGGCTCAGCATCATTCATAAAGTTATTTAGAAAAAATATGCAAATGCATATATGTTCATTTTTTGTGATAAGACCTGCAAGTTACTGACTTCATCATTGCATATATATATTACTGAAAAAAATGCCGTACGGCTAGCCTCAGCAGTGCATATAGGCTAGACTTACCTGACTCATATACGCGGCCTGTGTGGCTAGCCACTTCCTATTAAACGCTAGTGTAATTTATTTTTTCGAATGGATATCCATCAGGTCTATACATGTATTTAGCCTTCCCTATTTTGCTCTCTATATCAATTCGGATACAGATTGACTACAGTGAAAATGTTGTGTTGTACATTAGTATTGTCTGGTAAAGAACATTCCATTTATTACTTTAAAATTATTCATTTTCTTACTGAGTACAAAAGATTTTGCTTGTATTTCTGCGATTAAACAAATGCTTTTTAACGCGACTGACTCAATTTAGGCCCCTTATCATTTAGCCTATAATGCCTTCATTAACGACATTTTTTATTTCATTGAGAAATGTAAACTTTACAACTACAGACGACAATACCTTGTCATTTAGCACCCCCAGCTTTGCCCAGCTCATTCAGGTCCTAGAGAAGGATAGTATCATCCTCCCTGCCTAGTATAGTCAGTATTGACTTTTTGCAGTAATTAGTTGAAGTTAGGGCTGAGCTGACCCTGATTCATTAAAATTTCCCCAACGCCCATCATATTCCACTTTTGCATGCAAAACATGCCTGTAAACAGTAAAGCGTGTAATTATATTCTCATATCACATAACAAAGACATCTAAACTTTTATCTAAGTCCGTAAAATAGGCATTGCCGCAACTTGGCGCAAGATTTGTGACGATACATACCGAGTACGAGATTGTGAACATTTGCAGCATGTTTCACGAGGTCTTGTTTGTAGTTAAACAGCCTTTCACAAGACAGACATTGACGCTTGTTAGTGCCATTGACAGAAATTATCCTGTACAGCCGCTCTGATTCCATGACAATATGGTAAACTTTACATAATTATGTCACATGTTAATAATGTTACTCCAGAAGTGGTGATTTTAGCTGTTACACCGCCATAAGAAAATTAAATTATCAATAACATCCAGTTGTGGTCCAACACCACCAAATGCTTACGCGAGGCCGGTGGACTATAGTCAAATGAACCAAGTTTGCACATATTCAAACATTTCTAATATTTATCACAATATTATTCCCAAATTTTAGCATTAAACATGTTAAATTTCAGTTTAACTCCAATAATGTTCAAACTGAATATTTTAGTGTATTTATACCAAAAATCTACAACAACAACACTTATTTCCGACATTCCGGAAATGGCCAAGTAGTTACGATTAGATGGTGACGTCACCGCGTTATCACATGATCTAAAAGCGACACCAAACCCAAATGCTATTTATATCAACCAATGAATGAATCCTAGGCAGACAGTTCACGCGCTCGGAATTTTTAAAACATGGCTGCAACAAAGTCTAACGCTTTGATGGAGGCTTCAGGTCTTTGTAAAGTAATTGTTTACTGGATTAAGGAAAGAGGATCTTTTTCTGTTGTGAGTGAATCAGCGGTGAAAGGAGAAATCCTGCCAGGAAATAAAACCGTGACAAAATTTCAGGGCAAATTGTATCCGTCCTTGATTATTGCAAGTAAGTCAACATGTCGTGTGGTCTCCAGACTTAAATATTTCTTTAAAAAAAATAGACTTATTATCAAATTATGTTTAAAGGGTTTGATAACTTCAAATTTTTGAATCGGATAATAATTCAATAATGTTCCTAAATAGGGCTGTGTTCGATCAAATATCGAGTCGAAGCCGTTTTTACAGTGAAATGATAAAATCAACAGCTGATAAATAGGTTAAAATTCATCAAAACATGCTGTTCATTTTGGCGTAAATTGAATCCTTACATTTGATATGCAGTTGAAATTTGTAAGCTTAATATGTCAAATTGTTAACCAAAAATGTGTTTTAATGTTTCCTTGAGGGGCCCACAGGGTTTTGTTATTTAATTCCCCTATAATGGGTATGTTGTCATGCTGTCTAGAGTATGTTAACTGTCCCTGATAACATTAATGACTTTCTTCTGTCTGCACATTGATATCTGGAAAACTTACACTTGTCACATGACAAACTTTATGCAAATAACTTTAATTCCTTTAGAGGCTCATCCAAAGACCATAAGGGAAGCGGAAGAGGAATTTAAAGAATTCCTGGACAAGGTCCTATTTGAAGAATCACCGGAAGATCTGGAATCATGCATCATTCAGTATGCAAGAGGTAAAATTTTGAGTTAATCCATTAAGCTTTATACTTGTCATATTCTCATGTCCCCTATGTTTTTAACTTAGATGTTCTGCTCCGTTCACATTTTTCTTCTAATAACTAATGATGCTACAATTTCAGTTAGAACATAATAAAATTGATCAGAATTTTAGCCTTTGTAAAATTTTGGATGAGTTTGAAATTGGGTTATAATATAGGAAAATAAAATTCTAGGTTATTTTGTGAAAATAGAAATTGGTTTCGTAAGACATGATGATTTGTCAAATCTGTGTACTTCTAGAGTCTTTGAACTTTATTCTGCAGCATCGGGGAAAGCAGTTTTAAACACGAATGACATTAAGCCCCAGTATTCTAGACAGGTAGTAACAGATTCCAAATATGCATCTCTTGTGTCAAGTAAGGCACCGACTGAAACCCACCACGAATCTAATACTTCCAGTAAGGCACTGATTGAAACAGAAGGTAAGCTATTTTGTTCTGCTCCATTTACATTTTACTTCTGATCACTAAATGAGGCCTCAATTTCAGTTAAAATATAAAAAAATCTTGATCAGAGTGTTAGCCTTTGTAAAATCTCAGATGAGCTTCAAATTGGGTTCTGTAGGGTCAACAATGTTTGCACTTACATTACTTTTATTCCAAGTTAGTTTGTAAAATTAGAAACAAAAATTGGTATAGTAAGATCTGTCAAATATGGCGCTTTAGGGTCTTTGAAATTTATTCTGCAGCATTGGGGAAAGCAGTTTGCAACAAAAAGGACGAGCCCCTGCATTCTAGACAAGTGGTTACCGATTCTAAACATGCCTCTCTTGGGTCCAGTAAGGCACTGACTGAAACCCACAATGAATCTAATAGTTCCAGTAAGGCACTGATTGAAACAGAAGGTAAGCTAAAAGTATTCTTTTATATTCTGCTCTGTTCATTTTCATTTAGATTTAATTTGCCTGTTTCAAGGGTTTACATAGATCAAAATGGGGTTGTCACATGACAGTGCTATGTCTTATTCTGTATTATTGTCTGCCATACTTACTGTCTTCTAAGTCTTTTGCCCTGAAACTGAGAAAAACAATAATAGTAATGTTGTAAGTTCAAAATATATATGTATCAATACTGTAAACACAATAGCAAAAAACATTTTTTGTGTGTACATTTTGCAAATTATAAAGACAGTTGGACAATGTATAGTTAAGATGATATTAAATAATCAACAATACTCACCTTGATTTTTTGATATTATATTCCTTTTATTAGGTAATGAAGACAAACAGGATGGGTTCTCTGCTCTAATGAAAATGAGGCTAGAGTCATCCAGGTTAGTTCTGTAATTATGTCTCCCACCAATTTGTTTTTTGATGGGAGACATTTTAATGTTGTGCTGTCTTAGGGCTGTATCAATATACCTGTAAATCATTGTTAACCGATTTTTCAACTTTCAGTAAGATACAGTTATCATGTGTAGCTGTACCAATACAATATCAAAAGCTTACTAAATGGCATAAATAATTTCATCTGATTTCTATGCCAGTTTGTTTCATTTGCAGAATAGTAAAAACAACTGATTTTAGTTTTTGTAAAATTTATTTGTAAAAATATCAAATCATTTTTTAATGTACAGTATAAAATGTTGGTCACAATATCTATAGCAAGTCTGTTTAACATATTTGACCTAATAGTCATGCCCCTCTTTTCAAGGACCCTGGGTGTTAACCAATGGTTGTCTCCCAAATCTAAAATTCGGAAAAAAAACCAACAAAAATCTGTAAACTTAGACATAAATACTGCTATGTCTACCATTAGCACAAAAGTTAACACAAAAGCATGAACACAAATTGCGTTGTCCGAGAGTGAAAACAGTCGCGAAAAAAAAGCACCACCTCTCAGGGCGGTCAGATGCAACGTTTTTGGGCCCGAGTTTTATTATGTTATGTAAATGGTATACTGAGTTTATATTAATAATATATATCTTATACGGTGTGTCCATAAACATTACGAAATATTTACATATTTAAACTAGAAATAATGTGTTTCAATCGATACAAAAGGATCGATACTCGATATATCAAATGATACCGAGTACTGAGTTATTAATGAAAATAATAGGGCTTAAAATTGTTATTCTTCTTATACAACATTATGCAGTTGTTTACTAATGTAGCCTCTTCAATGTTGTCACATAGTCATAAAACTCTATGATGTCTCTCAGTAAAACAGTCAATGAATTTAAGATTTTGAATTTACTAGCCTGAATTCCAGTTTTGAATTTATTCTACTTTATATTTAACTAAATTTTCTTAAAATTTTCACTGACCTGTACTAATTTTCACTGGCCATGGGCCACTGGGCCAGTGCTAAATTCGATGACTGGTAAAAAAAAAAATTGATGTTCAGTCAGTCTTTCTGTTGAATGTCAGTAACATTAACAACACTGAATGTTTTGAATCAATGGCATTTGACAACAACATGAAAAAGAGAAGTGCCAGAATTGACCATTTTTTTATAGTTTAGTTATTCATGTTCGATATTCAATACAGAAAGATTTGATTCCATTGTACTGATCAAACCCCAAATACAAATATATATGAGATAAATGTCGAGAACCGGTATGCCGCCCTACTTTGGACACAATCTGGACCTTGAGATCACAGCTTATAAAACTATACCTCATTGGGATAAAAAAAAAACATGATTACACCAGAAGAATTGAGGCCTTCAATGTAGAAAATTATTCTAATTAGTTCGCTGCATCCTAATATATGTGTAACATATCCAAATAACTATTATGCACATTGCATTATAAGGACGTAAAAAGTCTAATTTAGGTTCTTTATATTGTAGCGAGAAAAGACTTAGAAAACTAGAAGAAGAGGTAAGATACTTGAAAAAAAAAATCAGACGGATGGAGGAAAGAAATGAAGCACCTCAGAGTCCTCCAAGTCACAGGGAATCACCCCAGAGTCCTCCAAGCTGTTCTCAGAGTTCTCCAAGCTGTTCTCAGAGTCCTCCAAGCTGTTCTCAGAGTCCTCCTCCTAAAGGTCTCAGTTCGTATGAATGTGCTGAGGCGGTAATGCCATGTACCTTGGATGAACAAGCGCTAAAAAACATTAAATCAGAGCAAGAAAAATTTCATTATATCTGTCAACAGTTTTTCTCCATGGAAGAGATTAAAAACTCTTCAAGAACTGGAAAACGTACTGTTAAATGTGGGGAAAACCCAAGGCCAGGATTGAATCCGGTAACTTTTGGAAAGCTCCAGGAGGCAGTGATAAAGTATTGTAATTTTGACAGAGTGACATTTATTAAAAAGTTTGAAAATTATCAAAAAGTTTTAAGAAAGACAAATTAATTTTTAGAAAATGTGATAACAACAGGTTAACTTAAGTTTTGATACTGAAATACCTAGTTGTAACAATGTTGTTATTTAGTTGCCATTTTTTCAGCTTCCTGGCAGCATTGTTTTCATTGACACATCTGACACACATCAGACTCGTGGTATTCTAGTAAATACATTAAACTTTCACCCATGTTATTAGATTTTCTTTTTTAATAGACATGTGATGAACTTGGTCATCTGTCAGTGCCATACTTTTCTAGCTACGATTTTACATCTTCATGAATTTGTTCATGAAGTTTATGCTCAAAGGTTCATGTTTTTTCTCATGAATATGTTCATGCATAAATTCATGAATTAGCAAAGTTCATGAAATCTAGTTTCAACTTTATTATGATTTTTTATTCATGAACTTATTCATGACTTAATTCATGAATGATCAAAGTTCATGAAACCTAAATTTTATTTTTCACGATTTATTTATTCATGAATAAATTCATGAACTTTTTCATGTATTTATTCATGAATTTCATGAACTTTTTTCACCGGGGCCCTCCCCACGTACAAATAGCAAAGCCAGCCCCTCACTAATTTGATATGGTTTTGTGAAGGATTAAACATAAACTATCTGCATAGTTTAAAAAGCCAACAAAGAATAAAATTATAAACTTTACCATTTTTTACGTCAAAATATTGTTTTCAGTATCACAGGCGAGGTTTTGAATACAGCGAGAAATATTTTTGCGAACGAACCGCACAGCTTTATTCTTCATAACTGGGGCCGTTTTGAAAGCATTAAATGAATAATGAAGACAGTTGTGTGGTTTAGCGTAACTGAACTTCAGAGCAATCTAGAACTATGGTTTCCTCCGAAACAAAACAGTTTAAGGCAACCCTTAACTTGCTAAATCTCTATGAAGTGGACTGGCCCATAATTTTATTTTGTCACGACAGTATCCATTGTGTTTATTATGGAAATACTTCGACAAATTTCTGGTTAAACAGCAATCAGGTACACAATAATCAGACTGGACACTGGCTGGTCTTGGTCAGCACTGGGAACAAAGGCAAAGACAGCAGCTGTCAATGTAGAAAAGTTAAGCGGCGTAAATATTCAGGGGTATTTACGGCGATTCATCTTCGCAAGCCAAGGGTTACGATCCGCCCCCTCCTCTTCACCCTTGGCGGATATAGCCAATATTTTCTATCTCCGCGGCGGTATTTTTCATTGGCTGCAGCTATAGGTAGCTGCGTCCAATCAAATCGCCGATTACAAACGATCACGCAACTATCACGCAAGGGGAGACAAAATGTAAATATGGCAGCATGTAGCAATTATTGCCGTTTGTGTCACGAAACATTGCCACCTAAGCACAGAAGAACCATATTTACTGAGACGTTTTCTTTGCTTAGTCAACTAATACAAGTGTTAGGATACATTCCACATAAGGATGACGGGCTGATATCCGCTTCAATCGTAGTCATATTTATTTTACTGGGCGCAGCCATTTTTGCTTTTGACAAAGTGGTTTTACACGGCTTGCGCTGATTGGCTATCGATGACATCATGTTAAGGGGAATAACCGTGGAAATCCGATAGGCGGCGCAACCCGCGAAATACAAAATATTGGCTATATCCGCCAAGGGTGAAGAGGAGGGGGGCGGATCGTAACACTTGGCTAGCGAGGATGACGGCGATTATGACAGACATATTTTAACCTCTAGTAGTTCTTGTTTTAAAATATTGCCAATCGAATGATAATAATTACATTTTAAGGAATAGATACCTCAATTCTGAAGAGTTATCAATTCATTAACTTTAGAAATGCAGAAGACATATTTTAGCCTATAATTTACCGAAAGTTATTATGACCAGGTTCGTTAAAGTTAAGACGAAAGTTTTCAAACCAGACAGTGGAACGAGAACACTAGGATAGCCATATTTGGTCATCAAATTTTGAAAGCTACAATCTTTAATGTTTTGACCGATTTTGGCTTGTTTAAAACACATTATGAATAAATATAGACAGATTTAGACTACAACTATTTAAACTATTTGAACTAATAAAGCGGAAACCGTGTGTTGCAGCTGTCATCCCGTTCTCGCCTGGCAAAAAAGAAGATCGAAGCAAGTATTCTGTCATCATAGGTAATTACAGTGTTAATTTATACTATTTAAATATAGTGACCTAATACAAAGAACGGTGAATACGCGAGGGAAAGGTGGGTGAATAAGCGAAGAAATTCAATTAGTTTTATTTCATTTTATTTCCAAGAATTTTTGACAAAAATGTGACTTGGTTTGCATCCATTTCAGCACAAACAAGGAAAAAGGGTTAGGTCACAAGTTCTAACAACATTAAATACGACCTGTCCCTATTGAATAATATATTTTCAAATTCAATTTCTGTGCCAGTGTCTTCCTTAACTGCGAGAATGTACCCACTAAAATTGTTTATCTTGGTAATTTGAATATGTGTTGTTTTTTTGTGTGTACAATAGTAGGCAGTCAATTACTAGATGTCCGTCCCGCTTCAGCATACTGTAATGCATAGCGCTCTTCAAACATTCTTTTGCTGTAGTTGGCCTATTTATTTCTGTATTGCTATGACCTTGTATGATGAAATCGGCCCCCATCGGCTGTTCAAATCTGCTAAGTCACAAAAGTGCACATTCTGATAGAACATTCTCGTGTATTTGTACGCATTTAGACACAGGGAATTCCCGTTTCGAAATCAGGCGAGCATGCGCACTCATCATCATGCGGTTATGAATCACATGTAGGTATGAATATTCAAGATGTAATTTGCATATTAATCACAACGGATGCTATTTTACATATTTTTTTCTCAACGATACAGTATTTATACTTTGTGCGCATATTTGTCATTAATCGACAGGCGTCAGTATAGATAATCATTTAAGCTATAGCTAATGCATACTTTAACAGGTCTGACGCAATTCACATTTGTTTCAAGAGCATAATTCAGTTAGTTTAAATCAGGTTACAGTATTTTTGCCTATAATTTCATGAATCCTTTTTCGCATTAATTGAACAGTTTTAACCGTTATGAGTTAGTTAATTATAACACATTAGATCTTCACATAAACTTAATGAACTTGACAAGATTTTGTAGCAGAGTTGTTTTAACCAACAATGCAAGGGAGAAAACCCAAACTCGCTATATATAAGTCGAGTACATCAGCATTTTTGACATCGCAACGCTGTTAGGAGCAGATAATTTTCATTTTATCAAACACTTTTTATCACGTTCTACTGTTCAACAATAACAAATAACGACAAAAATATGATGTGTTCAACTAGACCTAGCATACATGTTTATAAACCCTGTGCAGGTAGCTAGAGCTACATCTCATGTACTCAAACAGCTGGACGTTTGGAAAATTATTTCATGCACGGCCTTTAACTCCTTAGGCTTCAAGTTCAACATCATTTTAAGGCCATTTTCAAAATCGAAGTACTCTCTTGACTAGGCGCCTCAAGACTACTGCTGAAACCAGTGCAAGGGAGAAAACTCGCACTAGTTCACATAAACGACAAAATTTTAAGCGAGGCAAAAAAGTTCGATCGACTGAAATGGCGGATAATTACAATGTAAACAATTCTTTTTCATATTACAGCGACCATTTAAAGTTTTTTTTACGAAATTAATGTTGCGCATCATGTGAAGGTAGGGTTTAAATGAATTTCTTTAAAATCTACATAGAACAGGTATCGAATTAAACGAGTTTTTGAAGGAAAAGTGACAGCTGTTTATGTTCCGTCGGAGACAACATTGTTACTTTCGAACTGATATTGTTAATAATGTGCAATGTCTTATGAATTCGCAGACATAGCTTTATGTCATACTGGAGCTAGATGACATACATTGTTTAGTAGAAATTCACAGGAAAAACCCATATAGCCTAAATTTTATTGTGTACGAATGAGTGACGGTACGATAAATTAACTTTACGCTCTAAAAGGTTAGCAGGATCGTAAATTATCACTGCTGAGACTGGGAATCTGCCATACTATCTCTTTTCAGAGAGCTTCCTTAACTTACTCTATCACTGAAGCCTGTCCCATGAATTACCCCCCAGTCGAAGGAAGTTATATTTGCGCCGGCGTCCGTCCATAGTCTGTCCATGGAATAATTTTACGGAGCTATATCTTAGTAAATTTTATGCCATATTATGAAATCATCACAGATAGCCGATAGTAATTGCCAATTTATTGTTATAAAATCTACACGTTCGTTCGTCCAGAGCCATTTGTAAGTTACAAATAGGTGGAATCTTTTGGTGCATCGTCAGATACCAACGGCACCTTATATTCTGTTACCACTACCTTGTATGTATGGTGAGTAACGGAATTTTTGAACGTGGTTATTCAACGATGAAAGTGGTTGTGCGTGCGCAACTTTTGTTAGGATCACCACGGAGACCTCAATTTATTACTCTCAATTTGCTAAAAATTCCAGAGATTTATCAGTTTGTCTGTAACTGATAGGTGGATTTCATGAATCAAATAATACATTGGAATACTCAGTGATTCGCACGAAAGTTTTCCCAGGATAGCCTTGAGGAGTTATTGTCCTTTAATTGTTTGAAAATACAGCTGGTTACGTAGCTTAGTACTACCAGATAAAATATGAAACTTAACATTATTAATTGGATGCAAATCGTTATAAAATGTCAGTGACATTACGACGCGTAATTTTAAATGGAACTTGAACATAAAAGTGGTTTTCACTTCAAAATAACGTTACATACATACACTTTAACACGGTTTGATAGTGTCTGTCTTTTTCATGATTAGAAACGCATACGTCACATTTCTCAAGTGCATTAACACCGAGTTCATCTGTTTTTTTTTTTTTGTTTTTTTTTAAAAACTTACATTTGGAGATCATTAATCTCAAAGGACTAGAGCTCTTTAAAATAAATGTACAGCAGCGTGATGAAGTACAGGGTGACATTTAATGGCTGCCACGCAAGGACTTGACATGAAAGTAGCTTTTAACCAGTATTATTGTTGTATTGTCTGTATAACAATTACCTGTAAATAATTATTTATACAAAAAACGCTTTATTTGTATTTGGTTATACGATTTATCTCGGACATTGTTTCTCATGGTCATTCGTCTCTCACCTCTGGGATAAGTAGTCAGTTGCAGTGAACTTGGTCATTGCTAGTTAGATATCCAGGAAAATCGGTTTGGTGGACTGGCCGTCGAGATATGATGGTGAACTCGACGTTAGACCCGTATAAACCAAAACAAACTAAACCAAAACTGTTATACGCGCGAGCCAAATTTTATGCGTACACAGTTGCTTTATGAAAGCAAACATAATTCGTATTAAATTTCTGTTGCTCAGTCACAAGTGAATATGACTTATTTTCGCTTGAATCCAGTTTATTATTCAGTATGGCATTTCCATTTTAACAATGGGAGAAAAGGTTACCGTTTTTTGAGGTCCTCTGAACATGCTGTTACCATTTGGAACTGTGAATACATTCAATAACTGTCCTCTTGTTTTCATTTCTATGATACAACCCAGGGATAAGTTCTTCTGTATATGATACAACCCAGAGATAAGTTCTTCTGTATATGATACAACCCAGGGATAAGTTCTTCTGTATATGATACAACCCAGAGATAAGTTCTTCTGTATATGATACAACCCAGGGATAAGTTCTTCTGTATATGATACAACCCAGGGATAAGTTCTTCTGTATATGTTCAGGATGAAAAGGGAACTTCATATTAAACTATTATTAATTTTATTTTTCGATCTACAATCGTCTGTCTTACGAAACCTGGCCTTTGCAAACGCATAAATTACAAAAATTGGTAATGAGAAGTCGACTGAACAGGCATATATCAACTTATGACAAAGGTGAATAATGTCAGAAAGCAAAAATATTTTTTTGTTTCATTTACCTGAAAGATAAAATAGGACTAAACATTAGGTAGACTCAAAGCCCATGTTTAAACTTAGAAACATTTTTCTGTTGCTGTTAGAAATAAACTAATTGTAATGGAAAGCGTATTTATCAGACAGCAAATGAAGAGTAATAACCAGTGGGGAATAAATTGAAATTATCAGTCCGTAAAAAAATGTAATAATCAGTCCATACTTAACTGAATTTATCAAGCCATACTCAACTGAAATTACCAGTCCGTACTATGTTGTAATTACCAGTCCATATTAAATTGAAATTACCAGTCCGTAAAAAATATGATAATCAGTCCATACTAAATTGAAATTACCAGTCCATACTTAACTAAAATTACCAATCCATACTAAATTGTAATTACCAGTCCGTAAAAATGTAACAATCACTACATACTAAACTGTAATTACCAGTCTGTAAAAATGTAAAACTCAGTCCATACTAAACTGTAATTACCAGTCCATACTAAATTGTAATTACCAGTCTGTAAAAATGTAAAACTCAGTCCATACTAAACTGTAATTACCAGTCCATACTAAATTGTAATTACCAGTCTGTAAAAATGCAAAAATCAGTCCATACTAAACTGAAATTACCAGTCCATACTAAATTGTAATTACCAGTCTGTAAAAATGTAAAAATCAGTCCATACTAAACTGTAATTACCAGTCCATATTAAATTGTAAATACCAGTCCATACTAAATTGTAATTACCAGTCCGTAAAAATGTAAAAATCAGTCCATACTAAACTGTAATTACCAGTCCATACTAAATTGTAATTACCAGTCCATACTAAATTGTAATTACCAGTCCGTAAAAATGTAAAAATCAGTCCATACTAAACTGTAACTACCAGTCCATACTAAATTGTAATTACCAGTCCATACTAAATTGTAATTACCAGTCCGTAAAAATGTAAAAATCAGTCCATACTAAACTGAAATTACCAATCCATATTAAATTGAAATAACCAGTCCATACAAAATATAATAACCAGTCCATACTAAATTGAAATTACCAGTTCATACTAAACTGAAATTACCAATCCATACTAAATTGTAATTGAGAGTCCGTAAAAATGTAATAATCAGTCCATACTAAACTGAAATTATGGCTAAAAAGGTAGTGAAATCATCACCTTTCGAGAGAAAGTGTAAAATAGTCGTCAGCTTGAGAATGAAAGTGTAAAGTAATCATCAGCTTGAGAAGGAAAGAGTAAAGTAATCATCAGCTTGAGAAGGAAAGTGTGAAGTAATCATCAGCTTGAGAAGGAAAGTGTAAAGTAATCATCAGCTTGAGAAGGAAAGAGTAAAGTAATCATCAGCTTGAGAATGAAAGTGTAAAGTAATCATCAGCTTGAGAAGGAAAGTGTAAAGTAATCATCAGCTTGAGAAGGAAAGAGTAAAGTAATCATCAGCTTCAGAAGGAAAGTGTAAAGTAATCATCAGCTTGAGAAGGAAAGAGTAAAGTAATCATCAGCTTGAGAAGGAAAGTGTAAAGTAATCATCAGCTTGAGAAGGAAAGTGTGAAGTAATCACCAGATTGAGAAGGAAAGTGTGAAGTAATCACCAGCTTGAGAAGGAACGTGTAAAGTAATCGTCAGCTTGAGAGAGAAAGAAGTCATCAGTATAAAAGTGTACGTAATAATCAACTTGAGATGGAAAGTGTAAAGTAATTATCAGCTTGAAAAGGAAAGTATTAATTAATCATCGACTTGAGAAAAAACGAAAATTATCATCAGCTTGAGAGAGAAAGTTTAAAGTAATAATCAGTTGAGCGAGAAAGAAGTCATCAGTATGACAGTGTCAAGTAATTATCAGCTTGAGAGAGAGAGTTTAGAGTAATAATCAGTTGAGAGAGAAAGAGGTCATCAGTATGACAGTGTAAAGTAATTATCAGCTTGAGAGAGAAAGTTTAAAGTAATAATCATTTGAGAGAGAAAGAAGTCATCAGTATGAGTGTGTTAAGTAATCATCAACTTGAGCGAAAGTGTAAAGTTATCATCAGCTTGACAGAGACAGATGTCGTAAGCATGCAAGTGTAAAGTTATCATCAGCCAGAGAGAGGAAGTGTAAAGTAATCATCACCAAGACAGAGGAAGTGTAAAGCAATCATCAGCTTGAGAGGGGAAGTATAAAGTAATCATCAGCTTCAGAGAGAAATAAGTCATCAGTATGCAAGTGTAAAGTAATCATCAGCTACAGAGAGAACGTGCAAAGTAATCATCAGCTTGAGATGTATTTGGATATTAAAATAAACACAGAACGGACATGAAACTATTTGCTTGTAAGACAAGTAATCATTAGCTTGCAAAACAGCGTATCCGGGAGCTTGAAAGACAACGTAATCGTCAGCTTTAAAGACAGCGTAATCATCAGCTTGTAAGACAATGTAATCATCAGTTTGTAAGACAACGTAATCATCAGCTTGAAAGACAGCGTAATCATCGGCTTCAAAGAAAGAGTAATCGTCAAAAGACAGCGTGATACCGTCGGCTTGAAAGTGTAAAGTTTTCAACAGTTTTAACCTGAAACGTTCTGCAAGAAAATGAAATCATCTCCATGTTAACTGCCAATTCACCAACTTACAAGAAATCGTCAGCATCAGCCATTAAAGTAGCATTATCATCAACCTGTAAGACAGTGAAAATCAATCTTCAAGGTAGCATAATCAGCTTACAAGACAGCATCATCATCTGCCTGAAAGGCAGAATAATCATGAATCCTCGAGGCAGTGAAATCATCAAGCTATGGGGCAACGTAATGAACAGTCTGAAAGGTAGAATAATCATCAGCCTAAAACAAATGCCTGATAGCTAGTAATCATCAGTTTATAATGCAGCCCAATCATCAAACTGCAGTCAAGCTTAATCACTGTCGCCTTCAGGCGAGACAGATTTATCAACAGAATGCATCATGATTTAATAACCAACGTAAGCCTGTGTTACAGATTTTACCATTACCAACATTCTGCATTGCTCAGTATTAAATCAAATGTTCTCCACTTCCTGCAAGTATTGCGAATGAAAGTGCTGACATCAGCCTGCTGTAATACAATGAATCGTCAGCGTTAGCTGCCGCTATCACAGTGAAGGCTAAGGTACTGAAATGAAAATATCCTTGCGATTAGCCGAACCTTCGGCCGAAACTTGTTCTGTTGCGACAGATTGAGGTGGCTATTATTATATAAATATCGAGACTAAACAAGAATTAGAAGTCCAATACGTTTGTACTTTTAACGAAAATGACACTAGGATTCCAGTTTTGTTTGATTTTTGATAGGTTTAAAACACGTATTTCTTACTGACCTTTAATTTTTGTTCACGTTTTTTTTTAGTATTATGTTACATTCTTTTATAGATAAATGAAATATTCAAAAGTCTTGTTTTCGTCGTGTGTAATTGAGGTGTTCGTTGCCTATACAAATTTGACGATAGCTAGGCACAAAAATATGTTAGTAGAACGTTCTAGAAAGTAACCCTTAGAAGAAAATTGACCACAGTCGGCGTAAGTCTGATGTAATAAAGATATATTTCTAAATCTTAGTTAATACTGATTTAACGATGGATTTCACTCTTTTTCGGAGACAGAAACAGTTTTTTTTTAAACAGAAAGGGCCTGAATCAATCAAAAATGAAATAAATAAAATAAAAGAAATAAAATAAACAATCAACGCAATAGAATAACCTATGTCATCAGATAGAGCAACGCCCTTCAATGTTTTAAAATGATGTAATTTACTGAATAATGAAATTGTAATCAGTGTTTTTCAATAAATTGGCATAAGCGTTATAATGGGACTTTTTGAATTACGACGGCGAGTAAGAGGAAGACAAATAAAATGTTAACCTAATACTGAAAATGTGATATTGCTGATAAATAACCCAATTTGCGAGTGACTGAAGTTTTATTAGTGTTAAAAAAGATAAATGACAGTCAAGATAAATGTTGAAAACACAGCAAAAGGTCAGAAATCATAAAAGAAGTTACCATAATACAACCACAATATAAGTAAAACATTGTTTTCTTAATGAATAGCGGTAAGAATGTTTCCTTCTCTTCTTCTCATTTACTCGTCTTATTCGATTCCTTTTGGTTTGAATTTCTGTTGATATGGACGCGTTGCTAACAAAAATCTTTAAAACAGAACAAATCAGGATTCGAGAATATGAGTCGTCTGAGCCGGCGAAATCTGACCGGCTTACCTAGTCTTTTTTATTTTTACAGATAAATGTGGAGATAGACAATGTAACGTACGAATGATTTTATTCAACCACCGGGTAAACTGTCGACTTTGTTCGTCCACTGGGGGAAATTCAGTCAGTGAAAGAAGTAAACCCCTTAGCGTAATTGATTTGCCTTCACCAAGAATGGAATGCAAACTTATTGGAACTGACAGAAAAAGGGATAAAGTGATAACATTTCATTTCTGTGCTTCAGCCAGGATTCGAAGATCTTTTGATACCTAGTCAGTACAAACCAGTGCCATTTATGTCTTAAAAGTCTTCTGGACACTCAGTTAATTCTGTAGTGTTACAGTAATACGGACTTGTAGCTATTCTTCCAAGTAGACCGTAGTCTATTACACCTTTTTTTCAATCGGATAAATAAATAATCCTTTCAATATAACCTAACTCGATCAGCTTTTTTAAAAGATAATTATCGTTTTTGATATTGTTATTTTTTTTAAATGTACCTGTCAGTGAAAACGAATAGTTTTCTAAATATTCAAGGTCACTTTGATCACTTGTACTGCTTTAAATAGGTCGACGTCAAAGATTGTTCATTATAGCAAATATTTGAGAACACACATGACGGTGCAAATTTTCAAGCTTATCAGAATGTATACACACATCTTAGATTACACTACGTGACCAACATTACAGTGTGACCAAGTAATAGTGTGACAAACTAAGATTCGTGACATTTCTACTTTTTTTTACGTGATTACCTCAAGGCACGTGCATATAAGGTCGATTTCTTTATCTGCTTATAGCAGGGAGTCGAATGGTTTTTCATAGTGGTGATATGTACGCAAAAATATTTTTTTTAAATGCAATATTTAAGACATTCAGATTTTATAACTGTTTTCCAGTGATGTATAAAGCACGTGGCCTTCAATTTAAGAAACGTCTCCTACGCTACTTCTCGTTAACTAACTACCTAAATAAAAAGAAGTGAGTGTTGTCCTGAATTTTGGACAGCTAATAAATCTATTTTATATTATAGAATAGCATTTTTCTAATAAGTACCTTCTTTCTACATTTAAGATATTTTGACAATCATTAAAAAAAGAAAGGAAGAAACCCTGTAAATAAACTGTTAATTAATCATAGTGACTGGCTTTTCATACAATATTTTCCGCAGCTTCTATTCAGTTCCTAAATCCTAAACTAATTTCCTGCCTCTTCCATATACCCGCCAACAAATCCTATATCATGTTTTATATTTTCATAAATTAGACTTGGTGTTTAAAGAAAAATTATCTATTTGTAATTCGAACCGATTATTACGTGAAGCTAGCAATTACAGATTACAATAGTTACTGAGCGGAATGCGGCTTGGCCTATAACTGTCTCTGGGGTCGAACACGGTCAATCGATGAACTTGATCTCAAAGGTCATGGTACATTTTAGTAACAATCTAATAGTAACAATACAATTGATAGGAGTATGTCTTGGGAATGTGTGTATGTTTTGATTTGAGAAGGGGAGGGTTGCGAGGTGGGGTATTACTCGGTAAAAACAGGACCTTCTTATCTTTAATAAGTGTTTTAGACAATCGGTTATTCTGCGTGTAAGGAAACATAGATAATATACCTTAATAGTGATCTTGCTTACTTATAAATGTTTAAACATCTAGCTATGTCGTTACAAATTAATATGGCTTGAATATCATCTGTATTTCAAATTAGTTATACACGAACATCTGTGTAAGCCTCTGATGTTTTTCCTACACGATGTTATTTATTTTTACGAACAACTGTACAGAAGATAACAGCTGATTTTCAAAATAACCATGGCTCAAACTACTCTTGGTGATAAAAGAGGGTAAAATTAAAGGCCAAAAGACTATTTTTGACAACCAAATAAAATGGCAGCCGTATTTATTGTCCGTGAAAATACCTCACTCATCAACAAAAACTGGTGACACATACAGTACACAAATCATACAGAAACTGAAATCACTTCTAAACAAATTAACCCAAAAGAGCAGCATACTACCTAACTAACAATATGAATGCAGTTTGTCTCCGTAAAACAGTGAGACCTGAAAAAATAAACAACACGGACCATTTTCTCAAAGTGTACAATCCATGCATAAATTAAAATTTGTAACTTCAAGAATGAAACAACACAACTCCATAAATAATGCGTGTTGAATAATATCCTGACGTGTCCACAAGAAGTCATTGACGTTCAGAAAAATTATTACATCAGACATGTACACTATAGTCAAACTAACCCTTTTCTGACGAAACCTTCGTATAAATTGTACACGTACGCGTTAAGAATATACCAGAAAACCTAATGAACGAAAATAAAGAGTTTCTCAGCGTCCTTGAAAACGTACAAGTCAAAGGCTGATGCAAGCTTACCGATTTACCAATATAAACCCTTAGGTTTTAGAGCGATCACGCTCTAAACGCATGGCCCTTCACAGCTGATCAACATTGCGGTCTCATAACACTAAGTGAATCGATACAGTACAGCACGTAAAGCGTAGCTCTCTCACAAATAATTGTTTATCCGTTTTATTTTAATTTAAATAGTGCTTTTTGGGAGTTTAACGAAAAATGGTTCGCGTCATAAGCCAGGGATTTAGTACCCCAAGAAGCCGGCACAGCTCTGGAGAGGAAATGATTGACCGATTTGCTGCAATGAAAGCATTAGGAGCTCTTCACGATGACGAAAATAATAAACTGTTGGTGAAAGAAGAAACAGTGACAAAATCATTGGTAATTGATTGCAACACGGATACAAATGATTCTTTTAGTGGGGTGGACTCAGAAGAGGATAGCCGGCTTTGCAACAGGACCAAGGACCTGCAAAACAACAATACACTTCACCAGGTAACCTCACGAGTTAATTATAGCGAATACATTGACCGACATAATTTTGACGGCTTTATTAATTCTCAGTTTTCTCGGTTATTTTGAATCAAATTCAAGAAAGTTTTGGTATATTTATTATAACTGTTGTATGATTTGGCTAGAAAGTACATTTATGATGCCTGATGAATCTTACTTTCGTTTACTCAACAGTCAGAAATTCGGTCGCTCCCATTTCAATCAGCTGCGAATCAGCTGTTTGACCGGTGTTAAGTACGAATGCGCCACCTAGCGGGGATTTCCCAATTAATGTAAATCTACCTGTTTCTTATAGAAGACGTTATCTCTGTGCGTATTATGCACAGTTTAAAGCATTTTAACGTTAATTGCTTTAATGTCTCTATTACGTTTTTACAGAATTATTTCGGAATGTTGCGTAAATCAGACTTGAGAAGCTCAAGGTCACCAAACAGGCGTCTATCATGGCATGAGATAACGCTTATAAATAGAACATGACTTTATTTATAGAACTTTCACATACTTTATTTTCGTCAAATGTTGTATAATAGGTTGAACTAAGGAAATAAAGCGTCTGGATGTAAACAAAATTGACGCAAGATACTGAGTGATATGTCTTTGGTTTTGGTGTAATAACAGTTTCTGTTAAATAATCATGTTGCTACGATTCATGTATGGTCTGTCCTGATTACGGGACATAGTTGACAATGTGGCGCGAAATACAAACGCTAATTGCAGTTCATTATACCCGGGTCATTATATGATTATCTGAAAGGTTTAGACAATAAAAAACATTAGTTGGAGTCCGCAACATTTGCGATCGAGATTACCTTTTTTTAACAAATTTCTATGTAATGAAGTTTTTTAAGCTAAATGGAATTACTACTTTATAAAAAAAGATGGTAAGAATTGCCCTAGAAATTATCGTCCCATTTTGCTGCTAATTAGCTTAGGAAAGAACGTTGTGTTTATAAATACACGAATCAGTGGGGTAGCTGCCGTAAGCCGAATAGGCACATGCGTTAAATAGGTGGAAAAATAACAAATTATAATTATCACAGTTTAAGCATCCTTCAATCTGTAGAGCTAGGGACTTTGCCTCCAGAACCCCCATCAGCTTTACTGAAGTGGGTCTTAGTTACACAGATGAAACAGTATTTATAGTCATATTCAGGTTTCAGACATATAACAGCAGGCATGCAACAAGGCTCAGTACTAGGACCTTTACTCATTCTTCCATTATTACTAAACTCACTTATTAAATGCATTTCCTTTATTTTCTTTATTTTTTTTCCTTGATCTTTTATACACTTGCCATTTGGAAACTCATCTCTTTTTTTTCAATTTTCTCATTTATTAAAGTAAAGTTGAATAGTGCCTAAGTCATAAGTGAATATGTATAACAATAGAGTCGTACAATTATAACTAAGTTGGTAGAGCTTGTGGCTCAACCTTTCTGCATTGAATAGGTATATGTATTTATGTATATGAGTTAATCAATTTGCATACCACTTTGATATTTGAATTGCAATAAAGTATGTGTATTGAAGAATGAAAAAAATGAAAGATTAGGATTGAAAGTTTAAGATTTTATTCTCAGGACAGTGTAGGTGTATGTAGAAGTATATAAACTGCTCATATATTTGATTCCTACGAAAATGATTTTCCTGTACTTCAGGACCCAGTTGTGCTAAAAAGGGAAAGAAGACGAGAGAGAAACAAACTGTCTGCACAGAATTACAGGCAGAGAAGAAGGCAACAAAATAGCCAGGCACAGAAGGTACACTTATACCTTTTGGTTACATATGTCCTATTATAATGACTATAAGCATGTAACAGCAGAAAGCTTTATTAAGGTTATATTTACACTTCTGTTATATTCTTCATATTGATTTTTCCTTAAGTTGGATTTCAAGATGTGATCATGCCGAAATGTAGACCTTAATTTTCAGACTGGAAAATCAGACATTTTGTCAATTTTACACAAACATGGACATATGATAGTAGACTTTGAGAGGTATTTATAGATAAAACTGAATTTCTTTTCATCTACAGACTCTGGAGTCTCTTGAGTCTCATCACAAAGCTTTGCTGGAAAAAGTGCGCCATCTTGAAGCTGAAAAACACATCGTAGAGGAGTATCTCAAAAATTGTGTTAGAGTACCTTGGTGCCCCTACCATCAGCCTGCGAGTCCTGCGAATTCTGATAACACTAACAATAATCAAATCATGCCTAGCAACGCCATCTCCAGTGCAGATATTATTAATCCAGTGCAGATTTCCACATCTATTTCCGGTTCTTCGAGCCCTCCTAGTTTTTCACCATTGCCTGACAACTACCGACATCATCGAGAATCATTCACGCCTCCAGTTGAAGAGTTTCGACCTCCAATTGAAGAGTTCAAACCTCTTAACATGGTGATGGAGAAAAACAACAACATGCCCCTGTGCATGTCCGGAGTTGCCTTGACGACGGATGAAAGTTCGGTATCATGAGGCCCCAATCTCATGTTTATTGACTTCATGCCGCTCTGTCATATGCTTATTTCCTGGGAAATATATCTGCAGAGGGATAAGACTGCACTAGGGATCTAGCCCCAGGAAGCGCGTGAAATGTTATTTTTTTTCATGAAACCTCATGTATGATTATTGATATACTAGTATTGCATGTTGATAATACATGATAGTATTAATTGTTGTAATGAAAAGTATTAGATGAAAAAACTCTCTTTGTTAATATGTACTTAATTGTTTTACCTCAAGAAGTTAATTCATCGGTTACTTGCTAAACTTGTATTATCTTCATTCTGAAAAATGATTTGTTTGAAATAAAATTATAGTTTGAATCAATTGTTAAAGACAGACTGTGTGTGAGAAACAATTTTCTAAAGCACTTGATTGGTAGGTAACCTTCCTAGCCTGTTGTTCTTAAACTATGCAATTCAACATACACGTATTTTCAATCAAAATTTGATTTTGCAATTTATTAACACCTACAGTTAAACTGAGATTCTTTTTTTACTTCTTACATTGTATTTGTGAAAAATCATTTTTTCCTCATCATTATTTTATGCATTTCACGTGCATTTCTGTGGGCGCTTCATGGAATGGCAAAATTCGGACGATCATAAAATGTCTGGCAAACTAAATTTATTGCCAGTTCTAGATCCTATATTTTGTCCGAAAAAAATGGGTTTCTTCATTTGAGATGGTTTTGGAATATGTTTTAGGTGATTGAAAGATTGGGAATAGATGAAAGTATCTCATTTGATAACATGAGAAGAAGGAAGGCATCGATTGGCGCAAAGTTTTACTGTTGCATTTGATCTGCATGTTTAATCAACGAATCATAATAGGCGTTGGTTACGAGAATAAAAGAAAAGCTATGGAAAGCAATGTGACAGTGGAGAAACAATGTTGTAAAGGCATAAATGTGTCATTGCGAGGGACATTTACTTATGTTTTTTTTCTTCATTTTGTATATTTAAGTTATCATCACCATAATCACCATTATCATCAACATTGTGACTATGATGGTCATATTTTTCTAAGATCTCGGTTTATGTATCATTATAAAATGTTTTGAATATTGCTATTTCTTTTTCCAAGAATTAGGTGTATGCAATTTATTTTGAAAATTTGTGTTAGTTTCAAGATTATATTAAACTTAGAAACTTGATTGATGAAGATTTAAAATGCAATATTATGTTTAGAATTTTGTGAGCGGCAGAATACGATTGTTCAAAATGTTGTTATTAGACTGTAATAAACAATTAGTATATTTTAGCGGCAAGGAATGCTTTGATGTAACAATGCTTATGACGTAATTTGATCTAGTTCAGTTAGTTGAGCTGTTTATATGTTTTGTATACATTTTTGCACCTGTAAGTTGGAAATTATGATATATAAATTTAAGAAATTGAAGATGTGCTTATTATTTTTGACCGTTGAACTTCCAGTTTTATATACCTATAAAGTTATATCATTATATGAACGAACAGACGGAAGCAATCAAACAACCTGAATACCTGATTGTATCTGAATTGTCTATGTAGACCACATGTCCAGATGCTTTGTTATATTTTGATGTGGTCATCATAAAAGAATACAGAGCATTCGTGTCCTCGGAGTGTTTTGAAATATTTAGTAAATAACCACACGCTGAACGGGCCACCTCGCACGAGAAATTTTTCAAGGGAGACAACCCGATAGGCACTCTTATTTAATATGATGAATTTATAACAGGCTGTCTCTGTGGTCTAGCGGTTAAAACCGCTTATTTAAAATCACTTAACCTTTCACTGATGGATGGACATGGGTTTGAGGCACAGCTACCGGCCTTAACCAGTAATGTGAGAAAGTTGCAGTTCCTACAGAGAATGGGAGATTGTTACTGGTCTAACTATGGTTACTAGGTAAATCGTCCGTCAGGTAAGACCTTGCCTGTCAGCGGGCGTCTAACTCGATTAAACCATCCAAATCCAAGCAGGCATAATATACCTATGTCAAAAATCTTTTCTCGTTTATTTGAATGATTTTGGAATACTTGAAAATAAGTTGTAATAAACTCAAAAAATGTAAACAGACAGGATGTAAATAAGGGTATGTTGTAGACGAAACGAAACCAATATTTATGGAGCCTAAACTTTAATTAAAAACAACAATTAGATACTATGTAAGTTAGTCAAATTGTATGTATTTTGTGAAGTGAACAAGGGACGGGACAACAATTATGGACACGATGCATCAAACGGCATATATACGGTATTTATATTTTAATGCAGGTATGTTTAAAAGGCGTATTTTGTCTCAAAGTGGTGATGAAACCCTGTATTAACAACCCTCTGTGCGATCAGTATATGCAGTAAGAGACGTTAGTCAAAATAATTGACGTCTCGAACATATTCTGAGATACTTCTGTTTTGGGTCTTGCTGTAAACGGGGATCCATACAAAAAATTACACAATATCTCGACTCGCGTATACAATCAGTTGAACTATAAGAGAGGTTTGTTTGCTTGTTTTTATTTTATTAACGCCAGTTTCAACATCTTTTTGATTATATCTAGGCGGCCAGTCCCCTAACAAATATTCCTGAGTATTCAACCAGTTTACTAACCAATCTCTCCGCAAGCCACTGGCTGCTTCCTCACCTGAAACAGAGATTTAGCTTTGTCCTGGAGAAATTTAGCCGGCCTTGGTGGGATTTGAACCGGTAACCCCAGGACTGACTATCCAATGCTCTACCAACCGAGCTCGCTTGGACGGCGTAGAAAGATAAACTTTTAGTACAGATGGTTCTTAACTTTTTGCATCTGTTTGGTGTGTGATTAATAAAACTAGTCTTACTTCATGCGATTTTAGAGTGTATTAAGCTAAATTTATGTATATCCAACGATAGATTTTGCTTTCACCAAAGGCTTTCTAAAACAATGAGTTCTGGGCGCGTCAATTTCGATAGTTACACAGCCTCGGATTCAGTGTGATTTTCCAGCTTGAACATTTTTCAGCAGGAGGTGGGCTGCGAATAAAGACAAAAAGAGGAAACAGAAAAACAAGAAAAAATGAAGCTGCCTGAAGAGACCTTAAGGTATCTGGTGCCAACGCTTTTCAAAATAATTAAGATTTGTAACCGCCGACGAAACCTCCTTATTTTACACTGAATTCATGTCAAATTATGCTGAATTAACATGGGTTTTGGTGATCAGGAAGCCCGTTTTAAATCCGCCGTAATAATTATACGAACCCTTGACTATGAACTGTATAAGGAATACCCCTACACCACAGCGTTGTCCTACTCGTCACTAGTAGAACTGATCAGATGAAGTACCCGCATTACTTTTAACTTTCATTTATAATTGTCTATTTACCAAGAACACGAACAAGCCAAAAAAAATATTATTAAAAAATTATAAAAATGAAATAAAATAAAACAAACAAGCGACCTAAATAGTTTCAATTCGAAAAAAGGAACGACCTCCCCAAAGCGACAACAGACCTTCCAGAAGGTCACAAGGGATTTTAGGCGGCTGATGTAATAAAGATAGTACTGGTATCGAAGCAGTATCCGTCGGCTAGTAGTATCCGACAATACGGTTATTTTCGTTTACCGCAACTCTTCAAAATTGAAGGTACGGCTTTTTCAGAACGCTATCATCAAAGGAAACGCTCGACTGAATTTCTTCTATCAAAGGTAAACATTAGATATATTCGTTCTTACCTTTAGATTTACAATCAGGTGTGTTTACATTTTTCGCATGGGGGATTTCACGTGCTACTAATGCGCATGCGCAAAGGATAACTCTATTAGGCCCTAATTAAGACAAGTTTTCCCCCTTTGCCGGCGAAATACAGACGACTTTTCAAAAGTCGCCAAAAATCATTAAAATCCATCATAATCAATCAATATAGCTTATACTCTGTATTTTTTGTCATTTTTGACCAACAAGTCCTGAAAATAAAAGCGAAAAAGTCATAAAATAGAAAAACCGCTGCTCAATTTTTCTAACCAAGGGAGGCAACTCTGTATATCACAGTCTGTACTTTTAACAGTAGGTTGTTTCCCGTATACATGACTATTTTTATTCTGGGGCACCATATGGGGTTTCAGGATAATTTAACAAAAAAAAAAAAACGAGCTCATTTTTTTTGCTGTGCCGATGTAAACATATGTCGTTTTTTCTTTTCTTTTTTTCTCTTAAAAAAAGAGATGACGATAAAATACAAAGATGAAGATCTAATGAATGCCGTTTCGGCATATCGGCATTAAACGAAAGCAATTGTGTAATGTACCAATTTAAGGACCACGTAACATATTCAGATATAATTAAAGGAATTCATGTATACCTACCTACATTGTCATTTATTTTGTTTTTAAGAGATATAAGGACTTCATGTATACCTACATTGTCATTTATTTTGTTTTTAGATGCCCAAAAACTACAATGATGATAATCTGATGAAGGCTGTTTCGGCTGTTAAGAAAAAGCAGCTAACAGTATCAAAGGCTGCAAGGGAATTTAACATCCCCAGAACAACAATATCTGATCATGTAAAAAACCCAGATATAAGAACAAAAAAGGGCCCAGTGAAACAACTTACCAGAGAAGAAACAGATGGGCTGGTAAATTACGTGTTATACATGGCCGGACAAGGTTTTCCGCTAACAAGAAGGATGGTCCGGTGTTACGTGCAGGAAATAATCAAACGTTCAGGTATGTTATTTCAAACCTACCGGCTTTAATATACCAGTATTCTAAAATTGAAAATTGGCAAAATATTTCCTCACAATACAGGACAAACACTTACTTTAATATTGGTAGTTGCGAGTCTCTCTCTCACACACGCGCGCACGCGCTCACACGCATCTTCCAAAATATATTTTCAATATTTTAAGATGAGATAAAGAGTAAAAAATGCCATAGTCAAATAGTCAAAGTTATAATATAATAATACTACATTACAGGTCGAGTTTCACTCTTCAATATGAACAAAGGTCCCAGCGACGAATGGTTCCGAAAACTTGTAACAGAATATCCGCAACTCGCATTCAGGAAGCCAGAGAGCCGGGATAGAGGCAGAAGCAGAATGTCAAACAAAACAGTTTCAGATGATTTTTTTAAATTTTGGACGGACATGCTTAAAAAACATAATGTCATAGACAAGCCATCTCAGGTGTGTTGAGAAAAAAAACAGTACTTTTCAAATGTTAAAAAACTGATATATAGTAAAATTATCTCACTATTCTTTATTATGATACATGTACATAATCTAACTCAGTATCGACGACGTATTTTTGCAATTTACAATCATCACCAAGTAAAACAAAAAACTTGTAATGTTTATTGCTTCACACTAATTTAAGTTATTAAGTTCACATTTAAGACAGATATAATGATAATTCGAGGTTTAACGCTGTATCATAATATAATGTCTACGTGACTTTAGGTCTAAATCAAACTAAACTGATTTGAATCTTCTATATATAGCATTTTCGTTAACACACCCTTTTCTACATTTTTTAAAAAACCCAACTGCCTTGACCTTCTTTTATGGTATAAACTTTTTCAGGTGTTCAATTGCGACGAAACTGGCTGGTCAGGAAAAGAATGTGCCAGAGAAAAGGTAATTGGGCCAAAGTCTGGTCACATATATCAACAAAACGTTATGAGCAACGACCATGTGACAGCTCATCTATGTGTATCTGCTGACGGGACTTTCATCCCAACTATGATTATATATAAGGGCTGTATGCCGCACCGCAATTACAAAGACGGTTTGCCAGGTAAAAAAAAATTTCAATTCCAATTCTATAATCATGGTCAACCAATAAATGTTAATTCTTCTGCTGTTCATACTTGGAGGAAATAAAAGAATCTATCTACGTGTTTATCAACTATGTTCTATTGCCTCGCCAAATTTTATCCAATACCATGTAATGTATACTAGTGTCTTCTGTTTAAATATCTGTGTCAGGCCTTTTTTCCTCTATTTTGGGAAATCGCCACATTGCAAATTTGGGAAATTTGTGTCATAAAATTTTTCAATTTGGGAAAAAAATGTTATCGTGAAATTTGCCAATTTGGTAAAATATGCTAGCATTAAAAGTGTTACAACTGTTAAAATAAATCTAAATAAATCTTGTTCAAATGTGTACAAATGTGTACAAATTTAAAGCTGATATCAATAAAAAATCCTGTTTTTATTAACTTTTTTAAAACTAAACATGAATATATTCTGTAAGGCCTTCGTGTATACGATGTAAAAGTGACTTTTCTTTAGAAAAATAAATTCGTTTTTTATGTACACAGTTCTTTTATAATATAATTTATACCCTTTATTTCAGGTTCATGGCTTTTCAGCGCTTCTGACAGTGGTTATATGGACACCAGCATATTTCTCCAGTGGTTCACTAAAGGCTTTTTACCAAATTGTGGGAAAGACCGGCCAGTAGTTCTACTTATGGACAATCATGAGTCACATATATCCTTGCCAGGAAGGAAAATGTGATACTTGTTGGGCTACCATCCCATACAACCCATTACTTACAGCCCTTGGATGTAAAAATAATAGGGCCATTAAAAGATAAGGTGACCGGACTTGCCTCGAGTGTTGGTTTTGCTCGACCTGGCTGTACTATAGGCAAGTCTCGGTTACCTATCTTGCTGAGCTATGCCATTGACCAGACTGCGCCGAGCTCTGTCAAGGAGGCTTTCAGATTGGCTGGTATAATGCCAGTCAATCCTGAAGTGATCGACGCCAGTCAGCTTATTCCACCATCATTCCCTATAGAGGAGCGTGGAACAATCGATGCCACAAGAACATGCGAGACATGCGGCCAATTCATTGGAGAAAATCCACTGGTAAAAAGAGGGGTGGTTCCGGCATGCCTGGCAGAAGTTTTAATACCACCACCAGCAAAGCCTCTATCCCAAAAGAAACGTCCTAGCAAGGCAGTCACTAGCGGTAGAGTGTTGTCGGGAGATGAAATGCTCCAAATACTAAAGGTAAATCAAATAAAACACCGATATACTTGAGTAAAGCAAAGATATCAATAATACAGTATCTAGTTTCAATAAATCTGTAATCCTTTTCCTCTTAATTCTAAATTTTCTCATACACGTTAGAAAGAAGTTTTACATCATAAAATGCATTTAATTTAAGAATGTCCGATTATTAAAATTGCAGGAACGTGAAGAAACAGAAATAAAGAGACAGGAAGAAAAGAAACAACGTGAAGAAGAGAGGGATTTGAAACGTAAACAGAAATTGGTGGAAGATGAGTTGAAGGCTGCGAAAAGACAGAAAAGAGAGACAGAAAAAAATGAAAGAGAACAAGAAAAGTTAAGAGAGAGAGAAAGAAAAGAGAAATTTGGGAAATTAGCAGATAAAAAGTATACGTGTGGTGTTTGTGGTGAAAGAGGAAGGGTATATGATGAACAATATGGTGTTGAATGGTATGGTTGTGACAATGAATTATGTGTAACAACAGGTTGGTACCACTTTGACTGTTTGTGTGAAAGCGAGAGGAACGTTATAAGAGAGAGTTTGAATGATGATGACGTACAGTGGTACTGCAAAGCATGTTTCCCACGTCTTTATGAGGAAGAATAAATGATAATTATAACGTTAAGCAACCAGAAATTGGAAGACAAGACAAATGAGTTTTAAACAAATTATCTTGATTCATATAAAAAGGAAATATGGTGACTTTTTTATATGTTATATGTTGTTAATTCATGTTATCATAATTTTTTCATTAATAAGATTTCTATTTATGTTTCAGATAGTACGCATTTGAAGATTATTTTTATTTCACACTTTTACAACTTGTTTACACTTTTACAACTTGTTATCGAAATGCACTCATGCTTCTAATTATAATGTGGTCTTGGAAAGTATTGATTCTAATTTCTGTGACCATGAGTGAAGTTGGAAAACATGTTTTCTTTTTATTTCTCCCTTTTAAAAAATATCAAATAATTTCGTTGCAGATACCATATTTTATCTATTCAACAATCCTTCAAATTTACAAGTAAAACACCAAATGAAACGATAATATTTTGTTTAAAATGTATTAAAAGAGGCTTATAAGACAACAAAGTCCTTTACAGATTTAAAAACCCTCAAAATCGACAATTTGAAATATGTGACGAAAACTGCTTCTGTCGTGATTAACATGGGCATTAGCATTTCCTACTATTTATTTTAAATAAATAATAATGATTTAACTTCAAAATATGTTTACCTCAAATAAGTTGTTGGCACACTTTCTTACATACTCTTTCATTTATTTCAATATCAAAGAACATTTTAGTTTTGGTAAGAAAACACGGAAACATATTCATATAGTAATCCAGTCATCAAACTTTACCATCGATATATAAAAATATGTGTCCCTTTCTTTCAGTGTACATACAAATAACATGTACCGATATACCAATAACCAAAAGAAATGGCGAGCTGAACTTTAACATTTTTGTCTAATGTAGAGTTAATAACCGGCCAAAATAGAATGGTGACTTAATTATTTATTTGATAATGTCAGATAACAACAAAACCAATGATATTTTTATATCTATTTCATATATTAATTGTCGGCTACGTAAATGGCTCGCTTGATTGTTAGGAACTGGTCAATGCGCCGAAACCATCAGTAAAAACTCTGCATATGTCATATTAAATCTAATGGATTTCTGAATATTTACTATTAAAACTCAAAATAAAACAATATTATTTGCCTAAAGAGGTCTTCAAAAAGTCTTATAATAAAATAAATATCGATACCGATTTATAAACCCGCAAAATCAACGATAAAAAAAAGTGACGGAAACTGCTTCTGTAGCCGATCAATTACGGCCAATTTACACACCCCGTTGGAGCCCCATTTGTGATGCGCATGTCTAAGTCAGGAATCCGGTTTTTATTTACAATAACAATGCATGACCTGTATTTAGTCGTATCAAAAGTTTATTTAAATCGGAGACTTTATTTTTGAGAAAATTTTAATTAACCTCATATTTTTAACGGAAACTGCTTCGATACCAGTATCTTTACATCGTGTTAAACAAAGCCACCTCCGAACGCGTAACATACTAACAGGACGTGTTGTGACTTGTCGCTTTGAGCTTTGTTGCATATTTAACTTTTCCAAACCTCATCACAAAGAAACATGTAAATTACAGAATGCATATTTATCTGATGCAAATCAACATTCTGACGCAAAGGACATTTTGATAATTTAAGGTCGTCTTAAAGAACAATTCATGTATACAATTTTAAACAATCCGCTGCAGATTACCAAAATAACCAGCTGGTTTTCCCCCTGTTGATATATATAGAGCAGTATGCCGTCATTCTCAGTGACGTGGCCTATTTTCATGCGGAGGCTTTCTGATATTAAGGTAGACGATCCGTTCCGGTGAGTTGCTACAATGTTTATATTGTTACCTCCCCTTACGAAAAACACGTGGGTAGCCAAAACATGCCCAGACTCGCTCGGAAACTTGCTGAGCTGTTCATTCATAAGTTGAACGGGAATTGTTGAAGTAGTTTAAATATATCTAGATCTATGTTTAATTGATTTTTGGATCGATCTGGGATTTAAATTTTTGAAAGCATGCAACCGATGAAGGTAGAAATTTACTTTTTATTTTATATTCGGTGTTCTAATTAAATTTAAGACATGAATTTTACACTGCAAGTTTATATAGAATACATGTATACAATATGAATATATTAAACGGACAGGATATATTTTGTTATTCTATATTAAGATTTACCGGAAAAAAGTGACTGGAATTCCGAATTACGCCGTCCTTTATGAAGATGACTTGGAAATAAAAAAAAAGAAAAAAAAAAACGCAAAGGAAAAACACATACTGTCCTTCTGGCAAACCGCAGAAAAAGGACTTAGGTCTAGTCATATTCATTAAGAAAAAAGTTTTTGTAATTAATGTTCTTAACAAGTAATTTACTACAAATAAAAATTAAAATGCAACCAATGACTAAAATTATTTAAAGCGTCTGGAATTACGTGACACTGCGTCTGGGACGTAACTTTATAACTTCATTCCTAAGGTACAGACGACATGCTTAGGTTTTTAAATGAACTCTTAGGATTATGCGCTGGGATACAATTTGCAAACACCTCATTTTTCCACTGGCGCAATTAATTTTCATGCAGTTTTTAGATTTTTATTTGAGGTTTCTCCAGTGGGGATTTCCCCGCCGCCATCTTGAATAGAATGTATCAGCAAAATTGAAGTGAACGTAGTGAAAACGTTCGTTCTACGTTAGTTCATCGGAAAATTCATTTTTTTAGAACTGACAAATAAAGATACAATCTTTAATTAAAAATCTAATTAATGAACGAATCTTTTGTGATACTGGGAAATTATTGGAAAAGATTTAATAAGATAATTGCGAAACATTAAAAAGGTGATTTATCCATTTTTTTCAGACACAAGCGCTTGAGGATGACTCATCGTTGTACCGAGCATCAGCATAATTTTTATGAGTTTTGCATTTTTTTTTTGTCAAATTGAATTTTTTAATAAGAACTTTTGTTGAATGTCTTGAGATCAAGCGCTCGACAACTTTGCACAATAGCCTACAAATTCATTATGCAATACATATTAAAGAAAATGAATTTTGATTTCGAATACTTGTCACTTTGGAACGGCAACACCCTGCCGAATTCTATCCAACATCAATAAAAAAAAAAACAACAACAACTTTTCAATCGGATAATTTAGAAATCTATTTATTTGTTTCATGTTTTGCATTATATACTTATTATTTAGAAAAAAATGCAGTAAACGAAGGTTTTTATTCTAAGGCTTTCTTGAATTACGTTTTCCTTTCTACTTTTTTTCTCATTTTCTTATTTTCAACAACAAATACTGTTAGAATCATGACATGACATGTGGAGCCAGAATAATTCACATGAATATTTTGGTCTAAAATTTAGTTTTAGTTTTTAAAAAAGTGCATTATTCTAAAAATTTGATTTACTTTTGTTGCCTTTTTAATATATATTAATTTCTATATCTGATTATTCATTATTATTCATTTATATGATTTTATTAGTTATTGTTTTGTGTTTAACCTTTTTAAAATTAATTTTCAGTACATTTATATATCTGTCTGAATACTCCAGCACTACATGAAATGTCTATATTATTGCATTTTGATGGGAACTTGGAAATAAGAAAATAAAAGAAGTTAAACAAGAGAAACAAAGTACTCGAGAAAATGATAATAATAGATTAATAAATTAAGTTCTAAAGATAAGTATTAATATCGGATGTTAAGAATATTGTAAATACGACCCCCCACTTAAAAAAAAAAAAAAAAAAAAAAAAAAAAAAAAAAAAAAAAAAAAAAAAAAAAAAAACAATAAAAAACAAAAACAACAAAAAAAAAAAGAAGAAAAAAACAATATATATAAAACAAAAACAACAACAAATAACCTTACGCCTTAATTTGTTTTCTGAAATTAATTGTAAAAAAAAAATAACAACAACCATAAAAATATTTCCTTGTCCAGTATTATTTGATTTTTTATCCTTTTCTTTATTTATTTTTAATTTTTTCCCTAAAAACACTACACGGAGTTTACAGCAAATAGGATAACATAAGGTGCAGAAGAAGTGTGAACATAGGAGTTGACAAAATCCGATGTAAAAATTGGCTTAGAAAAAAAAGAAAAAAAAAAAGATGGACATATATGTTATTCCTACATTTTAAACAACTAAATAATGCAAAAGGGTTGAACATGAAATTCACTGTTAAAATAAATGACCAGTTCGTGCGATGGAATAAATAAATAAATAGATAAATGAATAAATAAATATTGAAGTCAATTATTTTATCTTCGATGATTGAATTCTGAAGAAAATATTACATGACTTAACGTTTTTGAATGGTTTTGTTTTATTTTTTTTTGGCAATTACTATGATGTATTATGCACAAATAATTGAATATGGTTTCTGATTTCTTTTGCTCTTAAACTTTAAAAAAAGGAATCATAGTTGTTATCATTCATCGTTATTAATAAATCATTGTTATTATTTATTATTATTATTTTTATATTTTTTATTCGGTATAATTTTTTCCTTTAAAAATATTTGTGTAGTCACATTTCAGTGTTACTCATTGTCATTGTCTTGACTTGTCATATATAGTCAGAACACGGGTATTTTTCTCTTACAATTCTCTGTAAATCAATAGAATAGTCACAGGAAAACAGAAAAAATCCCCTTTCACCACTGCATCGTTACCAAAGCACCTGTTATTTCCGGTGATTCATATATGGTCGTGGACATAAATTCCAATACTGACTTTTTTTCTGCGATACTCTTAAATACAATCAATGTATTTGGTTAATAATTATACGTTTTGAAATGAAACACACGGACCCATAAATCCATATGTTCGCAATTTTTTCATATAGCGGTATAGTTTCCGCACCGAGAGCTGTTCCTGACTCAACGGAAAAAGACAAAATGGATACATGTTTTATTTTTGAAATTATCATAATACAGATTCACATTTGAAAAGTAGGCAAAAATCCATAATACTTACATCAGATTCGTGAAATATAATAAAAAATGCGTTCCAGAATTGAAATATTACCATGGAAAAACAGAGCAAGTCAGTTTAATGTTTTCAAACAGACAATGAGTAGAAGATACAGTCAAGGAACCTACAATTTTCCCAGCTATTCTTCAAGGAATAGAGAGTGTCTAAATATTACCTTAAAATTTGACTGTTTTGCTCTTCATTCTTATTACTTAAAAAGATCGATTTGTCTCATTAAGAGATTGAACATATTTCGGCTGAATGTTTCCCCAGGTCAGTTTCATGGCTGCAATCAATTCAGTTTGTGTATGAACCTGTTTGACACAGTGCTCAATGTCTCTTTCAAATTAAAGTAGGTAAGTTTGCATTAACACCACACTCCTTAAAATACGATCTTGTACAACATGAATCTTTTCCTGATTTAGGTTATTATTATTTACATTGGCTGTCCATATGACCAACGCCCCACGCAACCTAAAATTTGATTAATTTGCTATTTTATTTGATTGATTGTTTTTAGAGGATAGTGGAAAAAAAGAATCAGAAAGAATAAACTTTCAGCGACCATCCCCCCACCACCTCCCCACACACACCTTGTAGATGTAGATGGAACCTCGGTTTAATATTTTATTCGTAAGATCATTAACTTTGAATTTTGTTGTGCAAGGCGACCTCCCTGAATAAGGCTTAATTCAGATGAGAAAACAAATATGTCGTTTTACGAACGGGGTCATTCAAGTAGCCTTTTACCTGGTCATAATTTATATCAAGTCAAAATCAATGTCAGTTTCTTGTAATATGTAATTTGTAAAGGAAAAGTCCCGGTTGCCATCTAAAGAGTGTAACTGTAGTACTTTTGCTTGTTGTTGTTGTTTGTGTGTGTGTGTGTGTGTGTGTGGGTGTGTGTGTGTTGGGGGGGGATATTAGAGTCTCCTCAACGGTATTTTGGTTTAACATGTCACCCGAAAGGCAGTAAGTAATGTAAGTGTAGCAGGGGTGGTGAGGGGATTCAACTCGAAATATCCTTTCGCGTTTAACTCTAGAGCGAGGATATGTTTTAACCTACTTATATGATGATTTTCGATTTTATCAATTTCATTTGCATGTATTTCATAAAAAGAAGTGATTTTGTGACAACGAAATTGAGAATCGAAGCGGTAGAAAGTTTGCTTGTTTTTTATTTATATGACAGAAATGACTTCCATACTTGTTTGCTTGTTTTTCATTTATATGACAGAAATGACTTCCTTACTTGTTTGCTTGTAAATAAAAGTAAAGATGTAAATCATTGATTCGTAAAAGAAATTGGGCAGCATTAAAGTGAAATTATTCTGTCAAAAAATTAATGACGAAAATAACATAGTTCATTCATTTTCTAAAGAGTATGTTTTGAAATTTGTGCATCATTTATAAAGGCAAATAATAATAAAATAAAGTTCTATAAGTGTTTAAAATATTAATATATAACAATAAAAGAGACTGACTAAAACATTGCTTACTAAAAAAAAAAATCCGGCAACGAAAGATCTTACTCTTGTGAGTGAGATGAATGTACAAGGTCAGTGTGTAAGGTCACTTACTTGTAAACTTAACAGAGGATTATGGGTAGTATAAATGAGAAAGCCTGAATTTTTTGTGTAGTAAGATATTTTCATATCGTTTATTTCCAGTACACAATTAAAATACAGAAGTATGCACTTGCTGACAATTAGAATTAAACTGATAGGTCTTAAACAAACAAACAAACAAACAAAACAAACAAACAAACAAACAAACGGGAAATTTAATGAAGGTGAGTGAGTGAATAAATTAATAAATGAATGATTGATTGAATGAATGAACGAATGATTGATTGAATGAAAGTAAAATAGATAATATAGATAAATACGTAAAAAATGTTAAACAATTTAATAAAGACAAGGGAATGTTTTAGATTTAAAAAAAAACTTAAAATTTAGACAGTAAATTTAAAGAAATATATTAATATCAGCAAATAAACTACAATAAAAAAATCAAAACCGAGAAAGTTATGAAGGAAAAGTGAAGAAAACTTTAAAAATGAATAAAGGAGAAATGTTTATTTGTTTAGAAGTCAGTAATTGAAAAAGATCACTGAAAACTGAAACTAACCGATGAATGAAATTACAGTAAAAGGAGACTTTAAGGGGACATACCCTAAACTTTACAGATGAGGTACACTGGCTTATTCTCTACAAAATGAAAAGTATATAAATGATAATGTTTAAAAGAACAAATATTCAGAAATGTTGTCTTAGAGAATACAGACTCTCAGAAATGTTGTCTTAGAGAATACAGACTCTCAGAAATGTTGTCTTAGAGAATACAGACTCTCAGAAATGTTGTCTTAGAGAATACAGACTCTCAGAAATGTTGTCTTAGAGAATATAGTCTCTCAGAAATGTTGTCTTAGAGAATACAGACTCTCAGAAATGTTGCCTTAGAGAATATAGTCTCTCAGAAAGTGTTATTTGTAATAAATGGCTACCCACACAACAACCCTTTAGACACAGACTAATATTAATGCTATCAGTTCACATATTTACTTTGAAGTTTTGTCTGACCACGTGACATTGAGTAAAACAGTTCCTTAAATAGCATTCAAAAATTGTAATACTTTAAAGCGACTGACTCACAGATGGGTCCGCGATGCAAAAGAAAAAAAAAGAAAAGAAAAAAAAAGAAAATAATTCTAGCTGTAATTGTGAAAAACATATCTAAATTAAGTTACCGACTCAAAGAAACACATCACAAGTTACACACATTTATCGGTAAAAATATACCCCGTCAGTAATGGACTAGATTATTAATTTTGACAAAAATGAAGAAGCATTTTCTATGGTTAAGTGGTGTAGTTCGCCGGCTTTCATTCTACTGACCGAAAGGGCATGGGTTCGAATCCTGGTGAAATCATGTTTTTCCCAGTTTTCATGGTGTATAGAAGCACAATATTGTGTATTTTACAATAATATATTAACTTCTCTTAAGTTTTATAGAAAAAGAATTCACCTAAATTCTGTGGGTCCGTCGCTTTAAGAAAATGGAATTAACTTAATGTTAACTTATGTCTTTTTAAGAATCTGCTTATATTTGAATCTTTGCTTTATCTCAGGAATCCGTGAAAATGGATAATGTATGCGGTATAAACCTAGAGAATCTTGACTTTAATTTGGTCGAGGCCGCCTTACAATCCATAGAAACAAATACATTAACTCCTATTATCAAAGAGGAACTGAAGCTGAAGATACAGACAAAGAGGTTAGCCGCCGGTAAAGAAGAGTTGCCAAAACCAGTATTCAAGGAGCCCGAGAAATTCCAGGTAGGTCACGTGGACATTGCTAACATAATCTTTTGATATGATTAAGGACATTGGTTCTTTTTCACTTTTTCTTGTCAGTTCGAGTTTTAAGACAGAACAACTTGTACTACATTTATTTGTTCGTCTAGCACAGTTATGTCAAAGTCGAGTACACGTGTTTCGTGAGTCGATTAGACATATTTCTAAGTCGACTGCACGTTTTTCTAATGCAAGTCGATAACGTGTGTTTTTAGTAGATAATACGTGTTTCTAAGTCAAATCGTTTAAATGCGTTATTAAGTAAAGTCGATTAAATGCGTTATTAAGTCAAATCGATTAAATGCGTTATTAAGTCAAGTCGATTAAATGCGTTATTAATTCAAATCGATTAAATGCGTTATTAAGTCAAGTCGATTAAATGCGTTATTAAGTCAAATCGATTAAATGTGTTATTAAGTAAAATCGATTAAATGCGTTATTAAGTCAAGTCGATTAAATGCGTTATGAAGTCAAGTCGATTAAATGCGTTATGAAGTCAAATCGATTAAATGTGTTTTAAAGTAAAATCAGTTAAATGTGTTTTTAAGTTAAGTCAATTACATGTATTTTAGGTCAAATTGATTACACATGTTTTTAAAGGGAAAGGCAAAGCTGAGAAATAATAATTATATTAGAAAAGAACATACGATAAATGATAAATTCGCGCTGATACAACGTAAAAAGAAAAAGAATGGCATTTAAAGCTACATAACCAAAAATAAATTGCTGGTTTTTCGATATTAATAAAGTGCGTGAGCGCCGCCATTTTGTAAATTAACTAATCTACTTTATCAATAAATGTGCGGGAAAAAACATCAGAAATTATAGTAGAGTTCTGATTATTGATTTGACAAAAAAATGGAGAAAAAATTAATCTGTTTGACCCTTTGAGTATGATGTTTTTTTTTTCATACAAAATTTTGCTAAATGTCTCAACTTTAAGAATGTTTGAATCATAAAAGGGATTGTTAATGCTTTGTTTTGACAGTCTATTAAATGTGTTTTAATACAAGTCGATAACATGACTGCGCGTCTAAGTCTAGTCGATTACATGTGTTTCTTAGTCAAGTAGATTACATGTGTATCTAAGTCAACTAGATTACCTGTGTTTCTAAGTCAAATACATGTGTTGTCACGTCAAAACGATTACACGTGTTTCTACGCCAAGTCGATAACGTGTATTTCATGTAGATTACATGTGTTTTAAGTTGTCACATGCGTTTTTAAATCGACTACATGTATTTCTTAGTCGATTACATGTTTTGTTTTTGTCGATTGCATGTATTTTCTGGTCGGTAACATGTATTTCTTAGTCGAAAATAAGTGTTTTTAAGTCAAATTGATTACATGTATTTCTAAGTCATGCCATTTATGTGTGTTTTGAAGTCGATTACACATGTTTAAGGTCGACTTTCTTTTTTTGTTTTAAGTAGATTACATGTATTTCTAAGATTAACACACAAACTTAAGTAATTATACTTGTTGTAAGTTTTGATAAAAAAGGTATTTACAATCTGTAGCTTTTCAAAGTGTAAATTTTTACATTGAAGACATGATCAAATTTTGTTTGATTGAGATTGAGTTACGTCGGATGCACGCCTACGTTCGTTTCATGCTCTCAGCCGCAGGTGGCTAGAGAAAGAAAAAATACTTGTATATGCGAGTCAAGTGGAGTTTGACTACCAATTCACCAAACATTTCCATAATAATTCAGCTAAATACTGCATTACTTTGAAGAATGCCGCCGCGAAGGACTGGATTTTAAGAAATAAAAAAATAAATAAAACGGTAAAAATACTATAATATCTCAAACCATTTAGCATACAGTCAAACGTGTGTCAAAAGATTATGCTGTAGTGGAGAACAGTCCCTGATTAAGCTCAATGTTAGAAGGTTCATTCTCCCGAATAATGCTTGTATCTGATTTGTGTTTATTTTATTTCTTTTTGTACTAGAGATGTCCTCTTTAAACAAATTTAGCAGCACTTTTGGACATTTCATAAAAACAGATAAAAATCGCCTTAAAATCTTCGAACGTTGCTTTAAATAATGTAATGAAATAAAATAATGTACTGAAATGAAATAATGTACTGAAATAAAATAATGCTGAAATAAAATAATGTACTGAAATAAAATAATGTACTGAAATAAAATAATGCTGAAATGAAATAATGTACTGAAATAAAATAATGTACTGAAATAAAATAATGCTGAAATAAAATAATGTACTGAAATAAAATAATGTACTTAAATAAAATAATGCTGAAATAAAATAATGCTGAAATAAAATAATGTACTGAAATAAAATAATGTACTGAAATAAAAATAATGTATTGAAATAAAATAATGTACTGAAATAAAATAATGTACTGAAATAAAATAATGATGAAAAAAATAATGTACTAAAATACAATAATGCTGAAATAAAATAATGTACTAAAATAAAATAATGTACTAAAATAAAATAATGTACTGAAATAAAATAATGCTGAAGTAAAATAATGTACTGAAATAAAATAATGCTGAAATAAAATAATGTACTAAAATAAAATAATGTACTTAAATAAAATAATGTACTGAAATAAAATAATGTACTAAAATAAAATAATGTACTGAAATAATCGGTTATAGTCATTTTATGTCTTTGTCTTTACAAACAAGGTGGTCCTTAACTAGAAGTTTATTTCAGAATATGTTTTATGACAATTTATTCATTCAGAGATACTTTACTTTCAGTCTTTTCATTTTATATTTTATGCTTACGAATCTTCATAGAAATATTAAACATTTTCAGATATAGATAACATTCCTTACAAAAATTATGCAATGTACATTTTGATAAAATACCACATTGGATTTAAAAATAAATTACTTCGGAAACTGGATGTACTTGTTTTCATTCCAGTGTGATCAATCCCTTATATGAAGGATAGAAAGAAACACTTCAAAATTACAAAAAAAGATCAGCTTGAAGTTGTTCAAAAGGAAATTGATCAAGTGCATTAAAGGATGTTGTTTTGACACAGGATATGTTATAATAAAATGCCTTGATGTTGTTCTCCTTACAATTTTCTTGTTTCTGATACATTTACACTGGACATGGAAAACAGACATATATAAAATGAAAAGAATAGAAGGGGCAAAAATAAACAAAATGAGGAGAGAGAGAAAAAAAGAACAAATAATATGTCAGTCTGAAAGCTAAAAATGCATTTGGATCAAGCTTTTTATCATTTTGTTATATAGTATATTAAGCTTCCTTCCCATAAGCAAAACGCATAGCAAACATAGCAAAATGATTAATGATTTGATTAAAATCGCATCCCCTACAATAGTTAATAGTTTAAGTCCCTATATCTCTTAAGTAAATATATTAAAATAAAAATTTTAACCTAGAGTTCAGTCAGGTATTCAAACTTTCAAGATGGTGATTTCTATTCATAAATGTTACAATTTTGCTCAATTTAGGATGGATAAATCTAATTATCATAGGTTTGTGTCTTTGACAAAACAATATTTTATAAATATGTGCAACTGTGACATACAGGTACAATGTATATATAAAAGTTAGTGGCCTTGTTAGTTGTTTTGAGGGTGTTCTACACTATGCTATATTGTGGAAGATTCATTATATATAAATCTTTATCCCAGCACAAATCTATGATAAGTCATTATAAATTAAAAATGTTTTACCATTATTTAACAACAATCGATATGTTCTTCTTAAAAAGTACAAAGAAAGATTGCTCTTCTGATCCCATATTGAACATTTTGTACCCACAGCTAACAGAAGAAGAAGAACAAAGGCGAGACCACAGAAGAGAGAGAAATAGAGTTGCTGCCGCCAAATGTCGAAATAAACGGAAGTATGAGGCCGAACATCTTAAAACAGTGAGTCTTTCGTTTATGTCGTTTCTTGTTATAGAAATACCTTTTAGGAGAAGAAGCAACGTTGCATTGTTCACAAACAAGGTGATGCTTTGACATTTGAAATTATGTGTTTGAAATAAACGGGAAAACATGTTTCAATGGAACAACTATTGGACAACTTATTATCTATTTATAAGCATTTGATAGTATTTTCCGATTTCATTTCGAAGAAACTTTGCTTTCCTCATGCAATACTGATAAAATCTTTTGAGTACCAAAGAGATGTTCAACATCATTAAATATGGACTCTTTTTGTAGCAGTTTTGATAAGAGGGTTTCTTCTTCATTTAAATTGCAGCAACTTGCAGAAGAACAACTTAAAAATTACTCTCTGAAACGTAAACTCGAACAGATTGAGAAAGAAAAACAAGAAATAATGAAAAAGCTCAAATTACAAAATGACGTGATTGCTCAACCTACTTCAACAGCCCGTTCTCCATTTAGAAGCCAAACACCATTGAGGACACATTCGCCATCGCCAACGCCATCCCCATCGCCAGGTTTGCAGCACGCATCGCCATCACCAGTTCAACAAATGCCATCACTGTCTCTGTTAATGCAAGAACCGACATCACCAATATCGCATTCTGTTTCTCCAGTTCCACATTCGCCATCGCCAACGCCATCGCCATTGCCAGTTTTGCAGCACGCATCGCCATCACCAGGTCAACAAATGCCATCACTGTCTTTGTTAATGCAAGAACCGACATCACCAATACTGCATTCTGTTTCTCCAGTTCCACAATCGCCATCGCTATCAGTTTCTCCAGTTGCTCCATCACCTTTTTCTCCCGTATCTCCATCGTCATTTCAGCTGTCAGTCTCACATGTTGCGACATCGCCACCACCAAATTCAGTTTCACCTGTTCCAGCATCGCTACTACCATCTATTTCTTTGGCACAGCCATTCGAACCACCAGCACTGTTTGGTACATTACAGCAAGATCACAGACAAGACTACAGAGATCTGCCATCTACATCGTCAGGTATCTACGAGCATGAACTAATACCACGACGATTTTCCGAGGACACCCCGAGAAATTTAGGAGCAAATTCTCATCAGACAAGGCGCTTCTCGTCAGACGCTTGTTCCTATGATTACACTTACTACAGTCATCAAGACATGGCTGGCAAAGCAAATCCAGTGGATATAAACACGCTTGGTGATCATCTAAAAACAGAACCAACCTTGCACATACACTCAGACAATCAAACTAACTTGCCTTACGACGAAGACTTTGATGTTCTTAGTGAAGAGGAGTTTTTTAGATTCGAGAATGAAACTATACCATTTGAACAATACCAGAAAGGCATACACTACAGCAAAACCTTCTCACAAGAACGCTCTGATTGTATGGTTACAACTGACGGAATAAAAGTTGCTGAGCCCAAGACCAACACTGATCAAGATTATTGTAAAGGTGTAACAAAAGAGAAATTAGAGCAAGAAGAGAATCTCGTGATAGATAATTATGTGTTACAACTGGTTCCAGTTTTCGAAGACGAGGCGATGGTTCCAGAATGTAACCAAGAAGATAGCTTCCATGGTCAACCTGGTCCAGCTTCACCCACTTTCTACTGAGCAAAACCTCGACAGAATTTGAAATTTTACAACAGTAGAATTTTCTTGATACAGACGTTTTGTACTAAAGTCTTTTCAAACGATCTGGCTGTGTAGTGACGAGTTTATTGACTATAATTTCAAACTTGAATTTTGGTTATTGGGCTTGCTTTACTCTGTTAGAACTCATCATATAAAACTGTACAGGTATATATCATATAATAATCTTACATTATTCGTGTGTATCTGGTAGATTAGTATAATTATGTTTACGTTCTATCACTTATGTATGGACATATATACCACTATTTAGCACATTAAGTCTCTCTTACTTCACGCATTTGTACTCAGTCCAGTACTTTGTTTGAATTCAACACGAGTACGAACCTTGTAGAAATTCAGATATTACTGATGACTGATTTAAGCTTATTCATTACATTGTGTATATTAACAAACTCTTTGGATTTCTGTAGTTCTTTCGTTTACAAATTTTTACTTGATTAGTCACATTTTTGTTTAGTTGTGTTGTTACATTAAATTACGGTTGTTTCACATTCCATATTAGGGCATTACTGGAAATTAGGGCTTTTTAACACTTGGAAAAGTGTTTTCTGCAAGAGAGGGTTTAGAAGGTGATTTCGAAGATGGTCATCAAGAAATTCAGTCATAGTTCATTATTTTATGCATTCATTAATTCATAATTTCATTTTTATGGCGCATAAGAATTTAAATCATGGCTCATCATATCATACATACATACACACACCTTTCCTTATTAGAACTCTTTTTTGAGGCGCAATCTTTTTCAGACGTTACCAAACCAAATGTGTTCAATATATTTTAAAAATATTATACCTCACAATAATGATGCTTATTTGTGATTGCAATCTAAGTCAGTTAAACTAGTTCTAGGTTAAGATATTTCACTTCTTTATTATGGTGCTGTATAATTCTAAATATAGTGCATTAATACAATATTAACACACTGCGAAAAAAGTACATGTATATATATAGTGTGTGGTTTGATGTGTTAAACACATCATTAAGAATATGATGTCAATGTGTAAAACGTTTCGTACATTTGTATAAACCGGTGAATGTTGGAAATGTAATAACATTATATACGTAATTATATGTTGATGATTGTACTTAAATCAATGCACTTAACACCTTATAAAGGGCTAGTTCCCTCTACTTACTTTTTATCTTTCAAGGCAGTACAGATACCAAACAAGTGTATATTAGGCAACTTATTTTTCATGATTTTTTTTTCAACAGGGAAGTAGATCCAGGTATTTATTGACATGATTTTCATCATACATGTAACAAGTTTTTAAATCAAGATAAACCGGCGTGTTTCAAGTCGAAATAAATCTTTTTGTGTGTGTCTTGTGTTCCTTTTTTTAAAAAAATAATATTTACCAAATCTGTGCATACAACTTTAACAAAAACTGTCTTTTTTGTACACATTTTTTATAGGTGTTTCATGGCAGAACAGTTTTTAGCACATGTATTAACAAAAGTTACAGTTGTTGGCATTTTTAAAATAAGTTTTTCTGTGATGACATTAGGTTTGCAATCATTTTGATATCTATGAGAATGTTTATATGGGTAAAATTTAAAATGTATTTCTCACATAAGCACAACGTGTTTCAGGTGAGCTGTTGTGAACGTCTTTAGTCCGTCTGGTGATAATAAACAGTATCACAGGAATAAACAACCCATTGTGACTTTAATCTGAATGGAAGTCTTGGTACCCTGAAAACTTTTAATAATTTTAAGATGTGTTTTCTCATAACTACAGGAAAGGTCAAACCACATAACTTTTTTTATCTTGCTTTATTCATTAGCTTAGGTGAGCGATATAGAACTATCTTTACTGTATGTTTTTTGTATATTTGTTGCGTTTGTATATGTCAGTGTACAACGAGTTTGTTATTTGTTTGATGAACAAAATACATTATTATTTCAAATGGTGTTCATTGTTCTTTCCCCAAAATATTTAGCTTAAGTCGTTGCTTATTTGAGCTTCAGTTTGTAATCAGTCCACCACCAATATTCTGCGTTCGATTTTATCTGATGGGAAATTGATCAGCCATTACACCCTCTTGTTATGCAACCAAACGAGTTTCTGAAATGTTTTAATGCTGGGATTATCGACTGATTTCCTTATATTTCTTCAAAATTTTTTTCTCATTTCATGATACAGCAGTCATCTGCTTTTCCCTTCATACATTTACACTTTTACATTTATGAAACTACTTCTCAGTAAAAACAAAACTAAACATTTTCCTGAAAATTTAAAATATGAATAACTAAAGAACGCTTTTTAATATCTTAAAGTAGCAATAAGATAAAGAAGATAGCCTGATAGTTTGATTATTTTTTTATAAAATGTAAGTAAAAAAAAATATTACCCCGACTAAAACTTTTTTTTGTTTAAAATGTATGAGTTGAGTTTAAATACTTTATAGCAAGTCATCATGTAACAGAGATGATATTTGCATTCCTCAATAGCTTCAGTAAAATACACCTGACACTGAAGTGTCCCTTGTCATTCATGAAGCGCATAACATGGAAACGACACTTGTCATAAAGCACTAAATATATGTATGTTCAAAATGTACGATTAATGTTGTTGTTTTCAATTAGTCATTACTAGTACTATCACATTAAATTGTTGTGTTTGATTAGACAAAGTCCCCTATCTTTGACTATTTATTGTACAATATGTTTACACAAATGTTACACATCACATAGGAAAAATTCTTATAAAAATTAAGAAACATAATTCTTGAAAAGAAAAGAGTGTTTATGGCTATTTTGTTTTTTATGCAGATATTTTAACGGCTGAATAAAAACTGTACAAAAATAAACTGAACACAGTTTAATGTGACTATATAACTTGGTTATAAAGTTTGTCTCTCAGTAATGAACGGACGTGACATTCTGTGAAAGAATCGAAAAACTACTTGCCAACCTCGCTATTTTTACTAGAAGTTAAGTGAAGAAAAAAAGTTCATTGAGATTCCGCATTCAAAATGAATAAAAAACATAAAATACAATAGAATCTCCTTTTACATGATTATATGGATCGACATTTTTAAATTGTCTTTTATTTGTATGAAAGAATTATCTCCTGATCTTTAATGTTTCAATGAAATATAACAATTCAATAAGAAATACGCCTCACAATGGAATCCACGTTCTAAATCCCGCACAAAATGAAATCATCATATGCACATATATGTTTATCAGAATATCCATCAAACATTAACTAACATTTAACACTTGCTACATCCTTGTTTGCACACAACTGAAAATGAACTATGGTTAATGACATGTAGACTATACATTAAATTTCCTGTTTAATGGTTGTCACTTGTCCTGTCTGCCTTATTAAAAATGTCTACAAGATTTGAGCTAGCAAAATCATTATTTAGACAAACTAAACAGAAAAAAGTAAAACCGTATTGTCCCTAGAGACTAAATAATGTCCAAGCTGAAAACTACGGCTGATGCATTTGAAAACAAAACAAAAAAATACTTATATACAAGAAGATACTAATCAAAATGTTTGACTAACTCCAGAAAAAACCCAAAGAATTCTCACAAGAAGTTCATAATGCTTCTTCACAAGAATATAAACAAAGTCAGGGCTTTAAAATGAAACTGAAGAAACAAGCAAATACATGCAGCATTGTTTTACTTTTTTATCCTTCGAAAAAAGTAAAATGATACAATTCTTCTTTCTAGATTTTGTCTCTCCACAATTTGTACAAACTACAAATATTAGTTACTTCCAAGTGTTCGCTCTGCACTTCAGTTTAAATTTTTGGACAAATATTGGTCATTTTTGACAATAACCCCTTGTCTCAATCTCCGAGTTTGTTTGACTGCCATCGCATGTTCACGGAGGATTGTTATTTTTCCTTAATTACTTTTAGCATCATGGATTTGTAGAACGGTCATCACTCGTTCATACAGAGCGTCCCTCTCTGCTTGTAAGTTGACAACTTCTTTCATCAGTTCCTCATTTCGTTCCTCTAACTGTTGACACAGCTGTATGACAAAAGAAAATAATAATTAAATAATATTTTGATAAACGATTTTCAAATACAGACTGCAGTAACATGTTTGTCTTATTCTTGAAATGACAAATATAAAAAAAATGAATAAACACGTGATGCTATTGCAATAAATGACAACCTTGCTCTCGGATCATTTTAAGTAACTCCTAAAAATGATAGAACAAAAGAAAGTGTTTTCAATTAAAATAAAGTAAGGTAAAATCAAATCAAACACCAACAAAAAAATTAAAATACATTAAATATTACATGACTTTGAATTTTTCTCGCATTTTCAGTCTGTACATTACCAGTTTATTTTCAATGTAATTTATTTTTAAGTGTATGTTTGTACATAAACAAAATGAAATAAACATAAAAGAAGAAAATAGATATTTGTAACAGTATGTCTCCCATTAATTAGACACGTTACTTCCGTTGTACAGGAGCTGGCATCAGGTAAAATACAGATATTATTATTTTAATCATATTTTTGCAAAAATTTAGAAAATACTTTCTACTCCTGGACCTACATTTAAGAACAGAACAATCATCAGTTGTTTGATACTACGACCACAGAAAATGTACTTTTAGAGAATACTATTTTTGTTGAATTTGCCAACGTAAAAATATCTAGAATACTATATTCATATGTTCTTTCCCAACCATGATATATATATTCCTATAGATGCTAGGAAGATTTCATTCCTTCATTCTGATCTTAAAAAAAATCAAGTCACACTTACCATCTGTTTTTATTCAAGGATATTTAATTTATTTTCTAACATTACTTTTGTTGTTTTTTGATGATCTATGACTTACAAATGACTTTAGTCTGATGCAATAAAAAAGTCACTCCTAGTAAATCTCCTCTGACGACTGTAAAACTATTCATGGGTTTAAAGACAATTATAACAGACAATTTAAAAATCTCATTTTCTAAAAAAGTATCTTTCCATAAACAGTTACATATGTATTGAAATGCATTAACTGCAATGAAAAAAATGTTCAAATCATCATACAGGACAGTAGTAGTTACAACTTTCTTTTCAACATTGTTATCTAGTGAAATATTAACCTGTTGTAGATCTTTTAATTCCATTTTCTTTTTGCTCCTGAATTTTTCTGATGCTCTACGATTTTGTTCTCTGCGTCTTTCAAGTCTAGCAACCTCTTCTGGTCGTAATTTCTGCAGAAGGACAAATAGAAACACACGTTTACCATCATCAGGTACGCTGCCTTTTTTTATTGGGCTTACGTCATCTCTGTATATTTCAGGGGAATTTTCTGTGACACACAGATAACCCTAGACCTTTGTTCAGAATTTTTTTTATAATTTTATTTAGAATAAGGCATTAAATGTTCAACATCTGTTTTATAAATTTTATTTTTATAAGGAACCCTTTTTTTCCCATTACTGCTTTATAAAAGTTAACATACCTGTGGTTTCTTTGGTTCAGTATTATTTTCTACGACAAGTTCATTCTTGCCCTGCGACAAACGTCTAGATTGTATATAGTATTTCAACTCCTCTTTCAGCAATGGCGTTATTTTCCCTGTACAGTACGACTCTAAAGCGGCAAGATGTAGTTTGGTTTCTTCCGTGTTATCGCCTGACCACATCTCGCTCTAATTTTCTTTTTAGTTTCTTTAAAAGTTGACGCTGAAGTTACCGCAAGTCTTACCGTCGTAAAATGAATGCGTCAGCACAAACGACTCCCGCGTTTTCTCGCTGTAACGTTATCGAAAACGCCGTTGCTATTTATAGCAATACAGAATCCCCGTTACCGTGCGACTTAATGCCTATTTTGTACAAAAAGTTATATATTAAACTTATCAACAAAAAAAGGTGAACACAATGGAAACGAACGTATATAAAGCAAAAATAACACTACATACAACGTCGTACATAACGCTAATACGTAAGCAGTATAAATAGGAAAATAGGACAGCAAGGCTAGCTGTTACGTTTAAAGGGAGAATAGCATGAGTTAATTTTTCTAAAAAGATATACGAGTAGTTGTTCTTTGTTCATTGGCGTTCTCTCCCATTTAATTTTCCGATACAAATTTATCCCTATGAGGTTAATAGGACAATCCTTTTGTACTTGAACATGCTTTTCCGGAAAAGCACTCGTTATTATGCAAAAAGAGGTAGCATATACTACTTTCAGAAATATCGCAGTCAAATCCCTGTATCACAAATAAGTATCTTGTTTGTCCGCCGTGGGGAATGGAACAAAAGCTTGTCTCAAGATATGATCACAACTTCTCTGCGTCGACGTTGAGCCGACATGCCGACGTCTAGGAGTTATACCATATTCGGGCAGTCTGTTTCAAAGTCTGGGCATTGATTCTGTCTGTACGTAGGTCCGGCGTCCTAATATAACGTTCTTGTGCTGTAGTCGGATCATGCAATCTGTCAGATTGTGTGTCTGTGTGTGGTATTTGTCTATTTTCAGTGTTTTCGTCGTTTCTTTCTTTTTTGTATTTATTAAGATTAGACATGGGGGAGCAGCGACTGATCTTCATCAAGATCAACGCTGGATTGACAGAATTTCTCATTTCTGTGTATTGATCAACGTTTTAGACAAATTTTCATCGTTGTCTACTTTTCCTCTCCCTGGGAAACTCAATTATGTCCTCCACACAGTTCCTTGAGTTACAGTGAAATGCTAGAAAAGGTATTTATTCTGTTTATGAATTTAGTTTTTAATATTTGAATGCTTGAATTAACTTCCTCATCCAGTCAAGATGGTAATCTAAAACGAATCTTGACATAAGCACCAATTGTTTTATGTTCGTAATAGGAAGGGTTTCAACTTAGTTGTATAAACGTTTTTGCTTGATTTGGTATTCAGCTTTGTTTTTACTTATCAAAATGCCTAATTTTAGCAAGACTAAACTGGAACTAGAATACTTTCATTGTTACATGTAGCATCTCCTATTTGTCAGTTTAAAGCGACCAACTCACAGCTGAGTCGACGATGCATAAAAAAAGAAATGTTTGTATATGTAAAAATTCTGGTTGTTGTTGTGAAGAAAATATCTAAGCTCAGTTTTTGATACAGAAACATAAAAAATTATCATAATATAGTTTTTCACAATTTTATCATTAAAAAATTTACCCCGTTAGTCACGGTCTAGTTACTTAGTTTATATTGTTGATTTTGACTTTTGTTAAGAACATTCCGTAGTGGCTCAATGGTCAAGGTCCCTGCTCCTAATTTTACTGACCTGAAGGGCATGGGTTCGAATCCTGTTAAAATCAAATTCTTTTTCTGCAGTTTTCATAACGTAAACTTATTATCATAGTATATTAACTTCTTTCATTTTAAAGATAAACTAGAAATGTGTCCATAGGACAAAGATGCCCCCACACTCAATCTAGCTACTCATATAGCTAGCAATATGGCCAGGAGATAGTCATACACGCTGAATCATTAATAAGATTGATTTAACAAAATGACAACTATAAACCTGTTGTGGTGTGAAGACTCAAAATACTGTCTCTAATACTGTGACCAATGGATGAATATTATCCTTCACAATTCTGTATACATAGTTGGACATTCTTGGAGTTTGCAGATGGTAAACAGGTGTTTTCATGTCTAATTTGTACTAAGTTCCTAAGTTATATGTCCTGTAAGTCAGGCTGTTTATAAAATGTCCAATGTCATCTAAATAGAAAACAATTTTAAGTAATTGTTGGAACAAAATTTCACCATTTCCATACTTAAATGTTGAATTCTGCTTAAGTTGATGCTAACGGGCATCGACAGTAACTTGCATTTTCCATTACTGTCCATGAAAATGCTCAATCAAACTGAGTCTGCAATTTGACCATTGGAACAGCATTAAACTCACTAAGAAGGAAAGTTTTTTAGGTATCAAACTGTAGGGCAACAATGCTGTGGTCTAAGAAGTAGGTTGACAGGCAGGATAATTTGGGTTGTAGAATATTATTCTGTATGTAGACAAGGTCAAGTGTAGAACCACCTCTGTGAGTTGGGAACTGCACACACTGGGAATAGTTATTCAATTTCTGTGACAGTCTTGTATAATTTGTAGAATTAAAAGCTAAGTTGAAATCTCCAAGCAGTACATCTGGAGGTTTGGTCTGCAATGTGCGTTAGATCATTAATAAAGTCTGTTATGTTCGAGGATGGAGATCTATAGAGAGACAGAATGACCTTGGACAGAGCTCTGATGAGATGGTAACTGACACTTGTTCCATATGAGGTTAATGTGGAACACTGGAAGTTGTCACTAGCAACTTATCTCGTGTGTTGAACAACAAACCATGGCAGTTATCTTCCCGTGACACAGGCAAACATGTCAAGCTCCACCCAACACGCTGATGGTACTGTACTTGATTCTCATAGACATTTGCTTCAGTCAGACACAGTATGTCAACCCTGCTCAGAACTGGGTGACTCTAGCTCCAACGCTTTTGCAGTTACAGGCAACACAACTTGAAAATTGCAAATTTTGAGTATGTAAGGAGCCATAACTCCAACAATTCTGAATAAATCTATACGTGAAACCCCAGGTGCTAAACTTTACATACTGATCAACATTCCTGTAAAGTTTCTTGACTGTAGGTGCAGCACTTTTGCAGGTACAGGCGACACAAGTTGAAAATTGCAAATTTTGACTAAGTAAGGGGCCATAACTGTAACAGTTCCAAATAAATCTATACGGGAAACCCCAGGTGCACAACTTCACTTGCTCATCAACATTATTGTAAAGTTTCTTGACTCTAGCTCCAGTGCTTTTGGAGCTACAGGCAACACAATTTTTGGGACAGACGGACAAGGGCAAATCTAAATGCCCCCACCCCCCCAGAGTGGGGGCATAAAAAAGCGAAACTCTGTGAGTCAGTCGCTTTAACTGCAACTGTATTTAATGTCAATACAAGAAGTAAGTTTGTAATGTTTCTACACCATGATCACAGTGTCGTCACAATATATGGTTACTGCTTCTTCATACTAATTTATTAAGTAGATTCATCAAGCAATTACTTAAATGGACAACCCCTACTTCATGATAACATGAAGTACATAAAGGCCAGAAGTTATATCCTAATTATATGCTGACTATCTATCTTATGATTATATGCTGACTATCTATCTTATGATTATATGCTGACTATCTATCTTATAATTATATGCTGACTATCTATCTTAAGATTATATGCTGACTATCTATCTTAAGATTATATGCTGACTATCTATCTTAAGATTATATGCTGACTATCTATCTTATGATTATATGCTGACTATCTATCTTATAATTATATGCTGATTATCTATCTATCTTATGATTATATGCTGACTATCTATCTTTCTTATGATTATATGCTGACTATCTATCTTATGATTATATGCTGACTATCTATCTTATGATTATATGCTGACTATCTATCTTATGATTATATGCTGACTATCTATCTTATGATTATATGCTGACTATCTATCTTATGATTATATGCTGACTATCTACCTTATGATTATATGCTGACTATCTATCTTATGATTATATGCTGACTATCTATCTTATGATTATATGCTGACTATCTATCTTATGATTATATGCTGACTATCTATCTTATGATTATATGCTGACTATCTACCTTATGATTATATGCTGACTATCTATCTTATGATTATAGGCTGACTATCTATCTTATGATTATATGCTGACTATCTACCTTATGATTATATGCTGACTATCTTATGATTATATGCTGACTATCTATCTTATGATTATATGAATTAAATTAGGAAGCATTATCAACATTCATTTATTTCCCTATTTTCATTTATTCTCTTTATTTCATTATCAAGATAATATATCATTACAATAAAGTACATGATTCATAGGAACACTATCTAGTACATTCATGTATCTTTAAATTAAACATTCATTTCATTTATAACATGGACATTTTCAATTCATTAATCTCACACATAATTATTAAACTCTTCACAAGTTTGTCATTCTATCAGGCGTTCTGAGGCTTAATACAAGTTTTTATCAATCACCTCAGGTAAACAAAAGTTGACTGTTCACCCCTTCATATATTAAAAAAAAGCTTGACAATACCATAGTATACAACAATGGATAATGTGACAATAGCTAGTGTAAACACACGGGAAGATTCAAAGCTAAAAGAAAAATCTGAAATAATTATTGTATTATTTCAGCAAAAATCTTAAAATTAACAAAAGATTAAGTATATTTTTCCAGCAAAAACCTTAAAATTAACAAAAGATATAAGTAACTAAACTGAATCAAATAAAACTTTTCCTCTTCCCATTCATCAATGAGTGATACCCAACACATAGGAACACAGAGAGAGGATAGCTCCAACACCTCATGCAACAAGCATTTTTTACATTGGAAGACTTCATGCTCAGACACAGGCATCATTACATGATAATCCCATATCAGATGCAGTTTTTTCTCCACTTCTTTGCAGTTGTCGCATTTTTAAAATGTAAATGATTGTCCATAAATAAATTATTATAATAATTTCAGTCTGCTGCTAACTTTTTAGCTCCCAGTTTCATTGCACCTCCCTTCTTGGCCTCTCGTCTCTGTGCCAACTCTTGCTGACGTTGTAACTTCTTCTCTTCACGTTCACGCTTCTTTCTATCTGCTTCAGTTTCCTTTGAAGCTAGAAAAGAAGGGTACTGAGTTTAACCTAATACACTGATAAAGACTTAGAGATTTCTTTGTTTATATCTGTCACATCAGACATTACAAATCCAGACAAATCTGCTGATCTCTGTTTCTCTGAATTCTTCTGTTTACAGAATTTACAACGACTAAGAGGAAATGTTCTCCAATGAACACAACTGTTTCTCGCTTTTTTGAAATGTCTTCTGTGACATAAATACATTTTACAATGCAGCATATGTCCTTTACCTTGTTCATATAAATTGGTTTAAGTTTCAATGTCATCTAACAAGTGTGACAAGCATTTAACCTTTTTTCTTGTAATTTTTTTTCTGTCGTCCTTTAAATGAAATTAACCTACTCACCAGACAAATTGTCCCAACTATCATCCTCCCAGCCCCCTGTGTCTCCCCATCCTGAGTCATCAAAGCCTCCCCCTTTGTCCCTTACTGCAGACTGCTTCCCTTCCATTGTTGATTTCTGAGTTGTTGGTGTGGTTTCTCTTGATGGGGTTGACCTTGTAGAACTACTGCTAGACTGTGTTTGAGTGGGTTTCCTGGATTTATTTGTCTGAAATAATTGTAAAACTAATACAGATACAAGAACATCAATAGTAACAACATCAATATCTCCTTTTTCTGATGTTGCATTTTTATCCACTGATCGCCCCTCCCCTTCCCTCTCCAGTTACCTGTATAATGACTGTTCTCAAGGAGAAAGCATTACTGTAAAGATTTCAATGATAATATTTTTGTTTTTTCTTGAAATACCTAAAGCATCACTATATAACAATAGGAACTAACATGCACAGACATCTCAATCAATAAGCTTAACCATTACTGAGATATTTTCTTAAAAACAAAACACCTAGAAATGTGTCCAGAGGACTTAAGCCCCAAGGGGGCAGGTTGTCAAGGTATCTGTAAATTAACTGAAAAATCCCAGGTGTGCAGCCTTACTTGCTGGTATATATGCCTATAGTTTCATAACCCTGGGTGCTAAAGTGTTGGCTGAGCACATGACAATTACTTTCTGGTAGCTTTTTTCACTAATTCAAGGGCCATAACTCTGCTCTCCCTAGGGGGAGAGGGATGAAAAACCCCAACTCCACTTGCTGATCTATATCCCTGTTAAAATCAGGACCATAATACAAAAAGTGTTGGTTGAGCACATGACCCACTTTTATTAACAAAAAATCAAATGGCAAAGAAACTGGTAATCATTTCTGTATTAAACAAGAACAAATATATCATACTAACCTTTGCACCAGTATCAATCACAGAGAAAAAATCATCTCCACCTGCTGTATTTCCACTTGTCTTTCCCCAGTCGTAAGAACTAGCTGGTTTAACACTACTGTCTTCTATAGGAGCAAATTCTTCTTCAATCCAACCAAAGTTATCTGTTTGTGGTTTCTTTGGGCCACCCAGCTTTAAAGCTCCTTTCACTGGCTTATTTGAAACTGCACTAGAACTTTGAAAAGTTGATGTATCCTCATTTCCCCACCCCCAATCACTATCAGACTGTTTACTAAGTTTCTGGGCAGGATTAGAATCACTGTTTGTTTTCTTATCTACAGAGAAGCCTTGTGTATTACTAGATTTCCCATGATGTGACTGAAATAGAGATGTAACCTTTTCATATTAACACACCAGTGTCGTGGAATATGTGAAAATATTGTCCTCTAATTTAAAACTGGTTGGCAAAATGCACACACAAGATTATCATAATAAATAGCATGGCAAAATGCACACACAAGATTATCATAATAAATAGCATGGCAAAATGCACACACAAGATTATCATAAATCATGGCATAAAATGTACACACAAGATTATCATAAAACATGGCATGGCAAAATGCACACACAAGATTATCATAAAACATGGCATGCCAAAATTTAAACACAAGATTATCATAAAACATGGCATGCCAAAATTTAAACACAAGATTATCATAAAACATGGCATGGCAAAATGCACACACAAGATTATCATAAAACATGGCATGGCAAAATGTACACACAAGATTATCATAAATCATGGCATAAAATGTACACACAAGATTATCATAAAACATGGCATGGCAAAATTTAAACACAAGATTATCATAAAACATGGCATGCCAAAATTTAAACACAAGATTATCATAAAACATGGCATGGCAAAATGCACACACAAGATTATCATAAAACATGGCATGCCAAAATTTAAACACAAGATTATCATAAAACATGGCATGGCAAAATGCACACACAAGATTATCATAAAACATGGCATGCCAAAATTTAAACACAAGATTATCATAAAACATGGCATGGCAAAATTTAAGGTTGAGCTGATATCTAAATTACAAATCAATGTTACATAATTACTTCCCATTCAATCCTCAAACTGCTTAAAGTAAAGGCATAAAGGAATGTAAGACAACAAAGAAGTCCAGAAAGCCTAGAAATTGTATGACTATAGTTAACATGCTTGTACTCTAAAGGGGCCATATGAGAGACTATTTATCAAATACTTGTAGGTTTTCCACAGAATATAATGTGAATAATCATTTATATTCATGGAGACAAACCTATGTTATGGATATCCAAAATTTAGAGCATTCTATTTCTTTCAAATGATATAAATCTGAAAGCTTCTGAATATATAATTACCTGATGTCAAAGTACGAGACAAAAAATACAGTATAACATGAGAACTGACCTCATTTATACCTAACAGCCTTTAAATAGAGAGTTGTTGTACAGATTTTGGCTGGACAGCCATCTGTAACAACTTAACACTTCCTTAGTGTCTGCATCCGTTAGAAAACATTTCTGAAATATATGTTCTTCTTAACTTTATCATTAGTTTTCCTCTTTATTGAGAAAGAGACAATAAAATACATATGGAGGATATTATCAGTTAATTTTTATGAATATCCCTTAAATGATTGTATTGCAATTAAGATAGTTTGCCAAATACATGTATGAACAGGTGTCTAAGAGGCTCATCAAATTTCAGAAACTTTGGCCCAAGTTTTGTAAAGACAATTTAATTTATATCCTGGGGAAAACCTAGACATTAATCTTTTTCTTGAAATAACAGCGTGTTCAACCAAGTGACATACTGCTTCTTGACGAATGGATAAAAATAAGCCATACAGACATTACAGGAGGATCATGAAGGCCCTAGAATGTTCACCTGAATACCACTGCTGTAACAGTAAGGCCAATATAATTTGGATTAGTAGCTACTGACCTCTTTGAATTTCTTATCTTAACTTCAACAAGAAATTCAGGTCAAGGTTGAAATTTACATGCAAAACTATACTCATGTTCCATGTTCAGTGAAAGTAAAGGTCACATGAAGGTCAAAGACAAAGTGAAATATGTGAACATGAAGTTTTCTCCAGAAACTATTTAGCAGATTTTTAGTTTTTTAATTTAAATAGTCACCTGAACCCCTGTTCTGCATGGAAAAGAATTCTCTGAGTAACTTTGTCAGTTTCATGCAAAGAACATCCCTGCCAAGTTACATAAACTTTGACCATGTAGTTTCAGAAGAGATGTTACTCAAGGAAATTTATTATTTCTACTACTTTATTAATATTGAAACATTTAGATCATTTTTACTGATTATTTACCACACTCTATGCCATTAGATTGCACCTAACAAGACTGAATCAAATAGATTGTCTAAGTCTGGTAATCCAGCATAAGTCAAATGTTCAGACCAAAGGTAAATCAACATCACAAAGACAAATCAATTCAGAAAAAGATATAGTTTAAAGAAAAATCTGGCATTCATATCGGAAGAATGTCAGTTGAGTAGGAGAAAAGATGTTAAGATATTGTTACCGATTGTGTAGGCGAGGTTTCTATAGAACCCCAGTCATCATCATCCCAGTCATCATTGTTACCTTCATCAGCATCCTCATCATCAACCTGTTTATTTGTGGATGATGGTGTCTTCAAACAAATAATGAGAGATTTATTAAAACATCTAGAAGTCAGGTTTGTAGCAAGGCTGAAAGCAACAGTCCTTCATTGACGAGATGTTACAGTGGCTTCTGAGATATCCATGTTCGAAAGACAGTAGATTGCATACATTCCAACTGATAATTTTATTTGAATAATCTGTATAAATGAGCCTTTTAGTAGAACTTGCAGAAAAACTTTACAATGATACACAATTAATTGGAGTAAAATGAAGGCTTGAGTTCACAGTGGATTAAATGGAATAAAAAAACTATGAATCATAAAGTTGTAGAAAAATCCTACATCTATATCCCCCCAATCCTCGTCATCATCCCATCCTGTATCTCTGTGTTGCTCTTCTACTTCATTGCTATCACTGACATCTTGTGATTCTGAAGCTGAAACTACCTCCACTGATGATTTTGTTTGACTATCTGTGTTTTGCTCAGTTGAACCCTTCATCTGAGCTCCTGAAAATAAGGTTAAATATTGCCAATACAAGTGGACATTCATTTACAATTCAGAAATTTTGCTCTAAAATTATTTGTCTGAGTTGAATTGTTAATCTATGAGAGTCAGAAGATGTCAAGTGAATGGTACCTGCTATTCATATCCTGCACCATAGAAAATTTATATGATGAAAACTTGTTCATCAAAATGGCTGACCAAAACATGAACCACTAATAAGTATCACGGCAGTCTTTTGGTACATACCTGACTGGGTCTGTTTCTTTGTTGCCTTACTATAAACTTTTGAAGTGAGTGTCGAAACACCCCCAATAGCCCAGCCTGCCCATCCAGCTGCAGTGTTATTGACTGTACCTCCTGATAACACATCTTTCTCTACAATGTATGGAATCAATTCATAAAAAGCACATCTATCATTTCATTTTAAACCCTAAATCCTCAGAGGCAACCAAACTATCAATTATTTACCTATCCTATTTAGTTATTTAATACTGTAAGCACAGTGTAATAAATAAACATCTTAACCTTTAAAGTTTCCTGATATACAGACACCTAGTATATATCGCAGGTCAAGTCATTTATACTCCACTGGACTTCCATTACCTTCATATATACCATCAGCTGTACTGTGAATGGTTTCCTTTAGTCCAAGACTAGTTCCGAAATACTATCATTTGCAGCTAAAAATGTAAGGTATTTTATTAATCAATTATATAAATATATTGTACTTCCTAAAATAAACAAGACCTGTCCACAGACAGCACCACTTTTCTCAGTGCTGGATAATAAATTATAAGCTATGTCAAACAAGAGGCACAAGAGAAAACAGTCTGAGTGGGGTAGGGCAAGTACCTAGTCATGTAAGAAACAGAAAAAATTGGGAGGGGAGGGGGGTGTAATGTGTCCCATGCAAGAATGGGGGAATACCTACCTATACCATGTAAGTAAATAGTTCATTTCTAGGCTAAATTTTTTCTTATGTAAGTCTGAGCAAAATCAAGTGACCCCTGGGATGGATCCCTGGGTCATGGGTACCAACAATCTTTGTACTGGTCTTGCTGGTGATCAAGTATTCAAAGTTTGAAAGGAATATCTCTGACACCTTTTGAGAAATGGACATTAACACAAAAGGTTAACCAAGAAATTCTAAGTCAAAAAAGGGGCATAACTTTGCAAAAATAAATGAGGGTTATCTGCCCTTCAGAAATGGTGTCACATTTTGATAGTGAACATGTACTCTAAATTTACAGTATATAGCCTTGATAGTTTCTGAGAAAATGGACCTTAACGAAAAGGTTAACCAACGCTGACAAGAGGGTCATGAGAATAAGCCCACATTTTTTCTTCGAAAAGTGGAGCTAAAAAAACTTATGAATAATTAACAAACTTACCCATATCCTGTAAGAGTTCAGGATTTTCTGACAATTTCTCGAGCCTCTCCATGAAACTTTTCAAAGTCTTAAATGCCTGAAATAACAATCATAAAGCTGTTAGACTGATTACCTATCAAACAGGGAAAAAATTAGGAGATATTTGATAAAAGAAGTAAACATCTTACAACATATTAAGCATACTTTTCTCTTACATTTGCAAAAAACATTAAATGTCTGAAAATTATTTTTAGTATCATTAAAATCAATCTTCTCCTTTGACCATGCACAAAAAAAAGGTCAGAAATGTTCCTTGTTCTGCAAGTGTTAAGTAATGAACAGCCTTAAATCAAAGAGTCTTTTAATCCTACATTAAAGTTTAGTTCATTATTCAACAAAAAGAAAGAAAGAAAAATAAAGAAATATTAAAAGAATAACAGAAAATAACAAAAAAATCATATGAAAAACTAAAGGAAAAATAAAGTAAGTACAAAAAAAGCAGTAAATCACAAAAGGCATAAAAATAAATTCCATGCTTTTATTGTTATTTTAAAGGCCAAATATCTACCAGTACTTAAGCCACAAACCATGGTAGGAAATGGATATAAATTGAATCACCTGATCTCGTACTGGTTTTTCTGGATCCATTGTCATCATACACAGAGGTGGCATCAACTTCTGTGCAATGTCAGCCATTGTGAACAAATGCTGTGTGACACCCATGCCAATGATCCCTGCCTGTCGGGCTGGAGGGAAAGGGTCCTTGATGGCACGTAAAAATGCCGAGCATAAAATACGCTGTCTTAACTGAAAGGTAAATATATGTTTTATACATGTTACAAATAAAATTTGAGGTAATAATTGAAACCCAACTCTATACAAGATTGTCATACAGGCTGACAGATGAACAACACAGAGCAAGTTAAGACAGAATAATAACAAACAAACAGGCAAACAGACATACAGACATTCAAACTTGATATTCAGCTTTAAACTTTAAAAGCTGTTGCAGGAAGCCTAAAATCTATACAAAATATTTTTAAACAAGAAATGGTAAAACCAAATAATGCTCCCTGAATGAATGAAATAAAATGTAAAATTAAGTACTTTTTAAGTTGTAGTAAGGATAATCATGATGAAACATATCTGAGGATTTATAGTGTAAAAATGCTGGTACTAGGAGGCATGAAGGATGTTGTACTTTTATTATCTCCAATGAACAGACTCAATAAAACCAAGTCTGCAATTTTCACATTTTAAGTTTGTTGTGACTGCTCTCTAGAAATTGTCCATTAATAGAATTTTTATAATTACTTAAAAAGTTGACCTGCACTTCATCTCATTGTTAATGTTTTCTGTTCCTTTGCCATCAATGAACTCAAGACTTCTAGCACTGAGAAATGAATGTTGCTTAAGGTGATGCTAGGGAGCGTATGTGATGAAGCACTTTAATTATCTCTCATAAATAGAGTGAATAAAACTGAGTGTGTGGGGTTATAGTTCTTTGACACTTCACTTCCTCTCACTTGTCTCTATAACTGTGTGGAGTTTCAATGAAATATTTTTGTTGGTTTAGAAGCTGTACTCTGGACAAGCATTATTAAACATTTTAAGTATCATTAAGGAAGATAATTAAAAAATTAAGCAAGGTAGACATATGGTTTTTGAACAGTGCACTTTCACTCACTAGTATCTGTAACCATGTGAAGTTTATATTAAATTCCTTCAATACTTTTCAAATTAATATCTGGAAAAGCATTATCATTATAAAGGGAGATAATTCAAAAACTAAGTAAATTAGAGTTATTATTCTTTGACACTGCACTTCCTCTGACTAGTCCCTATAACTGTGTGAAGTTTCAATGAGATATCATGGACAGTTTAGGAGTTAAATTCCGGATAAGCATTATTAACTTAAGGGAGATAATTAAATAATTGTGCAAGGTAAAATTATGGTTCTTGGACACTGGACTTCCTCTCACTGGTCTCTATCAATGTCGTAAATTTCAATCAAATTCCTTCAATATTTTTCAAGTTATTCTCTGTAAAAGAGTGTGACGGACAGACGAACGGAAGGATGGACAAGGCGATGACTATATACTCCAGGAGCATAAAAGTAGTTACTTACATAAAAACAGTGAAAACACCTTGCAATCAAACACTGGCTTTTGCTATAACTGTGATTTAAAATTGGAAAATTTCAGAATGACCCTTCAAACAGGGTTTAGGTAAGGGAAGTTCTTGAGATTTATGTTGAAGAAAATGTACCTGTGGATTCAAATAAGAGCCAATTTTACCCAGACAAACTGTGGTGTTAGTTCTGATTCCACCCTGAAAAAGACATAAATAGGTTTATTATCAATTACGTGTAATTAAAAAGTCACAGACATTCTCTCAAAATTGTACTTCTTCCACCCTGAAAAAGACATAAAAAGGTTTATTATCAATTACGTGTAATTAAAAAGTCACAGACATTCTCTCAAAATTGTCCTTCCAACCAGAAAAAATACATTTCTAAAAACAAATATGATATAGGCAGACTTTCTATTTTTGCAGTTTATCTTGATTCCTGAGAGGAACTTAAATCCTTAAGATTTCAAATTTCTTTTCTATGACTGGCACATGGGTATAATTGCTGCAATGCTGAAATGGTACAATACATGTTGATTGTCAAGCGAATTTTGATAAATCAAAGGCACATTAACTTTAGTCACTATACTTTAGATTAATTTAAACTGACTGAGATAAACTGACAGAGATTTATGTCTTTATATATTTTTAATATATATCACAAGATGAGGAAAGAAACCAAAGATTTAGAGCTAATTCTGCTAAATATATACATGCATGCCTACCTGATCATCCTTGGCCTGTAATCTGGCAAAATGTTTCATTAACTCCTCATTCAGATTTTTGTAGTTCAGTTTTGGTGCTAACTGTAACATGGCCTGTAATATTAAATAAAATACTCTTTTTCTACTACAACAAGAATTAGGCAACATTATCTATGCTTTATGTAAAAATTATACACATTTTGTAACAATGGCTTTTCTAAAAGTGGTAGAGTGAGGTTAGTGTTCCTATGTTTACACTAGATAAATTTAACTTACTTGCAAAATTTTCCATTTCATCATAGTCACAAAATAAATAATTTTAAAAACCAATGATTATTCCGGGAACTGGTAATACAAAATTAGAAATTGTGCCAGGCAACAACTTATATATAGATTCTGATTTCTGAAACAGTTTTTTTCTGTCATCTAAACAAAATATAACATTCATATTTGACAGGGAAGAGAAAACACTGCTAAAGTTCTGCCATGAGAACAAACTTTGTCTAAAATCTACAAAGTACAATCAAGTGGAGATGCTTAATGAATTCTCATTAGATAAAATTCAACAAGGATGATGTTAGAATACAGTAAAAGTTCCAGTTTTCAGAGACTACCTGATTCATTTTGTTTAATGTTTTATACAGAAGGGACCTTCATTCCAGATACATCCACTGGTAATTACAGCCAAAAATCTGACTGAACATAACAGTAGAAAACAAAATTACAGAGTAGTATAAAAACATTCACCAACCTCCTCAGCAAGTGTTTCTTCAATGAACAAAAGCAATATTTAGGACCATCAAGGATTTGAAGATTCAAACTTTTAAGGGTTTAGTTGTCAAACTTACACCTTTGATTAGTTAGTCTTGTATATCAGTACTACAACTTAAGTACTAAGAGGACTAGAGCTAGGGTCTCTTACCTTTATAGTACTTTCCCTGACGACTGGGTTTGTGTCCATAAAGCCACTGACAATATTAGGGAAGATCTTATCATTGACTGTCTGTGGTTGTATATGCTCTATAAACATTTCTATCTGTAAGATAAATTGCTTTTTAGTATATTACTAGACAAAATACTTATTTAATTATACAAAATCAACAACATATCATTCTGAGTAGTCTTATGGTCCAGTGTACACCAGACTATTAGTGTATAAATACAACTTTGATAACTGAGTCAGTTGATTCTTTGGCTCATTGGTCTAAATGTTGTTCTTTTGTGCATGAGGACCTGAGTTTGAAAACTGCTCTGATTGGTTTTTTCCCAAGATGCATTGCATCTTTTTGTTTGAACTATGATGTTCGTAACAATAGGAAAAAGGAATAAAGATACAGTAAAGACATATCTTCTGTTTCTTTTGTTCAGATAATGTGCAATCTCCTTCTTCCCTTTTCAAAAAACTATAGCTTTGTCCATAAGACATGAATGCCCCAATTCTGCACCTCCTAAAGGGAGACACAAAACCACAGGTGCCCAACTTCAAATATTCTTTTGTTCAAGTTTCATATCCCTTAGTCAAATATTTTCAGCATGCATCACAAGCTCAGATATACCCATTCTCAATCAATTAAGTGCAATAACACTTTCATTCCTCGAAAGAAGGGATGCAAAACCCCAGGTGTGCAATTTCACATGCTGATCTACATTGCTGATAAGTAATATAGCCATAGATCAAACAGATTCTGCTGAGAACACGAACCAATCTTTTGGACAGACCAAAAGACAAACATACCGAGAAGAGCAAATCTAAGTGCACCCTTATGGTGGCACTACAAATAGTATCTTCTTCCTTTATTCCAACAAGAAGTATCTGCTAAAAGAAATATTTGCTTCCTTTGTTCCAACAAGGAGTATCTACTCCCTTTGTTCCTAAAAGGAGTATCTGCTTCCTTTGTTTATACAAGGTGTACCAGCTTCCTTGGTTCCAACAAGGAGTATCTTCTTCGATTCTTTGTTCCAACAAGGTGTACCGACTTCCTTAGTTCCAACAAGGAGTATCTTCTTCGATTCTTTGTTCCAACAAGGTGTACCCACTCCCTTTGTTCCAAAAGGTGTACCCACTTCCTTGGTTCCAACAAGGAGTATCTGCTCCAATTGCTCCTACAAAATGTACCCACTTTCTAGGTTCCAACAAGGAGTTTCTGCTTCCTTTGTTCCTACAAAATGTTCCTCCTTCCTTGGTTCCAATAAGGTGTACCTGCTTCCTTGGTTCCAACAAGGAGTACCCACTTCCTTTGTTCAAACAAGGTGTACCTGCTACCTTGGTTACAACAAGGAATACCTTCTTTCTTTGTTATTACATGGTGTACCTGCTTCCTTGGTTCTAAAAAGGAGTATCTTCTTCCTTTGTTCAAAAAAGGAGTAACTTCTTCCTTTGTTCTTACAAGGTGTACCTGCTTCCTTTGTTCAAACAAGGAATATCTTCTTCCTTTGTTCCTACAAGGTGTACCTGCTTCCTTTGTTCCAACAATGAATATCTTCTTCCTTTGTTCCAAAAAGGAGTAACTTCTTCCTTTGTTCAAAAAAGGAGTAACTTCTTCCTTTGTTCTTACAAGGTGTACCTGCTTCCTTTGTTCAAACAAGGAATATCTTCTTCCTTTGATCCTACAAGGTGTACCTGCTTCCTTTGTTCCAACAAAGAGTATCTTCTTCCTTTATTCCAGCTAAGGGTATCTTCTTCCTATCTTTGTTCCAACAATCTCTTTCCTTTGTTCCAACAAGAGTAACTGCATCCCCTCTTTCTTCCAGCCAACAGCATTTTCTTCCTTTTTTTGTTTTCATATCTGTTATACATTTCTTGCTGATCAAATGCTTTTAACTTATTCTGACTAGTCTTCTTGACTGCATCATCCAGTCATCAGTATTTCGCCACAAATGGGTAAATTGCTTAAGCGATGGTCAGAGTCCACTAACATGTTTTTTAAATTACGTCTTCATCTAACTTCATGTTGTGTTTACATGAATCAGGTGCTCAAATCTTACAAGATGAAATTTGATTTTTGTTCAGGTGTATATAATATAACTCACCTGCTGCAGTAGTTTTACCCTGGTGTTCCTATCTGTCGAGGTGAAAAGTTTTACTACACAAGGTACTATCTTGGCCTGGTACTCATCATGACCTAGTAACCTTCCAACCTAAAAACACAGCATCTGTTTCTATGAAAACAACCAATGCAATCTTAAAGTCTTCTTACCATGTAAGTAATTACATTCAGTCGGCAACTTTAATAGCTGAAATATTTGTAAGCTACCCACATGTTTGTACAGTGAACTGTTTAGTTCTGCTCTTTAGACCATTAAAATATTGCTCTAATTAATGAAAGGTCTAAATGGGGGAGCTCATTAGTTTTAAATTTGCAAATTGCCAATTTTCACATGATTCTAAAATAAGCGGTCGTATAAGTGGGACTTTACTGCAATAATTCGCATACAAATTTTACAGACAACACTCAACAGAAACTTCAGCCTTCAAAATATCTTAAATTTCCAACTTTAAAAACTGAATTACATGAAAATTAAGACAGAACATATATCTTACCATCAAAATAACTAATATAATGAAATGTTTTCTTAAGCTTTTTGAATGAATGAATAAATAAAATTTCATATAAAAATATAACTCCCAGATTCTTATATGTATATGTCGTTACCTTAAAGAGTGGCGCTAGCACCATTGAGCCACAGTTTCCAAACTCATAAGCTTGCAACAATTGTGGTAACACTTTATGCCGACTCAGCTGTTCTGGAAATGAGTCAAGGGCATCTGTAAGTTTGCTGAAGAAAGTCGCTTTTTCTGCTGGTTCTTTTATCTGAAAAATAGCATAAAAATGGATAAGAATTATTCTGAACAAAAGCTGTCTGTAAGACAGCCAATCATGCTAGACTATTCGAATACAGTGGATATATGATACTTAACATCAGCATGGGGAAGTCACTGGATATGTTGTAAATGGACACATTACATAATTTTGATCATAAACTTACAACCTGAAAGAAGTATATGAAGCTTTAACCATCTTTAATGGTTGTAAAGATGGCTACTATTTCTTAACATTTTGCATAGTGTTGCTAAGTCCAAAATGGCGGAAATAAATATGTAAAAACCGATAAGAGTTATCTGACCTAGCACAGTAACCTTGACCAATGACTCAAACCCACATGTGAAGTCTCCATAAAAGTATCTTCATTGTCTCAGGAGATATGCATACGTGTGACAGGAAATTAAGGTAGATACTTCCAGCATTTACTTTATATTACCCATACTTTTCCCCTTTGGATCAGTTACTTGATTAACACTAGGCAGTTAGTTTTAATTTTCCATTATAATTATTCAGTCACTTTTCTTTTACTTTAATATGCATCGGTATCTTTTTCTGATTTTTTTCAAACTCTGGTAGTTTTTGTACAAAGTAAAGGCAGTATTTCAAATACTTTTATATTTTTCCATTTTATGTAATGTGAAAGTGTCCAAATAACCTGATGTATTGCAACAAAATTTAGTACTTGTGTCTTACAGATAAGAATGCTACTGGTCACCAAAATCAGTATTTTATGGAAAAACAGATCCATAACTTTCATTTCATATGTCTGATGTTTCTGTTCTAATCATATGACAGTCTTGAGAGGTCCAGTCCAGAAAACTTAATTTAGGGCTTGTAAAAAACTGACCCAACTGCCTTCATAATAAATTTAGATTTGGTTCACACCAAGTCCTAATATACCTCAATGTACCTGAGTATTTTTGGGTTAAAGCCCTCTATGAAATACACCAACCTGGATTTCTTCAAGAAAAAGCATGGTTTTCACAAAAGGGTTATTCATAAAGCCCCCTTGTCTACAACAGTCAGAAATGAATTTGGCAGGATTAGGTCGGGAAGATGGATTCGCACTCACAAGCTCACAGTAGTTAGGCACAAGGTTTTTAGGTATCTGAAATGCAAAATATACATTTTAATTCCAACATACCTATACTACAAGATCTTTTACAGAATCTTACATTTTTTTAAAAACTGGGTTAAATTTTTGATCTGTAATATTATCTTCAACCCCTGGATTTTACTTCAAAGAAATGAAGCAGCATACTCATTAATTTTAAGCAACAATGAAATAATAATTTTTGATAATACATTTGAGATAAATTAAATACTGCAATGGGAAGGGTATTTACCTTTCCAAAAGCTTTTAAGGCTGAAGTTCTAGGTAAGGGACCATTGAAAACTTCCCATATTAAACATCCAAGACCCCACATATCTGATGACCTGAAGAAAAAAACGGTAAAAATCATGATACAAAAATTTCAACCTGACAAGCATATCCTTGTATAACTTTATCAACTTATTTCAGAATGAGAAACCTATGAGTCTTAATTCATCTAAAGAAATTAAAACTTTATTGCAAAATATTTTATTAGTTTCAACTCTTTTTTCAGGTACACTGGTATGGAAGATATTTCTGCATTAAGACAATTGCTCCTCAAACACCAATCATGTCTAAATTATTTAACTGAGAGAGAAACCAGGTTCTCTTAACTTTAATTCAAGTCTTACCATTTTTCTCCGGTAATGCCCTTCTTCAGGTCTAATTTCTCAGGAGGGTCGTATCTTTCTAAATACGGCAATATTTTGACTGGTGGGACAGATTCAGGGCCTGTGGCTGGATAAAGGTAGTCAACTCCACCCAGTTTCCACTCCCCTGCCTGGTCGACAAACACCGAGGACATACACACATTGTTGTGGATCAGGTTACAATCATTGACTAAGAATGACAGTCCTTTCTGAAATTTTAAAACACAGTTTACATGTTTCTACACTGATGTAGTTAAAGAGAAAGTGAATGAATGAAGTATATATGGACCATGTGAAAATAATGTTTTGCTGGGCTCCTCTGGCAATGAAATAGCTAAAGTCAAAAGTTGCAACCTCCCTAAACTGGACATGATCAGGATTTTTATCAGAAGTTTCCAGTTTCAGAGGGTTTTGTTATTCAGTAAACTTTTATGAACAATACAGTTGTTTTTGACATTTTTGCATGGAAAACATTTTTTATAAGCTTATGTAATAGAGAACAATAATTTTTTATGTTTACTACTGTAAGACTAGACTGTATTTTTTGTACATTAAGAAATGTCAGTATTAAGCAGTAATTACATTTTTGCCAGTGTCACTTTCTCTCTTTTCCTACAAGTTTTTTCTTCTCACTTTATTTTGCAAATCCTATAATTGTCATCATTATTCCCAAGACTGTCAATAGATTAACCTGTACTGTATTCACCTATCTCGTGCCCATGCCCCTAGCACATGTTTTTGACCTGCATATGAATAAGTGCCAATTTTTTTGTAGTTCGAAATTCGTAAATAAACATGTTCTTTCTTTTCCGTTTTGAAACAGCAAATACAGACTTTACTATCATCTTGCAAAATAAACTTCGAGTTTTGTATTTAGGAACTTTTCTTGCATCTTGAACTAGACAGTAGACTTTATATTAGTACCCCTTTAAGTGTCCTCTATCTTTGGCACCTGATAGGGCACTAGATAGGGCAAATATGGTACTAAATGTCATAAACATCAGCTGGACAAAGTTTTTTTAAAAATTATATTAATTTTCGCACGCTTGTAATTAATACATGTATGTGTACTGCGCTAAATAAGTGGAGACTATATACATGTCAGACTGAAACAGAACAGAGAGTGTCAGCAACACGCTAGTTTCAAATAAATGATGACCCAGATTGCAAATAATCCTCCTGGATTTTGGATGTGAAATTATATAGCAGACAAGATAGAGTAGAATAAAATTATCTTAATTTTTCGTTTGCTGTTCAGGGGGTCCCAGTTTGTAGATTGTTTAAATACAATAGATTTAAATTAGTTTTTCGGTACTCACCAGGTACAAAAATTCCAGTTTGGGGAGTATTCAAAGGTTAACATGTATTAACACATCAAAGATACCGAACACCACCCTGTCAGGTTAAACAATTTCTATCAAGCCTATGGAATTCAATTACTGAAAGCCAAATAAATTCTGAGTAAGTAATAAATGTTTTGAACGTAATTTATGTAGGTAATACATACTGTGATTTTATGAAGTCCCCAGGATATGGCAAGCTGATTTTGTCTTTCTGAGGCATCATTGTTTTGGAGGTATGTCTCTAGTGGAGTAACAGGTTCTGTGGCCACATAGATCACTTTATCTGTCTAAAAATAAATTCTTATGTGAATGAAGTATGGAATCATAAAAAACAATTTCATAAAATTTTATACAAAACATTTGTGAATTACTTATTTCAGGTCAAACACAACAAAACAATAGTATGTTATTATTTGGTGAAAGTTACAATATTTCTAAACATATATAATGTTTCATATGTTTTTCATGACCATAAAATTTCTGTTCTTTTTGAACACATATGCCACTTTAAGCTCACCCTTATATTCCACTAAGATAGATAGACAGAAATTAAAGAATATACCTCTATTCCATCCAGGAAGGTGAGTATATTTGGGTGTCTCAGTGTTTTGATTCTCTTGAAGGATGACCTGGCAAGAGCAGTCTGTAAAAATATAATATCAAAAGTCTGGTAAATTTGTTCATTTTTTCACTCTTACCCGAGAGTGTGTGTTTGTGTTGTTGCTTGTTTTTGTTATATCCTTCACATGATTATCAATGAGTAAGCAGGTAAGTAAACAATATCTGACTCCCTAACAATTGATCAGCTTTCTACCATACTGATAAAGGATGAGACTGATTCCAAGACTTTTTTTGTTTCATGAGATACTAAATTTAATAGTGTTTAAAGTGATGACATCATGGCTAGTTTGTTGTCAAATTCCTAATTCAATTTATAACATGGCAACCATAATCTTTTCCTATGGTTTTGCAGTATCCATAGTTATTACTTAAATAAGCTACTATACTGTTGTTTTTCAAACACTATGAGAGAATTAATTATTAGTTGAAAATTCATGTAACACAAACAGCTTTATACAAATCTTATAACTTAAGCAAACATAATAATTAAGAATGTAATTTGTGTAGCAGTGGAATTATACATTTTAACTTCTATACTATACTACAAAACTCCTTACCTGAGACTCACTACTTGACTTTATGTCAAATACAAATACAGAGACAGGGTCTCCACTTGTCTGAAATAAAACAGTATAAAAGTTACTTCCATTTTAATTCAATACTCATGCACTTTAATGTTTTCCCTTTGTTAAAACAATGTTTTACTCTTCCTAAGCTACCTCATGTAGTCCTTTTATAATACCTCTTGTTTCCAACTTTATGCCCATAAAAAAAAGAAGCTATAAATGGGTAAATTCATAGATGGTGGAAAGTGCAATTAAATTCAAAAGGGTTATAAATTCACTTCTATGTCTTTTTAAATCAATGAAAATGTAGAAATCTATTGTAGTAATTTCTGTAAAAAAAAACAAAACATGATGGGCTTTTTCATAGATACAGGACTTGAATGTGAAAGAAAGACATTACATGTATATCAACATTGTCTCAGAGTGAACAGAACATAGTTTAATCATTATCCACACAGTATACATGCATATCAACATTGTCTCAGAGTGAACAGAACATAGTTAAATCATTATCCACACGGTATACATGTATATCAACATTGTCTCAGAGTGAACAGAACATGGTTTAATCATTATCCACACGGTATACATGTATATCAACATTGTCTCAGAGTGAACAGAACATAGTTTAATCATTATCCACACGGTATACGTGTATATCAACATTGTCTCAGAGTGAACAGAACATAGTTTAATCATTATCCACACGGTATACATGTATATCAACATTGTCTCAGAGTGAACAGAACATGGTTTAATCATTATCCACACGGTATTCATGTATATCAACATTGTCTCAGAGTGAACAGAACATTGTTTAATCATTATCCACACAGTATACATGTATATCAACATTGTCTCACAGTGAACAGAACATAGTTTGATCATTATCCACACAGTATACATGTATATCAACATTGTCTCAGAGTGAACAGAACATAGTTTAATCATTATCCACACAGTTTACATGTATATCAACATTGTCTCAGAGTGAACAGAACATGGTTTAATCATTATCCACACGGTATACATGTATATCAACATTGTCTCAGAGTGAACAGAACATGGTTTAATCATTATCCACACAGTATACATGTATATCAACATTGTCTCAGAGTGAACAGAACATAGTTTAATCATTATCCACACAGTTTACATGTATATCAACATTGTCTCAGAGTGAACAGAACATGGTTTAATCATTATCCACACGGTATACATGTATATCAACATTGTCTCAGAGTGAACAGAACATGGTTTAATCATTATCCACACAGTATACATGTATATCAACATTGTCTCAGAGTGAACAGAACATAGTTTAATCATTATCCACACAGTATACATGTATATCAACATTGTCTCAGAGTGAACAGAACATAGTTTAATCATTATCCACACGGTATACATGTATATCAACATTGTCTCAGAGTGAACAGAACATGGTTTAATCATTATCCACACAGTATACATGTATATCAACATTGTCTCAGAGTGAACAGAACATGGTTTGATCATTATCCACACGGTATACATGTATATCAACATTGTCTCAGAATGAACAGAACATGGTTTAATCATTATCCACACAGTATACATGTATATCAACATTGTCTCAGAGTGAACAGAACATGGTTTGATCATTATCCACACGGTATACATGTATATCAACATTGTCTCGGAGTGAACAGAACATAGTTCAATCATTATCCACACGGTATACATGTATACCAACATTGTCTCAGAGTGAACGGAACATGGTTTGATCATTATCCACAAGGTATATTTACTTTTTGATATCGACTGTTACTCGTTTTCCCTTAATGGTGATTCAGCATGAAACTAAAGAATAGTTTAAGAACTGGTGACATTGTTTTGACAGTTGATAGGCAAAGACAATCATGTTATTCTGGGTTGCAGATGTAAGATAAGATCATGTATGATAAGGCAGTCTGAAGGACAGCTATAACCCTGCCACAGTAGAACATAGGAATGGATAACAAGTGTGAAGAGAAAAGGTTAGACCTCCAAATATGACATAGGATAATGATTTCTAGGAAAATTGGCAGCTACATTTGGACCTCACATTTGTAGTAGTTTAACAGTTATGGAGCGGCTACGAAATGTGGAATTTTATATACGACCTTAAAGTATGACCTTGAACTTGGGGGGAGCGACCTGGTTGTTGCTCTCTGCACATCATCTCATAATGGTGATCATTTGTGCCAAGTTATTAAAAGAACTTTGATGCAGTTTAACAGTAACAGAGCGGACACAAAATGTGGACTTTTTTATTAAGACCTTTGTGACCTTGAACTTTGGGGGTAACAGCCAAGTTTTTGCACTCTGCACATTGTCTCACAATGGTGATCATTTGTGCCAAGTTATTAAAAAAACTTTGAAGCAGTTTAACAGTAACAGAGCGGACACAAAATGTGGACTTTTTTCATACATGACCTGTGTGACCTTACCTTTGGGTAGCGAACTGGTTTTGTGCTCTGCACATTATCTCATAATTGTGATCATTTGTGCCAAGTTATTTTAAAAACTTTCAAGCAGTTTAATAGTAACAGAGCAGACACGAAATGTGGACTTTTTTTATACATGACCTTTAAGTGTGACCTTGACCTTGGGAGTAACGGCCTAGTTTTTGTGCTCTGCACATTGTCTCATAATGGTGATCATTTGTGCCAAGTTATTTAAACAAGAGGGCCATGATGGCCCTGGATCGCTCACCTGAGTACTTTGGCTGTAGGTTTGCTGTTAAGCAGTATTTCATTTTTTAATTGAATATATGTAAGTGCCTACAAACCAAATATGTAAAATATCAGTCAATAAATAAAGGCTCTATGACAGAAAGTAGAAAAATCTATTATAAGCTATGGTGACCTTGACCTTGACCCAGTGAACTCAAACCCTACCCATGGGTAGAGGTCCATGCAAGGAACCTCTATACTGAATATCAAAGATATTGGTCTATAAATGAAGGCTCTATGAGGTACAGTAGATAAATCTACTTTTAGCCTCCGTGACCTTTAACCTAATCCAATAATTTGAAAAAGCTTGATAAAGCTTGCTTCATGTCAAATTTTAAAATTCTAGGTCTTGTGGTTTCAGACAAGAAGATTTTTAAAGATTTTCTTCTATATTGTTATTTAAAACTTGTGACCCCTCGGGCAGGGCCAATAGTGACCCCAGGGACATTTTTCTAACAAACTTGGTAAAGGTCCACTAGACAATGCTACATACCAAATATCTTAACTGTAGGCCTTCTTGTTTCTGACAAGAAGATTTTTTAGTTTTTCCTATATAACTCTATGTAAAACAAGTGACCCCCGGGGCGGGGCCATTTTTGACCCAGAGGCCAGGATTTAAACAAACTTGGTAGAGGTCCACTAGACAATGCTACATACCAAATATCTTAACTGTAGGCCTTCTTGTTTCTGACAAGAAGATTTTTTAGTTTTTCCTATATAACTCTATGTAAAACAAGTGACCCCCGGGGCGGGGCCATTTCTGACCCAGAGGCCAGGATTTGAACAAACTTGGTAGAGGTCCACTAGACAATGCTACACACAAAATATCTAAGCTCTATAACTTACGGTTTCTGACAAGAAGATTTTTTAAGATTTTCCTATATAACTCTATGTAAAATTAGTGGCCCCTGGGGCGGGGTCATTTTTGACCCAGAGGCCAGGATTTGAACAAACTTGGTAGAGGTCCACTAGACAATGCTACACATCAAATATCTAAGCTCTATAACTTACAGTTTCTGACAAGAAGATTTTTTAAGATTTTCCTATATAACTCTTTGTAAAACAAGTGACCCCCGGGACGGAACCATTTTTGACCCAGAGGCCAGGATTTGAACAAACTTGGTAGAGGTCCACTAGACAATGCTACACACAAAATATCTAAGCTCTATAACTTACGGTTTCTGACAAGAAGATTTTTTAAGATTTTCCTATATAACTCTATGTAAAACTAGTGACCCCCGGGGCGGGGCCATTTCTGACCCAGAGGCCAGGATTTGAACAAACTTGGTAGAGGTCCACTAGACAATGCTACACACAAAATATCTAAGCTGTATAACTTACGGTTTCTGACAAGAAGATTTTTTAAGATTTTCCTATATAACACTATGTAAAACTAGTGGCCCCTGGGGCGGGGTCATTTTTGACCCAGAGGCCAGGATTTGAACAAACTTGGTAGAGGTCCACTAGACAATGCTACACACCAAATATCTAAGCTCTATAACTAACGGTTTCTGACAAGAAGATTTTTTTAAGATTTTCCTATATAACTCTATGTAAAACAAGTGACCCCCGGGGCGGGGCCATTTTTGACCCAGAGGCCATGATTTGAACAAACTTGGTAGAGGTCTACTAGACAATGCTACATACCAAATATCTTAACTCTAGGCCTTGTGGTTTCTGACAAGAAGATTTTCAAGTTTTCCCTATATAACTCTATGTAAAATCAACTGACCCCTGGGGTGGGGTCAGTTTTGTCCCCAGGGACATAATTTGAACAAACTTAGTAGAGGTCCACTAGATGATGCTTCATACCAAATATCAAAGCTCCAGGTCTTGTGGTTTTGGAGAAGAAGATTTTTAAAGATCCAACTTATAAAATCTATTTTTAGCTCCAGTGAACCAGAAATGCAATGGACCAGAACCATTTGAACAATCTTGGTAGAGCTTCATGCAAGGAACATCCCAGGCAAGTTTCATTAAATTTGCCCAATTGGTTTCAGAGGAGATGTCGTTTGAATGAAAAGTTGACGACGGACGGACGGACGGACGGACGGACGGACTGACGGACGACGGACGACGGACGACGGACAAAGACCGATCAGAAAAGCTCACCCTGAGCACTTTGTGCTCAGGTGAGCTAAAAACTTTGAAGCAGTTTAATAGTATAAACAGAGCGGACACAAAATGTGGACTTTTTTCATACATGACCTGTGTGACTTTACCTTGGATTAGTGAACTTGTTTTGCGCTCTGCACATTATCTCATAATGGTGATCATTTGTGCCAAGTTATTTTAAAAACTTTCAAGCAGTTTAATAGTAACAGAGTGGACACGAAATGTGGACTTTTTTTATACATGACCTTTAAGTGTGACCTTGACCTTAGGGGTAGTGACCTGGTTGTTGTGCCATGTTATTTTAAAAACTTTCCATGCGTTTAAAAGTTATGGAGCAGACACGAAGTTATGGACTGACAGACTTTCCCATAATCCCCTCCCTTTTACGTGGCAGGGGATTAATAAGATTTATCACTGAAAGTCTTAAGTACAAACAATCACAGATTGAATACTACAAATTTATTGAATTAAAGCACCAATGGTCATAGCTACATTTGTACAAATCTCACAAGTTAAACTTTAGTTTTAAACATTTAAGCCCATGAATTTTTGAGACATATTACACAGGATAACTCACTAAGTTTTTCAACTTATTTCCAATTGGGTCCTTGTGAACTAGCCTAATTAATTTGGCATTGACCCATTTCATCCATTTTTTTATTACTGTCAAATGTAATGCCTTATTTTAACTGTCATTTTGCGGGAACACTGTCAGTGGTTTTATTAAATTTTTTGTTAAAATAATTATAAACAAGATATGTTTGTAAAACATGTATGCCCCCTATCGGCAGCCAATTAGTCATGTGGCCAGATTATTGTGACTGACTTTTGACCTAGTGACCAAATATACATGTTATCTAAAATGTAAGTCTCACAGTCCACAAAACCCGATGCCATTTGGTAGCCAAGTTATTGGTCTGAATTGTTTTGACATACATGTGACCTTGACCTTTGACCCCAAAATCAATAGGGGTCATCTACTGGCCAAGACAAATGCAGATATGAAGTTTGAGGGTCAACGGCGCATGGGTTGTCAAGTTATTGATTGGAAACCGTTTTTTACCTACAAGGTCAATGTGATGTTGACCTTTGACCCCTTGACCCCAAAATCAATAGGGGTCATCTGCTGGTGATGGATAATCATCCTACCAAGTTTGAAGTTTTTAGGCCTAAGAGTTCTCTAGTTATTGATCGGAAACCGTTTTTAAGATGAAAGTCTCTGTGATCTTGACCTTTGACCTAATGACCTCAAAGTCAATAGGGGTCATCTACTGGTGATGACCAACCAGTATACCAAGTTTGGTGAACCTAGGTCAAAGTGTTCTCTAGTTATTGATCAGAAACTGTTTTTAGGATGGAAGTCCCTGTGAGCTTGATCTTTGACCTAATGACCTCAAAATCAATAGGGGTCATCTAATGGTGATGACCAACCAGCATACCAAGTTTGGTGAACCTAGGTCAAAGCGTTCTCTAGTTATTGATCGGAAACCGTTTTAAGGATGAAAGTCTCTGTGATTTTGACCTTTGACCTAATGACCTCAAAGTCAATAGGGATCATCTACTAGTGATGACCAACCAGCATACCAAGTTTGGTGAACCTAGGTCAAAGTGTTCTCTAGTTATTGATCGGAAACAGTTTTTAAGGATGAAGGTCCCTGTGAGCTTGACCTTTGACCTAATGACCTCAAAATCAATAGGGGTCATCTACTGGTGATGACCAACCAGCATACCAAGTTTGGTGAACCTAGGTCAAAGCGTTCTCTAGTTATTGATCGGAAACCGTTTTTAGGATGAAGGTCCCTGTGAGCTTGACCTTTGACCCCTTGACCCCAAAATCAATAGGGGTCATCTACTAGTGATGGACAATCATCCTACCAAGTTTGAAGTTTCTAGGCCTAAGCGTTCTTTAGTTATTGGACGGAAAAGGTTTCTACCTACAAGGTCAATGTGACCTTGACCTTTGACCCCTTGACCCCAAAATCAATAGGGGTCATCTACTGGTGATGGACAATCATCCTACCAAGTTTGAAGTTCCTAGGCCTAAGCATTCTTTAGTTATTGGTCGGAAACCATTTGGTCTACGGACCGACGGACCGACCGACCGACCGACAGACAGACAATTGCAAAGCAATATACCCCCTCTTCTTTGAAGTGGGGGCATAACTAGAACTATCACTAAAGGTGATAAATACCCTAACATGGGTGCTTGATACTGGAACTGGAAAGCTTCAAATAAATGGCATAAAGTGACATAAGGAACATTATTTTTTGTAACAATGACCTTGACCCCACCAGCCCCAATATCAAAGCTGACCTGTATGTTATGATGTTACACCTGTGAACCAAAAATTGTTTAAATCTGTCAAGCCATTCATGAGTTATTGTCTGGAAACCATTTTTCTATTTTTAGTAACAGTGACCTTGACCTTGGCCCCACCACCCCAAAATGATGTTACACCTGTGTACCAAAAATTGTTTAAATCTGTCAAGCCTTTCATGAGTAATTGTCCAGGAACTGTTTTTCTATTTTTAGTAACAGTGACCTTCACCCCATCAGACCCAATATCAAACATGACCTGTATCTTATGATGTTACACCTGTGTACCAAACATTTTTTAAATCTGTCTAGCCTTTCATACGTAAACATCCAAAAACTGTTTTTCCATTTTTAGTAACAGTGACCTTGACCTTGGCCCCACAAGCCCCGATATCGAAGTTGACCAGTATCTTGTGATGTTACAACAGTGTACGAAATATTTTTTAAATCTGTCTAGCCTTTCATGAATTATCGTTTGGAAACCGTTTTTCTATTTTCAGTAACAGTGACTTTGACCTTGGCCCCACCAGCCCCAATATTGAACCTGACCTGTATCTTATGATGTTACACCTGTGTACCAAAAATTGTTTAAATCTGTCAAGCCTTTCATGAGATATTGTTTGGAAACAGTTTTTCTATTTTTAGTAACAGTGACCTTGACCCTAACAGCCCCTATATGGAACTTGACCTGTATCTTATGATGTAACAGCTGTGTACCTGGGCAAAGTTGTTTAAATCTGTCTACCCTTTCATGAGTTATCGTCCGGAAACCATGACGGACAGACAGACCGACAAGCTCACTTCAATACACCCAGTCAAACTTTGTTTGTGGGTGTATAATTAATCTACGAATTCCACTAATATATTTTCAGTTATTATTTCACTGAAAAAAGGTTCATTTAAACCTGTCACCCTGAAGTATATAAAATTTTGCTATTTATTTCACATTTGAAACCCTTTCTGCAGTGAAATGTCGCATGACGTCACTGTCACAGATGCTTGGGTTCTTGACTGTTTTTTCTCCGTAAAGGTCCACGTACTGTGTATATGTATCCTATTAATATATAAGATTTGAAACAGGCAAAAATCAAAATCCTGTGTTCATGGGAAAAACATAAATTTTGGACAAATTAACACTTTCCCTTGTTGTAGAATATGTGTTTAGCAGATACTAACTTAAAATTCTATTGAAAAAGGTGAGAGAAAGAATATTTTTTCAAAAAACCTTTCCAGCTTCCTCTGCACAAATCTGTTCAATATAGAAACTGACATTCACATTGGTATGTCCGGCTTTGTTGTATAGTTAATAGCACGCGCAAGGTATCAGAACTTTGCTATTGTGCAGATATCATCTTTCACGAGTATTGCAGAGAAACTAGCAATGGATACTTCATCATGTTAAGAGCCCTATGTTGCAATTCATGGTAAGTGCAGGAAAAATCTAATGTTACAAGAAAGGTTTGTAAAACATACATGCCCCTCAGCAGCACCTAATTGCTTGTGATTGGGCCAAAGCATTCTCCAGTTATTGATCAGAAACCGTTTTTAGAATCAAGGTCCCTGTGGCAAATGATCTCAAAATTAATAGGGGTCATCTACTGGTGATGATCAACCAGCATACCAAGTTTGGTGAACCTAGGTCAAAGCGTTCTCTAGTTATTGATCGAAAACCGTTTTTTAGGATGAAAGTCTCTGTGATCTTGACCTTTGACATAATGACCTCAAAGTCAATAGGGGTCATCTACTGGTGATGACCAACCAGCATACCAAGTTTGGTGAATCTAGGTCAAAATGTTCTCTAGTTATTGATCGGAAACCGTTTTTCAGGATGAAGTCCCCGTGAGCTTGACCTTTGACCTAAAAGTCAATAGGGGTCATCTACTGGTGATGACCAACCAGCATTCCAAGTTTTGTGCACCTAGGGCAAAGTGTTCTCTAGTTATTGATCAGAAACCGTTTTTAGGATGAAAGTCCCTGTGAGCTTGACCTTTGACCTAATGACCTCAAAATCAATAGGGGTCATCTAATGGTGATGACCAACCAGCACTCCAAGTTCGGTGAACCTAAGTCAAAGCGTTCTCTAGTTATTGATCAAAAACCGTTTTTAGGATGAAGGTCCCTGTGAGCTTGACCTTTGACCTAATGACCTCAAAATCAATAGGGGTCATCTACTGGTGATGACCAACCAGCATACCAAGTTTGGTGAACCTAGGTCAAAGCCTTCTTTAGTTATTGATCGGAAACCGTTTTGAGGATGAAGGTCCCTGTGAGTTTGACCTTTGACCTAATGACCTCAAAATCAATGTTGGTCATCTACTGGTGATGACCAACCAGCATACTAAGTTTGGTAAACATAGGTCAAAGCGTTCTCTAGTTATTGATCGGAAACCGTTTTTACGATCAAGGTCCCTGTGAGCTTGACCTTTGACCTAATGACCTAAAAATCAATAGGGGTTATCTACTGGTGATGACCAACCAGCATACCAAGTTTGGTGAACCTAGGTCAAAGCGTTCTATAGTTATTGATCAGAAACCGTTTTCAGGATGAAGTCCCCGTGAGCTTGACCTTTGACCTAATGACCTCAAAATCAATAGGGGTCATCTAATGGTGATGACCAACCAGCATTCCAAGTTTGGTGAACCTAGGTCAAAGCGTTCTATAGTTATTCATTGGAAACCGTTTTTAGGATGAAGGTCCCTGTGAGCTTGACTTTTGACCTAATGACCTCAAAATCAATAGGGGTCATCTAAGGTGATGACCAACCAGCATACCAAGTTTGGTGAACCTAGGTCAAAGCGTTCTCTAGTTATTGATCGGAAACCGTTTTGAGGATAAAGGTCCCTGTGAGTTTGACCTAATGACATCAAAATCAATGCGGGTCATCTACTGGTGATGGCCAACCAGCATACCAAGTTTGGTGAAGCTAGGTCAAAGCGTTCTCTAGTTATTGACCGGAAACCAAGTGTCTACCGACGGACCGACAAACAGACCAACCGACATTTGCAAAACTATCTACTGGTTTATACATAAAAATCACTAGGACAAACATTTTCTAAATATAAACAGCTAGAACACACCTGCATCAAAGAGTCAATTAAAATTTAACAAGTTTTCCCTTTATGAATGAATTGCTCCAATGGCAGAAAAAAGTATAAAGACCATGTTTAAAAGTATATACAGGCAAAAGTTTTATGCTTTCTTTCTCATTCCTTCTATGATTATACTATAATTGTGATCGAAATGAATACAATGACCTGTCCCAGTAACAAAGATTTCCTCTTTTTAAATGAAAACTGGGTGGTTTCCTAACTTGACCTACGTGGGTCTAGATAGAAAATTTAGATTTCGCGCTAAATTTAGCAGTCAATGATTGGACGGTTGAAGTACCTGTCACAATCATGATCAACGGCAAAAACAACCCAAGAGAAACGATGATTGGTTGTTTTTGTCATGTGACCTATTTGAAAATAACTCGGTGATTTCGTTCATGTTTTACTTTTTGTTAAAGAATGTTCAAATATTGACGTTCAAGCCTACATTTCACTACAAACATATTGGGAATTTAAAGTTCTTCATATTGACCGTGATTTGAGCAATTAATATCAGTTTTAATTTTTTGGGCACTCATTTGCCTGTGTATCCTTTAATTTATCAATTTCATTTAAGAGTGCGATATAATTCAAGCAAAACAGGCCGGCTGTCAGAATAAATGTTCGCTTCATTCATCACAAAATTCGCACATTAATTGTGTCTCGCAAAACACTATACTGGTACCTCAGTTACATGACTGATAAAGACTGAAGCCGGGCACATTTACAACTGGGATATCATAACTATTTTTAGTATCTAGCAGAGATGTGTACAGAAATTGGAGCCATTTCATATCTTGTATTTATTAATACTTGCAGGACCTAGTATAAGCACAAATGTTTTAAATGGGCATCTGTATCTAATTATTTTCATTGCATAAGCTAAATCTATCACGATATATTTGGAACCATACAGTTACCATGTAGGGGATGGAAGTAGAAATTACGCGACAGGGCTGGGGTCAGGGACGAGGGGTGTGGGGGAAGGGGTGCATATTGGACCAGACACAAAGCATCTGTGGTCACTGTAAAAATAATCATGCCATGAAAACTAGTAAGAAAATCACTATGTCTTACCAGTAATGAAGAGTTCACTGATACAAAATGGAAGATTTTTTTCTAATGTACAATTTTGATTTGTAAATATTTCTGTATTATTTGGTACACATAGTTGTCCAGGCCACAGACACTTGTTTAGAAGCGAATATAAGGCATTTATGAATGGCCATTCTCCAGTATATAGTATTACTGTACATTACAAGATAACCAACTTCGAAATGTAAACAAACAAAACCGAAGCACATTTATCAAGTCGCTGCAGAAACACAAATACACTTTCAGAATAATTCTAGCATCATTTCATACCTGTAATATATGCCCTTTCCAATGATATATGTCACTACCAATAACTCCACTTTGTTACAGAGAAAATCACATTTGTTTCCATCAAAAGTCAGTTTTCACGACCTGTCATCCTGCGAAGCTGCTGTAAGCGAATGGTTCCCAGTGTTGTAAACGGAACCATTGCAAAATCTTTGAGCAGGGTTTAAAAATCACGCGCCAAAAACATTTGAATATAAAGAATCTAGCGTACGTGGTAATTTGCGCCGGCTGAAAAGCAACGTATCGATACCGTAAAGATACTGGGAACCATTGGCTTACAGCAGCTTTGCAAAATGACGGGTCGAAAAAAATCAGACTTTTGATGGAAACAAATGTTATTTTCTCCGTAACAAAATGGAGTTATTGGTAGTGACATATCATTGGAAAGGGCATATATTACAGGTATGAAATGATGCTAGAATTATTCTGAAAGTGTGTTTCTGCAGAGACTTGATAAATGCGCTTCGGTCTTGTTTGTTTACATTTCGAAGTTGGTTATCTTGTAATATAATACTATATACTGGAGAATGGCAATTCATAAATGCCCTATATTGGCTTCTAAACAAGTGTCTGTGGTCCAGGCCCCTAATTTTAGAAATTTAATCTTTATCTTCTTTTAAACAACTGTTTTTTAACCTTCTTATGATCTTTGACACGCAAGCATGTCTATGTCCCCGCAAGGGGTTTGACAGTATTGGGAGATGGAGAGATGGATATATAAGTACAGCGGTGAAACCTTTTTCTTTCCTTGGTGCAGACTCCAAACTGATTTTTCTTCAATGCCCGGTAATTTCTCGCCGATGACATAGGGAAAATCCTTCGCAGGATCACGAGAAAATATAGACCACATCTTTAAAAGTTGTTTAAGTTTTTCATTATTTTATCTTTTCATCTGCAACTTTTCAAAGCAAATGTAAGTTTTCGCAATTTTGCGTGTCAAAATATACCGGAAGTGACAAACCGGATATTGAGATTACTCTACGGCAAAAATATTTCACGTACGACGTAAACAAAGGACTGAAAGTCCATATCGAAGAAGTTGACAAAGTACAGATACACAAGTTTTTCTTATCTTTAGACCTACTTTGTAGCCTAAATTTTGGGGAATTGTGCGTTATATCAGTAGCAATATTTTTCTGTTCGTGAAGAATGAGCCTTCTTGGAGGTATACGAAGTGCCTTTCCGTCTTGACTTCATCTAATCAACGATGTTTTTGGGTACATTAATTACCTGTGCTCAACTAGTCAATGTTCTATGTTTTGACAGTTGTTTTCTCATATGTCGCAACCTATTTGTCATATGTGCCAAAAGTTTCAGCATAACAAACATTAGTTAACCAATGAAATGTACTGTTTGTCTTCAAAAACATATTTAGTGCACGTGCGAAGCTTCAACTTCAACTTAATACTGCCAAAAGTCAATACAGGAACATTAGAATTATGAAAGATAATAACAAAGAAGACACTATTTTACTAAAGATCTTACTTTAATATCCATAAAACTTGTTCCCTCCACCGATAAAAGCTGGCACAGTTAGGGTAGCCTTAATCTCGGTCGTTAATTCGTTCCAGAGTCGTATAGACCTTGGAACTATATCTACAGTAGCAGTGTCACACACATGTTAAACACCCTTGATTGGAAATCCCTACAACAAAGAAGGTTAAGTAGCTCCCTCATTATGTTCAACAAAATCAGAGTCCAAACAGTTGCAGTAGACAACAGTCACCTTATACCTACTAGAAACTTTAACTATTTGATCCCCCATTCTAAAAGTCATACTTTGCTAACTCGCTCTTCCCACGGACTATGAGACTTTGGAACTCCCTGCCACTTACGGTCAAATCTAGCTCCAGTCTCAGTATATTTTCTTAGAGACTTGTGGCTGTCAACCTGTAGATCTAACTCTGCTTTTACTTTTTAACTGTAGCATACTATTTTTATTTTTCTTATTTTTTAACATTTTGAAACATAAATTTCTTTAACAGCTGTTTCTCCGGCTATAAGTGCCATGACCCATTTATAATCGGAAATCGATTGTTCGGGTCATACAGTAGATGCAGATGACGAATGAGTTCAAGTACGGAATATCGTTAGGGCCATCGTGGTTAGACGTTATAATCCAGAGGGTGACAATGCGATAGTGCGATAATGCGATGGCGACAGTGCGATAATGCGATGGCGACAGTGCGATAATGCGATGGCGACACTATCGCACTATCGCATTGTCGCCCTTTGGATTATAACGTCTAACCACGATGGCCCTAACGGTATTCCGTATTCAAGTGATGTTGTGTTTTTGATTGCGGGATAAGGAATTTGTTGTTTCTTGTGTCTGTAAGGTGATTGTAACCGACATGGACCTGTCTATTTTTATTTTGTATAGCATGACCAGACTGATTTGGTTTCGCCTTTGCTCTAGTGTTGACCATTTTAATTCCTTAATCATGTTTGTTACACTGCTTGTATAGTGGTAATCATTATAAACATACCTTGCAGCTGACCTCTGGACCATTCTATTCTGTGACTGAGATATATCTGCCAAGGGTGCCATATGGTTGAGCAGTATTCGACCTGTGGTCTTATATGTTTTGTATGCTGCTTCTTTGAGTTGTTTGTTTTGTGTTTTGACATTTCGTCTGATGAATCTTAAGCTGTTTTTGTTTTGTTTGTGATGTTGTTTATGTGGGATGACCAGTTTAGGTTACTACTTATAGTAACTCCTAAGTATTTTGCATTCTCTGTGGTTTTTAGAAAAGTGCTGTGTAGGGTGTAGGGAAAGATAACTGGTTTCTTTTTCCTGTGTATTCTGAGTACTTCACACTTGTCTGGGTCGAATTCCATTGACCATTTTCTTTCCAATATTTCAATGTTGTACAAATCATTTTGTAAGCTTTGTGCTGATCCTCGTGAGTTGATTGTTAAATAAACTACGGTGTCGTTCGCAATTGGACACAATTTGAAACAATGGCGTGGTCCATTAGCTTTGATGCTATACATGTGAGTGATATTGGTCTATAATTGCTCGGTTTTGATTGTGACCCTGTTTTGTATACTGGTGTGATGATGGAATGTTTCCAATCCTTAGGAACAATACCTGTGTCTAGTGATCTTTGGAATATGATTCTGAGTATTGGTGCTGTCTACGTGTAGCTCTTTGAGTAACCTATATGGAACTTCATCTGGACCTTAGGCATTATGTGGGTTTAGTCCTGTCAATAGCTTATCAACTCCTTGAACTGAGATGGACATGGGCGCCTTGGGTGGATGACCAAGTGATGATATTGAACTTTTGGCTATTTGCTTAAGGCTGAGTTGCGAAGGCTTTGAGAAGACTGATTCGAATTGTTTGTTTAAGCTTAGTAAAGGAGTGACTAATTAACTTTACTTTAATTTCAGACATCATTATCTATTCATTTTCTTGTAATTCACTAGTAGTGTTTTCAATAAAACCTCAAATTCTAAAATTGATTTTTCCCAGTAAAATACAAACAATTCAGGTACATGCATTTTAAATCAGTACAATTGTTCTATTGTTTTGTGAATGGGCTAGAAATTCAATGACTTCCCCAGATATAGTTAGAAATCATGTTTTTTTAGACAGTTCAGCCCTATCTCCAAACCCTTCCACAAGATGGCTATAAAAAGTCAATCCGGTCTGGTGGTTGTTAAATATGAATACGCACGATAAAATAATGTGATCATAAAAGAGGTATTTTGTCTCGATTATTTGGGAAACGAATTTTTATTTTTGCACTTATAATACAAATTCAGTGTCTTGTTGACGTATATTCTCAAAGCAGTAAAACTAGTGCAAATGAAGTTTTTAACTGAATGAATTCTTGGAAGAACTATGAAAAGAAGCATTATATTCATATGTATTTCAAAATCTGTTAAAAGTAATTTATCCTCTTCTTTTAACATCTGTCAAACAATCATTATTCTAGCAGAATATGCTTTTTTGTAGATAAACCTAATGGAAATAATTCCATTGCTATAAATATGTGTCTTTTAGTCTATAGATGCGTCAAGTGCTGTTTGGTGTGTGCTTGTCACCTCCCGCTTTCAGCCTCTGCCGCTGGCTAGCTCAGTGCGAAAAGGAAGCCGAGTGCGTAAGTCTTCTCTGTCAGTACATAGCCTCTTAGTAGACAAGCCCTATGCCTTATGGTGGCACACGTCAGTTGAGCACCTCACATGCAAGGAACTCCGAGGAGGTTTGCCCCCAGACGTGCGGCAAGCCAAGCCCATTGGTGTGTGGATACGTCCTGATACCCACGAATCTGATATTGAGCTAAATAGCCCCTGTGTTCCCAGGGCAAGTCCTTGAACAGGAACTTAATGTGGGGAAACACCGACAGAAAACCTAGAGAGTTGAAGTCAGAGGTGCTGGGCCATTGACACTCTCTTAACAAACCAAGGCACTATGCAACAACGCAATGATTACACGATGAACGTGTAGTATCGAACTAGAAAAAGATTGCTGTAAATTTCGTTCAGAAACTATCTGGCATTTATAACTACTCTAAAGTTGATATTAATAAAATATAATCTTTATTTTCCAGCGAACCAAATTTTGTTTGATCGGGAATACAATAAAACGACCAATTTTGTGATAGGCCTAAAAACTAGAACAGGATTACTTTTCGAATACATTGTATTTTATTTCTGCAATGCAGTAGTTCTTTATTTTTATCAAGTGGGTTGAATTGTTATTAAATGTCCCATTTATTACCCTGAGAATCTTTACAAATTTAAGTAGTTGATTATCTCAAGAGTATTTCATTTTGGAAATGTTTGGGGAGTCTTATTCTTTAAGCATCGTGTTACAGACTTAGGTAAGAATTTATGATGTTAGAATATAAAAGTATTTAAAGATGGGAACATTGACATTCTTCCAGTTTGTTGAAATTTGTATTTGTACAAATCGGAGTCTTTTTTTCTAGTTGATAACTAAAACATAGTTTTAATCTATTTTATTGTGGTATTTCACGTGTTTTGTTAATTAAGTATGAAGAAATCTGTATCAGCGGAAATAATTTTAGCAGATATTGACGTGTGAATACATGTAGTTGTCTTTGTTTGCAACCTACGATAGCACAGAGTTACACGGGCATCGAGGTGACATTCACTAGCATTTTTTAAATGCAGTTCTTTTTCTTATGTAGTTCCCAATAGATAATTACTAGAGAGAACGACTCAGTAGTAACGAGATAAAAATGAATAGGGCAATTAAAAAAAGGTATTGCATTGACAAAAGAGTAGCGCAATGAAAAAACAGTAGTGTAAGAAAAAAAAAAGTGCAGTTTTAAAAAATAATACATGCTAACTCTGTCGAGAGGACGATTGCCGACCCGGCTAGCTCGATCGGTAGGGCATCAGATTGTGATCCCGGTTTGATCCCAATCAGTGCCGCTAAAAATTTTCCGTGATATTGATCTCAGACAATGCGTCTATTTGTCCCTCACCTCTGAAATAAGTGAAGAAATAGTCAGTCACTTGCAGAGAAATAGGTAAGTACACTGGTTGCATATCCAGGAAAACTGGTTAAGTGGACTGACCGCCGGGCTATCACCTTAGCTGTTAAAACTGGCGTTAAACCCCAATAAAAACTAAAATTTAAAAACTGAGATGACGACTTATTTGCTCGTGGGAACATGTTAGATATGTCATGGGTACAAAATTGCAAGATATCGCGCTATTCTTTTGTTTTCAATGCAATACTTTTTTAATTGCACTTCTCTTTATTGCGTTCCTGCGAGATACAAAAGGAACACGGGAACGACTTAATATGTCGTGGTAACGAGTAGCTAACTTTTGGGAACGACAAAAGAAGAAGTTCATTGTAAAAAATGTATTGTACGAGTTAGTAAACTGCTCCCTCGAGAATAGCTATCATGCATTACTCTTTTTATTGCATTATTCTTTTTGCTTACAGCTAACATTTTGTGTCTTTTTATTGCTCTACTCTTTTTTTTCAATACTATATGTGGTACTTTTTCAGTACCTTTTTTAAATTGCACTTCCTTTTTGCGTTGTTCCCACGGCTTAGTAACTCGTTACCACGACATACTAAGTCGTTCCCTCAAGTTGTTATCTCGTGGGACCGACATAAAAAGAGAAGTGCAATTCAAAAAAGAGTAGTGCATGTCACCTCTGTGCCACCGTACTTTCCTTTTTTATGTAATTCCCACGACTTGTAACCACGACATACTATTAGCCTTTCCCTCGAGTTAAGACATAAAAAGATCAGTGTAATTTAAAAACGAGTAGAGCATGTCACCTCTGTTTCACCGTACACGACTTGTATATAACCACGACATACTATTAGCCGTTCCCTCGAGTTAAGACATAAAAAAGATCAGTGTAATTTAAAAGTAATATTGCATTGAAGAAAAAAAGGTGGAGCAATATATTTTGCTCACACGAGTTAGAGAGTCTTCCCTCAACATATTAAGTGTCGTGGGAAAGGCATAAGAAAAGGAAACCACTGTCCGTGCAGATAGATATTTTACGACTTGTAATAATATTTATAGTTATTCAAATTCTTTATCATTTTCAGATATATTGTCAACACTTAATATTTCGCTGTTTTTCATAACTTTCTAGTTTTATCTTTACCCATTTCACATTTTACGCCTTAGAACACTTTTTGGCAAACAGAAACAAACATGGCGGTAGCGGAGAGAGCACCGTTATTGATGAGGATAGTATCTTCCTCAGTGGCAGTATCATATAGAGCAGCGAAAATAGCGAAGGATGTTCTTTCAAAAGGCGATCTTGGAATTGTTGAAAAGGTATTTGCCTTTCTGTTTTACCATAAAATTTGTAAATGTTTCGTCCTACTTTTTCGTGAACTAACTTGTTCGTTTCATTGGCTGAAAAATCTAGAATTTCCATAAATAGTGAGACAAAATGGATTCGATAATTAATGCAGTTTAAGATTATTTAAATATCTTTAAAGCATTTATGTAAATTCGTTTTTACAGTTTTGATAGGTATCTGTAGAAATCTTTAAGAAGGGAGCTAATTATAATTATTAGCTGCCCCACCTTTTAACCTCTGTGTCACACTAACCATTATCAGTTTGAAAGAGACCTGCTTTTTAACCTAGATAGATCTAAATTATACATTAAAATGTTAAATGTTCCATAATATTAACTAGGACACTGCGTAAATACATAGCTGTCTGATGCTTAATGTAGAACACAACTTTCGTTTTGTAAATTTTTCGCAGTGGCTAGCATTACTAGTCCTCGAGTCTAGGGTTCAAGTTACATGTACCATTGCTCTAGCTTGACCTTGTCAGTACAGCTAAATGGAAAGAATTGTGTGCGAGATGTACCCACTTCTTAGACTTGCCCAAAACGATAAAGTCAAGATGTAAACAGTGGAAAAGTCAATACATATATAACCAATATATATATTTTGAAAATGTTTTATTTACTCTTTGCATGCAACTGGTAGCAGGCCTGGCAGTATTTTCTGCGTTACTGTGGGGTTTCCCCTGTGATTATAAATCCAACTTTAATAGGGTCATTCAGGAAATCCTACTAACTTCACTTGCCTGCATTTAGGGACTGGAAATACATTGTACAATTTCAGCATATGCTGGAATTTTTAGATTTATTTATAAAATTTTGGAGTTTTGAGTCTGTAGATTTGTTTAAAAAAATCTTCCACAACATTCAGAAAATATTTTTATGATGTGGCACCCTTCAGTATCAGTGAAAATCAATGTTGCAGAAGTTGGTTAGAATGTTGAGCTTGATGACAAAGACTGCTTAGAAGTTCAGAATGAAATTTATTATGAGGAAGGGGGCCCTACTTTTAATGCTTACAGTTGTGACGGGCTCAGACAGTTTGATATCCTCCTTTTAAACTCTGAAGGAGGGTATATATTTTTTTCAACTGTCCACCCATCTTTCATTCCATGCAAAAACTTTTACATTGCCCATAACATCCTTATTAATAAATTGATTTACTTCATTCTTGGACACAACATTCCTTTGGACAAGACCTTCCCTCTGACATATATATTTGTTTGACCTTGACCCCTGAATGACCTTGACCTCAAAGGTCCAATTGCCAAAAACTTCCTTATTAGTAAATGGATTTACTTCATACAGTACGCTCAGCGCGGATTTTGCAAAACCCGTGAGACCCCGCGGATGAGACTCATCGCGGACGAAATTTTGCACAAAATTTGTCCGCGGACTGAAAATGTTCACCACCGCGGACATGAATCTGTGGCCGTAAGCGTTTCCCCCAGCGGAACGCCGCGGTAAATCGCGGCGGAACGCGGTTGTCAATCACCGCGGATCGCCGTGAAAACTGTAGCTTCTTATGATTAATTATTAAAACTTTACTACTTAAAATATGTAAAATTTGATTTTGTAATAAAAAAATTATGTAGATACAATGTATTTGTTGTTTGTACATCATGTTGTTCTCTTGTTATTGAATTACCATGAACAAAAATACTCTTAATCGCGGCATAATCATAGTTGTATTAAATTCGAAAATAGAGTAGATATGCAAGTTCATGGTTGTGTAAACCACTTTTAAGTCAAATACTGAATAACCTCGGTGTACGGCATGTACGAAAAAGTAACAATAGACAACAATGAAAACGTCAACTTTTGTTTCTTACACAATGAAAACTTAATCCTTGTCAATATCTCCTTTCAAAACTAGGTGTTACTATTTATAGATTTTCCGAAAATGAGAATTGAAAGTAGAGAGCAAGCATCCAAAAGCATGCAGCATTAGATCATGTGATGTGGAAAAGGTGGTAAAATACTGGGATTTTATTTATGGAAAATTACTCAGGCTTGCTGTCAAAGGTTAGCTCTTGAATTACAACCAATAAAAATACGGTGTTGTATCACGTGTAAAGATCATAGGTAACGGGAATTGTGATTGACAGGTTGTTCCTTTGAGGCTACATATAGGTTTCACAACAATATTACGATATCAAAGATTGTGAAATTCATCCCCAAATGATAGAAATATAAAAGGGAAGTGTTGAGCCACTGAAATTTACAAGTGTTTGTTATGCATCGAAAAAATATATTTATACAAGATCTGTAGATTTCACTTTCAAACCAGAGCTCAGATTGGTTTATAAAGTAGTTTAAAAAATGGTGATTTAGTTTGTATTTAGGAATGTTATTCACACAGGTGTCAGCTGTGATTTTGAGTTAATCTGAAGACACGGCGCCCTTTGTAAAAAGTTGGTTGAAAGCCGCTATTAAGTGACATAATTTCTTTGACAGTTAAATCAGTTCACTTAAAATAACCCCGATAATTAGCATGATTGTGTAACAAGTAATTGTTGTTAGGAATGTTCTAATTTGCGACGGTTTTGGATAGTTCAAGGGAACAAGGATGCTGTAGTATACTCTGTAGTATGTAGTTTGTGTCTATCGACGCGGTCACTCCAAATTTTACAATCAAAACAAAGGTAACGTTTTTCATTTTAAATGCCGTTTCAGTATTTTTACATCTAAAATTTTAACTAATGTTATTACCATTTAAATATTTTGGTTAATTTGAAATCATCTTGTAAAATAAAAACACGGTGAAAATTTTATAAAATAAACATTTATTTTTGAGCTATAGTTATAATGGCGGCCGTGTTCCGCCGCGAGAAACAGGTAACCGATTTTATCGATAATTTAAATATAATCTTTGGTATTTTGTCCGCGGTGGAAACAACTGGACACCGCGGATCGCGGCGGAAATTAGCCCTCTCATCGCGGACGTCCGCCGCGTTTGCCTGTGATAAGAAAAAATTGTCCGCAGTGGTATCGCGGAAAAGGCAGAATCCGCGCTGAGCGTACTGTACTTAAACACAACACTCCTTTTGACAAGACCTTCCCATTGACATATTTTTAAATGACCTTCACCTTGAAGGTCCAGTTATCAAAAAATATTGCCATAACTTCCATATTACTAAACAGATCTATTTTATGTTGGCACACAACAACTCTTTGGGAGAAATCTTACAAATACATATTTTTTTTTACCTTGACCTCTAAATGACCCTGAACTCAACGTGAAATTGTCAAAAAACACACTTCTTTTGAACCAACAGATTTAGTTTACATTTGCACAAAACAATCCTTTAGGAGAGATCTCCTAAGTAACATTTTTTTTTCTTGACCCCTAAATGACCTTGACCGTGAGGTCAAATTGTTGAAAATAATTACTTCTTTTGAAGGATCTAAAATTTATCTTCATCTAGTCTTCAGCTCATAGGTCAAAGCACCACTTCAGGGACATTGTCAGCTCTCAGTGATAGTTCCTATTAAATGTCAGAGTTACTAACACATAATCATTGGTTTCATTCTCTTTAAGGTCACTAGTGGTCATACCCCTATATTAAAAAAAGAAGAAGTTGAACAGTGCTTTAAGTAATAACTAATGAATATCATTTTTGAAAAGTGTTATAAGAGCACTTTGAGTCCATGTTGTTACCTAAAACGTATCTAGATATGTATGTGTGGAGACTGCATTGAATAATTATACTTGAAACCTAGCATCCAACTCAGTGTGCAAAAAAGGTTTTGTTATCATTTTAGAGTAGTAAAAATGACTTACAGACAGAGGCTGACAGGTCAGCACAGAGATGTATTGTAGCTTCACTACACAAACAATTTCCTAAAATTGCCATATATGGTGAAGAGGTAGGTACTTCTTGTTTTCTTTAAGTACTGTTTTATTTTTTGTTTGTTTAATGCATGTTTTTTTTCATGGAAACAAGTTTTTGCTCATTTGAGGCCAGTTCTGTGACTCGAATAACAACCATAGCCTAAACAAAGGATATGCCAATGGAAGCACACTTACTTTTAGATTTGCAATTAAAAAATGGCAGTTCTTCACACTTCTTTGCTTAAATTCATACTTTATACATGTATTACTTTGTTTCTGCCATGTGCTATTAAATAGGGGTCATTGTAATATCTCTATCCTTTTAAATGGGGATCATATGTGATATTTTTTATGCTAGTAAATAGGATTCATTTGTAATAGCTCTGTACTATTAAATGGGGATCATTTGTAATACATAAAGCTCTGTACTATTAAATGGGGATCATTTGTTATAGCTCTATACTATTAAATGAGGATCATTTGTTATAGCTCTATACTATTAAATGGGGATCATTTGTTATAGCTCTATACTTTTAAATGGGGATCATTTGTTATAGCTCTATACTATTAAATGGGGATCATTTGTTATAGCTCTGTACTATTAAATGGGGATAATTTGTTATAGCTCTGTACTATTAATTGGGCATCATTTGTTATAGCTCTATACTATTAAATGAGGATCATTTGTTATAGCTCTGTACTATTAAATGGGGATCATTTGTTATAGCTCTGTACTATTAAATGGGGATAATTTGTTATAGCTCTGTACTATTAAATGGGCATCATTTGTTATAGCTCTATACTATTAAATGGGTATCATTTGTTATAGCTCTGTACTATTAAATGGGGATCATTTGTTATAGCTCTGTACTATTAAATGGGGATCATTTGTAATAGCTCTGTACTATTAAATGGGCATCATTTGTTATAGCTCTATACTATTAAATGGGGATCATTTGTTATAGCTCTGTACTATTAAATGAGGATCATTTGTAATAGCTCTGTACTATTAAATGGGCATCATTTGTTATAGCTCTATACTATTAAATGGGGATGATTTGTAATAGCTCTGTACTATTAGATGGGCATCATTTGTTATAGCTCTGTACTATTAAATGGGGATCATTTGTTATAGCTCTGTACTATTAAATGGGCATCATTTGTTATAGCTCTATACTATTAAATGGGTATCATTTGTTATAGCTCTGTACTATTAAATGGGGATCATTTGTAATAGCTCTGTACTATTAAATGGGCATCATTTGTTATAGCTCTGTACTATTAAATGGGGATCATTTGTTATAGCTCTGTACTATTAAATGGGCATCATTTGTTATAGCTCTATACTATTAAATGAGGAACATTTGTAAAACATGTAGCTCTGTACTATTAAATGGGGATCATTTGTAATAGCTCTGTACTATTAAATGGGCATCATTTGTTATAGCTCTATACTATTAAATGAGGAACATTTGTAAAACATGTAGCTCTGTACTATTAAATGGATATCATTTGTAATAGCTCTGTACTATTAAATGGGGATCATTTGTAATAGCTCTGTACTATTAAATGAGGATCATTTGTAATAGCTCTATACTTTTAAATGGGGATCATTTGTGACAGCTCTATACTCTTCTGTTATAAAAATGTGAAAGGGGTAGGCTAGATCTAATGTCATTCAATTTATGATTGCAGGAGTTAGCCCCAACCACTAAGATCCCTGATGACTTTATGGAGCTTGGTTTTGATGAGGAGGTGCTGAAACATGAATGTCCAAAGAACTTACAGAATGTTAAGAATGAAGATGTAAGTATTTATTCTTGGAATCTGTAGCGTGTTAATGTCTTCCAAATGTAGTGGTTGTAGTAACCAGCTCTTCGCCTTCTACTTATCTGACTATTCTGAAAAATTAAATGTTCATGTAGAAGATAGCGCTCTAGTGCTACCATATAAGGAAACTTTTAAAAAATTTGAATACCACTAAGATTGTAAAATGTAAATCAGAACACACACTGAAAGAAAAAACAATAGGAAATACATGTACTTGAAATATTTTGTTAACTGTAGAATTTAAGATATGTAAGTTTTTATAATATAAAAACCTAAACAAAAATACAAGTATAAGCAAATACTATTGAAATCCTTGGCAGTCATAGTTTTTGGGTGATAGGAGTTCATGTGAAATACTGTAACATTCTTGGACATTTGTTGTTGGGGACATAGAAGCAATAAGTTAAGTGAAAGGGAACAACAAAAAGCCTCCTTTATTATACCATGTGAGCAGAAAATGTTAATTTAGTTTATTACAAAAGCTACTTCACACAAATATCCCATCATCTTTGAAAATGGAAGAAATTATCATGTAAGTGATCTTACTGAAATGATTGTGATGTTAAGTGTGACATTGTTTTGTTTTCACCATTTATGTCTGTAGTTGATACAATTCTTTTTTTTTTCAGGTAGTAATTTGGGTTGACCCCTTAGATGGAACAAAAGAATTTACAGAGGGTTTGTTAAATTTAAAATTGGTTTAGATGTTGTGAGTAAGTGAGGCAAATACACACTAAAGTGTCTGTAGTGTACATGCAACGTTATTTTATTTGACTGTTTCATTTAAATCTGGCCACATATACTTGCTTTGTAAATTGTCACTGATTCTGTTAATTGCTGTGGAGAAATTAAGGTTCCCATGTGTACTCATTCATTTTCAGCTGTCTCCACTCTGCTTAAATATTTTTTTGTACTCAAGGGGCTGTACTGTGTGCTAAGTTGATATGTTAATAAAAAGAAAGGTTTGCAAGATAAAACTATTAAGGATCATCAGAAACTGACATTTGAGCAAACTGACAATAACTTGGGCACTTACAGACATCCTGCAGTATAATGATCTGAGTTTTATTTCAGGCTTCCTAGACCATGTGACAGTGTTAATAGGTATAGCAGTAAAAGGTGTAGCCACTGCAGGAATTATAAACCAGCCATTCTATAACTACGAGAACTTTCCAAGATATGGTAATTCTAGGTGCATCTGGGGAATTCTGGGTCTAGGTAAGCGTGTAATAGTGTATGACTTTTCTCTAGTCTTACTTTTCATTGCCTCATTATATTTCCAGACATAAAAACTAAATTGAGGTTGAAAGTTTGAAATTGAATATTTCTTTGTAAATCCTTAGCACCTTAGTCAGTGTTTTAGAGCAATATAATAAAAAAGATCTTCTCGTTCTTTCATTACCAGTCTTAGAATAATTTTAGAAAAGTCCAGTTTTGTTGAAGATGTCATTTTTAGCTCACCTGTCACGTAGTGACAGAGTGAGCTATTCTGATCACCTTTTGTCCGTCTTCCGTCCGTCCGTCCACAATTAGTTTGTTAACACTCTAGTGGTCACATTTTTTCCTCAATTGTCATGAAACTTGGTCAGGATGTTTGTCTAATTGATATCTCGGACGAGTTCGAACATGGGTTATCAGGGTTGGAAAACTAGGTCACAGAGCCCAAATGTAGAAAAACCTTGTTAACACTCTAGAGGCTACTTTTTCAGTCCAAATATCCTGGAAATTTGTCAGAAAGGTTGCTTCAAAGATTTCTAGCACAAGTTCAAATATGGGTCATCTGGGTTCAAAAACTAGGTCACAGAGCCCAAAATAGAAAAATCTTGTTAACACTCTAGAGGTTAATTACATTTTCAGCCCAAATAATCTGGAAATTTGTCAGAAAAGTTGCCTTGAGGGTTTCTAGATCAAGTTCGAATATGGGTCATCTGGGGTCACAAACTAGGTCACAGAGTCCAAATATTGAAAAACCTTGTTAACATTCTAAAGGTAGCATTTTCAGTCCAAATAACCTGGAAATTTGTCAGAAAGGTTCTATCGATGATTTCTAGCTCAGTTTTGAATATAGGTTTTCTCGTGTCAAAAACTAGGTCACAGAGCCCAAAAGTAGAAAAACCTTGTTAATGCTCTAGAGGTTACATTTTTAGTCCAAATGTCCTTGAATTTTGTCAGAAAGGTTGTTTCAATGATTTCTAGCTCAAATTTGGATATGGGTCATCTGGGATCAAAAACTAGGTCACATGGTTCAAATATGTAAAAAACTTTTTAACACTCCAGAGGTTACATTTTCAGTCCAAATATCCTGGAAATTTGTCAGACAGGTTTTCTTGATGATTTCTAGCTCAAGTTGGAGTATGGGTCATCTTAGGTCAAAAACTAGGTCACAGAGCCCAAATATGGAAAAACCTTGTTAACACTTTAGAGGTAACATTTTAATTCCAAATAACCTGGAAATTTGTCAGAAAGCTTAATTCTATGGTTTCTAGGTCAAGTTTGAATATGGGTCATCAGGAGTCGAAACATCTAGGTCACAGAGCCCAAATATCTAAAAATTTTGTAAACACTCTAGAGGATACATTTTCAGTCCAAATGTCCTGGAAATTTGTCAGAAAGGTTGTTTTGGTGATTTGTAGCTCAAGTTTGGATATTGGTTATTTGGGGTCAAAAACTAGGTCATAGAGCCCAAATTTAGAAAAACCTTGTTAACACTCTAAAGGTAACATTTTCATTACAAATAACCTTGAAATTTGTCAAAGAGATTGTTTCAAAAATTTCTAAGTCAAGTTCGAATATGGGTTATCTGGGGTCAAATAACCAGGTCCATAGCAACTTTGTTTAAAGCAGTCATACTCAGGTGAGCGATACAGGGCCATCATGGCCCTCTTGTTCTTAAATGTTTATGTGACATTTGCACCACACAAATGATGAAAGTATTGCTCTTCCTGATGAAAAGTTTTAGTTATCTGGATTGTTGAATACATTCTTTCACTATTGGCGGCGATTTTTAAGTGTCTTACCCATAAAGAATGTCAGTGGAGCTGTCAATTTTGCTACACCATAGATATTTTTTGACCTCTGATATAATTGCCCTTTTGTCAAGAATTAAGATTTTTTCAGCATTAGGCTTAAGCTGAATGCAAGATGAACTAAAATATTTTGATGTATACAGAAAATTTGTTGACATTTTGCACTTAACTATCCCTTACAGGTTCATTTGGTTTTGAACGTAATAAACATTTAGAGGGTAACATTATTACAACAACACGATCTCACTCTGACTACACAATTACCAAAACTGTGCAAGCATGTGAACCAACAGAGGTCCTTCGTGTGGGTGGAGCAGGCCACAAGGTTTGTTGAAATTTATACCTACATATCACATCAGATTTAAAAATCAGGATTAGACATTGTGTCTCTGTTAGGTAACATATGAATGTACATACACTGGAAACCTTTTATAATGCTGTATTAGATGTCCAAGGCAGTCAGCCTGCAAAATAAACAGGGTTGAGACTTATGATACAGATCTAACATGGGACATTACAGGTGATTTCCATTTATTCCATGGAAAATAAATAATAAATAAATTTATTAATTATATTTATGAATGATACAATTAGAAATTTACATAAAGTCATTGTATACTTGGAAAAAATGAAGAAAAATCGCAAAATGAAAGTATATATACAGTCCATTCGCGATGCTACGAATATGCATCGGACTCTGTAGAATTTTCGTAGAATCGCATTTTTTGTAGAATCGCATTTTTATGCTTACATGTTGTTGATACTATCCTAAACCGTCAATGTCGTTATATATTGTTGTCGTGATATGTCGGAGTCAATCAAGATTTAAATAATAACGAAGAACAGAACATTTGATGTCATTTTTATTGCTTATTTACATGTTATCAATCAATACAACATAAATGCATATGTAAAACAATATACAAATGTACATTGACATAATGTCATTTGTGGTAAAAAGGTAGCACTGAATAGATATGCATGCACTAATGTAACACACTGAATGAGTACACAACCATTGCACTTAAGTTTACACAGTTTAAAGCCTACTGTAGTTTAGTATCACAAATTTCTCAGTATGATGATATCAATTTATTGAGATAATATTGAGAATTACCTTTTTTGTATTCGTTGTAAGTTATTGCAGATTTAAATTACAAAATCAAGAATGTAAAGCAATATAACTTGTCCAGATTTTATACCGTTTGAAACTTTTGGCATGCTGTCACTCAAGAATCAAACAAACCCATTTGTTGTTAGCAGCAAATTGTGCCACTATTGCTTGGGGCTATAACTGCTTAATAACAGTAAACACAAGGCTGTCTGCGCGAGCAACTGGTATCTCTCAAAGAGGTGTGAAAACACTTGTCTGACGGCAGTTCGCTATATTGCATCTTTATTTCACTATTAATTACATTATGGGACCATGATAATTGTTCACTGAATTACTTTTTTCATTAAATTGCATTTATATGATTTAATCTTAATTGAATTAAGAAGAAAAAATGACGGGACCGATAACCTTTTTAGTAGTACACCCTTATTTCGTTATACTGCGGTTCGTAGCAGCATGATTGGACTGTATGTGTATATATATTTTTCAAAGATAACAGCATTGGTTACACTGACTGGACAGGTATCAAAGTAAATGTTAGCAAAAGTCTTAAAATGAATAGAATAAAGTCTTACTATGAGTCTAGTTTGTTTATGCCTAAATGAATAGAATAAAGTCTTACTATGAGTCTAGTTTGTTTTTGCCTTTGGTTTCAGGTCTTGTTACTGATAGAAAAGAAAGCACATGCTTATGTATTTGCAAGTATTGGCTGTAAGAAATGGGACACTTGTGCTCCTGAAGCAATTTTACATTCCATTGGCGGGAAATTAACTGATATACATGGAATGCCTATTCCTTATCATGCTAATGTGGTTCACAAGAACACAGGTGGAGTGTTAGCCACTGTTGAAAATCATGAGTGGTATGTTAACAGAATTAAAGAAAAAGTCGATCCAGAGACTTTGGCGAAGTTTGAAACGGTAAAACCGGCACCACCTACTCTGGAGGCAACATTGTCACAACGAAAGTTGAATGTGAATCCAGTGGATAAAGTAGATGGTGTTACACAACAGCAAAATGATCAGGTAACTTCAGAATTGATCAATGAAACTTCAGAAACAACATATTTATAGACTGTTAATAATTTAGAAACAAATAGATCTGAAAACCCAAAATGTCAAGATCTGAAATATATTTTTTCTAGGTATTAACCTTGTACTGAAGTGAATGTGCTGACTTAAATCATGAATTAAAAAAAATGTTAAGAAATTTGTAAAAAAGAAAAAAAAGTTATTTAAACCATTATAGTTGGCTTGAGCCCAAGGTGCTCAGAGTGAGCTTTTGAGATTGATCTCTGTTTGTTGTCTTTTGTTGTATGTCCCTACACAACTTCTTCTATATCCCAGGATGAAAACTGATAAAACTTTGAGGGGAAGTTTTGTGTATTAAGTTTTTACCAAGAATACCTTAAGATTTTTTATTCCATGTATCATTCCAGAAAAAGCTTTAAACAACTTGTTTGAAACAACATGGTCCTGAGCACTGAAATATAATATGATAAATTGTCTACTGAACTAAAATCATGCCTATGCTGAGGTCATCATTTGGCTCATAAGTATTACATTGAGATATATATATGAAAATACATAAAAAACTACCACAAGACAAAGAGCGTTCATGTTTTGCATGTAGCATTAGTGGGCAATAAGAAAGACTACGCAGATTATGCTCCTGGAGTCACTGTTGGCTTTGCTCTGGAAGTCACATGCTTTACATAAAGATTAATAAGAAAATACTACAAAAATTCTTCTGGTCTTAAATCCCAATGCCTAAAGCCTATATATTTAGCATGTAGTGTTTTCTAGAGAACCTTTATAACTTAGACACAGTAATGGCCTTCCCCCTATGGTCATTTGTTTTACTTGGAGATAAAGAAGAAAATACTCAAAAATCTTAACCCGAAAGATTAGAACTTTCAGATTTTTCTTACAGCCCCGTTCTGGACCTTTGCAAAGATTGCTTATATACAAGATCATTGTTGCAGCTTAGTGGTTAATATGTTTTATATCTATACATATGAGAAAATTTATATAAAAGTTCTTGCGAGCAGCTGCTTACAGGTGGGTGATTCAGGGCTGTAGCCTTGTTTCCTATCATATTTACAATTTCTTTCCAAATTATTAAAAGAAAACATGTGAAAAAAATTTTGTTACTGCCAAATATGAAAGAACACTATAAGAAGATATGAAAATTGATTTGTATGTTTATTTTACATTTACGTCTGTCTACTGATATCACTGCTCCTCGATTTCTTGTTGATACATCTTCCTTTTCATAATATTTGCATCATATTTTACCTGTTGTCATTTATTTTCCTGATTTCCTTGATATATTTGTCCTTCTGAAAAGGACTAGTTTCATGGTTGTTTAAAGTTGGCAGAAGAACCTTGAAAATATCAGAAAATGCAATCGCATTGACATTTACTCTTAGAAAAACAAATGTCACCAATCATTTTACTGTTACGTTCATTGTGAAAAAAGTGCTCTGCATCCTCAGTTGATATTACGAGGGCTATATTAAGGCCCTGATATTACTTTTTTCAAGTTCAGTAGTCCTTATATCGATCTTACTAAACTATTAATAATTATATAATAATATACATAATACTGTCTTCTCGAGCCTCAGTATGCATGGCTAAGGCCTCCATTCATAACCTTTCCACAGAGTGATAGCAATAATATTCTCTTATAATCTGCTGATTTGCTTTGAAGAACTCATAAAAGTGACTTCAGATTTTAAAACATTGGACACATTTGCTTTTTCCATGCTTTTAATTTGACAGTATTTTGTTATATATTTTTATTAAAAGAGTATAAATGTCTTTCTTTCTTCGTTAACTATCGGTCGTATAAATAAGTTCAGAAAATGAATTTCTTTAGTTGAGATAACCCTTCTAATGTATCCCTCCTTGTGTGACATGCACATCTGTGTTCACTTGGCACTTGCATATTTTCATGAGGATTGTTTAGTATGGATGCACTGAAAACACCTTTAGAAACTCTTAACCTGTCTTCCATTCATATGCGTGTGTTTGTGTTTTAACATGTTTATATATGATTTTTCTAGGTGACGCACTGATCATCTGCTTTGCTAGTTCGAGACATACATAGGATACTTGACTGATAAAAGGTCTTTTGGTGTTTTCTTGGCACCATTGATTATATACAACACTTTGTAAACATGATTTGAAACCTTTAATGTTAGTTCAAAATTTGCTGCTAAAATTTTCAAGCATTTGCTTGCATATTCCTTTATTATAATTAGTTGTTAGAAAAACAATAGGGCTGTTGGTGCATAATAGTGAAAATGATACAAATGATATTATAATATTGAAATGATTGTTTAAGACTGTTCTTAACAGTAAGTTAAATATATGTTGAAAAGAAAGTTGAAAAGACTGGACAGTTTAAACTTCTTAAAATGGCTGATACACAATAATACAGATATGGTGACAAGATGAGACTGCATATTAATGTACTGGGTTGTCTTAGCATAGCCTGTTAATGTACTGGGTCGTCTTAGCATAGCCTGTTAATGTACTGGGTCGTCTTAGCTTAGCCTGTTAATGTACTGGGTCGTCTTAGCATAGCCGGAACTGTTTACAGTTTCGCAAGTAAGTTTTTGATAACTTTCCACCTGTCAGTGATGAATATGTGTATCTTCACTGAATCATGGCTAAGTCTGTTTTAGAAATGAAGCAGGGTAAACGAACAATACCACTGACTAAGTTATTAAATAAATACTCAGTATTTGAAAAGTTCACTTTGCTACATAGCCCTATGTTCCTAGTCACTACCACAATAAATCAGATAATACTGATACTTTTTAAAATGCAGATGTAGTTTAATTAGAGATTGTCTTAAGAATAAATTATGTCAAAGTAGTAGATGGCTGTTAGTTACTGAGCACTTTTTGCAGTGTTTCAGACCTGTTTGGTGTATTGTAAAGTGGAATATTTTTATGATGATATTTGTTTCAGATTATTTTTTTTTATGGAAACCTTTCATCTAGTCTGATTTCAGTTTTTGAATCTTTGGGTTTTCTTCAGAATATACTTTACAGATAACATATTCTTAGTTCTGGAAGTTTTTTTTAGTCTGAGAAAATTTGGCCTTCACAAACAGTTAATGTTTCAGTGTCATTCTAGTTTGAAAATTTAGGTCACCTGAGCATGAAATGCTCACAGTGAGCTATTGTGATTGCTTGAAGTCATTTGTGTCTGTGCTGGTCTGTCTGCCCACATGTAACTTGTTAACACTGTAGAGGACATATTTTTCTTTTCTTCCACTGAACATCTTACGAACATGAAATTTGGTCAGGATGTTTATTCTAATAAGTTTTGTTGAGTATGAGTCTCTCAGGGTCAAAAACTTGGTCACTGGCTTAAATCAAAACCTTGTTCTAGAGGCCTGATTTTGGATTTAGTTATTTATGAATTCTGATAACAATGTATGTGTTGCTGATATTTAGGTTAGGTTCAGTTTCAACCGTTCAAACATTGGTCACCTAGGATCAAAAACTAGGTCAGTGGCTTAAATCATAAGACAACCTTGTAAATGCTCTATGGAATTCTATTTGAATTCAGTCGTTTCTTTCAGAATTTTTATCTTAATAATTTTTGGTCAGATATTCAGATATGGATCACTTCACTTGTAGATTAATCCATTACATAGCAGTTGCCTTGCTTAGCAGTTATACTCAAGTGAGTGCTTTAGAGCTATCATAGCCCTCTTGTTACTGAAAGTGGAAAAGCAAAAAATATCATAAATATTTTCCGTTTTACAATATATTCCCAGATGTGCAGTGACTTATTCCTTTGCATAGTGACTTTGGGTTTGACTTTAATTTTCTGTTGCAGAATTTATTTTTGGATTATTCTTTGTATTTACCCAGAAAATATGAATCAAACCTTAGTTACTATACATGCTTTTGTAGTGGATACTAAAATCAAGGATATAATCTTTGCCGCCTTCTGTTTTCCAGGATTATCCTTCTAGTTATTTTTTCTTGGATTTGTTGTTTTGCATGCCAGATATATTTCTAATGATCCCTAAGTATTAGTCATATTAAATGATGCATTCTCTGCCTTTGAATTATTTTTTTGGGGCCACTTGTCCAAGTAGAATGCCATAATCACTTGTTGGAAATAGATTTTTCATAAACAAAAGAAAGTTACCGTATTTTAGATTATATCTACATTATCTTGTTCATTTTAATAGGTCCGATAATTGTTCTTAAATTAATAACCTGAGAATTTAACATAATGGTCTAAAATGGATTTTATTCTCAGCCAGTGCCAATTTTGGACATTGACAAACATAATTAAGGAATACATACAAAGTACTTGTCCTATTGGACAAGTCACCTCAAATTTTAGCTTGTCCAATTGCAGATTAAATTGTCCAGGGATAGGACAAATGGGTTCAGTCAGAGTGTTCTCTGCTTTCTGAATAGTTTAACTTGCATGTATTATAAAATTTTATACATTTTATTTTGACATAAAAAATTTGAGTATGAACTTTGAAGATAATGAATATACTGTATTACTGAAAAATTCAGTTTGAATCCTTAAAATTTTAAGACTTTCATTTTTGTGTTATTTCACACGTTGTTCTAGCAAGATATTATTTTAGAAAACACATTCAAAAGCTCAGTAACTGAAACAGTTTTCAAGTTCCACACAATCAGGAGATAGGGTTGGCAGTGGGTATTTTATTAGTGGAATGTGCATATTGAATACATTAGGCAAACTTTTTCAATAGCCTGCATTTGTTTTTATACATATATTTTTAGCTTAAAGAATTTTAACAAAACAAAATTAAATAGAATGTTTCAGAGAATTGAATAATGTGGTACTTCATTTTTTTAGCTCACCTGTCACGTAGTGACAGAGTGAGCTTTTCTTATCACCTTTTGTCCGTCGTCCGTCCGTCCGTCCGTCCGTCCACAATTAGTTTGTTAACACTCTAGTGGTCACATTTTTGCCTCAATTGTCATGAAACTTGGTCAGGATGTTTGTCTCATTAATATCTCGGACGAGTTCGAACATGGGTTATCAGGGTTGGAAAACTAGGTCACAGAGCCCAAATATAGAAAAACCTTGTTAACACTCTAGAGGCTACTTTTTCAGTCCAAATATCCTGGAAATTTGTCAGAAAAGTTCTATCAATGATTTCTAGCTCAGGTTCTAATACGGGTCATCTGGGGTCAAAAACTAGGTCACGGAGCCCAAAAATAGAAAAATCTTGTTAACACTCTAGAGGTTACATTTTCAGCCCTAATAATCTGGAAATTTGTCAGAAAGGTTGCTTTGACAATTTCTAGGTCAAGTTCAAATATGGGTCATCTGGGGTCAAAAACAAGGTCACAGAGCCCAAATATTGAAAAACCTTGTTAACACTCTAGAGGTAACATTTTTAGACCAAATAATCTGGAAATTTATCAGGAAGATTGCTTCTTTGATTTCTAGCTCAAGTTCAAATATGGGTCATCTGGGGTCAAAAACTAGGTCACAGAGCCCAAAAATAGAAACATCTTGTTAACACTCTAGAGGTAACATTTTCAGCCCAAATAATCTGGAAATTTGTCAGAAAAGTTGCTTCGAAGATTTCTAGCTCAAGTTCGAATATGGGTCATCTGGGATCATAAACTAGGTCACAGAGCCCAAAAATAGAAAAATCTTGTTAACACTCTTAAAGTTACATTTTCAGCCCAAATAATCTGGAAATTCGTCAGAAAGGTTGCCTAGAGGATTTCTAGATCAAGTTCCAATATGGGTCATCTGGGGTCACAAACTAGGTCACAGAGTCCAAATATGGAAAAACCTTGTTAACATTCTAAAGGTAACATTTTCAGTCCAAATAATCTGAAAATTTGTCAGAAAGGGTCTATCAATGATTTCTAGCTCTGTTTTGAATATAGGTTTTCTGGGGTCAAAAACTAGGTCACAGAGCCTGAAAGTAGAAAAACCTTGTTAATGCTCTAGAGGTTACATTTTTAGTCCAAATGTCCTTGAAATTTGTCAGAAAGGTTGTTTCAATGATTTGTAGCTCATATTTGGATATGGGTCATCTGGGATCAAAAACTAGGTCACATGGCTCAAATATTAAAAAACCTTTTTAACACTCCAGAGGCTTCATTTTCAGTCTATATATCCTGGAAATTTGTCAGACAGGTTTTTTGATGATTTCTACCTCAAGTTGAAGTATTGGTCATCTTGGGTCAAAAACTAGGTCACAGAGCCCAAATATGGAAAAATCTTGTTAACACTCTAGAGGTAACATTTGAATTCCAAATAACCTGGAAATTTGTCAGAAAGCTTAATTCTATGGTTTCTAGCTCAAGTTTCAATATGGGTCATCTGGAGTGGAAAACTAGGTCACAGAGCCCAAATATCGAAAAACTTTGTAAACACTCTAGAGGCTACATTTTCACTCCAAATGTCCTGGAAATTTGTCAGAAGGGTTGTTCTGATGATTTGTAGCTCAAGTTTGGATATGGTTTATCTGGGGTCAAAAACTTGGTCACAGAGCCTAAATATTGAAAAACCTTGTTAACACTCTAAAGGCTACTTTTTCAGTCCAAATATCCTGGAAATTTGACAGAGAGATTGTTTCAATAATTTCTAGGTCAAGTTCGAATATGGGACATCTAGGTTAAAAAACTAGGTCATAGAGCCCAAATATGGAAAAACCTTGTTAACACTCTAGACATAACATTTTCAGTACAAATAACCTTGAAATTTGTCAAAGAGATTGTTTCAATAATTTCTAGGTCAAGTTCGAATATCGGTCATCTGGGGTCAATTAACTAGGTCCATAGCAACTTTGTTAAAAGCAGTCATACTCAGGTGAGCGATACAGGGCCATCATGGCCCTCTTGTATTATTTAGCATTCCTTGATGAATGAATAAAGGGAGTCCTTGTTAATAAAGTTTGCTAAAACTGATATTTGTTAGATATGTGAATGTATATACATAGCTTTTAGTTATCAATGATGAAAAAAAGAACCCTTTTTACCTTTTATTTTCAGTCGTAAATAAATGTTTAGATATAGTTCATGTTCCTTTTTTTCTGTTTTCAGTCATTGATAAATATTCATAGTGAAGTCACTCCTGGTTTTGAACAAAGTTTTAAGTCATTGATAAATGTTCATAGTGAAGTCAGGTCCTGGTTTTGAAGTCAGGTCCTGGTTTTGAACAAGGTTTTAAGTCATTGATAAATGTTCATAGTGAAGTCAGGTCCTGGTTTTGAACAAGGTTTTAAGTCATTGATAAATGTTCATAGTGAAGTCAGGTCCTGGTTTTGAACAAGGTTTTAAGTCATTGATAAATGTTCATAGTGAACTCAGGTCCTGGTTTTGAACAAGGTTTTAAGTCATTGATAAATGTTCATAATGAAGTCAGGTCCTGGTTTTGAACAAGGTTTAAAGTCATTGATAAATATTCATAGTGAAGTCAGGTCCTGGTTTTGAACAAGGTTTTAAGTCATTGATAAATATTCATAGTGAAGTCAGGTCCTGGTTTTGAACAAGGTTTTAAGTCATTGATAAATATTCATAGTGAAGTCAGGTCCTGGTTTTGAACAAGGTTCTGATTGCTTAGGGATAGTTATCCTATTAAGCACACACTAAAGTGTAGCTGTTTTATATTTACACACAATTTTCAACATTCATTGTCATTGCAGCAATCTACTCATAGTATGCCAGAGTTGTTATGTGAAAGAAACATGTGTAGCAAGTGTGTTCTGTATCATCAGAAATTCAATGTATACTTTTGTTGTCCCTTTGAGAATTTTACATCTGAATGTTAACTATTTTGGAATTTTGTTAATATTTTGTTACCTCCTTTTAGATTTTATGCCAAATGTTTAGTGTCAATTTATAATTATCTAGATTGTAAATAGATAATATATCTATTATTAGAAAAATGTTGTATAAGAAATATGTAAATAGCTTATAAATTTTACTAGGACATTGTCATGTATATTATTAGTTATGTATATTATTAGTATATTTCATTTTCTACCGCAAAGAATTTTTTTATACCGTACTAAATTTTTTTTCTTTTTTGTTAATAGGTTTTTAGGCTTTTGTACCAGTAGAATCAAGGAATTCAGCAAATAAATTTATTTCAATTCACATAATTTGAAGCTACACCTCAGAGGTTTTTAAAATTTTGACTTAACATCTTCATAACTGTCAGATTATTATGTATTACGGTTAACGGGACACCAAAAAATTGACTTTGCTAAGTTTTATTCTACTGAGGTTATTTTGAAATACATCAGCAGTACCTTTGTCGCTTAATTACCAGTAGAATCTTAATTTAACATTTTTTTCACGCTATGAAAATGCTAAGATTTTGTTATGGGGAGAGTCGTGGTTGGGGGTTGTTAAGATAGTGTTATAGTTCTTAAGAAGGTATTGTATGCAGCTTGTCTTTAAACAGAAAAATTGTTTCTTTTTTATTTTGTTTAACAGTAAAGCATTAAAGACAAAATTTTGTCATTTATTGTGTATCAAACAAGGCATTTTAATAGAATATACATGTAAGGCATTTTTTTTCTTTCTTTTCTCACAGGAGTGTACAGGGGACGAACCTGTGAGAACAGTAAAGAAACCACGCCTCGACAAGGAAGGCTCCAAACTTTAAATGGACTTCTTGTTTGTACTTCTTTTCTACAACCTATTTTGTCTGTTTGTTGTCATTTTAAAGAATTATGGGTAGATATTTTGTGGAATGTTTGGTACAAGGTATATAAAGTATTCACACAAACCTCATTAGTATATTTACTATTCATTCAGTATTTTTTTAAGTTACTAATCACGTCAGAGGCGAGATTTCCTCACGATCTTCACATTCCTCCACGCTGCGCGAATACTTGTATGGAACCCAGGAAGCAGTCATCGAGCGTGATGAATCTAAGTTGTAAGAACTTGTGTCGCAATCTATGTAAAATAAATGAGTCTAAACTAAACTTAAAGTTATTTTATAGTTAAAGTGAAGTCCTATATTCTGCATATTCTTTATACTGTCAAGGTTTTACTTTTGAGAATTGCAGATTTATGAAAGGATTTGTTTCCAAGCAGTTATTTTTCTTCACTTCTGTACTTAATATTTTTCGCATTTTCAACTCTTTACTGTTCAAAATTTTTATTGAGTTTTTGTTTTGCAATTTTCACTTTTTCTGAATACTGAAGTAACTATTGTTTTTTTATGCTATTTCTTAAGTTGTGCATGCTTTAAAGGTGCATTCCAAACATAATTTAGTTGCACTGTTTTAAGAGTTCCTTTGTGGAAAAAAAAGGAAAGCTAAATATGGTAAGTTTTGATAACCAAATGACTTTTTAGTCTTAAGGTATTGCTGAAATGTTTTGAATTGTAATTGGAATGCTATCAACTGGCAACTTTCTGACATAAATGTAGAGCAGGTCAGTGTAATATACAGAATGATCTACCTGTATAATGGAACAGTTTCTGGAGAATAAGACAGTACTTCAAAATGACCATATCTACATGTATGTTACCAAAAGATGATTGGCTAATAAAATCATGGTATGCTGATTCCAGAACTGCTGATTTGTTAACAAGGAGAGTCAACTTAAGGCAAAGCCTTCTAATCCTAATGTAATATTTCTAAACATTAATCTATACATCACCATTTTTACATTTCAGTCAAAACTGTGAAATCATAGATGTATGTTGTTATATGTTTTAAACATTTTGAAAAAAAGTCTTCTTTATTCCGAAAATTCATGAATTGAATTGACTAAAATAATAAGAACAAAATTTTGACTTGAAATCCATTTCTGTACTTCCCATTCGATGTTATAGATATTGTTACCTAAACCATGGCTGTGCTAAGAACAGCTAAAGACTTAATTTTGTATTTAATTCATCTTAATTGGGTAGATTTAGAACTAAAGAATGTTGTCAGCTCTGCTGTTGTACATTGAAATTTAATGTTATTTTTTGTAATACATACCTGATACACTATTTCAGTACTAATCTTGTATTTCACATGTCATTCACATGTCATTCACATACATTGTAATTACATTTTAATGGAAGTCATGTCTTGTAGTTGTTACATATCTTCTTTTATTATAATCAGTGTAGAACAAAATAAATTAAAGAAATAGTCTTTGTTTTGATATATATTCTCTTAATTAAGGCTGATTGTTTTCAAGATGGAACATTCAACTTTTAATAGTCATGAATCGACAACTCTTGTTCAGTTTCTGTCAGTGTACTTTTATTGTACATAGTCTCTAGAAATCTCCATTATCATCCTTTATCTTGCACCTGAGTACCACTATCCTTTCTGAAAATATAATGATCTGTTAAAGAGAGATAGATTCCCTTTGTTTAAGTCTGATCACCTCAGTTTTATTTCAATGTAACCTTACTATCTTATGATCACCAAGTAGGTTTCATGATGACACGGTCCTTGATCAAAGCTGATGACTCTTTCTTACCTCAAGTGAACCACTTTTTATTAGAGATGAAGTTGAATATTCTGACCAATACAAAAGAATTATGTCTCCCCCGTCTGGAAACATCCAGTATTTGCTCTGTCCATCAGTCACAATTTGTTTCAGTAACTCGCATACCATTTGGTCCAGAGCCTTCAGATTTCATCTTATAAATCCCCTGAGTGAAAGAAGCATTTCATTATTGGGGTCGGTTGGTCAAAGGTCAGGATCACAGTGACTTTGATTGTGAAAATGGGATCTGGTCTGTATGATAATAATCAGTTTAAAATACATACTAAATATTAATGCATTCTGAACAAAAATCATGAAAGTTTGGTAAAAAATGTGTTCTCCTGTAATGTTAATGACCTTGATCAGCCTCAGTAGTTCATCCCAAGCACCTTGTGATCAAATGAGTGTCAAAAGATACTCAGTGAAGTCAGTTGACACCTTTAAGTGTCGATGAATAACATTTATAACCAACCCCCATCAAAGTAGCGGGGAACATTGCTTTGCATGTTAGTTGGTGGGTTGGTCCACCTGAAGACTAGACCTTGTGTGATCAATAACATACATGTAATAATGCTCTGGCCTATACAGTCCTCATATCTGGTAGGGAGATTGATCTTGAACTATAGATGACCCCTATCGATTTTGAGGTCAGAAGGTGAAGGTCACTGTGACCTTGACCAAGAAACGCTTTGTCTGACCTATAACTAGAGAACATTTTAGCTTACAGTCCTCATATTTGGTGGGGAGGTTGGTCACGACATGCAGATTACCCCTATTAACTTTTATGTCAGTAGGTCAAAGCCACATTGACCTTGACCACAAAAGCTGGTCTTCAGATTTGGTATTGTGGTTAGTCATGACTTGTAGATGACCCTTACTGATTTTGAGGTCAGTTGGTCAGAGGTCATGTTTAGAAGTCCATGTGAAATGACTAACTGGTTGCCATTTCACAAATATCTCTTGTTCCATAATCATATATAATACTACTACCATGTATTATGCTTTAAAAGCTTAGACTATGTCAGTGATTTTCCGTCTTCATTCAGTACTATTCTGAAACACAGTATTCACAACAGGTACAACCATTATACAGTAACCGCAAAACTAAATTAGAAAAGTGTCCATGGGACACAGATGCCCTTGCTATGCCCAAATGTTAACAAAAGATTATAAACAGATTGTTCAAGTGTAAGAAGAGGCAGGTTGAATGTCGAAAGCAGTATAACTGTTGTAGGTATGTAAAGAACAGATTACTGCATAACATAGTCCATTAAATGTGAAAAAATTTGGGTTTTATCAGAAATTAAATCAAACAAGAAATTCGGTAAAACTGAAGGATGCTCCCCACAGTAGCACTTTAACAAAATGGGTGTATTCTTTCTAGTACTTTTTTCTAAGTACAGATTGAAGTAAAAATACTGCTATAAAGTATAACTAAAGCTATCACTAAATGTAATGAATATAACCCCCACAATACCACCTTGTCTGAGGCAAAAGGGGAAAATATTAAACAAGAGGGCCATGATGGCCCTGGATCGCTCACCTGAGTACTTTGGCTGTAGGTTTGCTATTAAGCAGTATTTCATTTTTTAATTGAAAATATATAAGTGCCTACAAACCAAATATGTAAAATATCAGTCAATAAATAAAGGCTCTATGACAGAAAGTAGAAATATCTATTATAATCTATGGTGACCTTGACCTTGACCTCAAACCCTACCCATGGGTAGAGGTCCATGCAAGGAACCTATATATTGAATATCAAAGATATTGGTCTATAAATAAAGGCTCTATGAGGTACAGTAGATAAATCTATTTTTATAATTTTAGCCTCCGTGACCTTTAACCTAATCTAATAATTTGAAAAAGCTTGATAAAGCTTGCTTCATGCCAAATTTTAAAATTCTAGGCTTTATGGTTTCAGACAAAAAGATTTTTAAAGATTTCCTTTTTTACATATTAAGGGCCCCCGGGGCGGGGTAAATTTTGACCTCAGGGCCAACATTTAAACGATATTGGTAAAGGTTCTTTACACAATACTCAACACCAAATATCTAAGGTCTAGACCTATTTGTTTTGGAGAAAAATTATTTTTCATGTTTTTCCTATATAAATCTATGTAAACCAAGAGAACCCTGGGGTGTGGCCAATTTTGACCCAGGGAACATAATTTGAACAAACTTGGTAGACATCCACTAGACAATGCTACATACCAAATATCTAAGCTGTAGGCATTGTGGTTTCCGAGAAGAAGATTTTTAAAGATAACCTATATAAGCCTATGTAAAATGAAGTGACCCCTTGGGTGGAGCCAATTTTGACCCCAGGGAAATAATTTGAAGAATTTTTGTAGAGTTCCATTAGGAGGGTACTAAATGCCAAATATCTAAGCTCTAGGCCTTGTGGTTTCAGACAAGATTTTTAAAGTTTTTCCTTTGGGTTGCAATGGCAACCAGTTCTGCATGGAATTGATGTCTTTGAACAACTTTGTAAGAGCTTCATGCAAGGAACATCCCAGGCAAGTTTCATTAAATTTGGTCCATTGGTTTAAGAGGAGATGTCGTTTGAATGAAAAGTTGACGGTAGACGGACAGACAAAGCTCACCCTGAGCACTTTGTGTGCTCAGGTGAGCTAAAAAGAGCTAAATAAGCTAGGTAGAGTTATATGCCTTGTGTATCAAACTTCCACACAAATTTTCTACCAAATCAAAATGACTAAGTTTAACTCATTATTATGTAAGCATCACTTGTGCCAAAATATGAGGAAAAAACTTCATGTTTTTACAATCAGAAAGTAAAGATATTGGTTACCTAGTGACAACCGGTGTTGAACATCAGAAGTAGTTTAAGCTATCAAACACAGATGGAATTTGATCTAACAGTTGTTCATAGAGGCTCCGTGTTGTTGTTGATCCGAATGTTTGCATGATAGCTGTAATAAGTTGGTACAGTTGCAGATTGTACAACTGAAAGGTTTTTCACATATATGTGATCAATCAGCATTTGTCGAATTGTAGAGGGAGTTGTTATAAGTTGACTGAAGTTAGTTATGGTTTGTTCGAGCTCATTAGCTGACACTGGTGCATTAAAGTCACCAAGAACAATTGTTTGTGAAGTTGGTAAATTGTTAAGAATCAAACTGAGCTGTTCACAGAGATAATGCAGGTGAAGCTGTGGAGGTTTATAAACATTCAATACCGATATAGATGGAGATGTTATATGAACACCAATACATTCAGTATCTGCCATAGAAGTATCAATGAGCATAAAATCAACTAGGGTTGGTACTGATCACTCCTGTGAAGTTTTGTCAAAATCCTGCCAGCAGTTTGACCTGCAAAAATCGGACACGCTTAATGCGGACGGCGAAGGCAAACTCAATATGTCTCCTAAATATTTTTGGAGACACAATAAGAAGTATAGTTCAAAGAAAAAAAATCACTTGACTTTTAGATATGATAAACATATCAAAAACAGTATTTCTATTTTTTTACACAGAGATTCAGGGATTTTTATATTGTTATTTGTAGTGAAAACAATTATAGGCAAAAAGTCCAATGGATTCGTTTTTCTCCCTTTTTGTCAGATCAGTTAGCAGAACTCTACTATATCTGAAAAAACATTCCCCAGAAGTGCCTTACTGATGTCATGACGGGATACGAGAAAACTAGTCAAGATGAGTTACAGTTCTTGTGCACTGTACTTACTCTCAATGACCTCTATCAACTTACAGAGTTTAAAGTAATTCACTTCATTGGTGTTTGAGTTTTACTCTGGCTAAACAAGTCGCAGACTATATGCTCTCTTACTCAGTAAGCATAAAAAGGGTAATAAATCTGATAAAACTGGAGGTGTCATGCTCAATTGTGGAAGGACCCTGTAGTTTCATGAGACACATAAACATGCAAAATATGAATGAAATCTGTTTGTTTTCCTTAATAGCTAGAAAACTTCATTTTTACAGAAATTAAACAAAAAAAAGGGTCATAACTCTGATAAAATTAGAGGAATCATACCCAGTTTCATAAGTAAGACACATACACCAGTACAATACTAATGAAATCTGTGCATTTTCCTTAAAATGCAAAGAAACGAAATGAGGACAGATGGACAGGTGCAACACTAATGCTCTGTTGCCATCCATCAAATGGCTTGGGGATTAAAATCAGAATGGCAAAGAATCTCTTTTCACCAACAACGATGATAACAGAAATACGGAAATAGAAACAAAGAAACACCCTTATCCAAACAATGTTTTTTTAATTTGTAACAATATAAATACGAAAAAAATACAAATTCAAAGGAAATAAATATAAATATTTATCTGTACAATTAGGATGGAAACCAGAACTATTTTCTGATACAGAAGCTGGACTGATGCTCTACTAGTTCAGTTATTCATACTGTACAAATATTCTGTAACCAAAGAAATTTATTTAAGTCTTTCAGCTGGAACTGAGAGACTTTGAATGTGTAGCGAACTTATAAGCAATAATTGAAATTCTAAATATTCACTGTTGAACAATTCACCTACAACTTAACAATAAAATTCTTCAACTCCGAAAATGTTCACAATAAAACCAGTTGTTACATTACAAGAAAATTTGGAAAAATGCATACAAGTGGAAACAAGGGGGCCATTGGCCCGAGGTCGCCCACCCGAGGACAGAATGGTATTGGAGTAAAATGCTGTAAGCTAATTAAGTGTTTACCACAGGAATTTAAACCAGAGCCACCCCAAGTCAACTTTTTGTCAGTTCTGTAATAAGTGCTGTGGCCAATTTTAGCAATATTCAAAAATTTGACCTTGATGGTCAAAGTTAAAGGTCAAGGTCATACTTGAATAATTCAACATGTGGGGTCTAGTGTGTTGTTTTTTCTAAGTATGAATCAAATCTGTAAATAAATGTCAAGTTATGACAATTTAAGCAAAATGCAATAACCTGACCTTCACAGTCAAGGTCATTGTAAGGTCAAGGACATATCTGAATTATTCAACATGTCAGTTTTGTCAGAAGTGTTATTTTTCAAGTCAAGCTAACAATGTTGCTTAGATGAGGTGAAGGTTTTACTATATTCAAATAAGGAAAACTCATGACCCCCAGGACATGGCCAAATTTGACCACAGGGCCATAATTTGAACAATTATGGTAGAGATCCAGTAGAAAATGTTTCATGTGAAATATCTAAGCCAGTTGGGGTTTCAGAGAAGATTACTAAGGTTTTACTATATACACTCAAGGAAAGCCCATGACCTCCAGGGAAGGGGTCAATTTTGACTCAGGGACCATAATTTGTACAACCTTAATAAAGGTCCACTTGACGATGTTTCATGTCATATATCTAAGCTCTAGCCTTTGGGGTTTCAGACAAGATTTTTAAGTTTTTACTATATACATTTCAAGAAAACACAACCCCCAGGGCAGGAAATAAGGGATCACTCTCTTTTTTGTGCTATCCTTGGTACTGTGTTGCATGACATGGTTCATACTCATGCTTGTATCTTATTTAATCAGTGAATTATTTTATTGATACAACATGTTTTTACATAACCATTGTATGCACTGTGATACCGAAATAAATCTATCTATCTATCTATCTAGGGCAGGGTCAATTTTCATCACAGAGGCATTATATGAACAACTTTGATAGAGGATCTCTAGATGATGTTTCATACCTCATATCAAAGCTCCGGTTCCTGTGGTTTCAGACAAGAAGATTTTCAAACCCCTTTTCATAGGCTCTCTGACCTACTGATGCAAATGACCAAAACCATTTGAACAACGTTGACAGGGGACCACCCAAGGATCATTTCTGCGAAGTTTTGTCAAAATCCAGTAATCAGCTTCACAGGAGATGTTGTTCAAAGACATTGTTGACGATGCATGAGCATGCTATGCCCTGGTGAGCTAAATAGTACTGACAAAAAAAAAGTACCAAATAAAACTTTACAACAAAAAAGATCCAGTGGATTAAACTTTAAACAGAAAAATGTTCATTGTACTGATACTTACATTTCACTACTTACCATTTGGTTCACTGACTCCTTCTTGAAGCAACTGATCTCTGAATTGTTTTGCTTGAACATAATTCACAGAGAATGACATGAATATTTTACCTTTCAACCAGGAATTGTGTTCAACCTATATTATAAACATAAGACTAAACCAAAATAGCATATAACTGTAAACAAGACCTCCCATGGGAAGAACACTCCACTTTATAATAAATAATAAGCTAAGTCATAAGCTAAGAACATCTTTGACATTTTCTGAGAAAAAGGCTAAAGTTATAATACTGCCAATTAACAAAAATATAACATTATTATGCAAATATGTGCACCAATGCATAGACAACATGTTAAAAAGAAAATCTGCTGTACATTTTCACTTATAACTTAACGTTGTTTGTGGATGTCAGCAGATATATAAATAGAGAATAATAGGTAAGTGTCTTAATATGAGAAAGTTTATCTGGCAAGGCGTTGGAATTTATCGGGTGAGCCGAAGGCAAACCTGATAAATTCCGCAGCCAAGCCGGATAAACTTTCTCATTTAAGACACTTACCTATTATTCTATTTATCCTGTCACAGCTGGCATTTGTCAGTTTACTAGGATATTGAAAACCTATCTTTAAAGTGTTTCAAATGTCAAGGTTATATGCAAGGTGAACATATACACAAAAAATAGTTCCAAAATTTCGATATTTTTTTTCCTTAAATGATCATGCTATATTATAAGAATTGATATTGAAATATTTAATTTTTATTCAAGTAGTCTGTTTGTAATAACCATTTAATCACTTCATTCTGATTATAAACACAAAAGAAGTCCATGACGTCACCGGTGAGGTGATGACGTAGCATGTGCCGTATAAAGCAAAATTTATACAACCCCCCCCTTTATCGGGTCGGATATGAAATAATTGACAGGATAAAAACACCTACTTTCGTTTTCTGAAATCTCTCCACCATTGCTGGATTTAATCAGAAGAAGCTGATTTGCAAACATCAAGTTATTTTTAGAAACAACATCTTATTAACAGGACATAACAAATTAAGTGCTGGTAAGTATTTTCAATTGATCATCCTTTGTAATTTTTGAAGCCTATTATCAGTTTTGTAAAGATTTTGACAACTACGCTTTCGAATACCTTTTTGTCTTTATATCTTTTTGAATAAATATACTTTTTGAATAATCCACTAACCCGATTTTTCTCCTAAAATATTTTTGATAATTGAATCCTGATGTATCTCGACATCTTGCCATCCATGAAAAATAACCATGCAGATAGGGTGTTGATAATAGTTGTAAACATTCTAGAGTTCTAATTTGGTTTATTTTTAAAGACGATTTAGGGCAGCATTATAACTTTAACCAAGAAGTTCTAAGTCAAAAAAGGGGCATTACTTTGCAAAAATAAATCTGAGGGTTAACTGTCCTTTAGAAATGGTGTAAAATTTTGATAGTGACAAGTAGTCGAAATTTGAAGTGAATTCCTTTGATAGTGTCTGAGAACTGGACCTTAATTAAAAGGTTAACCAATGCCGACGTGAAGGTCATGACAATAAGTCCACTTCTTTTCTTAGAAAAGTGGAGCTAAAATGATTTTTTTTGCAGACCTGAATGTCACCCTTACCTGACAACATTTAAAATATCACGGAAAACAATAAAAGTTATACGACTGTCACCTCGGGTTAATGATCCTAACTTATGACTGTATGCATTACAACCTTTCAGCATGCACTGACAGCAGAAACTGAACTCAGTCAAACCCTGTCCAAAATCAATTACATAAGCAAATAACATGTATGTGCTAAGGGCCATTCCAGTAAACCATGTATCCCATCTTATTAAGGTACTTTGAAAGTCTGACAAGATGAGACCCCTGTACTGTGAACAAAACTACCCCCAATAGAATTTCTTTATTTTGCTGTTCTTGGTGGGATGTTGACTGAAATGGCCCTATAGAAAAAATATGAACTGGTTGCAAGAATTTTAACCTTTCGTTTCTTGAGACTTTCTGTTAAAGTATCCCTGACTGACATCTAGTCACAATTCCAAACCAGAATCAACTATTTTATAGGTGAGTGATAAACTCCCAAATGAACCATTACATTGTTTATATATCCCCAGCAAAGCTGCAAACACCTGTTTAGGTCTGGTGTCTTTCAAGCTTCATAAAACAAAAAGGCACTGACAAAATCAAATGTTCTTATAATAAAAAAGATTGAAAAATATCACATGATTAAATTTTTAATCCTAATAAAGTTCTACAACTGATGCCTTGTCAAAAGGCAGGTGTAGTCTGACCATTATAAATGATAGCGCCATTCAAGTTTCCCAATCCTTTCTCTAATCAGACTTTCAGTTATCTGATATAGTCACAACACGTTTAGATCTTGTTCTGGGTGTTCTTGTAGTTGACACACGGCCCCTGTCTGCAACACGGCTTCGCCTTCTTTGTGGTGTTGTCTTTTTGACAGGTGTTCGGCAAGATGCTGCACTTTTCTTGACTGGTGAACTACATGACCTTGGACAGACTCTAGAAATAAAGTCAAACTTAATAAATCCAAATATAAACTTAAATATGTTTAATGACTTTATTTTGCCACAATGAAAACTGTAACATTAGATGGTCAGGACCAGATTAGATCTGCAAAGAATTATCTACACATTACAGAAAAGATTATCATTACATAGCAGACAAAACAAAATCTGGCATAAAATAAAACATCATCTTCCATTTTGTGAACTAAACTTGTACACTGTTACAAGAGGTTCATAAAGTTTATAAGAAAAAGTTAGTCTGAATGTTTTTATACTAATTATTTATGTGCTTAACAACTAGCTTTGGGCTCATAAAATCAGTTTGTTTATTTAGACCTGACGAAAATTTTTTCATCTGTCAATGAAATATCTAATTGAAAACTAGAGCTATCACTAAATGTGATTAATACCCCTGCAAGACTGCTTCGGAACTGAGGAAGTTATTAGTAACAGAATACTTTGTAAAAGAATTGAAATAGAGTTATGGTTGTGGGCAATTAAAGATAGTTGTGGTTCTTGTACATTGCATTTCCTTTCATTGTGGCTGACCATTGTATGAAGATGCACTGAATTCCAACCAGTAGTTGTTCCGGACAAGGAAATCCAACAAAGGGCAATAACTGTGCAAATAAAGAAGAAGGAGTTATGAATCTAGAACAATGTACTTCCTGTCATTGTGCTTGACCATTGTATGAAGCTGCATTGAATTCCAACCATTAGTTTTCAAGTTATACTTTGGACAAGGAAATTGCAACAGACCACCTGTCAGACCAACCAACCACGGGGTGACTCCTATATACACCCCCAAAAACTCCGTTTAGGGGGTATAATAACTGTTGCTACAAATAATTAACACATAATCATTTTGACAAATTTCTTGAAAAAACACCAATATGTCTACATAGTTTAACTATCATAAAGGTTGCAGGAAACAGTTTTTTAATTCTTGAAGACCTCTGTGAAGGTGTGTATGCTTTTAACGCAAGAGAATATTTATCATGAACTGGTCAGTTAAAGCTACTTATTAATAGATGAAAATATTTTGAACTGATTCCCAACACTACCAACAACTGAAACATTATGTGATAAACATTTTGTATAAGACTATTAAATCAAATCTTTTCTGTTATTAACATGTACAAGTATTTAAAGACAGAATATGAACAATGCTTCAATACAACATGATTTACAAAACCCTGGTCCTTGTGTCAAGCTGAGGGATTCAACTATGAACCTTTAAAATTAACAACCCAGTCAAAAAAAAATATTTTTGAAATTATTCCTTTTTTTTTTTTTTTTTTTTTTTTTTTTAGTTTCAGGCCCCTGATGGGTAACCCCATTTATTCTCCCCGTCATTGGTGAAACAAGGGTCGGGGAACCATCCCCTGTTCACCTTACAATCATTTTACTACAAATATGCTACATGTATATCATTATTTGAAATATCCAGACCTGATACTATTTTAAGTATAACTATAACTATGTAACAAGAAAAAAAAAAAGGAACAAGAACAAAAAAAAAGAAATAAATAATAATCGAGAGGCCTTGTTGGCTTGATACTTTATACAACCTGTCAGTCAGTCCTTAATAAAGTGGATTTTATTTAAACCAGATGTTGCTCACAGAATTCAGTCAGGCAGCTTACTTAAAATGTATTCAAAATTCTGTTGAAAATAAAGTGATTTTTGGTTCCTTTTACAAATAAATTTCCATGTACATAGTTTGTGTTTAAGATAGCATTTAAAATTAACTAAATTCAGACAATTATGTGAATTAGCTTGGAACTTTGTTTTATAAATAAAATATTTTATTAGGATAGAAATAAATCCCCCTCCTAAAGAATTTGAATCCACAGAAAAAATAAATAATTTGAAATTATTTTCGAAATTCATATTACACTGATCTTGAAACCATTTATGAACCTGACATATGAACCGTTGGATTATTCCACAGTTATAAAATAAATGATGTATGGTCTCTGTTTCTGATCTACAATACGAACAAAGATCATTTTCTAATTTATTTGTTTTAAACAAAAACGAGTTTGTTACAATAATTTTTGTGTTTAATTTGAACTGAAAGTCTCTAAGTTTTATTTCATGTATTTCTTCTAATCTTTTACAAACTTTTAGATATTCTTTTTCTCTGATATCGCCTAATTCTTGAAACCATTTGGTTGGCAAGGCAGTTAATCTAGTTTTTGCCATAACTTCATAAAAAACTTTTCAACCTTTTTCATTTTTTATCAAATTCTTAACATATGGATTCATGTTTAGATTACTTTTATAATGACTCACTAAAGTTTTATTATCATTTATAATCGTTTTCCAGGAGTTGGGGATTTTATTGAGCACTCTATAGTAATCTAAAAAAGTTCCGTTGACATCATATTTTCTTTTGAAGTTGTTAAAACTATAAAAAGTTCCTTCTGTATTTAATAAGTCTATTACATAAATAACATTTTTATCATACCATTGTTTTAAAAACAGATTTTTGTCAGAAAGATTGTCATTATGCCACAACGGCGATAACAATATATCAGTTAAACTACTAATTTCCACTGTTTTACAGAAATAGGACCAGCTTATCAAAACATCTTTCCAAAAAGGGTTTATCATTTCTACAGCCTTAATTTTAGAATAATTGGAACCATGTTTAATAAGTTCAACAACATTAAAGTTAGTTAAAGTGAACCAATTTTCCTCTTCTGACCTCAGTAACAGTTTTCTCAACCAATTTATCTTCAGACTGTCAATAAAGATTTTCAAATTAATCATACCTAATCCACCATGTTTAATGTTTCTGGTAACAGTATCGCGTTTTATTCTATCCGGACCATTATTCCACAATAACTTGTAAGATATCGTTTCTAACGTTTTGATTATATCCGTCGGAGGATTTGGCAAAGCCATAAATAAATGAACAAATTTTGAAAACACTAATGATTTTATGACAGTTATTTTTCCAAACAATGTTAAATTTCTTTTTGACCAAATTTTTAATAAACGTCTGCATTTTGCTAAAATTTCAATACCATTAATATCCCATATATTTACAACTGAACCTGTAAAATTTACCCCCGAAATTTTTATTGGACCCTTTGTCCAGTCAAGCGGTACCTCATTACATAATTTCAAGTCAGAATCTTTTAACGAACCAATCCACATTGCTTTTGTTTTTTCTACGTTTATTTTTAGACCGGACATGTTATAGAATTAATGTAAAGTTGCAAGACAGCTTTTAAGAGATAGTTCAGATCCATCAAGAAATATTTGAGTATCGTCTGCATATTGGGTCAATTTATGTTCATTCAGGGCATTCCCCAGGCTGTTTTAGCGCCCCGGCAGCGGGGCGCTTGATTTTCATGATCCAAGTTACCGGGGCGCTTGAATTTCGGCTTGCACGTTGATTTTAGAGGCGGGGCGCTTGATTTTTTTTTTAGAGCAGCAGACGACTGCGTATCACTGAATTGTTACTTAATATAAACAGCAGCCGTCAATCAATAAATCCCGTGTAATGAAAGGATGTATGGATAAACATGTGACTGCTAATAATGGGCTATATTTTGAAGAAGTAATTTAAAGAAATATTTTTTATGATCACGTGGCATAAATTGCTCTTGATTAAAAATCGGTTTTTTGAGCTATTATAAGTTATATAGTCCGACACTGGGGAAAATTTTTCTCGGACAACAGACTGTAAACAAAATTTTTGCCCTGGACAACTCTCATTTTGACAGTCAGAAATATAGGTCAACTGTCCAAAAACACAGCCCACTCTAATTAACAGTCGATTTCTAACCATGTTGAAATTAATTCTGACATTCCATAGGCACCATGTAAGTGAAAATATCTCGGATAATCTGTTTGTCCCCTGTTTTCGCGACCCTTTCGTATTTTTACTTTTTGTTTAGAGAAAACTGCGTCCTGGAGACACAGCAACCTTACAAAATTTAATTTATTGATTAAGATGAATGGTCAAGATTTGATCATTTGTACCAGTTATTTTTCTTTTCCTCTTGAAAATTAGTGTCATTCATTGCCTTCAAAAGATGTACACAGTTCAACTTCAACTTATTACTGCTAAAAGTCCATACTGACTATACGTGGCAGTTTCTGTTGAAAGATTTCATAAGACCATAAAGGTTTCTTTCCTTCTAAATACATGTATCTGTAATTTTTTGTTTCTTTTTTTTTAAATATGATGACAGAAAAAAACTATTTATTTATAATTCTCACTCAAAAACTGATTTTGGGACAACTCTGTTTTGCCATGGTCAGTTGTCTCAAACTCATACAAAAATTGTAGACCCTTTGATTATATTATTATGCACCTATTTTTGATTATTTATTAAAGATGGTGAAAGATATTAAAAATATGTTAATACTGAACACCTTTTGTTTGTTTAAACTCCCATTAAACTTACCCAAAAATGATTCATTTCATTGTAAGGATTAAAAAAATTTCGACATGTGGGCTTACCACCTCCCGCACCCACCCCTTCACAGTTGCGCTTGGAAAATTCTCTGGGGAAGGCCCTGTTCATTGTTATATATACGTATACCAGATATATCGTTATTATTTCTAATCATTTTACCAAGAATTTCTGCACATAAAATAAAAATATAAGGAGAAATTGGATCACCTTGTCGGCAACCACGGGATAGCTTGAAAAAATTTGACATATGTCCATTTTGTAAAATACAAGATTCCGATCCATTTTGAAATAATTTTATCCATTTTTTAAAAGATTCCCCAAACTTATAATAATGTAAAACTTTGTGAATAAATTTCAAAGAAACAGTGTCGAAAGCTTGTTGAAAATCTATTGAAAGTAATAACCCTGGAATGTTTTGAGACTCTGTTTCAAAAAGAATATCATATAACAGACGTAGATTTTCCCCTATAAAACGCCCTGCTATGAATCCTTTTTGGTCTGTATGAATTATTTTGTCAAGAATTTTTTTTAGTCTGTCAGTTAAAGCTACTTATTAATAGATGAAAATAGTGTGAACTGATTCCCAACACTACCAACAACTGAAACATTATGTGATGAACATTTTGTATAAGACTATTAAATCAAATCTTTTCTGTTATTAACATGTACAAGTATTTAAAGACAGAATATGAACAATGCTTCAATACAACATGATTTACAAAACCCTGGTCCTTGTGTCAAGCTGAGGGATTCAACTATGAACCTTTAAAATTAACAACCCAGTCAAAAAAAAAATATTTTTGACATTATTCTTCTCACAACCAAAATCTGAGCTGAAGCATATTAAATTTACTCTTTATATTTCTCAGTTTTATCACATATATGGAACTCTTATAACTTATAATGCAAGAAGAGCTAACCTGATGTGTTCCTCCACCTCCCAGTACCAAATCTGTGCAGAACAACCTTGAGGACACTCTTGTACACCAATACACCTCTGTATTTCAATCACCTGATCTGGCAATATAGGTCTGTCAAACAAAGAAAAAATCTGCAAGGCACAACATAAAAACTGAGGTATTCTGATATTTCGATTATAATATTGCAACATACAGCTGCTATAATGAAATGACTTTCCTTGAAATTTTCTTTTTAAAAAAGGCTCTCAAACAATTGATTTAATGATCCAGAATTAAATCAAGTATGAAACTATTTTAAGAAGGTCTGCAACTGTTCATCAAAAGTCAGGTTAATCCTTACATGTATTTTCATATTTGGTTTGATTTTGTAGTACAAAATTTGTACATTTACTTACCAATTATTTCATTAGTGATATCACAAAAATTTCATTGACAAATGTGTTTCCTAATAGTACATTAGCCTTGTGACTATAATAACAAAGATGGTGCTAGTTTAATGTCAATCAATGACTGAATCATGATCTCAAGAAAAGTATCATTTAAATTTGGGAAGCACTAAATACCCAAATACACTTGAATTGTATCATTTAATCAACACATTCTTATGAAATGAGCAAGACTAAGGACTTAACTTCAAATATTTGACGAGCAACTTTAAGTTTTAAAGGGGCTGTGCTCCAGATGACAAAAAAAGAAAGTTTTCTTGTATTATAAATTTCTTGTAATATTTATGACTAATGCTTAAAAAATAACTTACTGACAAAAATTAAGTCAGATAATTACATTATAAATTGTTTGTTTTCCATTTCAAAGTGCTATACCGTAAAGCGACGGTATAACTATATCGTATAACATTTAAAGTAAACATCTGTAATATCACATGCGGCGATGGTGGTGACAGAAAAAGCGTTGGAAATATTTTGTTAACATGAGGGTCCAGAGTTCAAATCAGGCTGGAGCGAAAATATTTTTTTATTCTATTTTGACTTTTATAATCAGATTTGAAGTACAGTAAAACCTCATTAATGAGACCACCTCTGGTACCAGCAATAAGTGGTCTTAATATTGAGTTGGTCCTAAAATTGAGTTCAGATGATGACATGAAGGTGTATGGTAGATTTATCGACCCAGTGTGTGATTTGCGTCAATTGTAGTGTCACTGAGCATATCTTATTTGTTTTATTTGTCCTTACCTTGATAACTAATGATTTGATCAGAATAATGGTCAATATATGGTTAAATCTATATAAATTGCAAAAAATATTGTTTGGGTATACTTTTCTTTCAGAAAGCTCCGTCCGCTTTTTGCTCATCTTTGTCAAATTTCAGGAGGAATATTTTGTGTAATCAACTTGTACAATGTTTATCAATCAAAATAAAAACGTAAATCTCACAAAATTTTGGATTTTAGTGTTGCATTGATTCGTTTGCGCATCAATTAGTGTCTATAACAATAGAAAATTTATCGTGCAGTAAGCCGCAGTTTACTCTAATAAGGGTGTCATAAACAATTAAACCAATAACTACCAACCTTAAAATAAATTATCCACACCTGGATCCTTTCGACCTGTCAAATTATCAATATACACCGATTAACACGAGGTGCCCTTTTTGTACATGTTTGTGTAAACAAGTTTGCCGACCTCGACCTTAGATGAATAGCTAAAGTCAACAGCTGCCCGTTTTGTTCTGTTCTGGTCGCGGTCGTAATTTCGTGTTCAAAAAAGGTTTGTATTTTCATTCGGGACCCGAAATTGTGGTGGCAATACGCAATATTGAGTTGGTCTTATTACTGAGTTTAACTAACAATAGAATATATAGTAAAAAAATCGGGACCAGAAGAAAATGTTCATAATATTGAGTTGGTCTGTATATTGAGTTGGTCGCATCGAGAGTTTTTACTGTAAAATATTATGTTGTTATAAACTCATGGCATCTAAATATACAATTTATGAAAAAAAATTTTTTATGTCAAATCTGGAGTACAGCCTCTTTAATGGTTATTCTGCAGTTAATACTTGTTTGTTTGTATTCAGATTTCTTTTCATACACAGTGCTGTGAAAAACAAACCTTGTGATAATTACTAATTAGGCATTATGAAATACTGCGAACAACATGAAGAAGGGCTCAGTTAATATAATTAAAATACCTTAAATATAAAAAACATCGAACGTATGAAAATAAATCTCTGTAAAAAAAAATTATTAAAGGGAAATAACCTTCATTAGTATATTTTTTTCAAAGATTGTAAATCTTATGATAGTCGTTTATATCTAAAATGTTGCTAATAGTATGACTAAATATCTAAATTTCTCTATTGATTTTCATTTTCCAGTAAATCTGTGCCTTGTAGAAACAAAGTTGACAATAAGTGTGTTGAAACTGCCCTTCACTTGTATTTTAGTATATTTCAAGTGTATATTTGGAATTTCCCGCCACCATTTAAATTTTATGTAACAGATATTAAATGTTGCTTTTTAATACCTTTTCTGAGGAAAGGAATCCACCATACTACATACTGGACACTTTTCCATACACGGTCGTCGGTCTGTCTCTACATACAAACACTCATCACAGATACGATGTTGACACTTCCCAGATACCATATTCAATTTGGGACCTAGGCATATACAGCAGCCAAACCTGTCAGAAAAAGAACATAACATAAAGTAGATGAGCAAGGAGCATAAAATCACTTTACACCATATGGGACTATAGGATAAAGCAATATGCAAAATATAGGGCTTCTGCATGTTATAGTTGCTGAGAAAACTGCAACGGAAATTTGTTACGGACAGACGGACACACACACAGACAAGGGTAAAACAGTATACCCCCCACTTCTTCGAAGCGGGGGTATAATAAAAGATCACATTGAAAAGCAGACAACCTCCAAAAAATGAAAATTCATCCCACCTCTAAAAGTAAAGGTACCTGAAACACAAAATAAAGGACAATCCAAATTAAACAGTTCAAAAGGCAAACAACCAAAAGTTAAATCAAAGCAACCTAGACTTGAACTTTCTGAAGATGCCTCTGACGAAGATTCTGAAACAGAAGAAGAAAAATGCAGTATTTGAGGACAATTTTTCCCAGACAAACAGATTTGTGATGAAATTAAAATTGTTCAGTGGGGTCAATGTGACAAATGTGTTATATGGGTTCACCTCAAATTCCGCTCCCCAGTGAAAGTTTTGCGCAGAGGTGACAGTTTTCACTGTCCAACCTGTCATAAAGTAATACAAACAAAAAACAATTTGTAAATATGTTAACAGTTTAAAATGTTCTAGTTCAATACTTTGTTGTCAGTTTGGAATTCAAGTAACATTAACATTATTATGACACTTCTAAGACACCATACTTAATGATATTTGTGATGATTTACCACAACCAATCAGAATCGCTGAATTTAGGTGATTTTTTCAGATCAAGGTAAGATTTTACATCAGCCATAAAAAAAATTATTTGTTTATATTTTGCAAACGCTGAACGTGTACATTGTTCGACATTAACTTAAAGTAACTTTTAAATAGTTGTCGTAAAATTAAATGAAGTATAATTATAGATTACTGTAGTTTATTGAAAATGCCATTGACATTTGTTCTTATATCGCCGAATTTAGGTTACACCGGGATACCGCTGAAGGCCCAGACCCTAGTCAAAATAATTCAAGTGATATCTTGAACATATTCCGAGATATTTTTGTTTTGGGTCAGAACCTTGTGGAGCAGAGAATCAGGGTCAGCTCGGCCCTAAAACATACTCGGCCTCCGAGTCAGCTCGGCCCTATTCCAACTCGGCACGGGTCAACTCGGCCCACTTTTCAATTTATTGATATATTTGACAATTACAAATTATTTAAGTTAAATTGGAAAAGGACATAAAAGGACTGCTATTATCACCCGCTATTATTACCAATCAATTACCATGTGTATGTTAAGGGTACCGATTAAAAGCATCAAAGGAAACACATTTGTATTATATTAATCTTTGACGAATCTGCAAGAATAAACGTAACGAATTTCTTCTAAATATTCTGCAAAAGTACAATGTACAATCATATAATAATATACCAGATATATCTTATTTTGCATTTAAAACAGCTTGCTTTGATATCATGCAAGTAACATGCAAGTAATCAGAAAAAGTTCATACGTTAAATATGTTTTTCTTAAAAGTGGGCCGAGTTGACCCGTGCCGAGTTGGTATAGGGCCGAGTTGACTCTTTATCGGAGCAGAGATATTGACCCATGCAAAAAATTACACAATATCTCTACTTGCGTACAATTAGTTGGACTAGCCCAGCCCCTGGCTATCTTACTTGGTGGAGCAATGGAAGTATATCCCTTATGTTCGAGTCATACGTGGGGTTAATTTTTCTCACATTGTTAAGTATATGAGGTAAAACTGTGAATCTAGTGTTGTGGCGCAGGGCTCTCGTTTGACAAAATCTGGGGACTAATCCCCATTCCTCCTCTTTAATTTTAAATCGCAAGTATCCCCTTACACCAAAAAAAAATCCCCATAGAAAAATAATAATGAACAGACATAGATGAAAAATGGAAACAAATCATGCAATATTCCCTCAATGCATGGAACTTTGCATCAGTCTCAAAATGCTAACGAGAGCCCTGGCGATTTAACTTTTTTTACTGACTCTTAGAAAATAACATGCTTTACCCTACGGTCTGCACCGAATCTTTTCGGGCAAGTTTACTCGTGTGACATGCAACATAATGAATAACTGCAGTTTATTTTACCTCTGTTCATATGTTGACTGAAATATCTCGAGATCAGACGCTTTCATTGTGAATCTGTTTTGCTTATTTCGCCAAGCTGACTTCCACGATTGTTTTGCTTTGTTCGATTTACCGCTTGTTGATCACGTGGTGTGTTTATTAGCTGTGGATTGGATAATGCAGCCGATGATAAAACCCGTTGTTTGCCGTAATAAAAAAAGTTAATATAATTTGGATTGATGTCCCTTCCATGCTTCATTGCAGATTTCTGCTACCGGTGAATAAAACTTCACTTAAACTTTAAGTTAATACTGCCAAAAGTCGAAACTGACTATAATAAGGAGGCGCGTGTCATGAACATTAAAAATATAAAAGATAATAACAAAGAAAACAAGATTTTATTAAAGACATTGGGATGGATAAACAGCTTCCTTGCTGATAGACACCAACAGGTCGTCCTTGACGGGCAGATATCATCTCCAGCTCCTGTGACATCTGGCGTCCCTCAAGGGACCGTACTAGGCCCGCTCTTGTTCTTGATTTACATAAATGACCTGCCAAGCAGAGTCACATCCACAGCACGCCTCTTCGCCGACGACTGTCTTCTATATATATATATAGGACCATCAATTCCGATAGCGACAGTAAGGCACTACAAGAGGATCTCAATCACCTTCAAGAGAGGGAGCGAGATTGGCTGATGGCATTCAACCCTGACAAGTGTGAAATGATCCGTATTACTAACAAGCGGAAGATCATCGACGGCTCGTACACTATCCATGGTCAGACACTTCAAGAGACCCATAGGGCAAAGTACCTTGGCGTCACTCTTGACAGCACACTATCCTTCAACAATCACATTGACTCTGTTGCTAAGAAGGCCAACACCACCACCGCCTTTCTACGCAGGAACGTATCCATGTGCCCTCGCGAGACCAAGGCCACCTGCTACAAGTCCTTAGTTCGCCCCCAGCTGGAATATGCGTCCACAGTTTGGGACCCCCATACAGCGTCCAACATCAACAAGCTGGAAAACACCCAAAGGAGAGCAGCCCGTTTCTGTACTGGTGACTACAGACACACCAGCAGTGTAACGGCAATGATGGAACAACTAGAATGGGACACTTTGGAAGACAGGCGCCGACAATCCAAAGCTGTCATGATGTACCGTGTTGACAACCACCTAGTTGACATCCCCGCTCAACATCTACTTCTTCCAGTTGGCGTTCATACAAGGGGCCATGCCAATCATTACCTCATACCATTCTGCAGTGTCAACTCCTACAAATTCTCATTCTTTCCATCAGGCATCCGTCTATGGAACAGCCTCCCGGACACTGTCATTACTTCGCCATCCCTTGAAGTCTTCAAGTCCCGGATTGGCGAGCTGCATCTTTAACTCTGGAGCAAGATGTTTTTAGCCTGTTTTAGCCTGCACGTTTTCCCTCTGCACATGTACATATTTTCACAATTGTGCGACGATGCTCCAGAGGAGTCCGGCACATTATCCGGAAGAAGAAGAAGAAAGATCTTACTTAGACATTTATTGTGAACGTTTAAAAACCATAAAAGTTGTTTACTCCACTGATAAAAGCTGGCACAGTTGGGACAGCCTTAATTTCGATCGGTAATTCATTCCAGAGTCGTATAGTCCTTGGGAAGAATGAGTTCATGTGATGTTGTGTTTTTGATTGCGGGATGAGGAATTTGTTATTTCTTGTGTCTGTAAGGTGACTGTGATCGACATTGACCTGTTTGTTCTTTATTTTGTATAGCATTACCAGGGTGGCTTGGTTTCGCCTTTGCTCTTGTGTTGACCATTTTTATTCTTTAATCACGTTTGTTACACTGCTTGTATAGTGGTAGTCATTATAAACATACCTTGCAGGTGACCTCTGGACCATTCTATTCTGTGAGTGAGATATTTCTGCCATAGGTGCCATATAAAATTGAGCAGTATTCGACCCGTGGTTTTACATATGTTTGGTATGCTGCTTCTTTGAGTTGTTTGTTTTGTGTTTTGACATTTCGTCAGATGAATCTTAAGCTGTTTTTTGCTTTGTTTGTGATGTTGTGATGACAAGTTCACGTTACGACTTAAAGTAACTCCTAAATATTTTGCATTTTCTGTCGTTTTCAGAATAGTGCTGTGTAAGGTATAGGGAAAGATGACTGGTTTCTTTTTCCTATATATTCTGAGTACTTCACACTTGTCTGGGTTGAATTCCATTGACCATTCTTTTTCCCATATTTCAAGGTTGTGCAAATCATTTTGGTAAGCTTTGTGCAGATGCTTGTGATTTATTTGTTAAATAAACTATGGTGTCGTCCGCAAATAGACGCACCCGGCCTCTGACACTTCCTAGTAGGTCATTGATGTATGCGAGAAAGAGACACGGACCTAAGACCGATCCCTGAGGGACACCAGAAAGCAAAGGTGCCTACCGGAGACCTTATTTTCGACTAATACTTGTTGCGATCTGTTTTTGAGAATGTTTTGTATCCATGAAGTGATGTGTGGGAGAACTGCCATGTGTTTCAGCTTGTCTATGAATTTGTGGTGGTCGACTTTATCGAACGCTTTACTGAAGTCCATGACAATGACATCAGTTCCTTGACCTTGATCTAGGTTGTCAGCTATTTCTTGTGTAAAGCCGATGAGCTGGGTCTCACAGCTGTGTTTTGACCTGAATCCATGTTGCTGGGGGCAGAATATGCTGTGTGTGTCAAAGTAATCCATCATGTTTGAAACAATTATGTGTTCCATTAGCTTTGATGCTGTACATGTGAATAATATTGGTCTATAATAGCTAGGTTTTGATTTTGACCTTTTTATATGCTGGAGTGATGATAGCATGTTTCCAATCCAAAGGAACAATACCTGTGTCTAGTGATCTTTGGAATATAATTCTGAGGACTAGTGCCAGCTCTGTGTGTAGCTCTTTGAGTAACCTAAGTGGAATCTCATCTGGACCTTGGGCTTTATTTGGGTTTACTCCTGTCAATAACTTATCAACTCCTTGAACTGAGATGGATATGGGCGCCATGGGTGGATGACCAAGTCATGAGATTGAACATTTGGCTGTTTGTTTAAGACTGAGTGGCAAATGCTTTGAGGAGACTGATTCGAATTGTTTGTTTAATATGTTGGCCTTCGACACTGGGTCACCGTGAGTATGACCATCTATGCTGAGTGGTGCCATTCCTGCTATTTTATGTGTGTTAAATAAAGTTGTAGAACATTTTTCTTATGGCCTGGATCTGTATTGTCTGAGAAGATGATTGACTCTAGGCATGACCAATAAGCATTTCTTTTTTTTTGCACTGATGCTTTAAGTTGTTTAAATTTCTTTATGTTCTGACTATTCCGTGACCAAGACTTTTTTTTGATTTTTGTGAAAAGTTTGTTCCTTTTCCTAATTTGTTTGACAATGTCATGAGTAACCCATTGTGAATCAGCTTTGTTTTTACTTTAGCGTACTGTCACATATTTAAAAATAAAACTACTTATTCCTGTCCACGTTAGTATGGATTGATTAAAAAAGTCGCGGGTAACTATAATAATTATCCCTAAATACCGGAAATAGGTTATTATCGCGGAAATAACCTACTGCTTACGAAAATAGCAATATATAATCCAATCCTCTATTTCTTTAAAAAAGATCATATTCCACCTTGTAACGTATGATATTTGAGACATTATCACTTAAATCCACTAAACAGCTTGTAAAATGTGCACATTATTAAACTTTATTTATGTTGAAGCCTCGAAAAACCATGCCTAATGTTTGCAATATGAATATAGCTCAGTATAATCTATTTCTTTATTTCTTTTTTTAAAATTCACATTCCATCTTGTAAAGTATTACGTTTTGAGACAAAACTGATAAATCTTTATTCAACAACTTGTAAAATATGCACATTATTTAACTTTATTTATCTTTTAGCCTCGAGGCATCTTGCAAAAATAACTTACTGTTTACAAAAATAACTCAGTATAATCTTTTCTTTATTTTCTTTACAAAAATGCGTATTTCATCTAGTAGAGTACTACATTTGAGTCATAATCACTTAAATTCCGCTCAACAGCTTGTAAAATATGCACATAATTAAACTTTATTTATCTTTATGCCTCAAACCGCCATGCGAAAATAACCTACTGTTTACGGAAAAAGCTCAGTGTAATCTATTTCTTTATAAAAATTCAAGTTATTATTACATTAATTTCAGCCATATATTTAATACGTACGTATGAACAATAGGCAATTGCAAAAAAAACAGTCTTCTAATTGCGCTATAAGAAATCAAGAAAATATTGAGAAAAATCTTGTAATTAAAAACAATTGCCGGACGTAATCTTTTCATAACCTCGGTACTACTGTTCGAGAGACTCGGTGAATACTCGAAATAGTTGATCCTGTTCATTGTCTGTCGGCAGCTTAAATCAAACACGTAAAAATTAAAAATCTTATTACAAGTATGATAAATTTGGCTAAAACAGATTTCATCTTAAAATTGTAAACCAAATATAAACGCATAATGCAGTCAGGACGCTTCTACAGGCATTCCAATCCCTACCCCGCCCCCCCCCCCCCCTCCCGTTCACCCCATCCACCGCATATGAAGAGGGTAAGTAAAGTTTTTAATGTATGTATTTTATAAGATGTCGAGTTGAATTTAAGTAATTATGACTCGAAAATATAACTCTACAAGAAAGAATGTGAATTTGAATGAAGAAATAGATAAATAAATAAAACTGAGCTATTTTCGTAAATAGAAGCTTATTTTCGCATGGCCGTTAAATGCTGAAAGATAAATTAAGTTCAATAATGTGCAGTAAGTTGAGTGGGATTTAAGTAATTATGTTTCAAATATAATATTTTACAAGATGGTATGAATTTTTATATAGAAATAAAGAAGTAGATTTTGTTAATTTTATGTTATATTCGCATGGCGGTTCGAGGCTGAACGATACTTTAAGTTCAATAATGTGCATATTTTACAAGTTGTTGAATGGAATTTAGGGATTATGTCTCAAATGTAGTACTCCTCCAGAGAGAATATGTATTTTTATAAATAATAAAAGAAAAAATAATACTGAGCTAATTTCGTTAACAGTAGGAGATTCAAGGCTAAAAGATAAATAAAGTTTATTAATGTGCACACTTTATAAGCTGTTGTCAAATATAATACATAACAAGATGGAATATGAATTTTTATATAGAAATAAAGAAAAAGCTTATACTGAACTATTTTCGTAAACAATAGGTTATTTTCGCGAAAATAACCCCTTTCCGTTAGTCAGGAGTACTGAAGATCCAATGCGCCGAACTTGTAATTTTTATCTTTTCAGGCTGGTAAATGTTTCCTTGTACATATATAGATAAACACTTCAAAGTATTAAATGATGTACATTTTTTTTCTTTTAAAAACGAAACAAATACTAATCAGGAGATAGCGGAGATTTACACAGTTAGCGCACCTTAACCCTAGGTCCTGGGCATAACAAGGAGAACAAAATCAATTGCTTAAACGAATAACGAATAATTTAATGGATGTTCATTGACGGAGTTCAAATTCAGGCTAGACCTCTGTTTCACCGATTATGTGCGACAAACAGGTATTTAAAAACAGGAGGCTGTAACTCGTGAAACAACGGGCCCTGAGTTTAAAAGTCAGTTTGTGGTAAATGTTCGTCAGTAATTCAGTTTTCAGACTTTTATTATGCAAATCTTCAATTACTTGCAATTGGCCATTTACACATAAATAAAACGAATATGATCAAGACATTAGACATGATAACCAACACATACAGTACTGAAAAATGAAATCAACATATATCTGATCTAAGAAGCAAATGAATTGACACGAGTTGCTCTTTTCTATAAGACAGCTTCAAACATAAGTTTCGCTACCTTGAAAATAGTTTTCTTTTTAACAGAGCTCAGAAGAGAAAAAACTTATACAAAGTATTTTGTTAAATTTGCAGAATAAATAGGACAACATAACAAAAAAATGATGTATTCTGAATCAATTATATTATATGAACAAGGCTGCAAATACATTCGTCTCGACCAATAGATCAATTACTATTTGCAAGTCCTGAGAACATAATCGAAAACATGTTAATTCATTTCTAAAAGCATTATTTGTTATTATGTGAAAGTGTTTTTTTTTTCGTATCAGAAATTATGCGTGTATTTTCTATGATATTTCAATTTTAGATTTGGTGAGTCATTATTTGTGAATATACCAATTCCTAATACACAGGTTGCGTAGCCGCAGATAAAACAAAGGGCGATACATTACACCTTGTTTAAAATTAGTGCACAGGTAACTTCTTAGAAAAAGAAATAATGTATTTTATCTTACACTTTAAAAAATGCAATTATAATAATTTTAATACACTTTGTACATCTATATTCCATTTAAAGTAAGAGATGTCTGTTAATCTGTTCCCTTATCAATATACTGGGCGAGGTTACTTTTTTTCTTTTTTATGGTTTAATTCAACCCTTTTATTTCAATTTTAAATTCGTGTAATCATATGTGCAAGAACTAATAGTTCTGCCGTACTCTTTTAATATTACCTTATTGGTAGATATTTTATTACTATGTCTCTTTATAAGTTTTCCTGTGATAGTCAGTGCAAAGTTTATGTAAATAGTCTCATATAAGTCTCAAAAAATAGCCATGTGCACTACATGTATATGCTATTCTTGACTGTATGTAATAAGTTTGTTTCTATGCTTGTAGATGAGACTGAAAATAACTACATATATAAGTGATACGTTAATTAGACCTCACGTATTTAACAAATGTTTGATCTGTAGTGCCCATTTTTTTTCTAATTACTAATAAATGTTCTTCATTACCTTTAACCAATATTTGGGAGCCTTTTTCTTTACATATAGTCAATGAAAGATATCTGCCGAGTTCGCTTAGAAATGTCAAATGTGCTAACTGCTGGCTTACATCTAGTATATTCTTACAAAATTGTACGCGTGATTTATCGACTTTTCAAAAATCATAAATCCACAGACTTCTGTACAATTCTGAGACCATGATATGATATAAACTTTCTAAAAAGAACTGCCATATATAACATAAATCATATGAAAAAAGAGAACAAGTGTAATGTGTAAAGAAGTGATATAATATGTGGAAAATGGTATGCAGAAACTCATTCTTCAGAAAACTGTCATTATACCCCACCCCCTTACTTCTGTAGATAAGGCAATGGACATTTTACATACAGAAATGTTGAAAACATTGATCACATTTATTCAGTCTAAAATAAGTGGGATCAATCGAAGCAGCAAAGTTTTATTGAATAACTGTCGACACACGTGAGCTAAGGAACACTTAATTTTTCCATTGCTTCACTGTCTTTGTTTTCGTTGCCCACTTCCAAGGTATCCTTGTTTTCAACGTTTTTGTCAGATTCCGTTGAAGTTTCCCCCATCCAGATCCTGACAAATTCTGTGAAGAGAAGAGACTCACAAAAATATCATGACAGAAGTATGTCAAAAATTGTATTAAAACAAATGAGGGACAAATAATGTGAAACAAAACACGAGACAGTGAACTTTGAGACAGAATCTGTGACAATAAGAACGAGAAACATCTTTAAAAAGTATTGAACACTTTTGTATAACCAAGAACGCGCGACAACTTATGTGAAAAGAGGAATAAGGAAATTCTGTGAAAAGAAGTAAAGTAATTTCTTTGAAAAGAGGAAAACGAGTTTTGTGTTTGAATTCCTAAAATTTCTTTAACCAAATGCCATTACCTTCATAATCAATATAACCATCGCTATTTTCGTCCGCCTCTTTTAACATACTGTCAATTTCTTCTTTCGTCATTTTCCCACCAAAAGACTCAACTACTGTCTGTATTTCTTCCTTACTGACCCTTCCTGTTCCACAATGAAATAGCAAAGCCATCAACTGTCACACTTACATATTTATTGAAACAAAGTGAAAACATGTACCTCATATACTTCGTATGTTAACCGCTAGAATGATGCTGAATTGTAATATGTTCTTGTGAAATAAACCAGCGATCTTTGTCAAAGGGCAGGTAACTTAAGAACGCATTGGTCCACTCTCGCGAGAAATGTGTCACAAACACCTTCTTGTCAAAATGCCTAATATGTATACTAAGTTTCTTTTCAGTTGGTTGAAGTAGTTTATCCCATATCTTTCCCTGTTGTTCTATTTGAATAATTTTATATATTCAAGGGCAGATAACTTAGAAAGTACGAGCTTCGCGAAATATATGTCATGCACACTTTCTCCTTATATTGATAATGTATAGCAAGTTTCATTTCAGACGTATGCAGATCCTAGTTACTACCCACACAGGAAATTATCAACGGACGGACTGACGGACAGACGTACGACGTGTGCCAAACTACAATACCCTTAGGGTTAATAAAAAAAGAATGATGAACGGCTATCGGATTATCAGAATGTGCTTAACTTCCACGGAATTGTACTATATAATAATAGGGAGAAGCTGTATTATATGTTGTTTGAATCAAAAGGTACCAAAAAAAGGACAGCATAGGTATTTAATAAAGAAGTAAGTAGTGTGCTAATTACCGTCTCCATTTATGTCAAACACTGCAAAAGCTTCCTTCAAATCTTTCTCAGGATCATATACTTTCATCTTCTCTGATACCATTTCACAAAACTCAAAGAAATCTACAGACCCATTGCCTGAAGTCAGTGGTGAAATGTATACTATAATAGCAATGTAAAGGAATTACATTTTAGGTAACCACTAAATGGTACATGTGACAGAAAAACCAAACAAGTTAACCCAATCATTTTTTCAGTGATAAGCTTCGATACAAAGTCTGTATGTTAGCAATGCTCAAATTTCTCAGCATAGTATCTTTTGTTCTCTTTACACTCTACACAATACTTCTACCAAGAAACTGAGAAATATGCTTTAAAGTCACACAGTTAATATAAACGCAACATCTTCCCAAAAATGTGCCATCTGTTTCAGTAAAATGATCGCTAGCTGACCTTACTTAGCATATCTCAACGCACGCACACACGCACACACGCACGCACGCACACACACAGCGTACGAAATGTTAGTAAGGAAATACCTTTGAATTTCTAGTTGGATTCTAATGATAACAAAACAAACTGAAATGTTTGTTTGTAAAAATGCTTCTTCTAAATGTGCTTCATGTTTGGACCATATTTCAGCCACAAGCCTTCAACATGTCAATATGTGATCGTTTTTCAGAGCAACAGGGCTCTTTGTCTCTAATGTTTTCACAAGAACGTCATGTTTCAACAAAATGCGACCTACCATCGATATTTGCTTTAAAATCAGTAGCTATTTCAAAAGGTCCAGTGTTTTTCTGTTGTTGAGAGACCGAGAATCATTATAATTCTACTAAGAAGGACATGTACGTGACATACCGTCAGCATCCATTTGTTTGATTAAGTTTTCCATGTCCTTATCTGAGCATTCAACACCCATAGATCTAAAGGCTGTCTCGAGTTCCGACACTTCCAGTGAACCACTTTCGTCTTCGTCTAATGTTCGGAACACATCGCGCATTGCTGTAATAGAAATTATGAGCGTGAGATCGCTACTTCAAACACATTAGAAAGTATTCTGTCTCTGCATTTCTTTATTTTGAAAGTTAAATTGTTGGTGTGCAGCAGAAGCTCAAGATCATTTTCTGAGCTGGACAGTTTAGTTTAACGGTGTTTCGAACCTGATATCTAAAAGTCTGACCTACGTTGCCTAGAGTAGACTGCAACTGTTTTACATGACTAAAGAATGATTACTCTATTATCCTAGTGAGATACATGTACATATACTTCGGTAAGATTAACTTTAGCTGCAGCTTTACGCTCTCTTAACATTCAGAGCCATGTCAGGCGGGCAATTAATCTAACATTCATTCCTCTGAAATCGCCAAATTTCTAACATAAATGGACATACAAGTAGTCGGAAGCAGGGCTCGAACAAATTGCTAAATGACATCGTGTCAGCGACCCTAACAACTGGACCACGAAGGCTGGTTTTATTTTATTGCACGAGTTATTTGAAAACGATTATAATGAGGCTCTGCCGAGTTTTTATCGGTGTAATAAATCCCGTATAAAAGGACCACGAATACAATGTTCTATTTATATCAAAGAAGTTTTGTAAGTGGAACGCACAGAAAATGTTTTGTTTTTTTTATCCGTAAATGCGCGAACGTCATAAGCGTATTTTTAATGACGTTGACGTCAAAGTGTTATTCTAACACTATATGCAATTCGCTGATAATAAACAAAGAAGAAATTAATCGTGATATATCCTATACGTTATATCACGCTGAACACAATCGCGCGACAGCCGACGTCACTTCGAACGTCGCATATATAGTTCACATACTTGCGCCCCTTATTATAATACTTACGTGTTAGAACGAAAATAGATTTTAAAGTTTTCGAGATCTACCGTCGTATATCACGTTTTCTCGTTCATATTCGTAATTATTTAATCACTCATGTTAAATTACCACGCATCTGAACTCGACACCGCAAAATATTCGACGGTATATCACTCAAACTTAAAATTTATTTCCTAATTACACTATTGCTATATCAAAAATATAACACGGCTTTATTTCACGCCATCGACGTCGTCTCAAATTTATATCTGAATCCCTTTACATCACCTCAGTACAAATGTGTAAAGTTTGACTTTAGAATGCACTGTACTTTGTCGTCTGTTTCAGATTTTTATAATTTTCCTTAACTGCTTTCATTTGTTTCAGGTTTCTTTACTTTTTCTTAACTTCACGTTCAACCTCTAGATCGCACCGTTTTCTATTCCCCGCCGAAAAGGCGATGGGGGATATGGTGATAGTCTCCGTCCGTCCCTCCGTCCATCCGACCTTCCGTCCCACATTTTTGTCCGGAGCATAAGTCAAAAAGTCTTTTAGTTATCAACTTGAACCTTCATAGATGGATAGATCTCATTAAGGAGGAGTGCAGCGCACAAGAATAATAACTCTATCCTTTATAATGTTATTATTTTTCATGCTTAATTTTTGTCCGGAGCGTAACTCAAAAAGTATTTGAGATATCAACATGAAACTTCATAGGTAGATAGATCTCACTGAAGAGGAGTGCAATGTTCAAGAATAATAACTCTACTTTTCATAATTTTTTAGTTCTTTGTTATTTTTCATGCTTGCTTTTTTTCCAGCGTATAACTCGAAACGTATTTAATATATCAATTTGAAACTTCATAGGTTGATATATCTCATTTAGCAGGAGTGCAGAGAACAAAATGATAATAATTATATCTTTCATCATTTTTTAGTTATTGCCCTTTGTTTTTTGTTTTTTGGTAACAATAACTCAAATAGTGTTTGAGATATCAACTTGAAACTTCGTAGATTGATAGATCTCATTAGGGAGGACTGTAGTTTACAAGAATGATAACTCTACCTCTTTTAGTTATTGCCCTTTGTTATTTTTATCCCCCACCGAAAACGCGGCGGGGATATGGTAATAGTCTCCGCCTGTCCGTCCGTCCTTCTGTTCCACATTTTTGTCCGAAGCATAACTATCTAAGGTATTGACTTAAAACTTGAAAAATGAAAAGGTGGCAACTAGGAGAAGTGCAGTGACCAAGAACCGTAACTCTATACAGTCCAGTTTTGTAATTAACTCCCTTTATTCAATTAAAAATGAATTTTTCTCCTCTCCAACAGGTTTTTTTTTCCTAAAAGCAAACACATTCAGTGGGGGATGGCCATGTCAACATCGCTCTTGTTTATCATTAAAGCAAAAGTTTAATGCCGAGTAAGTGAAAATGCTGTATACGTTTGTTTTTGACTAGCCTAGTTTCTGCATCTTCTAATAAATTCTGAAAGTATCGTTACCTTTGTATGTATCCTTTTTAATGTTTAACATCTTTCTCTGTTCTTTAGTAAGATAATACCTCTCGTCAGCGTCCACCTCGTCCTCGCTCTCATCAGAGGTGTCAGTGTCTTCCACACCATTCTCCGTTACCACATCCTGATTATTGTTTGATTTTTCACCGACACACTCTTTAACCTGAGGATATACATATAATGACCTCACTTTAAAGGCGGTGTTATATGTACTTCTATTTCAGGATATGTTGCTAAAACATTTAATCAGAAGTCATTTTGAATTTTCATTCAATATACAATTCTTGGTAAGAAACAGCCATTATATTTTGTGTAAAGATAAATGTCATTGAATTAGAAATAATAGTCTCTCTCTCTTAAATAACAAAACAAAACAACGACCAGCTGTTACTTATTTACTGGCCTGTCAAAGTTTTGAGCACTTAGTTACTGATTTCTGTCTTGCACCAATTATTACCAAATATTTACCTGTTGCAAAATATATACAGATACGCATACTTTTTCGATAGCCACTCTGAATTTCAAATAAAGACGCAATGGAATATCTAAATTTCTTTGCAAATAACTAAAAGAAGAATTTAATAACAGCAAATCCCATTTACAATGATTTTAATTGATGTACCATTCAAGAAGATGACAATAGAGTTGTAATTAGCAAATATTTTGAAAACTAAAACACAATAGAGCAATATTAAAAATTACTAAACTTTTAGTAAATTACCTCCATATTGTTATTGCTTTTAACACTGATAAGTTAAAAATTACTTATGGAGAAATATCCTTATTTATTTATTGCTATCATTTTTAAGAAATAATGTATCTAATTCACGAAACTAGACCATTCAAGCTTTTCATGCTACTGCATTCAAACAATGTATTTTATGGCTGGATAGCTTGCATAAAATTTTCAACTAAACAATTAACTGAATTGAGTATTAACGCAATCTCTTAAATTAAAATAAATACTAGTGCCCATTTTGAATGGGGCATCATTTTACCAGTAAACAGAACTGACAAAGATAAACTCCAGTTCTTTTACGTAGGTTTGGTAATTTAAGAGTCAACTAATACAAAAGATGTTTGAACGGTATTATTATGTAAATAAGTAATCAAAAACCTATAAATATTTAGATAAGCTTGTAAACATACGTTGTTTGTAATTTTCAGCAAAATCAAACTGAACAATTGTTTGTATCCTATCTTTCAATATACTGTTGTCACCTGTTCTTGTTTTTAAAACCTGGTAGCAGCATTTATTTTTAGATAAGGCGTTGGGCCCTTATCTCTCACATGACATGCGCTCTTTCTTAAAAAAATCACGAATCTTTTTGTCATCATTTTTAATGTCTTATATTTGTGAGATTTTTAAAATATTTTTCCCCACAGCTATCAGAATAGCTAAGCTAACAAACTCCCCGCATAATTAATTTACATACCGTACTTTTTCAGAAAATGATTTTCTTTGTTTTATTATAATACATGCATTTCATGTTACAAATCATTTTATTTCAAACATGTAATATGTCTATACCTAATTCGATAAAAATAATGGCTAAAATATATTAATTTTGTTAAACGTGTTAAGACGAAGGTCATGTGATATACGTGAGCTATTGTTAATGGTGTAACTCACAGTCATATATATTAAACCTAACATGAAAGGGCTGCAATGTCAGCACAAAGACCATGAGATATATATGTTTGTGATTTAAAACAATCTCAAAGGTTAAGTTTTCAAATAGATTTTAAAGTGACTGACCCATAATATCAGTGAATCCTGAGGAAAAACAAAATGGTTTCAACATGCCTTTCCGGTCAGTAAAATCAAGAATGACGAACTAAACTACTGGCCACAGTGACTTATCGCTAGCAAGAGCCAAAAATTGACAATATAAACAAAGTATCTATCCCATGACTAACGGGGCAAAAAATTACTGATAAATTCATAATTATTATGATGCGTTGATGTAACAAAAGGTGAGAGAGTTACTAAGTTTAGATATGTTCTTCACAACTACAACTAAAATTTCAATATCTGTAAAAACATTTTCATTTTTATGCATCGTCGTCCCATCTGTGAGTCAGTCGCTTTAATATGTTTGTTATTATGATACCACAGTTCTACATTTAGTTTTAATGTGAAAATAAAATAAAAGCTAGAAATAATGTGCGGTATGATAAACAAGTACACAACACAAAATGCCTTTTGGCTTCTATCCAACAAAGTTTGTGGGCTGACAAACTCAAGAACGCCCAAAGCGGTGTGTCTACCATTTCTTTATTAATATTACTGTTACATTACATATTTTTTAACTTTAAGAGTAATGATAAAAGATCAAGTTTAAAGTATTCATTTTTTTCCATTTTGCAAGCATTTGTTTCAAATAGTACATGTATATTAATGTTATTAGTGTTATTATTACTAACTACTTGAATCTATATATTTATTATCAGTAAATAAAAGCAATTAGATCAAATATCTTTGATTTAAGTGTGTTGATTACATTGTCAAATGCAGATGTTGATAAAATACAGTAATATTCATTAAATAAAATTATTTATATATTCTATCACACTTCGTTTTTCGTATGTTGAATAAGCTGACATATTTATACATACATATAAGCATCCAATCATTGTGACATTGTAAATTGTGCCTTTGTAAATTGTATTATACTATTGTTTAACAACGAGGTACTTTATGTGTACAAGCTGGAATAAACTTTTCTTCTTCTTTCTTCTTCTTCATAAATTTGATCTCTGCTCTACATAACAAAGTGGTAATTAAAATCTGCGTGATGCACATGAAAACATGATGCACGCCCGACATTCCAGTCTACGTAATACAAAATAACAAGACGATAAACTAAAACGATAAGGTTCCAAAGGACACCGAGAAACCTTTGAAGTATCAAAAATTATCTTAAGCTTTTCCAATAAATCACCGCGTTTGGCTATCACAGTTCAGATTTTATCAATTCATCAATGTAAACTTTTCATTCAGTTCATGAAATATCTTATACAAAACGCTTTGCGGTCTCTTGATCTTGTCATTCCAAATGGTCGGTAATTGCAATAAAAAGTTCCGGAAATTATTCAAGTACTTTCAATTATTGAAACAACAACATATCTACATGACAATGAGAAGAGCATGAAAGAGTTTCTTCAATGGACAATAATAAACCAAGCTAAAAATTCCCGCTGCAGTTAGTTCCCTTTAAACATTATCACCATTTGTACTATCTCAGTTTGTTTATATAAATATCTTTAATGTTTAGTTAAGTTAATGCTATATTATCCTTTCTGTATACGCCAGGATCTTAATATGGCAGATTACATGAATTTTCCGGTTGGTAAGCATGACGACGACAAAATAATACGAGAGATTTTGAGGAACGACGGAATTAAAGGTGTAAATATGTTCTTACAAAGACATTCTCATGAGTTCAGAATTGCGGTCACGGGACAGACCGGAACCGGGAAGTCAAGCTTTGTAAACGCTCTACGTGGTCTGAAAGCGGATGATTTTATGGCAGCACCCGTTGGCATTGTTGAAACGACTAAGACTGTGGTGGAATATATACACCCGGAAAACAAAAATCTTTTTATTTATGATCTTCCCGGTATCGGCGGAAGTTTAAAATTTTCAAGAGAAAACTTTCCAGATGAAGTTCAATTCTCAAGGTTTGATTTTTATATCATAATTTCGTCGTCAAGATTTACGGAGCTAGATGTCTTTTTAGCTAGAAAAGTTCAAGATCTTGAGAAAAAGTTCTACTTTGTTAGGAGTAAAATCGACTATGATCTGAGGAATGAGAAAATGGATTATCCATTAACGTACCAGGAAGAGACAGTGTTGAGTAAAATCAGAGAAGACTGTGTCGTAAATCTTAATCGCTTGTTGCTGAAACCAATTGACTCTTCTAAAGTTTTTCTTGTGAATAATTTTGAGCCAGATCAACATGACTTTCCTCGTTTAAAAAAGTGTATTGTTGCCGATGCGCCTTTCATTAAGTTAGATATGCGGGAAAATCTGTTTTCTTTTATTCTTAATGAATTCTATGGAACTCTGAAGAAAAATGCAAAGATAGAGGCAGGCCCATTGGCAATGAAGTCGACGCTTGAAGGTAACGTGAGAATTCCTTCAACATCAGTATCTATTAATATGAAGTGCATCAAGGATGGGATTGAAGACTTTAAACAAGCGTTTTCTCTCCAGGACAAGGACTTAGCAGAATTTGCAAACCTATTGGACATTCCAGTAAATGAGTTATCAATAACCCTAAACCTTAAAACCTTTGGTATGGACTTCTCGGAAGATGGAATAATCGCAGCTTGTGCAGAACAGTATCCAAGAGTGAAAGTAAACTGGCCTCTTATTGGACCATTTTTTAGTTCAAGGTCGGTTGTGAAAACATATTTGGAGAAAGTTGTGGATCTTATGGCTGACGACGCTATCAAAATAAGCATGACACTAATGTCAAAAACGAGGAACGAGTTTTCGCAGAGCACTTCAACCATGCTATAGAAAAAAAATCTTGCATGTGATCACAGTAATGCTTTTAACATTTTGAGACTCTGACTATGTCATCAGAAATAATGATTTTATTATTTAAGTATATTATATGTATTATATACTTAAAGTGAGGAGAAATACGATGTGCAGTTATTTCTCTTTTCTGGAGATTTAAAAAATCAGGATGACCTTAAGCCAGTCTATCAGTCGCTGAGAGTGTACATCAATATCAGGCTTGAATTAAATGTTTCAGGACAATCAAATTCTCATGTTTTGTTTCTATACCGTTTATACCTGAACAATTGTAGTTGATGTGATTAAAGTATTTCATGTAAATCCTAATGCCTTAACATAAGGTAATGGTCAGAAAATTTCAGTCAAACTCCATTATCTACAATCATTTCTGGCTTTGTTCTTACTTTTCGCGCTTTACACAATGAAATGGAATATTGTGTCGCTTCCTGAAGGAGGGGTTTATAGCAAAAAAAAATTAAAAAAAACCCATATCTGGAAAACCACAGTAAGAAAATAGTTTATCCATCCGTCCGTCAAACTTTCCTGAGTGTTTTTCTTAGCAAAGGTTTACTAGAATTCATTTGAACTTTCAGAAGTTTCATTACAGAGTGCAAAAGCGCATATAAAATGCATGACCTTCTTCCCTTATTTTTGTAGCATTTGTAGACCTTTGCATTTTGAAACATGATATAATGTAATTATATTTCTGTCCTGGCTAGAATTCAAGAAAACTTTGCAGAATGATCCTAAAAGATGGTAGGTATATAAGAGTCACAGGAAAAGGGACATATTTCTGTCGTTCGAAGTAATGTCGGAAAGCAGGTACAAGATAACACTATTTTGAAGGGGAACATTGAAAACATGAAGACAACGTCTCAAAACCTAATTTAAGTACCATCAGCTGTACCCGCTGACTTTTTAAAACATTCCCAAGTATGCTGCAATTGTACAAGGCTAAGACGATATAGTATCAAAGTGTCATGTTTGAGTTTAGTTGTTCAGCGCGATTTCAGGCAATTGTTCAGCTTTTTTTTATCAGTCAAGACAAAACACTCAAAATGTTTCAGGGTATTATATTGACTTACTTCGGTAACTTTGGACTGGCAGTTACTGGCTTCAGTGCTGAACAACATCATTAATTCTCAATACATCACAGCTACCATTTTCAAGCAGCATTGTCGAAATGTGTCAGTCAGCAAAATTGCACTATTACTACCTTTTTTCTTTCAGAATTACTGCAGTGTGACCAATATTTACACACGCCAGTAAAGCAATTTGTTTTTTGGTCTTCATGTTGATTTACTACTGCTTTATGATTGCAGTTTACATTTTCAGTTAAGTTTAAAGGTTTGTATAATTGCAACATTTTAGCCTACAAAAACTGACATATCAAGTATGTATTGTCATTATTAGCACGAATACATAAATCATTGATAGAAAGATATAAAACCATTAAAGTTTCATTTAAATAGTTCTGAAAATGTCAGGCAAAAATGACATGAACAAACACAATCATAATGCCATTGTGTAATATGACAAAGTAGTAATGATAGTCTCAGAGAAACCTTATCTGATATCATTGCAATCAACTGAAAGGCGTCTCGTTGTAAAATTGGAATAAAGTTTTACTCGAAGAGAAACTTTAATTATAGAAACATACTAAATTTTATAGCAGTAATAAATGGATGTACTTCTGCTATTACTGGATATTAATCTCTTGTCTTTTGTCAATAATGATTAAACGTAGATCAAAAAATATTATGTTAAGTAAATACTACACCAGACAATGTGAGGTTGAGTCATTTTTAGAATTAAAATGGCTGAAATGTCTTTGCCATTTGCTTCTAAGAAGTTACTATTGGAGTTTTACTCTACAAGTTGACGGTTGCACGTTTGTTGTCGACCTGTCAAAATTGTGCAATTTTACGTGATGTTTCTTCCTGGCACCGGATAGCGGGTTAAGATAGAATATTTGTTTGGTTGGTTTTCAGAAGGGTAGACATAAGACTATATAAAGACCGTTTGCTTTTCCTAGAAACCGATTCAGTTGTGAAAAAACATGACATTAATAGAAAGAAGTGTAAGTTTTTAGGTTTTGGTGTTCCACCCCTTGTCTATATGATATATGATGGTGGGAAATTTTTTTTTCTAGTGTGTTCAGATGTTCAAATAAGCATTTTATATGCTATCCAAACACTGCACCGGCTCCCTATGGCCATGAAGTGACATTACTGGTTAAGGTAAGATCATGGATTAAGAGTAAATGTTTAGCATCGCATGTCTTTGAAATTATTTTAGATATAAAGCGTTGAAGCACATATTTTTTTTTTGTTTACAATGTACGGACTTTTCGTTATATCATATTATGTTAATCTAACCCTAACCCTAACCAACAGAACAAAATAAATCAATAACTGCTACCTTGTCAAAAGGATTACACAAATAAAGATATGATGAGTAAATTCTGCGCTATAAGCAGTGTTTGCACTAAGACCGTACATATTTTATTTTACCAATTTTGTCTTGTTTTGCTGCTACTGTGTCCAGGATTTGCATGCCATATGATATCGTTGAGATAACAGGGGCTGAATTTTGCCGAAAACAGCAATGGCTATAGACCTTAGTATAGTAACACTAGAAGTCAGTTTTGTTCAAGAAGTCTAGTTACTCCACGATGGAAGTGAAATCACACTGAGATTTTCCAAATCTCAACTCTTGTTTAATCATATTGGGATAGTTGTATGAATAGGTTCGTCATTGGGAGTACTTTTAAATAGTTTTCGTTCCTTGGTGAAAAGCGACCGTATAGACGAATAAAAAGTAGTTTAAGCATACAAAAATAAAGTTACTATAGTTCTAAACAAAAGTGAGCTATCAGAGAACGTGCGTACTATCATAGTCGACCTATGGATTATACAGTTAGATGAAATATTATCGCTATCGGAAATTGTACGTACTATAATACTATTATAGTCGACAACTGGATTGCAACAGTTAGATGAAATATTATCGCTATCGGAAATTGTACGTACTATAATACTATTATAGTCGACAACTGGATTGCAACAGTTAGATGAAATATTATCGCTATCGGAAATTGTACGTACTATAATCCTATTATAGTCGACCACTGGTTTGCAACAGTTAGATGAAATAATATCGCTATCGGACATTCTACGTACTTTAATACTATTATAGTCGACCAATGGATTCAACAGTTCGATCGAATGGATTCCCTAAGACTATTCGTTTGAAATATTATCGTATATTGTAAACATACCTTTTTCTCTATATATTTACGCTCTTTATGCGTCATTTCTGCTCGATATTTTAGCAATAACGGACGTTTTTGAGTGAATAATATTTTAGTATCTATTTTAGCTCACCTGAGCATATGCTCAGGTTGAGTTTTTGTGATCGTTCTGTCAATCGGAAGACCTCGGGCGACTACAATGAGTCACCTCGGAAATAATATAGTAGGCGCCATATTGGACTATTTTATAATACGAATGACCTTTACCTGTTCATGCTTTAAATTAAAGTTTATTTTCATTTTTTTCATCATTCTCATCTCTGATTTCCAAGAACTGAAGCAATAAAATCCTAGCTCTTAAAATGCAGCACAAAATTTAACAATTTACGTAAGGAGGCATAACCATTTCTGCTGAATCACCAGATATGTTTGTACACATACCTTATTTTACAGATATGTTATGTGATTTTACCTTTACACGCAAATTTGTATTAACATAACAGACATCACACACCATGTCAAAGAAATGCCAATAAAAAAGCATGCATGTTTGGAGTAACACTGTCGGAAACTTTTATTACTTTAAGCCGGTGCTTGTACGTGCTCCGATGTAGTGTCCATTGAATATGCACATTGAATTTTACCTGTTAAACTTTAACCGAATGTCAAAAAATAATACAGTGCGTAAATTGAAAGCATATAAAGGCTTCTCTGTATATAACTATAAAAGATTAAATTGTAAAATATGTCAAAATATATGATACTTCGTGTACTTTATGTATTTCTCATTTATATTTTGACCAGTAAGTACGAAATTTTTCAGTAATATTAAAACCCATTCACGAGAAAACTCTAACAAATATCTATCTAATGATGCTGTTATTTTCCTGTTATTTGAAACCTTTCTGGTATTTGTTTGATTAAAAACTATACCACAGCAATCAGTCACATTGATACTTAGAACTTGCAGAAGGATTCAGTTATTTTTCGTCCCAGTTTTTTTTTCTAATCAAAGAGAAATAATGTCAAGGGTTGACTGTTTTACTTACTACATATAGTTACGACATACTTACTTTAATAATTTGTGTTCAAATGCTATCAAATGCTTGAAACTGACTAATGAACAGTGCCATATGGTTACATGAAAAACTCTTTTGCCAAAATAATTCTTAGCTTTGCCAGTGAAGCACTACCACGTGACTGTGACGTCAATAATAAAGGCATCAAAACCAAGACAAAACTGTCAACATTGGCTCCGCTTGAAAATAGAAAATTACCCGTATTTCATTTCTTCATCGATTTCTATGAGACTTGTCTCAGTCTCAGGAAAAAATATAAGCTTTCCACAGAATATAGATCTCTACCAGCAGCTAAACGGTTTTTTAAGCGCTACGTGAAACTTTGGAGTTTGTTCGCAATTTTTTGCATAGTTATTGCCTTTTGTTAAATTTTATTTCATATTGCTTCTGTGGACAACTCCTCCTATATTTCTCCTGCGATTTTTACCAATGTTTCGCACAATGATCATTATTAAGTGCCACAGCACATATACTCAGCGATTCTTGGAAATCTATCAATTTTACCAGTCATGCAAATAGGTAAGGACAATAATAGTCACACATCTAGACGTATGTGTACTTTGTTCAGTTCACAGGCTGCAAAACATTTTGGCACAAACGATCAAAGTAATATCAAGTTATAAGTTACAATGACTATGACCATTGCCATGTTTCGGAGGCATTCGTGTCTATGACACATTTCTTGTTTTTTCATATTTGTGAGGAATACAGATGCAAATCCTTATGGCTATGCTTATAAAAATGTGACTTGTTACACTTTATAGCCATTTTCAATGTGTGTATGTTTAGTCAGTAGGTAAACAAAATCTATTACCAGAGTAAAACTATTAGTTTTGATTAATGACTAAATCATTTGAAAACTAAGTAAGATAGGCTATTGACAAGGTTTTGATCCCCTGACTAGGAGGGAAATTGATACACAGCTTTGCATGTCACACGCAAACCTGTAAAGTGGAAAGTCGACCGAAGGGAATTGATGTGATTGTATATTGATTGAAATAATGCTGCCGAGTTAGTGTATAATGATTTTCAGTTACAGAATGTAATGGTCTCTTATTGTATAAGGCTGGATTAATATGACCCGTCTCAATAATTTACAGGTACAACTCATATTTCGGGGAACGGCTTATTACTGTTTGGATGTATTTAACAAGAAGTAATATTTCAGCATTATCTAAACCAAAAATAAAATCAGTAGTTGACATTATATTTTGTCTAATTGCATTGCAGCAGTAAAGTTCAAATTTCATGACACTATATAGGTTAATGGTGCACTTTATCTACTGAATTTAGCCAGTGAACACAATGTAAGTTCAGCCACTATTCCGGTTAGTGTTTGTCAGTCTATCAGAAATAAAAGAAATAAAATCAGATATAAAACACAACAAAACTCATGCGAATGGTGCCTATCCAAATTAATTTTATTAATATCTGCCTGTTTTGTGAAAATTTGATTAATATTTTTGTTTGCATATTTGAATTTTATACTGGAAAGGGGCACCCCATTTGAGTTTTACTGACATTTACAAAGCAGGAGTTTACTTCTAGAAAGCAGTGTTACGATTGTCTATATTTGAATGCTTTGACTCATGAAGCAGGAAGAAGGATGTTCGTATAAATCAAACTGCATGTTTCCATTAATATTGAAATGAAATAAAAATCCATAGTTCAACAAAATGCATGTTTCAATTCATGACAAAATTTACTGTTACAAAGAAAGATAAAATAAATGCCTGACCACACTTTACTTAAAAAAGAGTTTTGAAGTAATTAAGTGCTTTTCTGTTTTTTTTTTTCTCAATACATAAAACCACCCTTTATTTACAACGTGTGCGCGTTCAGTCGTAGAAAAACACATAATGCTTGTGAACAATTTTGCTCATTGAAAACATGTTGATTATTTAAGACAATCACGTTGTTTTCTAACAAATAATAAACATTTATTATTTAAATGACGTTACAATATACTGAAGCCCACAAGAGAATTACGTTGAATGGACTATAAAGATAGAAACTAGTTAGTGTGCATTTCAATGATGCGGTTAAAACCCCCAAAAGAATTATATCCGTGTTACTAATTTTCATATCTTGTTTTGCCGTGGTTTGCAACAGAACATATGCAGAATGAGACAGATTGAAAAGTTTTCATTGTAAGAGCAATGTCTGAAATTTCAAGCGGTTGCAAATCATCAGTTTTTCCCACAAGTTCATACCCAATTTGTAATGACGACGTAGAACTTGAAATGTTGAATGGCAGGAAAACTTTAGACATCGATAAAAGACATACGGGTCACGGAGGAATCAAAAATACGTTTGGTGCTGCAGTGAAGGAATTTTCATTGAACACAACGTTCCACGGAGTTCGTTACATTGCAGAGTCACAATCGTTTCTAAGAAGGTGAGATTTCTATGCAATATCTATACATGTATAACTAAAAAGTATGAAATTTATTGTACCTTTAAGAACACAAATAAGTCTTCCAATCGACTTCTCTAGTTTCAAAGTAAAATTTTACTGCATAATCAGTCTTTAAATTAATAACAGATGGAAGCAATGAAAATGAAAATTCTTATGTAAGAAAGGTCTAACTCAGAGGCAACTGTTAATTCAGATTTGACACTATGTCAAATAATAAGTGCAAATAAAATACTTAAAAGAAAAAGTAAAAACATGAAAAACAATCGGGTTTTCTAAAACTAGACCATATAGCATCCAACTGTACTGTCATTTCAGTCTGCTATTTGGTAATTGGAATTAAATCAATAAAGTACTTAAAAATTCTTGATAAGTAGTTTATATTTGAGTCAACGACAATGTAAATTAATTCTAAATTCCATCTTAGTAATGCTATTTTGATTGGAGAAATGGTCACAAACTCGTCAAGAAATATAGATAAATTCCTCCCGACGTTTTGAACAGTAAATCCTGGTAGATAGTGGGCTATATGCCTCTGTCACAATTCACGGATGATAGTTCCGGATGTGTACGTACAAAACTGATACGGACGAAGCCGCGTAGCAGTTTTATAATCGGTGAAAAGAACGGATTTGTACGATTCGCTACGGGCTTCTACGGATTTTTACCGAGTGATACGCAGCACGGTTCTTCAAAGACACGGATTTATACGGTTTCCTATTGTTAAGAACAGGTTTCGATGGTACGATGATGAAATCGCGATGGTACAATGGTAAAACCACAATGGTAAGATGGTGAAACCGCGATTGTACGATGATGAAAACGCGAAATTATATTGTGTTTACACCATCGTGTCATCGCATCATCGCGAACGCACCATCGTGCCATCTTGTTTTTATCATCGTAGCGTCACGTTTTCATCATCGTGTCATTGTACCATCGCGTACCATCGCGTTTTCACTATAGTAGCATCGCGGGTAAGGGTAAAATTAAAAGTTACAATTGTCCAAACGGAATGCCGTAGAAATGCATTCATTTTATTTCTTCACGTGTAACCTTTTATATGCACTTTAACCTGTCACCTTACATTTTAGTAGGATACATAATATAACACTTACAGACTTATGTTTGGTCGGTCAATATCATTTTGACAGGTCCGTAAAAACATAAGTCTATAACTGTTTACTAATGACTTAGGGAACAATTCTATTAACAATTAATTAAAAGCGTTGGTTTTTATATTGAAAAAAATGATTTAAATAAATGTAATTTATAACAGTATTAATATTGATTTGGACTAAAAGTTTTAGTTGTTTATATATATGTTAATCTGTATTGTTAAAATTTGTACTTGATATTGCTACATGGATCAATTACCATTCTGCTTAAAATTGAAATAAGCTTTAGAACTTATGGGTGTAAAATTGTGTAAAGTTGTTTTTATAAAGCTGAAAAAACACACTGTAAAATCTGCATTGAAATTACTAGTCAGTGCTTAAGCATTCATACAATTACCAATCTAAGAAGAAAGAAATAATTGGAGTATTTCACCATGAGAAAACCTTTAATAGAAAGGAGATTGGTATGTTTTCTGAGGATTAGATTTACATCTCATATCAGTGTGACAAAAGTTTAAGATTTTCAAGACAATATATATATATATATCACTTCTCGTCGAAATGCACTGCGTGTCCACAGTAAAGAAATAGCATCTGTATCGGTAAAAGAGAGACTGTATTGTATTGTATTTGTATTGTATTTATATTGTATTGATTTTGTTGTAGTTATTATTCCGTAAACATATTTTAATTTCATTGCAAGCCAAAGCTGCTTTTCTGAAAACAGTTAAGAATTAAAGCAAAAAGCTCTAGTTCTGGACTATCTAAATGGTGGAGATGTCTGCCTAAGAAAACTGAAGAGATTATGTTATCTTCTTCATATAAACATCTTGCACTGTACTCTTTTATAAGTTGGAGCAAATGCAAATTCTTACATAACATTTAAGAAGTAACATTTTCCCTCAAATCCAACCATAGAACGGGTTTCTTATAGATGTTTAATTATTTCTTTTTAATTATCTTTAATTTAACATTTTTTACACATTTATTTTAAGGAGACGTTAACTTCGTTAATATTTTTTGTTTTTGAATGTATCGTATCTTATTCATAATTGTATGCGTACAAATAACTATGCATTACCTTTGTTGTTTGGATATTTCCTGAAATGTTAAAAAGTAAATTTTAATTTCATGTATGTTAAAAGAAAAAAAATGTTTTCACCAGTTGTCACTTCTATTGATACTTTCTACTTTCTATTGATTAATCTAACGATAGAAGACAATATATTGTTAATTTGCACGGATCTGTTACATTTCTGCACTTGTCAGTGTCTTTTGTGTCAAACTGTGAACACACTTAAACCCTTTTAAATACATAATAAATTATGTTATTAAAACACACAGTTGTGCTTGGAACTTTTATTTCCCAAGCGATTATTGTGCCGCCATAAATAGTTCGAAACGTGACTTGTACCAATTCAGATGTCAGTATCTGCGGAATCTTTTGAAAATGTATATATGAAATATAAAACAAAACACAATTTAGAAAATGTATAGGTTAAATATTTTATGTAAAAATGTCATAATAAATAAAACAAGAGGGCCATGATGGCCCTGGATCGCTCACCTGAGTACTTTTGCTGTAGGTTTGCTGCAAGGCAGTATTTCATTTTTTAATTGAAAATATGTAAGTGCCTACAAACCAAATATGTAAAATATCAGTCAATAAATAAAGGCTCTATGACAGAAAGTAGAAATATCTATTATAAGCTATGGTGACCATGACCTTGACCCAGTGACCTCAAACCCTACACATGGGTAGACGTCCATGCAAGGAACCTATATACTGAATATCAAAGATATTGGTCTATAAATGAAGGCTCTATGAGGTACAGTAGATAAATCTATTTTTAGCCTCCATGACCTTTAACCTAATCTAATAATTTCAAAAAGCTTGATAAAGCTTGCTTCATGCCAAATTTTAAAATTCTAGGCCTTGTGGTTTCAGACAAGAAGATTTTTAAAGATTTTCTTCTATACTGCTATTTAAAACTTATGACCCCTCGGGCGGGGCCAATAGTGACCCCAGTGACATTTTTCAAACAAACTAGGTAGCAGTCCACTAGACAATGCTGCATACCAAATATCTAAGCTGTAGGCATTGAGGTTTCCAGTAAGAAGATTTTTAAAGATTGCCTTTTTTACATATTAAGGGCCCTCGGGACGGGGTTAATTTTGACCCCGGGGCCAACATATAAACAATACTGGTAAAGGTTCTCAACACAATACTCCACACCAAATATCTAAGGTCTAGTCCTATTAGTTTCGGAGAAAAATGATTTTTCATGCTTTTCCTATATAACTATATGTAAACCAAGAGAACCCTGAGGCGTGCGTGGCCAATTTTGACCCAGGGGACATAATTTGAACAAACTTGATAGACATCTACTAGACAATGCTGCATACCAAATATCTAAGCTGTAGGCATTGAGGTTTCCAGTAAGAAGATTTTTAAAGATTGCCTTTTTTATATATTAAGGGCCCCCGGGGCGGGGCCAATTTTGACCCCGGGACCAACATATAAACAGAACTGGTAAAGGTTCTCAACACAATACTCCACACCAAATATCTAAGGTCTAGTCCTATTAGTTTCGGAGAAAAATGATTTTTCATGCTTTTCCTTTATAACTATATGCAAATCAATAGAACCCTGGGGCGAGGCCAATTTTGACCCAGGGGACATAATTTGAACAAAGTTGATAGAGGTCCACTAGACAATGCTGCACACCAAAAATCTAAACTCTACGCCTTGCGGTTTCTGACAAGAAGATTTTTTAAAGTTTTTCCTATATAACTCTATATAAAACATTTGACCCCTGGGGGGGGGGGGGGCATTTTTGACCCAGGAGCCATGATTTGAACAAACTTGGTAGAGGTCCACTGGACAATATAATTCTATGTAAAACTAGTGACCCCTGGGGCAGGGCCATTTTTGACCCAGGGGTCATGATTTGAACAAACTTGGTAAAGGTTTACCTGATGATGCTTCATACCAAATATCTAAGCTCCAGGCCTTGTAGTTCTGGAGAAGAAGATTTTTAAAGTTCCAACTTTGAAAATCTATTTTAGCTGCTGTGGCCTAGAAATGCAATGGACCTGAACCATTTGAACAATTTTGGTAAAGCTTCATACAAGTAACATCCCTGCCAAGTTTCAGCAAGATTGGCTCAGCAGTTCAGGAGAAGAAGTTGTTTGAAGAAAAAGTTGACGACGCACGGACGGACGGACGGACATCAGGCGATCACAAAAGCTCACCTTGAGCACTTTGTGCTCAGGTGAGCTAAAAACGCAGAGAATCCAAGGGCGCCGTGAGTTTCTTTTTAACAAACTGTTTAGTTATACTAGCAACATTCTTACAAAGCAGGAGGATTGCGGCAGTAGTGTGACCTCGTTACTGCGTACAGTGTTTCTTTTTATTTGAGATGTACCCTGTGCATAGGAAAGCACTTTCAGCAAATCGAATTACTACCAAAATCATTTAAAGTCAGGTGGTGTATTTAAGAAACATATATTTTCGGTTTGTGTCCCTGTAAAGAGTAAAAAGTCTCCCAGTATCGGCATACATCTAACGCCTGTCACGATGGACTCTTATATCCCATGTATACCCAAACAATGCAGATGTGAGTTCAAAACTTTACCTTCAAAGCTTAAATTTTTTTTATTGCATCTTGTTTCTTCATCTTCATTTTTTTCTACTTCACTACATACTTTCTAGGATCAGAAGACGTTATATGACTGTCAAGCTGGTCGGAATTTGGCTGTTAGTAGGTGGTTATTACATTGCGTTTTCACTACGTACCATCGCATCATCGCGATTTCACCATCGTGTTTTCATCATCTTGTCATCGTACCATCGCGTTTTCATCATCTTGTCATCGTACTATCGTGTTTTCTTCATCTTGTCATCGTACCATCGCGTTTTCATCATCTTGTCATCGTACCATCGCGTTTTCATCATCTTGTCATCGTACCATCGTGTTTTCTTCATCTTGTCATCGTACCATCGCGTTTTCATCATCTTGACATCGTACCATCGCGTTTTCATCATCTTGTCATCGTACCAACGCGTTTTCATTATCTTGTCATCGTACCATCGTGTTTTCTTCATCTTGTTATCGTACCATCGCGTTTTCATCATCTTGTCATCGTACCATCGCGTTTTCATCATCTTGTCATCGTGCCATCGTGTTTTCATCATCTTGTCATCGTTCCATTGTGTTTTCATCATCTTGTCATCGTGCCATCGTGTTTTCATCATCTTGTCATCGTTCCATCGCGTTTTCATCATCTTGTCATCGTACCATCGTGTTTTCTTCATCTTGTCATCGTACCATCGCGTTTTCATCATCTTGTCATCGTGCCATCGCGTTTTCATCATCTTGTCATCGTACCATCGCGTTTTCATCATCTTGTCATCGTACCATCGCGTTTTCATCATCTTGTCATCGTATTATCGCGTTTTCATTATTTTGTCAACGTTCCATCGCGTTTTCATCATCTTGTCATCGTACTATCGCGTTTTTATCATCTTGTCATCGTACTATCGCGTTTTCATCATCTTGTCATCGTACCATCGCGTTTTCATCATCTTGTCATCGTACTATCGCGTTTTTATCATCTTGTCAACGTTCCATCGCGTTTTCATCATCTTGTCATCGTACTATCGCGTTTTTATCATCTTGTCATCGTACCATCGCGTTTTCATCATCTTGTCATCGTACCATCGCGTTTTCATCATCTTGTCAACGTTCCATCGCGTTTTCATCATCTTGTCATCGTTCCATCGCGTTTTCATCATCTTGTCATCGTACTATCGCGTTTTTATCATCTTGTCATCGTACTATCGCGTTTTTATCATCTTGTCATCGTATTATCGCGTTTTCATCATTTTGTCATCGTACCATTGCGTTTTCATCATCTTGTCATCGTATTATCGCGTTTTCATCATCTTGTCATCGTACCATTGCGTTTTCATCATCTTGTCATCGTATTATCGTGTTTTCATCATCTTGTCATCGTTCCATCGTGTTTTCATCATCGTAGCATCGTTTTTTCATCATCGTAGCATCGTGTATCGCGGGTTAGGGTATTTACCCAATATTTCAATATGTCACTGTTTAGCGTTTTGCAATAGCATTTTCTTAATTCTCCTCTCATTTTAAGTATTTTCCTATATCTAACGAAATTGAACAAGTAGTCGTTCAAAAGCATTCCCATGATGAAAACGTAAAATTCACTTGTATGGGTAATAATAGCATATTAATTTATCGAAGAGCTCTAATTTATGTCTGATTTTTCATCTTAAATGAGACTTTTTAAGTCCCTGACCAAAAAGTATGTTTTGTTATTCAGAAAAAAAAAAACTATCTGACATGAAAACGATCCTAAGATACAATAATGTTTTACAATTTCAATAAGCAAAGGTGACCTCATGCGTATATCAGATAGTAAAATGTTGATATTATCATGATTCTGAACACCTGAAACAAATGGTATGATCTGACAATTGTGTGTAAGTAAACCAATGTTTAAAGAAAGAAACAAAGTATTGATGTAAAATTGTTGATGAAGACAGAAATAACAAGAAAATAATATTTTCTTCGCTCCCTCCTTTGCAGCTTTTATTCCTGAAGAATACACTTCATACACTCTATTGATACATGGCCTGCCCGTACAATTCATCAATTTTGCCCGCGAGCATATAAAATGTTTAATGACCATGTGGAACTTAAAATGTTCAAGGAATTATTTTGACATTGATAAAAGACAACTGGAACACGGAGGACTAAAATACATTTGGGACTGCAGTGATAAATTTTGCATTAAATACAACGATTCATGGAGTTCTTTATATTTCAGGTCAGACTCACTCCTGAGAAAGTAAGCATTGTAAATTATCATTATATTCTATTGCTTAACTCAGAACATGGGATATGCTGTCTCTTGACACGAACTTTGAAAGCAGCGGTCAGTCATATTTATCAAGTTTGTCGCTCGTATTTGCTTATTACCCCATGACTCATTTTCGGTCAAATACGCCAAGTATCAATAGAACGACGCTTGTAGTAATGATTTACAGAAGAAAACTGATATGAGACTATCTCTTACAATCCCAGGGAATAAAAACACGTAATGGAAGTGAATAACAGGATTTAATATAGATTATATGACGTCACATAGCGACAGTTTCAAATTTAAGCTGTCATTTTATTCTGTTATTTCTGAAAATATCACTTGTTGGCTGGTTTATATTTGATTGTAAACGGACAGATGAAATGATTTTGTTGTGCAAATCACAGTTCTGTCTTCCATTAAGTTTTTAGTATGATTAGGATGTAAGAAAATATTAAATTATGCTAAGAGTGCTTCATGTTTGTGGTCACTATAGGGGGTACGACAAATTACGAAATTTATATAGATTTTATATAACAACGTAACTCTGTTCATCCATGCTCGAAGTTTTTTTTTGGTATTTGTATAGCATGACTATTTTCTTAAATGTTTTTAACATTTGCAAGTAGTATTGCTAAATAGAACAGCGCCGCAGTCATTAGTGTGCAATAAAATCGCATAAATGAGCTTGAATTACCTTTAAAAAGGTATTCGCATAAATAATTTGACAATACTAATTAATCATTCTAGGCTGTTGTTTGTTCTTTAAACTCCTCTTCGAGTTTCTGTTCGAAAATGAAGGATGTCTGTTTTTGCATGTTAACCATATATCTTCTTGATGACACTTACAGCAAAAACAAAATCATTTGCTGCCAGCAGGTAAAATGTTGAATATTTATGTTTTGGCAAATGTTCTGAAGTGAATTGTTTTTTATATCTAGTTGAGAGCGTTTTGAGTTTTTCACCAGGTTTAAGGAGGATTTGGTTTATTTCGTTACCATTCTATAACACTATGATTCTAAATATTGTTTGTTGAGATATAGAAATCATTTTCATCAACCGATAAAAGACACGTCGGCAATGCTGTATTTTTGAATTTGTACATCCGTACACCTTGATCATTTGCTTAGAGACAAACCTATTGACAATGTATGTGATATGCCAAATACGATTTTCAGTTTCGATCACATTTCTTTGTATACTGTAAAAATATTTTATGTCTGGAAAGTTTTCAAAAAAATCACTTTATCCATTTGTTTTTGCTTCAGTCTGATATAGTGCACACTATCTTTCTAAACAGTTGCTTGTAAGTGAAGAAAACTGTTTGCCAGATATCAATATAAACTATATACTAACCAGTGCCGTAGCCAGACCTGAAAAACACCGAGGCAAAATGTGTCTAAGTGGGTCCGGGGGCATGCTCCCCCAGAAAAATGTTTTTTAGTAGGAGCAATTTTCTGCATTTCTGGAGTAATTTTTGGTTTAATTAATGCATTAAAAATATATCAAGAATGTTAATATTTGAACATAAGTAATGTTCACTTATTATAAGGTAAAAATAATGTGTATAAGCAGTGCACATGTCTGTATTGAGCTTAACTTAATTTTGATATAAGCGGTCCACATTTTAGATTCATTAAGTGTTTCGTTTTCAAAAAGTTGTATCAAAAACAATTCAAAGAAAAAGCCCCGAGAATTCTATAAGATTTCAGGTGAAATAGGATTTTCACTTCCTTTAAATAGAACTGTGTCGCTTTTCCAGTCGACTTAATCACGAACCGAAAACTAATCGATTGTTTTCCGTACCGAAAACTTCGCGTTGATTGACCACAAGTTTTGGAGTTATCTTCAAGATGTATGTGAACTATTCTTTTATAACAAGTAATTTGTATCTCCTACAGAACATACCGCTGGTTTGCTAAGTCAATCATTAGTTGTTTGGTACAAAAGTAATTTAAGCAGGAGATATTTAAGACATCCATTATTTCTTTCCTCACATGTTGCGTTGAAATGACTTGTTCTTGTATAATATTTTTAACTAAACTGCGTTATCTGGAAATATATATATATATATGTATGTTATATATAAACAAAATTTCTCGTACAGTCTTGTTCTGAATAGCTAGCTGAAGCGATATGGTTTGGAAATAGCTATTCCAATATATCAAAACCTCCCAGGCAATTCATAAAAGTGGCCTTGTATTACTGAATCATATTTCATACTAAATGATTGATATATCTGTTACAGGGATTTTCTGAATTTATGTCCGTGAATTTGGCAGTGTAGCAGCCTAGCAGCCTGAAGTTGGCAGCCTAGTAGTCTTAAGTTATTGGACATGAAATGAAACTTAAAAATTCACCTTATTTCTAGGCTGCTGGAATGTGAAAGTAGCAGCCCAGCAGCCTTAAGTTAACGACGGAAATTAGAAACAGAGAAATGGTCGAAAATGCATTATAATCACGTTCTAAGGACACTACAAGCTTATTGAACATGAAATGAAACTTAAAAATTTAGGGACACTCGATTTTGGTAACAATTGTTTTCTGACTTAGCGACAGTAATTCAGAGTATTGTTAGGTAGAATGAAGAAAGTGGCATATAATGTATATTTTAAAGCGACTGGCCCACAGACGATGAAAAAAGAAAATGTTTATACATCTTGAAATTCTTGCTGTAATTATGGAGAACATATTTAAACTAAGTTATTGACTCATTTTTTTGTTACTGAAAAACATCAAAATATAAAGTTTTACAAACTTTTATCGGTAAAAGAATTATCTCATTAGTTATAAAATTAATTTTGACGCGTCTTAATAATTAGTCTCTGTGGATCGGTGGTGTAGATCGTCCCTCTACATTTTACTGACCGAAAGGTCGAGGGTTCGAATCCAGGTTAAGGCAAAACATTTTTTTTCAGTTTTTAAGGTGCATAGAAGCATAGTATTACGTTTTTTCCAAAGTATATCAATTTCTCGTAAATTTTAAAGAAAACAATTCAGCTAAATTCTGTGAGTCAGTCGCTTTGACATCTATAGGATGTAGAACCGACAGACTAATAATGTTGTTCCAGTGACGTCATGGACAGAGGGCAATACAAATCCACTATTAGGACAACTCGCTATTAAGGACACGTTGTGTCAGTCCGGAAGGGGTTTTACTGTATAATGCATTTCAGACCATTTCCGTATTTCATATTCCCGTCGCTAACTGTACGTTGCTAGGCTGCTAACTTTTTATTCCAGCAACATAAAGATTCAATGAATACTTATATTTCTTATATCGGTCGTTCACTTAAGGCTGCTAGGCTGCTAACTTCTCTTTCCAGCAGCCTAGAGATTAAGTGAAAATTTAAGGTTCGTTTCTTATCCCATAAGCTTGTAGTGTCCTTAGAAATTGCATATAATGCATTTCAGACCGTTTCCATATTTCTTGTTCCTGTTACTCAGTTAAGGCTGCTAGGCTGCTAGGCTACTAACTTCACATTCCAACAACCTAGCGATTAAGTGAATATTTAAGGTTCGGTTTTTATCCAATAACCTTGTAGTGTCCGTACAAAGTGATTATAACGCGTTTCAGACAGTTTCCATATTTCTTATTCCCGTCGCTCACTTTAGGCTGCTAACTTCACATTCCAGCAGCCTAGAAATTAAGTGAATTGTTAATTTTCATTTTACATCCGATAAGCTTGTAGTGTCCTTAGAAATTGCATATAATTTCCGTATTTCTTCTTACCGTTACTCAGTTAAGGCTGCTAGGCTGCTGGGCTACTAACTTTACATTCCAGCCTAGAGATTAAGTGAAAATTTAAGGTTCGTTTCTTATCCAATAACCTGTAGTGACCGTAGAAAGTGGTTATAATGCATTTCAGACCGTTTTCGTATTTCTTCTTCCCGTCTCTCACTTAAGGCTGCTAGGCTGCTAACTTCAAATTTCAGCAGCCTAGAGATTATGTGAAAATTTTAGGTTCGTTTCTAATCCAATAAGCTTGTAGTGTCCGTACAAAGTGATTATAATGCATTCCAGACCATTTCCGTATTTCTTATATCCGTCGTTCACTTTAGGCTGCTAGGCTGCTAACTTCACATTTCAGCAGCCTAGAGATTAAGTGAATATTTAAGGTTCGGTTCTTATCCAATAAGCTTGTAGTGTCCGATAAATAGATTATAATGCGTTTCAGACCGTTTCGGCATTTCTTATTCCCGTCGTTCACTTTAGGCTGCCAGGCTGCTAACTTCACATTCCAGCAGCCTAGAAATTAAGTGAATTTTTAATTTTCATTTCATATCCGATAAGCTTTTAGTGTCCGTAGAAAGTGATTTTAATGCATTTCAGACCATTTCTCTATTTCTTATATCCATTGCTCACTTTAGGCTGCTAGGCTGCCAACTTCAGGCTGCTAGGCTGCCAACTTCAGGCTGCTAGGCTGCCAACTTCACGGACATTTTGAATTTAGGCATTTTGTATAATGACTGAAATTTTTAGGCATTTTATAAAATGATTGCCTGTTTTAGTCATTTTACAAGGTACTAAAATTTCAAGGCATTTTGTAGAATGCCTGAAAAAATTTGTAGACATTTTGTATATTGCCTAATTGAAATCAAATGAAAGACAACTCAGGAAATTAACTATGAGAGAACTATAATACTGTGTTTCTGACAAAGTACATAGTGCAACTATACGGTTAAACAGTTCGTAATCAGGAGAATGTATTTACACACATTGTTTTCGACCGGTGAAATCTGTGAATACTATGCTAAAGGGTCATTTATTTTTACATGACAAATTAGGATGACATCTACTTTTACAAAGATGTCCAGATTTCCGACATAAACAACGCTTAGTGGTACACCGACTTAATATTTGTACTACATCCACATTTAGTGAAACCTTGCCTATCACATAGTGAATCTGACTTAACAGCCTGTCTCAAAGAAATTTCATTATGCATATTCACATATGTAGGTGTCAAAACATACTATCAGCACCTTCAAACTGATTCCTAGTATACTTTCCAATCAACTGACTCTCTTTTGTTCCAAGTTTATAACCTGTTTCAGATTTTGACAGAATTATTGCCATCACATTCTTTGGATCACCCTTACCGCGATCGACAGAAGGTATCGGAATTAGAACATCTGTACCAATTTAAAGTCTGATAAAAATTTTCTTGACGTTTTAATCATTCTGTTAGACTACTGTTCAAGAGAATTTGCAGCGACTGATCTTTCCGATAAAATCATTTGCACCCATTGTCAGACTGTAGAATATTTGGAGCAACTATCAACATAAATATGTACAGTAGCTGAATCGCTACCTCTGCTGCACGTTTTGATGTTAAAGTTTGGAGAACTGAAAACTTAGTGAAATGGTCTTGATAGTGCATGATAAATTTGTAATCCCCTTGTTTTAATGACTGCATGTCCACAAGGTCAACCTGACCTCTACTGTTAAAGTCTTTGCTCAAAACTGGCTTGACGGCAAGTCCTTTGCTAGCAAGTTTTCTCTTTTTTCAGTTGACACTCTTCACATAACTCCTTGAAAATTCCTATAACATCCCTAGTAATGTTTGCGTACTTTTTTGCTAGTTCTTGTAGCATTGTATCACTACCCCCATGACCAGTATTAATGTGAGCTATTTGTATTATTCCATACATATCTTCGTCACAGACATAATACAAAACTGGACCAGATTCGTGTTTTTTCTTCTTCACAAGCCTTGTATGTCTCCAAATTGAAGAACGTCAAACCTGAAGATAAAATACATTTGTAAATTCAATGCAATCGTCATTGTAAAACCATGCTTAAGAGTGGAAATTGAATCCACCTGCTTTTGAGATATGACTGCAAGTAAAAATATGAAAAGGAGGACGATTTATAGACGGTTTACAGACGTATTGAAAGCCAAACTGATTGAAAGAGAGACACTAGGAATCTGATATTATTCAAAGCTTACTTTCTGTTTCATGCTTATGGTAAATGCAAAATAGCAAGAGTACTTACCTTTGACTGTTATAATAATCCGATGTACAAGACTTCTTCCCTAGTAGTTGTTTCCTAAAACGTTTTCATATTTTTGCTTAGTCCATTTTGCTTAGACCTGAAAACACCAGCCTTTGGGAATGACAAACAACAGTATAATATAAATGTAAATGTGGTTTTACATATGCACATTTATAGTACAATTTCCCTTGAAAAAATCTCTCTCAGGTATACAAAGGCCATTAAGGCAGGATTATAATCCCAATCAATGGGATAAACAGGCCATCGACAATACATGTATACTTAAATCAGTTTTACCCTGTGACAGATAGTGTGATATTTAAACGACTTGTCTGGAATAGCACCAGGCAATATCTAAAACTGTTCAGTATTTTTTTAAGGCATTTTACAAAATAACTAAGATTTTTAGCCATTTTACATAATGACAAACTACTTTAGTCATTTGATAAAATGCCTGAATGCACTTCCCTCACAGAAATAAAATGTTATTGCTTTATAAAATGTTGGATAATATCACGTCTCTTTTATTTTTTCATATTCCTATGTTTCATACAAGCCTGTACGTGGCCTGAAAGATTACTTACCAACCAGAAGGTTGTCATAGACAGTTGCAGGGGAGGGTGTTAGCTCTTTACAATATTTGTTCTTATCAAACACATTTTATCTACGAAATGGACACGTCTAACACCACGTGTTCTATTGAGCTTAAACATGTATACGGTTCTTTTTGTCTTGAAAAATAAAATATATGCTGGTATATAAAGAATACAGAACTCAGGTACAAGTTAAGGTTTGTATAGTCATCCATATACAATATACACTGTAGTGTAAATGGCAAAACGAAAAACAAAATGTACTCAACATTAAGTGCTACCTGTAACTTAGTGTACTGCATATAAATCTAACCTGATAAACTGATGTAAAAATGTTTAAAAATATGTTTTACATTTAAACGTACAACCCATTTATGGCAGAGTCTTAGTAAGAGAAAGCTAGTTTCTTCAGAATCAAAATTTTTCACAACCTGGCGTATTATTACAACAAAAACTGTCACTGTAAGACGAAAATGCCTCCGAAAGTGGTGATTTGACCTTTGAGGTGAGGACCAGTCATTCAGGGGTCAAGGTCAAATAAGTATAGGTCAGTGGGAAGGTCTTGCCCAAATGGGTGTTGTGTCCAAGTATGAAGTGAATATGCTTACTAATAAGGAAGTTATGGCCAATTTTACGTTTTCGGACGGACTGACTGATGGAATGACGGACGGACTGATGAACGGACAGTTCAAAAACCATATGTCTCCCTTCAGTGAATTAAAAATCCAAAATAGAAAATTATTCGGGAAATTATATAGTATTACGTTAATATTACGTTATAATGGTATTTCCCATCAGGATTTAATTTACTCTTGAAATTAGCTTATTTTTGGTAAGCTGCTTTTTCGTACATGAAATACAAATCTCGCAGAAAAAGCAAGACTTTAAGGACTTCCTCAGTTTTCTAAAGCAGGTGTATTCCTAGTTTAGCTATTTCAGTGATAATACAGAGTTACCTGCTTTAACTGTTGTGTTACCGAACAATAAATAAAACAAACATGCAATGTTTTGTCAATCGAAAGTTTTAAAAAGTGGCGTGAATTAGATTATGAGTGTCTTGATATCAATGTTTTACAGAAATGTATTTAAGGGCTCACCAAAACCATAAGACAATTGATTAAATATTTGAATCATAAGTAGACCAGGGCGACATTCTTCTCAAAAAGATACATATATTTTCTCAAAATTGACAATGAATAATGACCGGTATTATAAAGTTACAGAAAAAGTCATTTGTCAATAGACTTATAGACATTTTATGTTTAGGAACCAAGATTTGAGAAAATCTGACTCACAACCCATTACTCAATCTGTATTACTGTTATTTCGTTACAAGTTGGGATAAGAAATACAACCTGACAAGAAATAAATAATAGGATGCCAACACATTGATTCCTAGCCAGAAAAAATGATCTATTTGATAATCATTGATTTGCCCAAGTTACTTCACCAACTCCAGTAACTGTGAACTTAAGCATGTACTATTATATAGATATGGCCTTTTTAGCTGGTAAATATGATGTGATATGTACCTAAAAATTAATATTGACCGAGGCGATGCGCTAAAAAGTCCATATTTGTTTTATTATATAATCTATAAATAGCTTTTATATGGCACATTTGTTTCATCCATTTCTTATATCGCTGTCGGGAACGCCATATTTCACAACATCCTGTAAGGTGGCGCATCCGACTGAATTTGCCGAAACGGCCTTGTCATTTTCCGAAAGTGAGTCGTTTCGTCGGAAATGTCTGAATTATAAACAGGTGCAGGGGATTTCAAGGAAATATATTTTTGAAAAACAACAACAACAACAACAAAAAAGCAAACAAAAAACAGTCAATATGCTCTGATATTTACCGTTATTTTTCACATAAAGTTACGCCTGCACCATTTAGAGAAAGGCTTTTCAAAGCTATTTATAGGTTATATAATAAAATCTAGGTTTACCTTTTGTCTCTTGGTTAACAAATTGTTTATATTAGTTTCATATTTGTATGTACCGAAAGATCTAAAGATTTTAATGCAATCTTTACTTTAAAATTTAAGAAACATTAAAAAAAGGTTGGTTCAGTGATAGGAACACTTTTAACTCAACGTCTAGCCGATTTTTGCGTTCTTATTTTAGCTACTGTTTGAAAACACTCAAGTGCAACATTTTAAGCATGTCTCAGCTAACGATACAATTCATTTTGTTTAAATAATTTTTGTTGTATCATTAATGTAAATAATGTTAAATGACGTGTATAAACAGTCTGTAATGATTATACTACTACCAGTATGTCTATGAAACGTTCTAATAACTCGCAATTCTAATTCAGACTAGTAGAGGCACTTTACGTAAGTTCGAAGTATGAGCAACGTAGCTAATAAACGTTTTCTTAACATATCAATTTTTTTTGTAAAATGTTTGTTTGATCTTGGTAAGATAATTGGCAACTTTTTGTATATGGCTGATGAACTATTAATACAACTGTGTGCATATATTTTGTTATACACGAAGTTTCATATACATTTTAATATGTTGTACTAATAACGTTGAATTTTTTTTTTACAAAACATTCTTTCATTAATCAAAATTCTTACCTTTTCTGAAATGAACTCCAGAACTTCGTTGTTTTCTCTAACACATAATTAACAAACTCTTTGTGTACTTCCTAACGCTTTTCGTCGCAGAAAGCTTACTGACAGATGTGAATTTTTAAAGACAATATATTCCCCCCCCGCACACACACACAACATTTAAGTTAAGAGAAATAAAGTTTAATACAATACTCTGACATTCACGAGGGAGTTCCTGTCGAATAAACTACAGAATTAGAAACCAATGTGTATCAATAAGTTCGTTGTGGTGTAAACAGAATTATGCTAAACTAGTTTTAGCATAATTTACGTTTACAGTTGGTTTTCAAAAGGACATTCAGAAGGACTGGAACTGGAAAAATAATAATTTTTTAAGAATTGAGTAATTTTGACGAGCCTAAAATTTGTCGTTGTGTGGGCGTTGTTTAAGTCATCAGTATGAATCAATATAATGACGGTTCTAATTGTGATATTGCATTTGTTTTCCGTTGATTCAGAATTCCATAGCTCAGTGAAAGTTACAAAACCTTAATATATATTTATGTTCCTGAAAAGCCATAATAATATGAGCATACATTAAGCTCATAAAACTTACATTTCTTGAAGTATAAATGGGCAAGGAGCAAATTTAAATCTGGCCGTGCACCTTTCTTTGCTATTAGAATAATGACAGGATTTGTTTGTATGCATACAGTGTGTCCTGTTTATACTTATAGCATGATTTAAAAAATGCTATATTTATAGCAAGACTTTTTTTAAAGTATAAAATGATAATGCTTCAAGAGGGTAGAGCACATCGTACAGGAGAATAGTAACTTCTTTAAAAAATAAACGGCAGGTGGTCAGTGTAAAAATAGACTTGTAATCTAGTCCGACTAGGTTCTATTAAGCAATACAACTTCTCTTTGCAAGATAGTGCCTGTTTGAAAATCAGAGATGTCCTGTGTATATGGTACTCTTATCACGACAGGCTGACCATGGTCTACACTGACAGAAACAAAACTGCTTCCAGTAGGGAAAAGCTTGATTGATTTATTTTTTGGCAATTTCTTTTTTACATTGAATGTCTTAAATATCTAGTACAGCGGTTTTTTTTTGAGATTTCACTAGCTTTCGGGAAAAGCGTTTGATTTCAGATCGTTTATATTCCAACACCCTAGAATTATCTAAATATTGATTGACTCAAAGCCATAAAAATAACTCGCCATTTCCTAGAAGAGGATGCGTTTTAAACTTAAGTTATCGTATTTATTTTCTACAGGTAAACAGTTTGGATACAGCTGTTTTCCAAATGGGATTTACAAATTATTGGTTTTATCAAACTGATATATACATTAAAAAGACCGCAATGCAGTGTTTATCATAGAAGTATCTGTGGTATTAGAGAAAATGGAACTAGTAAAACTAAATTAATGATCTGAAAACATTCAAAACAGATACAGATACCAAATCGTGCTTGAATAAGAACGGAATGATTAGTACAGACAATTCAAAAATCATCTAATTTTGAGACTGAAGGCTGAAGTACAGTCATGGAATCGGTTATTGAATTTACACAGAACACGACTTTCCATGGACTACGTTATATAACTGGTGTTCAATCAAAATTTCGGAGGTAATAACCGATCTATTTGTCTTAACTGGTATTTCTATAAACAGGTTTGGATTTTTTTAGCACAGTCCTTAACTAGTTTGGCTAAACTATGGAGCTATATAGTCAATTTTTACATTTCTGAATGTACAATTCTTATGTTCTTATACAGATCTTTTCAAGTCACCATTTGTCCAGTATAAAAAAGGAATGTCCAGTCATTCCCTATTATAGTGGCATATTAATTGTAGTAAGTATATTGATCTGTGGAAATATCTTATAAACAACATGAAATTTGAACAAAAACAATAAAATTGAGTTCGTGCATACATACTCCTTAATTACACGCCGCCCTGGAGGCGGCGCGTATATAGGAATGCAGTAAGTAAAATTTCCATGGGGTGACGTAACTCCTTTTAGACTGTAAACTGATTTCAAGTATGTTCTTTTTAACAAGCGGTCTTTTGATTTAAGATCGCGAACCAGTCTAAATTTTACGGGAATAGCCGATATTAAACGAATGAATACGATGTTATTTTTAATAAGGACACGACAGTCATGCATGTAGTTTCAAGCATGGGTTCGAATTATTTTTTTCGAAATAATTTTTTCCGTACGTGAGCTGTAAAAAAAATAAGCAAATTTATATTTTAGAATTTTAGAGGTTCACGTTGCACGTGCACGTTCTTGGTGTATAGAAGGCACATTTTATGAATAAGCGATGCTTAGTTTGTCTATAAGCAGGACACATTTTGGCATATTAGGTGCATATTTCGAATATATGCAGTGCACATTATGGATATGAGCTGTACTTATTTTGGATCCATCAAGCGTTTTGTTTTCACACATTTGTATGGAATCATGAATATAGTTAAATAAGTTACAAAATAGTCATGACATCATGATCGCTCAAGCACTAACAATTCATAGTGAAATGTTACTAATTTTTCTTGTAAATACAGTCACTTCGGAAAAAAAAGAACAATTGAAATTCAAATAAAAGTTTTCTTTATTTGCTTAAACATTTTATTGCAATTGTCAACGTGTAAGGTTTTACGTCGACTTACCTATTTTACCCTGGCTTTGATAGAGTAAATCGTTGTTTCTCCTCGAATTTACTGAGTTGGAGAATTTCCAAAAATGTTTCCCGAAACAGAAAACGGTATTTAGTAATGATCAGTTTTGTTTTATGCTTCTTATTTGCTTTCTATACCCAATATACTTAGTTTAAACTTATTTATTTCTCAATATGTACAAATTACACTAACAATTACATATATAAATAATAATCATAGAAAAGGATCAGAATGGAAGACTTAAAGTCTTATGAAATTCTTCTCCTTAAATAGAAATTAGCAAATAATAGGTGCTTATTAGTTTATATACTTACGTCTGAGAAATTTAATATAAAGATGAAAAATAAAGTTAACAAAGATATGTATGAGAAAAAAAATAAAAATATTTTAAACGGGAAAAAGTAAATGAACAAAATGTATGTTCAAATAAAAATCAATATGTTTAGTAATGTTTTAAATAACATTTAACGAAAAATAAGGTAGAATAACAATAATAGTAAGACAAAGAAGAAGTAATAAAATTGTCAACAAGAGTCTTACTAATATAATATGTTAGCTTAATAAGAATATTAGAAAGAGTCGGAAGAATGAAATTAAACCAGGAGGAAAAAGACAATACTTCGTGCTGATTAACTACAATCTGTCGTGGAAGTATCACTAAAACTGATATGAAATCTTTGTTTATTACACTTTATTTCTAAGTAGAAATAAAGACTTAAAAAACAAATTAAGCTGCATCTGTCGCTGTCAAAACATTCAAAAGCATTCATAAGTGGTATTATACAGATATTTAAGATATCCACTTTTGCTGCTTCACTTTTTTCATGAAATGTGAGTAGTAACACATTTCGAAACTAATGGCTCTCTTACAACCCGTCGTGCGTGCTTAGAGATCGTGCGTCCTCGGAGTTTTTGTCAGGCGTAGCGTTGTCGTAGGATGAAAATTAAATCGCAGCGGACGTACGTAGAAAGTACTTTATGAGTAGGTGTGTCGTGCTCTACACGTGGGGCCCGCAAGTGGTCTGTACGCCTTTTTGGAAGTAGGAAGAAGTAAGGAGTACGTACGATCTGTACTTGTGTCGCACACAGTGAGTGAGGTAAGCGTACGTGTATTGCAAGTGAAGCGTACGTTTTCAGAAATCGTACTTACGAAGTAAGAGAAAAGTAAGAAAAACGTAATAAGCACGGAAGTGTTAAGCACGACACTCGTGCGTCAGATAGTCAAAATAATATAAAACGGAGCACCGAGTCTCTTCATCATTCACTGTTTTGGCTTCCAAAATGGCACTTCCAAGAAGGATGCGCCATCGACTTCTACAGCTGCTTTTGCTAGAGGAGGCCGAAGATTATGACGCAATGCTGGCAGTGGTTGCTCGGGAGCGCCTGCAAGAGAGGCAAAGAAAAAGAGGCGTTATTGGGTGAAACCATGGCTGACCAGAAGGCCCCTGTTTGGCTAGTATAAGACGCTGTTCCAGGAGCTTGACCAACAGTCTGCTGGAGACTACTTTTAGTATCAGCTTTGATATAGGCGCACAATGCAAAGCAAGTACTTGTGACCCACTTTTATCGTGCTGGTCACGTGTGTCGTCTTAGTGACGCACTTCACAAGTACGGTAGAAGTACTCGCCCTGCACTTTGAAAGTAAGATACACGCACGGAGGAAGTGCGCTCACCCCCCTTTTTTGTTAACACGTACATTGAAGGCAAGTTGAACGTACGAGTTTCTTGCGTGGTAAGTACGTCTTCGTGGTAAAATACCCTGGAATTTGTGCATGCTTTTCCTGCGTTATATGCACGCCTAGCGCACTTACTCAGTACTTTTGTCTTGCGTGCTACGAGCGTGCTCCAGGCGTTCTAATTGTCGCAGATAGGTCGTAGCGAAAAACTGGCCGGCCAGTTTTCGGGCTGCGTGCTTTGCGTCGTGTTTGCGTCCACGAAAAAAGTACGTTCCACGTGCATGTATCTTACTACTTGGCCATTTTTTTTGCACGCAAACCTCTCGTAGAAGCACGCAAGACCGGTTGTAAGAGTAGTTTAAGTTGCATTATCTGAGAAAAAACAAAAAAACTATATTTTCTTAGTTTTTTTTCCTCGGAAAATCCTGTTCTTAATATCTTATTAAAGCATGAAAATTATGTAAACTCGTATATGAAACTATCTATTTAAAATAAAGCAAACCTTCTTTGGCAATTCATATAAATGACACCTTAATAATATTGATTTATGTTCCATGATGCATTATTATTTTAATGTATCCAGGGGTAAAACACTCCGAGATGTATGGATACCCAACTGACGAGGTCAATGACTAGAGCCGAATATTCCCGTCTGTACCTGCAACCGCTGTAAGATTCTTATATACCTTGCAAGCGTGAAAGATTAGTCGCTATTAGTCTAAGCGAAATTTTCACCCACCCCTACCCCTGTATTCATCTGTTGTTATCGTAGATGTGTCTACAAACTTTATCTGGATCCATCTTCTTATTTCTACACAGACAGTAACCTTGGTATAGTAAAATGATATGAGTCTCCAATTGTGAGAATCTTCTTTTGATAAGTCATGTAATAGTTGTAGAAAATTGAAAATATTTCTAAAAAAAACACTGTCTGGGAAAAAACAAACAAACTAACTAAAAAGCAAAAAAAAAAAAACCATATCAAACTGAATCACTCTTATGTTGTACTAACAACTTATAATTAATCTTTGACATTCAATCTTTTTTCTAATGATTTTTATTTGGGTCATTGGAAATCTCGTTTTAACATACAGATTAGAATAAGAGACACTATACCTAACAACGACTCATCGAAGTGTCATTGCCCTGTTTTAGATATTAAAGCACATTCATCTTTTAGAAGTTTAATTATTCAGTATCATATAATATATATTTATGTGTTTTGTCTACTGACAGAAAAGAATTTCAGGTCTGTAAAATTAGAAAAGTACTTACAAGTTGTATAGGTGCCTTACCAGAACTTCAACATATTAAAATAGCAAATAAAAGGGAAACATTGTTTTACTGCATTCAAAACAATTTTATTTGTAAAAAAATCTACCAACAGCGTACGAGTACAGACTAACCATATTTCTGAAATTACTAGTAGTTTTTGTCCGAGGTCACCAGCCAATCAGAAAGAAGATATTATAATGATGATTTCTCAACTTATTCATGACTTTTTTCTCTTTTTTTTTTACAAAAGAGCATCAGCTAAAACACGTTGTCTGTGCAGGTGTGTCATCGCACAACTAGAAATGGTCTGCTTACGGATAGGTATGTTCCGAAAGGGAAAGCCAAAGAAAAAAAGTGAGAAATCAAAATGGTAGGGGCAAACACTAAGTCAGATAGAGGCTATGAAATGAAATTTTTAGCATAAAAAGACCTCGGTTAATCGCTACGCTCCTTCCCTTCGGATTCTTAATGCTGAACATTTCACTTCAAAGCCTCTATCTTAAACAAAAGTATCCAGTTCCACAGAACTTGGACAGAGCATCTGATACAGCAACAGTTTGTTGTAAAATTAATTACCCTTGCCAACCGAAAACGTAATCCTGCAGTATTCCAATACCCTTGTGTTATCGAAATTCTGATTTGCGCACGCACAGGTCCTAACCAGCGCATATAATTATACACCCAGTGTAATACTAATACCGATCATAAGACAAAGTGTCAGTTTAAAGGTTTCGTTCGATTCTATTTGAAAATAAATTCTCAGGTAGCAAACACTTATTATTCGATAAATGTACTCAGAGTGTTCTTATTTCAACTAACAATCGCGGACAACTTAGGCATTTAATTAAGCAAAATTAATTATTAATTGTGAAGGAATATCCATTAAAACAGCAATTACTTTCTACTTCATGAAAAAATCACAATGGAATCGCTGGTGGAATTTACACAAAACACAACGTTCCATGGAATACGTTATATTACTAGTGCACATTCAAGATTTCGTAGGTAAGAATGAGAAAATCATTATAGATCTAAGTCGTATCTAATCATGATATTTTAGATCGGTTTGGTTTTTTAAGATATAAATAAATATGAATAAATACCAAATACAAATCCAAAACTAATAAATCCAAAATGTTAGTCCCTTCTTTTGATTTCAACAACTCTGGATCTCATGTCAACACCTGCTCGAAGAAGTATGTGAAATACAACAGAATAGAAGCAATATCAAACTGTATTTAAAATATTTCAAAATGCAAATATCAATCTGTATGTAATATTTCAAAATGCAGATATTATATCTGCTTTAATATTTAAAAAAACGAATATCAATTGTACTTAACATTTAAAGATGCGAATATTAATCTTTATTTAACATTTCAAAATGCAAATATCAATCTGCACTTAACATTTAAAAAGATATCAAATATCAGTCTGTATTTGATATTTCAAGTTGCGAATATTAATCTGTATTTAACATTAAAAATCCGAATATCAATCTGTATTTAACATTTCAAAATGTGAATATATCAGTATGTATTTAACATTTTAAGATGCGGATATTTCACCAGTATTTTAAACGCAGCTATATAACCAAAACAATAAATTTGCATGTTAATGATTCAGTATATTTGTCGGTGCACAAACAGTTAAAATGTATATAAATGTTTGACAATTTGACAATGTTTGTTGAACTACGCTTTTTTGTGTAATAGTTGTTTTCTATGGTCATTTAGCACATATAATTCAATTTCTCATATAGAAATGTTTTATACATGTATCAGTTACCTTAAATGACATGCACTAGAGCAAAGTCATTGTTTACTCCCAAAGCGCTGCATAAATAGAACAGTGTATGGCATAATGATGTTCTTGAAATTTGTAGTTAACACATGCCCCGTTTGTTAGCAAAATGATTTTATGGTACATTGTAACAGGGGAAATTTACAGAAAAATAATACCGAAAACCCGCGAAATGAGCAATAAATTTGCAAAAAAAAAAAAAAAAAAAAAAAGATTTAACGTTCACCAGTAGGCAGTGTTTACACTATACCCATTAATATCTAAGAAATTAAGTTAAATACATTGTGATTGCTAAAACCGTTGTGTCAACATTTCTTCTACAAATTGATCTTCTGAGTAAAAGGCTGTCATCAGAGCCTTGGTTATCATCTTGATATGGTTACATAATTTTTGTTTGATGTAAGAAAGTCTTTTCCTTTTATCCATTCTACCTTTCTATGATATATTAAAAAAGTGAGAAAAAAAAGAATATCAGGGAAACCACAGTCAAAAAAACACAGCCTCGCTTCACAGTCAAAAAGTAGAGGCAAAGACTGCGTAATTTCATTGTTTAGCTTTTCTGATCAGTCTTTGTCCGTCGTCCGTCCGTCTGTCCGTCCGTCCGAACTTTTCATTCAAACGACATCTCCTCTGAAACCAAAGGGCCAAATTTAATGAAACTTGCATGAGATGTTTCTTGCATGAAGCTCTAACAAGTTTGTTCAAATGGTTCCGGTCCATTGCATTTCTGGTTCACTGGAGCTAAAAAAAGATTTTAAAAGTTAGATCTTTAAAAATCTTCTTCTCCAAAACCTCAAGGCCTGGAGCTTAGATATTTGGTGTGAAGCATTATCGAGTGGATCTCTACCAATTTTGTTTAAACTATGACCCTGGAGTCAAAACTGACCCCACCCCAAGGGTCAGTTGATTTTACATAGATTTTTATAGGGAAAACTTAAAAATCTTTTGTCAGACACCACAAGGCCTAGAGTTTAGATATTTGGTGTCCAGCATTGTCCAGTGGAGCTCTACCAGGTTTGTTCAAATCATGGCCCCTGGGTCAAAAGTGGCCCCGCCCCAGGGGTCATATATTTTACATAGAGTTATAAAGGAAAAACTTCAAAAATGTTCTTGTCAGAAACCGCAAGGCCTAGAGTTTAGATATTTGGTATGTAGCATTTTCTAGTGGACCTCTACTAATTTCTTCAAATCATAGCCACTGGGTCAAAATAGGCCCTACCCCGTGGGTCATTTGTTTAGAAAGAGTTATATAAGAAAAAGTTTAACAAATCTTCACATCAGAAATCAAAAGGCATAGAGTTTAGATATTTTGTATGTAGCATTGTCTAGAGAACCTCTACCGAATTTGTTCAAATCATGGTCCCTGGGTCAAAAATGGCCCCGCCCCAGTGGTCACATGTTTTACATAGAGTTATATAGGAAAAACTTTAAAAATCTTCTTTTCAGATACCACAAGGGCTAGAGTTGAGATATTTGGTGTACAACATTGTCTATTGAACCTCTACCAAGTATGTTCAAATCATTGCCTCTGGGTCAAAAAATGCCCCGCCCCAGGGGTCACATGTTTTATATAGGGTTATATATGAAAAACTTTAAAAATCTTCTTGTCAGAAACCACCAGGCCAAGAGTTTAGATATTTGGTGTGCAGCATTGTCTAGTGGACCTTTACCAAGTTCATTCAAATCATAACCCTGGGGTCAAAACTGGCCCCACCTGGAGGGTAATTTGACTTTACACAAAGACTTATATAGGGAAAACTTAAAAAATCTGCTGCTCTGAAACACCAATACTAGACCTTCAATTTTTATTGTTATGTCTCCCCCAGTCCCGCCCTTCTAATGGAGACATATTGTTTTTGCCCTGTCCATGGGTGTCTGTTTGTCTGTCTGTCACACTTCGTTTTCTTTCAATAACTTGAGTACCTGTTGACCCAAAGCCTTCAAACTTCACAGGGTTATTGCCCTTATTGAGTAGAAATAAACCCTTTTGTTTTTTTGGTCAGTAGGTCAAAGGTCAAGGTCAGAGGGACCTCTAGACTGAAAACCGTTTCCACTCAATAACAGGAGGACCATTTCACCCAGAGCCTTCTAACTTCATAGGTTGCTTTTACTAAATAGAAGAACCATATCGTTTTTGGTGCTAGTATGTCAACGGTCAGGGTCACATGAACCTTTAGAGTGAAAAGTATTTATGCAGAATACCTGTAGTACCATTACACCCAGAGCCTTCAAACTTTATAGGATAATTGTATTAGAGGAACCCTATTTTTAAGGGTCCATAGGTCAAAGGTTAAGTTCACAGGGACCTCTAGATTGAAAACTGTTTCTGCTCTGTAACTGGAGTACCATTTTACCTTCAAACTTCATAGGATGATTGTCTTTACTCAGTAAAAGAACCCTATCATTTTTTAGGTCAGTAGGTCAAAAGTCAAGTTCACATGGACCTGTAGAGTGAAAACTATTTCTGCTCAGTAACTGGAATACCATTTCACCCAGAACCTTCAAACTTCATAGGGTAATTGTATTAGAAGAACCCTGTTGTTTTTGGGGTGTGTAGGATAAAGGTCAAGTTCACTTGGACCTGTAGAGTAAAAGTATTTCTGCTCAAAAATTTGAGTACAATTAAACCCAGAGTCTTCAAACTTATTGCAAACTTATAAACAACGGACACTCATAACAACCAATAACGATACTTGTAACATGAGCAATGAGACTCAGGTGAGCGATTTAGGGCCATCATGGCCCTTTTGTTTTAAGAAAGGGGACACCACAAACAATTAACGAAATTGAGAACCCGAGGAGTTACCGCCTTGTAATGGTCAGTGGCAAAATATTTGCCACTGGAGGTTTAAAGCAGATTCTAGTGTGCACCAAACTCACACTTGCTCCAACAGTTTATCATTAATACAAACAAGAACATGTTGTCTTGGTGCATTAACTCCAACCCACCCATCAATTATACTATGTTGCATGCAAAAGCACACATATAAAACCTAAAAAAAGCTAATGGCAATGTAGAGAGAAAATGATTGGTCCTCAATGACTCAAAAGCTATTACATATTGTGAGCTTGTTGCATGTTTAGCATACATCTGACATTCAACAATTAAGAAACATAATATTAAAATACCTCCAATCTATTGTTGGTTCTGCTTTGACTGATATAGGATCCTTTTATCAGTAAGAAAATGTGTATTGGTTCTTAAAAACATTTTTTTGTTAAAATCAACATTCTGATTAATGCGAGTTTCATAATAAAACATTGCATTATTCAATTCGTTGATTAAATTTAGAAAAAATCTCTTCTTTCATGGATTACGAGATGTCAGTGATACTCAGTCAAATCGTAGAAGATAAGTTACTGAATTAATTTAATTCTTTTCTTTTCTATTCAAAGCTATTTATAAAATCCAATCTATATGGTTGCGAAATGTGGGGATAATAAAATATTTACTGCACAATAGGATTTAAGTCAAGTACTACAACATGTAACTGGTGTTGACTCGCTGTTAGTTGATTTAAACTGTAAAGTCATTTATTAAGTCTGATCTAGTGATAGCAAGACTTTATGTTATCATTTTTGATGTTCTGTTTTCTTCTTAATAGTTTCTAAAAATGCCAGTTAGTATCAAGATAGGATTTCTAGGTGTTTGGGATATCCCATGTAAATGTGATTTATATACAATTGGGATGCACACGAGTTTCATAATTATGAATTGTTAGTATGCTTTTTAAAGCAGAAACAAACTGACTTGTTTTTATAAATGACATTCAGAAGAAATACACTCGAGGACAAGTATAAGTTACTGATTATTCAAGCAATATTACTGATAAATTTTGAAAAATGGAACTTTCTAAAAGTTATAAAATCAACTCGAGAAAACCGTTGATTTTAGTGTTTGAAGAATCGCCACTTCCTGGAAAATGTGTATGGTTTGGTAAATAGTGATGACGAAATATTTGCTTTCTCAGTATACAATAGTATTTTTGTACACCTGAAGGGCCTCTCCGTCAGTCCGAGGGTTAGCAATTTCATGTCCGGTCTGTATATCTTGAACTGATTAAAGGAAATTAAAACTACTTGGAAAAATGTTAACCATACTGAGACAAGTGTAGAGCGCAAGTATTGGCTTCCTCGGAGTTAGGTCAAAGTCACACGTAGTCATTATGATTTAATGTGTCAAATTTCGTTTCCGTTCTGTATCTCTTGAACCAATTAAGGAAATTAAAGCTACTTGGCAGAAATGTTAAACATACCGAGACAATGTGCAGAGCGCAAATTCATACTTGCTGAGATCAAGTCCAAGGTCACACTAAGTCATTATATTTTGGTCTCTCAAAGTTTGTATCCGCTCTGTATCTCTTGATCTTATCGAAGGAGACTGAAGCTACTTGGCAGAAATGTTAACAATACAGAGACTAAGAGCACTTGATCACACTTTGTTAATCTGATTTCTGTTCTATCCGATTTCTGTGTTCTATTTGATGTCCGCTCTGTATCTTTTGAATCGATTGACGGTAATTGAAACTGTTTGGCAGAAATTTTAACCATTATAAAAAGATATGCAGAGCAAAGTTTCAAGCTTGCTGGGATGAAGGTCATGGTCACACTAAGCCATTATGATTCAATATATGATATTTCATGTCCGCCCTGTTTCTTCGAACCGATCAAAGGAAAGTGAAATTATTTTGCAGAAATATTAACCATACTGACATGATGTGCAGGTTTCTCCTAGTACGCCTGAAGGTATTTTTGTACAATGTGTGAAATTTTGTATCTGCTCTGTTTCTCTTGAATAAATTAAAAGGAAATTTATCTGTCTGGCAGAAAAGTTTATACACCTGAACGGACATATTATGTTATGTCTTTGGTCGTCCGTCCGTCTGTGAGATTGTCTGTCCGTTAGCAATTTCTGTTTGGTAAATATGTTTTAAAAGTGCTTGAAAGAACCAGTCATAGAAATATAAAGATGTAATACCATAATGAGTCGATGGCAGACATGGGTCATGGTCAAGGAATCTTACAGGCCAGTTGCTTACTTATCCTGAACTGCTTGTTTAACTGTGGAACCTTAAAAGCATAATAATAAAGCAATGTGTTAGATTGATTACGCGTAAACTTCGTGTTTTTGAACAAAAAAAATGGAACACCTAAAAAAATGACGACGTTTTTTAACTCCACGACATAAATATCAGCGTTTTCCCCCCCACATTAGCTTAATATTGGTAGTTTTCATTTTTTATTTTAGTCAGTCACGTTAGACTGTTCTCATGACTGCACTACTATAGACTACTCTGGATTGTTTTTATGACTGCATTACTTTTTCCGCACGAGACATTGCATCTTTCTTACACTGACGCCGTAGAAAAAGGAGTTGCGCATACGCTATTTGTATTAATCTTCATTTCGGTTCCTGTCCTCAGTATCACAGAATCTAAAAGTAATGTCCAAATTTATAGTGTACATCTGACAATAAGACAATGTTTGAAGAAAGTCATAAGGAAAAAAAAATACCGTAATATATCTATTTTTTGATATCATGTATGACTATTTACGAATTACGAGATCACTCCCGTATTGGTTAGAACATGTGGATACGCCAGTGTGGGAGCATCAGTATATCACTGTTAAAGTGGACTTGTCGCTCGATGCCTTATTTTGATTTGCGGTTCTAAAGACTGCCGGCTGTCGCCGACAGTCTACGCAATAAACATTTTGAACTTATTTACAGACATTGTTATAATATTGTCCTTATAATTAAACCACATCTTGCTCTGTTTCCTATATTGATAAGTGTTAATGAACTGTAACAAAGGTCTTTCTATGTCTAATTTTCTTCGGGCGTGTATTTCCCCGTTGCTGTGGTGCTCTTGTTTTGTTTTGTTTTTTGTGAGAACGTGTTGTATTGGCAGTGATTTTGTTTTAAAGTGCAAAGATGTTAGCAAAGATGTTTGCATTGTCATGCCATCTTTAATACTGAACAAGATATTTTGCGTATCTCAATTATTCATACGCCTGTTCATTTAAACTGTTTCTGCAGTAAATGATCTGCAATAACTGTTTGCACAAAATGCAATTATTGATATATTGACCAAGGTTCGGAAAATGTGTAAATATATATATTGTAGAAATACCCGTTTGCACCATCTGTGCAAGTTATCTTAGAAATGTTAGAATGAATATTTTGTAACAGCTGCCATACGTACAATGCATGTGCACTTTGTTTTTGTGCTTATAGGCTTAAAATATGATTCCCCGCTGAATGGAAATCCTACTGAAGTTCTTTTATGTATGAATGAAAAGACCAAAATTATAAATGCATCCGTGTGATAATAATAAACTTGCTCCATATGAATACCAAAAGTGCGTCATTACTTTCACAACCGTGATGATATACTTTATAATAAAAAAGTTAAATATATTCAATCTATTATTAAAGATAGCAGTGAAGTGAGTATTCATTTAATCAAAGTTGCTTCCATGTATATTGAACTGAATCAAGACAAAAACCACTCAAGGCATTTTCACCTCCGACCTGTAAGATGAACTGCATCGTTGTTCTGAGAGACAACGGCTGGGTACACCGTTATAATAATCAGAATGATTCTAGCCTAACAGCAGTCTTTGGTTGTTTAGAAAGTGTCATTGATTATGTTTAATTGATTTGCGCTGCAAATATGAAACGAAATATGTTTTGGTTTAAATCTGTTAAGTAAACAGAACTTTACAGAAGACAAAAGCGTAGGAAGTGTTCAGACATGCTCGACCAGATACTTAGTCAGTAAACGTGATCAATGATATGCATAGTTTCTAACAATACGTCTTGACTACGTTCAGTACTAGCAGAAATCTATTTTTTAAACTTTTAGTCGAGAGATAACGATGAGATGTTTAGACTCAGACAAGTGACAGTGACATGAGTGATAATCGATACAAATTGGCCTCCAAGTACTCGGTCATCAATATCAATGTAATTACAAATGTAAACTATGAAATTACAGCATTTACTGCTTTGTGAATATTTTAACCTTAATATAGCGCCTTGGTAAACTGAATATCCACAAACAACATCTGTTCAAGTTGTTTCGAGAGAACTGTTTTAAATAGTCTCCATGTGACTAATCTGTTTGAAATTCCTCGATGATTAAAAAATGAAACATTGCCAGGTTTTACTCTAATAAATTTAGGGTAAGTATTTAAATTTACATTACAGACAAATCGGCTTCTGCTGATTGTTAGTTTTATGGGAGATCAGACTATTTCTGTAACCGCGCCCGACTCGTTTGAACTTAAATAACATTGTAAGCGTAATGCTAATGTATTCTGAGTATTTATAAGCTCTTGGATTTCGTTGAAAAATCAAAATCTGTCAGTTTTTCTTTTTACAGAAATGTATTTTCATTTAAAAACTATGAAAGGAAACGATTTTAGCCGTCAAAGTCAAAATCTCAAGTATTGTAGAAACACTACATGCATTTCGTTTCGTTTCGGTACGGTTGACGTAATGCGGCTGTGCATTTTTACTTACTATCAGCATGTCGTCAGTTTTACCTCTGGTAAGGTTGGGGGTGCAAGTTATTAATTATTTTTATTTATCACAATAAATTTGACTAATAGTATTCAACACTAGTACTAGAATAATATACAGATACAGTGTATAACGAAGAAGAAAAGTCTATTAATGCACAGTATTCTAAAGCAATGTTAAAAAAACGTTTAACTATAATTATAAAATTATATACAAATTAAAACAGTTCATTATTACAAAATTAAATGTAAATTAACAATTATAATTTGGCAAAATGAGAAAGATATTTTAGAAACAAGATTTTGTATTTTGTATACCAGTACTTAGTATTAATATGTCAAAATTGTCTTGTCATGCCTTCTCCACTTTATGTTCACTGTTCTCTGTATGTTTTGTATATGTTTGCCACAATGCGCTTTATAGCCCAGTGGAATATATCAAATAAAACTTGAAACATACCTAAGGAAGCCTTATTATACAAAAAGGATTCGTAGCATAAGATCAAATGACAAAAACACACACACAATATTTACTTTCTGTGTCTACCATTTTATGGTATATGTGATAGAATAATAGTATTCCTGTTTGTCTCGGACAACATTTTGAAATTTTAGAATACCTTTATTGAATAGAGAGAAAACGATGCATATATAAATCACTTTTAAAAACCAGGTTTTTAACGATAACTGGTTATTGCAATGCTGAAGTCGGCGGGCGGGCGTCAACTTTTGGTTTCCGCTCAATAACTTGAGTTTACTTTGGCCTATTGACGCCAAACTTGGTGTATGGGTATCTTATATCAAGAGGCAGCTTGGAATTGCTACCCAGGTGTCTGTGATCAAGGTCAAGGTCACTGTTGATAAAAATAGAAATTCAGTTTCCGCTCGATAACTTGAGTTTGCTTTGACCTATTGACCCCAAACTTGGTATATGAGTAGCTTAAATCAAGAGGCAGCTTGGGATTGCTATCCAGGTGTCTGTGATCAAGGTCAAGGTCACTGTTGCTAAAAATAGAAATTCAGTTTTTGCTCAATAACTTGAGTTTGCTTTGACCTATTGACCCCAAACTTGGTATATGGGTAGCTTGTATTAAGAGGCAGCTTGGGATTGCTACCCAGGTGTCTGTGATCAAGGTCACTTGCTTACAATAGAATTTTCAGCTTCTACTCAATAACGTCAGCACACTTTGACCTATTGATACTCATTTTGGCATGTGTGTAGCTTACATGAAAATACAGCCGGGCATTGCTACTCAGGTATCTGAATTATTTTTATTTTGAACTATTGAAACCAACTTTCTGTGTTGGTACCAAAATAACAGCACCATTTTTACTTCACTGCCATATTTCTTCCTAATTCCTGTCACATCAATACTTGGTCGTTGAAAAACCTGGTTGTCGTCGCATTGCGGCGCTTCTTGTTGATAATTAGCGCGCAGGAGTTTGGAACGCTTAAATAAAACAAACAATTTAATTGTAATTACAGGACAGTACACCGTAATAAATTACAATTTTGTATTTACACGTCTGTTTTTAAAATTAATAGGTTATTTTCACAAATTTTCCTTATGGCAAATTTAAATAATGCTTTGCCGATATTGATTTACCAATAATGCAACTATGCGCGGTATGGGGTTATTAGTTTTGATTATTCATCTGTTATCACAAAAACAATCAGATCACCCTGGGTGTTACGAAATTTGTAATTAACTATCGATTTGATAAGACACTATATCATTAATGCTATATACATCCTGGGAACGGTAGGAATAGTTGTATCTGTATATATAGGCAATCAATTAAGCTGTTCTTGAAAAAAAAGGGCAGTATTATGAGAGCACCAGTCTCATTTTGTTGTTGTTTGTAAATGGTTAAACTTAGTGCATCTTAGCTGCTAGAAAAATGCTGAAACCCCTGGTATAAATTAGTTTAGTTTTCTTTTTTAACAGCAGAAATTGAAAATCTGCTTATATTTTCAAAATATGAAGTTAAAGAGCTTTTGTATGTGTAAATTATGAATACAATGTGCTTGCTTATAATGTTTTTATATGAGAAAGCTATGAATCCTAGTCAATCTTCTGTTTTATACATATTAAAGATACGCCTTCGGTACAGTATTGTGTAAATGCACTTTAAGTTACAGTGTATAGGTATATTATTTTATTGCAAAAACAGTAGACAGCATTTAGCTGGAATTGATATAGAAGAAGAATAAATTAAAAAATAATAATAAACACTGTTTTAATGTGCAATATAATTAGCTTTTATAGCATAAGCACATTTTAGATGCTTAACAATGTAATGAAAAAAAGATATTAGTTCTATTGTCAAAATAGATTTTTATAGAAATTATACTTGTAAGTGTTACATACTATAGGGCATATTATTACTTTTATGGTAGTTAGACAATCATTACTAGTCATTTAAGCTCATTAAAGCTGATATATGAATTTTAAAGATGTTGTAAAGTCTGTATTGGTACCACTGTCTTATAATTCCAATGTTTTAGATAATGTGACTGTTTTAAGGCAGATTTTAAACATGGACTAGTAATGGTAGACTATCTTTTGAATGTAGATAGTAAAATGTGATGTTGGTGCATTTGTTAAAAATTTAAAATAGTCTCTTACAATTCTTATTATGAATGACCATCTACATGTATTTTAAGTCTTATTTATTGTGTATGTTTATAAATCTATATGCGTGTAATGGATGAGACTCAAAAATAAACATTTCAAATGATATAAGAATCTTAAAATTCGGCTCACAAAGAAAAAAAGTTACATAAATTTAGAAATTCTGCTATTATCAAAAGTATATAAACATAGTGGTATCGGGTAACACTGAAAGGAAACGTCGTAAATAAAGCGATCGAATTGAAATGTTTTCTCGAATTTATTGTGACAAATCATAGTGCATACTTGGCGGAAAGATAAGCACTATCCACGATTGTCAAATTTTATCTAACTATGTAAATTATTTTTTTCTGTATTTCGATGCAAATGTGAAACTTGCATTGAAAAATATTTTCCTCAAAATAAATAGTAAGACAATGACGTCACAGCCCGTGTGGTTTATGCACTTTTGTATTGCAAGCTTTTCAGCGGCATTAAGTTTGAAAGGATTTGGTTTGTACAAACTAGATATATCGATGGTCAATTCACTTTATTTAATAAGCCGATCATACATCAGAATTGTACTGTTCACAAGAGTATGTGAACATTTTATTTATTAAAATTGCATGCCACCTATAGATTACGTTACAAGTAAAACATTATTTCAAAAGTCTCTCATTAATGTCATTTTAGGAGACCCACTGGTGAAGAATAGCATGATCTAATGAGTTTTTTGCGCGGTGTAAAACACATGTCCCAAAATAGCGTTTAATCCGTTTTCTGTGATTAGATGGCGTTTACAAGAATACCATATTTTGGTCCAGTGCATTCCGAGCACATAATTGTATAAATACAACATCTGACAACTGAGAATCAGTTCTTGGGCTCAGTGGTCTTGAGCGATGGTTTTCGATGCGAGACGACCTGAGTTTGAATCCCGCTCTTGGTGGTCCTTTCCAAGATGCATTACATCTTATGTTGCAAACTTTCATGTCTTTAATCCTGTTACAACAGTGCATGTCTCATTCAAATTACTTTATAGAGAAACATAAAGCCTATTTTAAATATAAAGATTTCAAGTTCGATTTGACAACTAAAAATATTTGTTTAAAGTGAAGCAGACATTTTGTAGATCTTTTGACAAACCTTTATGTGTGTGAATCACTTTCATTATGACTTGTTACATATACGAGGGTTGTCCCAAAATACCGTATAATTCATTAATATTTTTTCAATGTGACGTGTCATGGATTTAATTTTTTGTGAAGCTTAATCAGTATTGTTTTTCACATATTATGATCAATTTTTGAGAGTGTTTGCACAAAAATGTGAATTTTATACATATATTTAGTAGGCCATGTATAGCCGCGCGGCCGACGTCAAAAACGGACAGTATCAAAATACTATTTGTAAAATTTACTTCTAAATATCTCGGCGAAAAATACAAGTATCGAAACAAAATTCATATTGACGTAAAGAAAAATTATTGGCGCGTTTAAAGATGACGTTGGTACGTAAATGACGTCATTTGTTTTTCTTTTATGACGTTTACAACTGGCACGTTCGTTTTCTAGTTTGAAAAAAATGGCGACGCCAACAGAAAAGGCGGACCATCGGTCTGTAATAAAATTTTGTGTTGAACGTGGCCTTACACCAGGACAAACAATAAAAGAGATGGAATCATCCAGAACGCATTGCAAGGCATCACGGGTATTGATTTATAAGTGGCACAAGCGATTTACAACGGGATGGACAGACACAGGTCTGAAAAAAGGGCGACCTGTAGGTATCAGCGATGCTGTAATTCAAAGGGTTTCTGACGTCATAAAAGCTGATAGACGACAAACTGTGCGAGAACTTGCGGGACTCATTGGAATAAGTAAATCTTCCGTTCAGAGAATTATGTCAGAGGAGCTCGGTATGTCTCGAGTGTGCGCTAGGTGGGTTCCTCGCCTTTTATCTGAAGAACAGAGGCAGCGTCGTGTTAGAGATTCGTGCACATTCATACGCCAATATGAACGTGATAGGAACTTTCTTGATAAAATAATCACTATGGATGAGACCTGGGCCCACTATTTTGAGCCTGAAGGAAAGAAGCAGTCGTCAATATGGAAAACTCCAGATACACCCCCAGCATTAAAAGCCAAGTCGGTAAAATCCATGGGAAAAATAATGTTCATGGTTTTCATGGATAACAAGGGCATAATCCTAACACATGTGGTCCCTCCTGGTCAAACAGTCAATGCAGATTATTACTCAAAGGTAATAATAATAATAAAAATAATAATAATAATAATAGTAATACCGGTAATAATGATAATAATAATAATAAAATTGATAAGTTAAAAAATAAGTTTATAATAATAATAAAACTGTTAATTATCTATCCTTTTGATAAATGTTTAATTTACCGTGCACACAGAAAGTAACGTTATCCATTTCAGGTTGTACGCGTTGGTCTAATGAGGGCTATAAGAAAAAAGCGGCCTGCCATTGTACAAGACCTAGAAAATGTAATTTATCACCATGACAACGCACCACCACACACAGCCGCCTCAACTGAACTGGAGATAGCACTTCTAGGCTTCAGAAGAATAACACATCCGCCTTATTCACCTGACCTTGCTCCGCTAGACTTTGCATATTTTCCCTCTCTAAAGGATCATTTACGCGGTAGGAAATTTTCGGACTCTCATCACTTAAAACAAGCTGTACTTTCATTTAACCGATCCTTGTCATCTCAGTGGTTTGCAGACACATTTTTACGTTGGGTGGACCGTCACAGGAAGTGTATTCAGCAGCAGGGACAGTACTTTGAAAAACTTTAAGTGCGACGTCAGGTGCGTGACGTTACGTTGGTTATCGGTACAGGCCGCGACATACTATACGATGTTACTGTGAAGTGTGTAAAAACATTGCTACTCAAGATAAACTGGAATGGTTTTTTGCATTTTGTCGGATAAGGATGTAACTACCTGTAAATAATATCAGTTATGATATTGAGAGATTTGCTTTTTATATAAATTGATTTTATACGGTATTTTGGGACAACCCTCGTACATATGTTTCCTTCCACATGTTTTCTTGTGAGATCAAATACCTTGATGAAAATATCCCCGAACTCCTGTTTACTCTTCTCTAGCTTTGTGGTATTAAATGACGGATGTCTCCAACAAGTCTCTTTGTGGCAATAAAAAGAAATTATTCAATCCCAGTTGCACAATTTTCTTTGCTAAATATGGTATTATTAGTGTTAAAGCAAAATGATTTCGCTATGAAAACTGAAAAGCGCCACAAAAGGCATTTGTTTGTAGCTTTAAATGAAGTTCTTTTTGTTCTACGCAATGATTAAAACAGTTAATTTCAACTTAACACAGTGGTTTAGTAAATGATTTTGATTCAAAACTTGAAAGCCTTCTTAAAATCTTCATGATTTTAGGAATTATTTTTAAACAAAGGGAAAACATTTTGTTATGAATGTTAATTTAATTATTTTTCATACTGTGGAAAAGCTGATAAGACATCCATTGCTTGAAGAGGGTTCAATAATTTCTACAGAGTAGTGTTTTAGCTATAAAGTAAAAAAATAACATAGTGCTCTGGAAGAGAAATGGGTTTACAAGAAAGCATTTTTGAATCTGTTTGACATTTAATTAATTTTATCACAGCTTTATTAATATTGGAATGTCAAAATTAAAATTAACTTTTGTAAATCAATGCAACAACTGATGTGAAAGCAATCGGACACCCTTCCGTTATTATATTACACGATTTTAGTTAACAGTAGTCTATAACTAAATCTCGATTTTCTTTATATCATTAATGTTTTGCATTTGTTAGAAGCAGAAATGTACAAATGTAAACGTTTGACTCACAAGCTAGCAGAATTCATTTGCTTGTACAAATATACTTTACTTTGTATTTCTATACAAATATTTTTACGTAACAAGTTATTCAAAGGCAGTCCATACACTCAGGACTGAAAGCCTTCTGAAATAAAATACGGAAATAAAAATCAAATGATTTTGATTAAATGAATATCATACTTGCTGCGTTAAAAGCTGTCGAAAACGTACTGATGACAGAAGAAAGATAGTCCCAAAACATGTATAATGTAAATAGGAAAGAAATAGCCAGAAACATCAGTTGTATATTGTAAACAGGAAAGAAATAGCCAGAAACATCAGTTGTATATTGTAAACAGGAAAGAAATAGCCAGAAACATCAGTTGTATATTGTAAACAGGAAAGAAATAGCCAGAAACATCAGTTGTATATTGTAAATAGGAAAGAAATAGCCAGAAACATCAGTTGTATATTGTAAACAGGAAAGAAATAGCCAGAAACATCAGTTGATTCAGTGTTACTCTAATAAACAAAGGCAGTAAAAATAATTGTATGTATTAGTTCTGCAATAAGATCAGGGCGTTATTCCAAAGACATCAGTTAATTTAGATCATTTTGTTCTTTTCCTTGAAAACAGAGCATTCTATCTTAACTCCCGTTAACCGGTTACGTGTAGTACAGCATGCTGCTATACGTTACATTTGGCAGCTTTCGCACCTGTGTGTGTGTTTTTTTTTTCTATCCTGCAATCTATTGCTGCAAAAAACATGTATATTAAAGAAAGTTGTGTCTATGAAAGGTTACGTAAAAGAAGAACATATCTTGTAAATTCTGTTTAAAATGGCATACCTCAAGTAAGTAATGGCGAGTTAAATGTGTAATTTAAAAAAAAGCAAACGCGAAAACGTACATTTAATGCGTCATTTTTAATCAACCCGTCTATAAAGGGCTAATGTATGAACGCCACCCTTAAATATAATGTTTGTTTGAGTATATGTAAAATATTGACCAATAAAACACAATATTCAAAGAGCTATGAACATTCGAATTCGATTAGCTGCATGTTCCGTCCATTGATTTTTCACAAAGTTATGCCCCTTTTATGCCCTTTCGACTGACATTTTTGTCCGGACTATTTGTAAGCAACCCCTGACTAGAATTCATCAAAACTTCATAGGAAGCTTCACTACCAAGAGGAGGTGTGCATATTACAGGCATGTTCCGGTTCAGTGATTTTTCACAAAATCATACCCCTTCGATACTTTTTCAGCAGTAATTTTACTTTATTGCACATTTTATAAAGAATTGTTATGACGCCTCTTACCCTTTAAAAATCCAACTAGATAATGGGTTGAATACACTAGATAATGGGTCGAATACACTAGATAATGGGTTGAATACACCAGATAATGGGTTGAATACACTAGATAATGGGTCGAATACACTAGATAATGGGTCGAATACACTAGATAATGGGTCGAATACACTAGATAATGGGTTGAATACACCTTTGATTGAATATTTTAGTAACGACCGTCCTAAAAGTTCCCGAACAGATTTTGTCAATAAATATTGACTGAAATTTGTTGTAACATCATTGAAATTGCAATTAATAATCAGCTGACACGTTTACCTAGGTCCAATATATCGTTGTGCAGGAGGTTACTTTCTGTATCTTGCACTACACTCATATTTTATCACCTGAACACATACCGGTTAAGACATACAGTACATAATAGGACCTCATTTGCATTGACGGTTTAGATTATATTTTTAATTTTAACACAAATAAAATATGACTACAGTGATGTTAGGAAAACTTAATTTACTCTCAGTGTTTAACATCATTGTGTCGTTAGTATTGAACATCAGTTTGATTACTCAAAGGATCGTGTCAATTTTCTGTTTGACTAGCTTCCTTATTATGTTAAGCATGCAGTAAATATGTATTTATTAAATAAATAAATAAAATACTATTTAATGAACATGTACCAATTCTACATTTCTACATTCTGTTTGTAGATTTTAAAATTTGACAAGCGAGAATACTTTTAGTGTCTGTCAAAGTTTTTTTATATATGCAAGGTGTTTGCATGGTCGTGTTTACTTATAATAATATTCAATAAAAAGTAATCATGCCTATATTAATTAGAGAAGTCTGTGCAGGAAAATACTTTTTTACTTGCTCGAATTTATTTACCTTATGTGAAACTTGATATGATATCCACAAAGGTTTAGAATAAGTTGACCAGGTTTAGGGTAGGATGTACATGTGCTTATTTGTTAGCACCATCTGTGCAAGTTGTTCAAGGTTTAGGGAAGGGTGTACATTTGCTTAACCGTTTGAACCAACTGTGTAAGTTGACCGATCACGTATGTCTTAAAAGCATTTAATTTTTTGCGGAATTTCAAATTTCTTTAATAATAAATGATTCACATTATCATATTAATAATGTCAAACTATTGCCTTTTAAAACCATGAAGTATGTGTGCGTGTGTGCGTTCGTGCGTGCGTGTGTGTGTGAGACAATTCGCATTTCAGTTGTTTACTTTTAGAAAAATATGATAAAATAAATATATTTTATAAACATATAAAATAATTTATAACATTGTTGTACTTTTCGGGAATTGAATTCCCTTCCACTGATATGCTATTTTAGGAATTACCATTAGCCAATCAGAGAGTACAATTTTATCACATGACTTTCTTAACCAATCAAAATCCGGCATCTTCATTCTTAGCCATTATTTTTCGAAGGATAACACGCTTATTCATTTTGCTCAAGATTCTTTCATCTACGCTATAATCAAGTCATATGTTAAACAACATTATACGGTAATAATTGATAAAGGTGTTTTTACATCATATTAGAGGTAAATTCCTGCAGCACGGATATGTTGAAGTGATAAATTTTGACGTTTTTGTTCTCGTTACTCAAGTCAGTGCGTTTTGCAGAGTCAAGATGGCCGCTTCCATCCAAATATTTGGACATTCATTTGTGAAACGTCTGAAATGCTTTCTACGCGAGCAAGTGCAGCTGCGTTTCAATTTAAATTTATCTTCATCTCCTCTGGTACAATATTCTGGCTATTCCGGAGCAGTGGTCGGCACATTACGGTCAAATTTAACGGACATTGTGGATTTTTCACCTGACATTGTTGTTCTATTGATTGGAACAAACGATCTCTTTAATCCAGAGGTAACGGCAGTTTCCCTTACGTCATCGATTTTGGATTTGGTTGACAGTCTTATATTCTTATGTCGAGTCAAGAAAGTAGTGGTCTGTCAAATTCTGCATCGTCAACCGACCTCCACGGGCAGGTACAGAGTGGACACAGAATGGTTCAACAACCGGGTCGATGAGACGAATCATTTGCTCTCTTCCAGAATCCAAATGCTTCCACATGATCACGTCATCTTCTGGCGTCTCAAAGGGTTTTGGTCACAAGAGGCTACAAAACAGTCCTTTTCCTTGGATGGAGTACATTTATCTGATGTGGGCCAGAAGAAGTTATATTCAAACATCCGTGCTGCAGTGGTTCATACATTGAACAAATGACTTCTATAAGAATCAAGATATGTATATGTTTTATATTTCTCACTGTTCACTGTTTAGCGATGACTTTCAAGTTGAGAACTATATACAGCCTTTTATATTATTTATATCTAATGTATACAGTTTAAGTCACATCTACAATATTTTAAGCTACTTTACTCTTTATTTCAAATACTGATAATGTCTTAGTGGTTCTACTTTATAATGGTTGTGAAGGCATTATGCTTACCATGACACACAATCGTTAACTTGTGTTAGGGATAAAGAATACCAATTTTTAATTATATAGGTATTTAACTTGATGATACTGTACCAGTCAGTTATGTCGTCACTACAAATGTCACTGTTTCGTATGGCTATGTTTGGATAAACAATTTTTCGAATGCTATGAAAATAAATGTTTCTTCAGACTAAGCTCCAACGTATTTGTGTCAGGACTATGTGTTTTTGCAGGCTATATTTTAACTTTCCAGTCCACGTCTGATGTATTGTTTTTCCAGACTATGTTCTGATGTTTATGTTTTTCCAGACTTTGGTCTGATGTGTATGTTTTGCCAGACTATGTTCTGATGTTAATGTTTTTCCAGACTATGTTCTGATGTTAACTTTTCCAGACTATGTTCTGATGTGTTTTTTCCAGACTACGTTCTGATGTACATGTTTTCCAGACTACGTTCTGATGTTAATGTTTTTTTCCAGACTACGTTCTGATGTACATGTTTTCCAGACGATGTTCTGATGTACATGTTTTCCAGACTATGTTCTGATGTACATGTTTTCCAGACTATGTTCTGATGTTAATGTTTTTCCAGACTACGATCTGATGTTAATGTTTTTCCAGACTAAGATCTGATGAACATGTCTCCAGACAGTGCTCTGGTGTAAATGTGAATACGTTCGAACTGTTTTATGTATATTTTGTCAGTCTATGTTATTTATATACATTACGATACTGTAGTGTAATTCTGTTCTAGGTTCGGCACTCCATGTTAATTCAGGTTAATTGGTTCATTTATAACCCATCCCTCTTTTTTCCTAATTTCAGATGAAACGCAACAAACGTACGGCAACAGTCAGTAAATGTCTGTTACCATGTTGTACGGCGGGTTCATCAAGCTATAGTCCAGGGGACGATGCCATGCACAAGCATGACAATGTGACAACAAGAAATACCGCGAAAAGAACTAAATCTAAGAACAGTTGTCAAACAAGCCATAGTCAAGAGGACGATGCCATGCACAATCATGACAATGTGACAACCAGGAATATTGCGAAAGGAACAAAATCTAAGAATCTAAGTAGACGCAACAAATATAAACAAAATGCAAACAATCCACCTACGCCGTCACGGCCATCTACAACACACAGAGTTCTTCCTACACACAGCCATCTGCCACCGTTACAGGTCCTACAGAGTTCAGACACCAGCACTGATTCAGAAGAATCTGAAGACTCTGAAAGTGATGATGACTTTTTTAATTTAGATAGTGTAGTTAATAACCACACATACAACCTGGCAGGTAACATTGGTTTGTCCCAATTTGAAGAGCCCGTTTCCACGCCTATTTCCCATTCTATTCCAAACAAAATTATCAGGAAAATTCAATCGAACAAATTTGTCGATTTTGCATCTCTTCTGCCAAACATGGCACTATCAATGTCACATCAGGACCAATTTTCACTGACTGTTAATTTTAAGAACCATTTGAGCCTGGTCCCCTCAACAAATACTAAAAGAATCCATAACATTGACTGTTGGACGACTGCGTTCTTGAGGTTTGCGGCAGTCTACTCCGCAACCTACCCGCATGAGACCCCACAGTTAATGAAATATGGGGAAATTGTGCGGGATCTAGCTAGCCGGAGACCGGGCCTTGCCTGGTCTTATTACGATTGCCAGTTCCGTATGTTCTGGGAACGGCAGGTTATCCCCTGGGACAGAATACACACCGAGTTTTGGGTCATGGCCACAACACACCAACCATTTCCGGTCCAATTTCCTCCATTTCAAGGCAATCGGCCCTTTCGTTCAATGCCCAACAGATCATTCAGGTCAAACCAAACCTCAGGACGGAAACAATCCAGATTCCTTGAGAACACCTGTTGGACATACAACAGAAGAGGTGTCTGTCAAACCCCACGATGCCTACGGCCCCACATCTGCGGCTTCTGTAGAGGTCCACACCATTCCGGCCAATGCACTTATTCCAGCAAAGAACAAGCTTTGTCAGCTGTTAACGCTCCAACACCCACAACTAACCACACAGCCTCAACCGTCCGTACTCCAAAAAAGTAGGTTAGACCACTGCCTCACAACCCCCATTAAAGTTCCCACACTAGCTAAATTCTTGAAAGGTTACCACAATTCTGATTATCTAATCCACGGTTTTACACATGGTTTCAGTTTGGGTTACATTGGTCCCCGGGAATCAACTATGTGTTCTAATTTAAAATCATGCATAGAGCTTCCAGAAATTGTTCTCACTAAACTTCAAAAAGAACTTTCAGCAAAGCGAATAAAAGGCCCTTTTTCAGAAAAACCTTTCAACAATTTTCATATCAGTCCCATTGGCTTAGTTCCAAAGAAAACACAAGGAAAATTCCGATTGATACACCATTTGAGTCATCCTAAGGGCAAATCCATTAATGACCACATTGACCCACAACTGGCTACAGTTAAATATGCCTCTTTTGACGACGCTGTAACAGCCCTATTACAATTTGGTCAAGGCTGTTATTTTGCGAAAACAGATATTAATGATGCTTTTAGGATAATACCTATACAACCGAAAGACCATGATCGGTTAGGTATCTTTTTTCAAGGCAATTATTACTATGACACTTGTTTACCAATGGGAGCGTCCAGTTCATGCGCTATATTTGAAGCTTTTAGCTCTTCCTTACAATGGATTAGCATAACACAATTGAACATCCCTACCTTAGTTCACATTTTAGATGACTTTTTATTCTTTGGCCACACTTTTAATGAGTGTCAGGGTTATCTTAAAAAATTTCTTGCCTTATGTAATGTCACTGGGGTTCCTATTAAAGACGAGAAAACTGAAAACGCTCGTCAAGTCATAACTTTCATAGGTTTGGAACTGGACTCCATAGCTATGGAAGCAAGGTTACCACAAGATAAACTCTTTAAACTCCAAACATTGCTAGCTTTCCATACAGGCCGAAGAAAAATAACTTTAAAAGATCTACAATCTTTGATAGGGTTATTAAATTTCTGTTGCTCAGTAGTTGTTCCGGGACGATGTTTTTTACGTCGTTTAATTGACCTTACAATAAAAGTTACAAATCCTAATCACCATATTACATTGTCGGCTGAAAGCAGACGCGATCTTAAAGCATGGAAATTATTTGTGCAACATTTTAATGGCAAAAATTTGATTTTGGACCAACGTTGGTTGTCAACAACTGCGTTAGACCTATATACTGACGCAGCAGGTTCCCTTGGTTACGGGGCAATATTTAAAACTAGTTGGTTCTATGGGGTATGGCCAATACCGATGGCAAAGTTTGAAATAACTTTTAAAGAACTATTCCCAATCATACTTGCCTTGGAAATTTGGGGTCCTAGGTTACGTAACAAATGCATTACATTACATTCAGATAACTATGCGGCAGTTCATATTATAAATAAGCAATCTAGCAAAGATTCGAATGTAATGAAACTTGTTCGCCGTATGGTACTGGCATGCATGCAATTCAATATATTAATTCATGCTAAACACATTCCAGGTAAAACTAACAATTTACCTGATTTACTTTCACGTTTACAGGTCAAACAGTTTCAACGGTTGGCCCCGCATATGGATGCACTACCAACAGAAGTGCCAGACAACCTGCTTCTTCTTCCCTGAACAAGGCTGTTCTCAACATCTTTAACAGTTCTCTAGCCCCTTCTACTCAACTTAGTTATCGTAATGCGGTTAACCAGTATTCTCGTTTTCATAACTCGCATTACTCTCACCACAAGCACAGTTTGTTCCCCATTCCAGTCTACAAATTAGCGCAATTCATTGGAGTATGCCATGATATGGGTCTCAAACCATCCACAATCACAACCTTGATCTCAGCTTTGTCATATTTCCATCGCATCAACAGATGGAAAAATCCTTGCAAATCTTTTATCATCCAAAAGCTTTTATACAGCATTAGAAAATCAAGAGTACCAGACAAACGTCAGGGTTTCACTCTCCCTCTCCTGAAATTAATGATTAAAGCCCTGAAGGAAGTAACATCATGTGCATATGTTCGCTTATTGATAAAAACTATGTTTTTAACGGCATTCTATGCTCTGCTGCGTCAAGGCGAAATTTCTGTTACAAAAACAGGAGCCAACAACATTTTCAAACTTGAAAATGTTGCGTTCCAATATGAAGCCGGTAAACTTACTCAGGCTACCATTACCCTTGACCATTTCAAGCATTCTCAAGGCAACATAGCAAAAATTATACTTAGTTGTTCCAAATCAAAGTCACTTTGTCCGGTTAGGACATTATTTAAATATGTTAAAGCTCTTAGCATACGCAAAGGCCCACTTTTTTGTTTCAAAAACGGGGCTCCAGTAAACTCATCCTTTTTCCGACGTATCTTAGGGTAATGTGTCAGGAAATGTCAATTAGACCCACGCAAGTACACCACACACTCTTTCCGTATAGGTGGTGCAACCCTAGCCTATGACCGTCATTTTTCCAATGCGCAAATCCAACAATTGGGAAGATGGTCGTCTCAAGCATTTACAAAATATTTAAGGCCAAGTCTTAACCGTAGTGTGGTAACTTAGACTTATCATGAACAAAAAACATATCACCTGGAATAGTCAGGCACCCAATTTTCTCCTTGACTGTCTGAGGCAGCAAGGTTTTGTTTCTACTGTCTGAGGCAGAGAATCAGTTACTCATACTGGTAATTGACCGTCTGAGGCGGCAAATTACATAGAGATACTTGACTGCTTAAGACAGCAAGTACTTCATTTGGCTGTAAACCAGCACTGTTATCGCATCCGATACCACAAATATTGGTTAACATTGCTTTTATTTATATATTCGTTGTTTAAATTTTCTGTAAATAATCATGTTCATTTACCTTGTCAAAATATTCACCTGCCAGTTTGTATGTGTTCATTCAATACAGGAGCTCGTCTGACTGAGGCAGCGAGCTCCAAGTATTAAGGTTATAGAATTTTCCAACATTGCTTTTATTTGTATATTCGTTGTTTAAATTTACTTGTAAAAAATCACGTTCATTTACCTAGTCAAAATATTCACATGCCTGTTTTTATGTGTTCATTCAATACGGGAGCTCGTCTGACTGAGGCAGCGAGCTCCAAGTATTAAGGTATAAAATTTTCCAAAGTCATGAGATACACTATGTCTACTGTTGATTGTTAAATATCAATGTTCCACATTAGGTAACTTCTATTATTTGACATCTAAGCTCGACTGACTGAGGCCGTGAGCTCAACATAGATACTTTTAAACTTTTTCTGTTTATTCTGGTAACATATTGTTGTTCATACTCATAAAAAACCATGTTAACTTGTTATATATAGATGTACATTTTTGTGTTTCTCTAGGATCAATAGTCTAGATATGTGTTAAACCTTACGTGCTTCTTGTACAAGTTTGTTAATTCAGGTTCATACAGAAGTGTAAGATTACATTGTAAGCTAACATGCTCAAATATATTTAATTCATTAACTTTGAGCCTTCTGCTTTTTAATGGCAGATATTATCATTACACATCTCACTTTCTGTCCCTGTGTATCTGGGCGGCAGACCAGGTTTCCTGGTCTTTTGTACCAGGTTTCCTGGTCTTTTGTGGCGGTTTTCGTCGCCCAGATATGGAAAAATATGTTATATGTAGTTATATTTACTTGTTTATAGTAGTTATATTTACTTGTTTAAACTTTCATGGCAAATAAATAAATTTGCCGTAGTTATATTTACTAGTTTAAACTTTCTAGGCAAATAAATAAATTTGCCCTTTTTCAATCTATAACCTTGTTACTTTTCTATTTTCCCATACATAGTACACAGGGCCGAAGTTTGGTTGTAAAACAGATGAGATAAATATATTTTATAAACATATAAAATAATTTATAACATTGTTGTACTTTTCGGGAATTGAATTCCCTTCCACTGATATGCTATTTAAGGAATTACCATTAGCCAATCAGAGAGTACAATTTTATCACATGACTTTCTTAACCAATCAAAATCCGGCATCTTCATTCTTAGCCATTATTTTTCGAAGGATAACACGCTTATTCATTTTGCTCAACCGCCGCCTCCCTTTTCCTCCACCTCTTATTTCGTTTACTCTCTTTTTGGCTGTTGGTTTTTATTATTTCTTATAATATTGACACCACTTGTTTTTATTACTTCTTATAATTTTGACTCCACTTCTCTTTGTTGTTAAGTCATATATATGAACTTTTTAAATTTTGAGATACAGACATTTATGTTATAAGTACTTATATTTACTTGTTTAAAGGGCGGTTTTCGTCGCCCAGATATGGAAAAATATGTTATATGTAGTTATATTTACTTGTTTATAGTAGTTATATTTACTTGTTTAAACTTTCATGGCAAATAAATAAATTTGCCGTAGTTATATTTACTAGTTTAAAATTTCTAGGCAAATAAATAAATTTGCCCTTTTTCAATCTATAACCTTGTTACTTTTCTATTTTCCCATACATAGTACACAGGGCCGAAGTTTGGTTGTAAAACAGATGAGATAAATGATGAAACGAAATGTTTATTAGCGTGTGGCCGAATATTGCTGTTAGAATTACGGCTGATTATAGATGTAAATCCATTAAATAAATAAGAGTTTCTGACACTCGGAAATGAAAAAAATGTTCCAAAAGTTACACCACCTTTTGATAATTACGATATAGTGTATACTTCGTGTAAACATTACCATTTTCGGTGTAACAAAAACTATGTTATGTTTATAGAAATAGACATAAATGAAGTAAATACTTCAGCAAAATAGTACTGTCCACACGCGAGGAGATGTAAGGTAACTCAGTTGGTTTCGTTCCTAAATCAAACTCAAAGGATGCCATAGAAACGGTTTTAATGTTAATATTATAAGAAGACGGCGATTCAAGATGGCGGAAACCTTGTACTTTATTTATGGTAGTACAGCTGGAAGATTTCGTTGACTAGGAATATAGTTATTTGCTTTTATTTTTGTACAGTTGTTTTCAGTTTGTAGTATTTTCATGACACCGTATCAGTGTAGTTGTCGTTTGAGAGAACAAATGTTTGCATGCAAATATTACATTTATAAATAATTAGTGTGCATAAACTAGGACCTGTAGAACGAAATAAACAATTAATTCGAAATTACAGGACAGTTCTCTGAAATAAATTACACTTTCATATTTACATTTAATTTTTTAGAACTGACAAATACTTTTGCACATTCTTTCCCTCTGCCAATTCAAAATTACAATGGAATAATGAAATAAAACTTCATGCATTTTGATTAAACAAATACTCATTAGGAAAGATCACGTAATCACAGACAGTGGGAGGGGTGTGGTGTAAATAGTGCGGCTGCTGTTTTCTTTTTTTCTTTTTTAAAGGAAGTCGTGCAATATTCACTTCAATCTTCGTTTGTGGGGTGAGAACTGTGAAACCTGTCACATGTAAAATTTTTCACTCAAAACTCACTAACCTAAGCAGAAGACGATAACTTAAAATAAATAATTATGGAATGCCCGTGTATACTCATTTATTGTACAGTTAGAACTACATTCTGATAAAAAATAGTTTTGATCTTTGTCATTTTGCAATATTTTCATCACACTAGATGGGAGATGGTGCACGAGCCTTAAGTAATAAAAGTTCTCTATATTGGTACGACAAGAACGCGTGCTTTTAATGTTTTTTTTTGGCATTTGTTTGACATAATGTCTAACTAGTTATGTTAATACAACCTTTGATCCAAAATTTTGCCGTTTTTCAAAATCATATAACATATCTTAAATAAGGCACGTGTATAATCATATTTCTGATTAAACAGAAACCCCGCAGTGCTTTTCGACCAATCGGCAATTTTTTTTAAATAGTTTAGATGGTCTCACTGAATACTGAATATGCCTTATATTAAAAAGTAAGGCAAAGCTGAGAAATAATGATAATGTTAGAAAAAAATGCGATAAATGATCAGTTCGCGGTGATACAGCGTAAAAAGAACGGCTTTTAAAGCTCTATAACAAACAAAAAAAATGAATTGCTGATTTTTTTATATTTGACAAAGTGCGTGAGGGCCGCCATTTTGTAAATTTACTGATTAAATACAGATGCGCATGACATCAGATATACACTTCCGGGGAAAAAATCATCAGATTGTAGAACTCCAATAATTGATTTGAGAAAATGGATAGAAATGAATCTGTTGGAATTCTTTCGGATGATTTTTTTTTTCATTACAAATGAAAATCTATTTCAGCACCAAGACAATTTTGAAATTGAGAAAAAACGATTAAAATAACATATCATATAAAACAATATGAAAAACTCTGAAACTCTGTTTAAAACAAATTCAGAAATAATGTTTTTAATATTTTGTTTATCATTTTTAAAAGTCCAGTGACTTTTATTTTCATCAGAAACATAAAATTAAATAAAGAATTTTACTGTATGGAAGTAAATTACTTAAGTAAAGATCACTTTCATTTTTAATTTTTGTATTATAGTTTGTAATTTGCTCATGATTATGCAAAATGCATACTGAGTTCTGAATATAGGGTTAACGCACGTTTTTTTCGTGTTATAACATCTGCAGAATCCCGAAGGATGGTTGGTGCCCGAGCCCGTAGGGCGAGGGCACCAACATATCCCGAGGGATTCTGCAAATGTTATGACATGGAAAAACGTGCTTTAACGCTATTCTAGCATAAAATGATCTAGAAAAGACATGTTTACGAATAAATAAATAAATAAATAATAGTACAGTCGCCTTTAGGTTGTTATGGATACCTGTTTTAAATATGCGTTCCAGGGCGACACGTGTTTTCAACCTGTCGAGCGGCCATCTTGAAACTTAAAAAGTGTCGATTAAAAAAATATTTGGAAGGATTTTATGTGGATTTACGATGAACAAGGCCAGCCATTGATATTATCAATATTCATGAATGTTTCGTCTACGTTCCGACCTGCAAAGTTACATATACTGCCGATTTGGGGCAAAAAAGACGCATCAGCGTCCATTATTTACAAAGGCCCTGTAACGCGCATAACTGAAAACGGGTAATAACAGCGCGTGAGCGCGAGAACTTCCTTGTTAACACATCTTTTCGCTCTCGTTAAAACATAGGCAAAACGGGCAAAAACAAGCGATTTTAAAGAATCTTGAAACTTGGAAGGTATTACATAAAGCGTTACAGATCAAAAATAATTCAGTAAATTTGTAAAATCATCCACTACCAAAATTTGCTAATTATCTCAACTTTAACAATGTTTTCGATCATAAAAGGGATCGCTATTTCCTTTCTTTTGACAGCTGTGCAGAATAAACAAGGGTCCGTATGCGTAGGTTATTTTGCATAAAGCTCATGTTATAAGGTGGGATCTATTGATCTCTGATATTTCATTGGGTGTTATTTTTTCAGCAGACAAATTCTTGCTTAATGTACATGTCATCACAAAATCGGGTAAATTTCCATCCCCGACAAAATAAAGTTAACACTTTAGGCTACCTTATTTCACTACATTTTGTTTACACTTACATGACAGTGTATCGCTAATATAACGTTATGATCTAGAAGCACGTGGGGGAAATGTAACACCTGTCAAATGTTGAGAAGATAGGCATCATTGATATTTTAAAACCAACTATTACAAAAACATGTAATATTTTCAACTGTCAATGTAAAATTTCAAAATTATAAGCAACATAATGAATGATTGATGGCAGGAATTCAGGTCAAAACGGTCGATTTTAACAAAGGGCCCCGAGTTAAAACGGTCCATTTCAAAAATAACCCAGGTCCAAATGGTGCACAAATCAAAGTTAAAACGGCCAACATATCCAGATTCTTCAGAGAATTTTTTTTTAAATTTATACTGTTGTAAAAGGGATATTAATCTTTAATTGTATTTGAATTTTCTCATTAACCCATTCTTCTCAAAAATATAAATAAATGGGAGTCAGTTTAATTTCACTAACTAAATTCATATCTCATTTAGAACAACGCATAATGAAATGAGTGAAGTTCCGAAATTCGTACTAGGAAAGCGAATATTATATATTTAAGATAATATTAAAAAGTAATTGAATGATATGTGGGCTGTTTTGACCTGTTGGAAGAAATCTTAGCATGAAACAATTAAACAATTTAATCAATTAGAATTACAGGCAACTACCCTGAAATTAATGATTTTTTGGGATTTACAGATATTTTATCACACTCTTTTCTTCTGCCAATCTAGAATAAAATAATGTTTTAAGGATTATGATTAAGTTTGACAGTGCAATCATGCACAGCGGGGAGTTTTTTTTTTGAATTGATATTATTTTTTCGTAGCAGAAACAATTGTCACGAAATATTTAAATAAACTTTCGATTAGACAATACACGATTTATTTTAAAAGTATAATAGACATCGAGGGACTAAAAAGAGTTGTAGGGATTTTTTTGTAGCAAACTGGAACCGAAGGCTTTAGTGAGCTCTCACGATCCGTTGTCTGCCGTTCTTCATCCACAACATCTCCCCTGAAACTGTTGAGACAAAGTAAATGTTATTTGGCATGTATTTTCCTTGCATGAAGATAATAAATAAAAACACAATTGCATCCATTTTGAACTTTCCGTTTAAAGCAAACATGAACGAAAAAACACAAAATATCTCCTTTCGAAAATAGACAGACGCAGAGCAATGAAAATTAAAATGTTGCATTTCTAATTCTTATTTGACATAAACTTATAAAGAAAAATGTTTTAAAATCTTCTTCAGAAAATAATAGCCAACCGTTTATTTATTAAGTGTTAACATCCACACAATTTGCATGAACGTTCCACACATACATGCAGTCTATATGATCAGTGTACACATCCATACAATGTGTATGACCAGTCAGTGCATCCATACAGTTCAAAGGATTAGTGCGCAGATCCATGCAGTTCCCATTTCCATGCAGTCTTTACGATCTGTATGCTGTCTATATGATCTTATCGCACATCCATGCATTTTACATGATCAGTCCGCACATCTGTGCAATCTATATGATCATTGCGCACATACATGCAGTATATATGATCAGTGCCAACGTCCGTAGAGTCTGTATGACCAGTCAGCGCTTCTATACTATCTATATGGTAAGTGCGCAGATACATGCTGTTCGTATATCCATGGAGTCTTTTTGATCTGACCGCACATCTATGAAGTTAGCACATCCATGCAGTCTGTATGACCTGTGCGCAAATCTCCTACCATAAAACTAAAGTGTACAGTCACTTCACCTATCACTACAAAAAAGCAGTTTTTTGTTTCGGGCTTTAATGTTTCCATACAGTCCACATGATCATTCCCCACAATCGCAGAGTCCATATGATCACACATCCATACGATCTGAATGACCAGTCAGCACGTCCATACAATCCAAATGATTAGTGCGCATATCCATGGAGTCAGCACTGCCATGCAGTATTAATGATCTGCGTGCACATCCATGGAGAACGCACATCCAGACAGTTTATATGATCAGTGAGCACGTCCATGTAGTCAATATTATTGGTTCGTACAATCATGTAGTATATATGATCAGTTCGCACATCTATGCAGTCAATATGATTTGTGCTATTTTTGCCGTTTCGTCAGAGTGTTTCAATAACTAACTAATATACTGGTTTGTGCAAACTAAATTCTAAAGGCAATTTTTTTCTGGACGAATTATGGGTCATTAATTACAAGTACTATTAACTATTACTAGATGACCTTTACAACGTACATCTATTCCGACCCAAGAGAGACATGAGGGTTACTAAAAAAGTACAGTTTATGTGGGTTTGTTTTTGGAAAATATGTTTTTTTTTTGTGTTTGTGTCATAAAAAGATGTTGAAAATTCTGTAGTTTCCAAGAGAATGTTGATTTTATTAATGAAATCTATTAATTTTTGAAATTTACGTAAATAGAAACATTAGTTTATAATGGGAAAATGTCCGAGTTAACGTGAGAGGACAGATAACCTTTTTGAACATCTCCTTCAATAATGTATCCGGCTTTAGATATACATTTACAGCGATAGTGAAGTACCAGCGATTGTCTGGCGTTTTTGAACGTGGGTACCAATTATTATATAAGGGAATATTTCAACCTAATTTCTTATATTTGGTTGATTATGTGGAGTTTTATTGATAAATTATGTTAGATCTTTGGGTATTCTTTGATAAAATTTTATGTTTAAGTATGTAGAAAATATTATTTAGATGCGAATCAATGTACCCTCGAAACCATATGTGTAGTGATAATTCGGCGTATTGATTGATTTATTGTGATAATATTGAACTGACCCCGCTGTATTTCCAAGATGGCGTTAAACTGACAAACACATGTACATTAAATCAGAGCACTGAAAGAACTGCAAAACCTGTTGCGTAGTGCTGGGTTTATGTTTTCAAGTAATGGATACATGCATGTAATGCAATACCTTTATCCGAGAGAATTTATCTCTGTGCAATAGAGGTCCATTGGAGCTAGTCTCATTAAGCTGAATATGATAAAAATCTTTTTTTTACCTGCCTTGCCATAAATTATAGTCCAACTTCACTGGAAATTCTTTGTACATAATTACTGAACACTCTAATCAATACTGACAATCACTGATCTTGATCATTTTCAACACTTATTTATCAAATTTAGTATTGACAATTCCACTTATTTTTCTAAAACCCTGTGGTACTCCAACTATAATGTTCTAGAAAAGTACAAGAGTACTATTATACCAACCATGATGCATGATGCATACTGACCAAGTAAGTTATGTTGGTAGTTTACTGGTAACATTTGCAGTCTAGTACATGTTCTTTCCAGTAATTTTAGGAAGTTAAACTGACTCTGATATGAATACAACTGTAAAGAGCGGGTAAAACTTTAGCTGACAATAAGTTAACCACAAACACAAGAAAGCAATACTTGTTCACATTATCTTTATTTACAAAAATAAAACTATCAAAAGCAAAAATTCAGTAGAAATGTTTCCATAGGTTACATTTGCCCCAGCCATGTATCATAAGCAGATGATAAAAATTAAAGAGGCAGGCGGAGTGTCAAAAGCAGTATAATTGTTACATTTATTTAATGAACAGCGTGCTACAAAACACAACCCTATAAATGTGAAGACATTTCGGTTGTTATCAGAAATTTAGTCTATAAAGGTCAAAACTCTGACAAATTTGGAGATGTACTGCCCAATTTTGCAAGTAACCTGTATTTTCATAAGATACATACACGTGCAAAATATGAAAAAAATCTAAGCTTTTTTCTTTAAATGAAAAGAAATTTAATTTTAGTAGAAAATAAGTCAACATGAGCACCGCTAGGCGGATCATTATATGCCCGAGGGGTGTTTTTAGCTCACCTGAGCAAATGTTCAGTGCTGTCTAAAGATATGAGCCATGTGTTTCATGTCCGGTTCATATCTTTTTCACCCCTGGAATGAATTCCATGAAACTGATCAAATGTTCAGTCCATCAAGATGATATGCAGAACCCATGTTCTAACCTGGCCAGTTCAATCTCAAGGTTTAATAAATATCCTGTACACAAATTTTAACATCAACACAAGGCTATGAAAATACCTCAATAGTCAATAAAGAACAAAAAACTTCCACCCTAATATTTGTTAATTTACAGTATGTCATAGCTTGCTGACCACCCCTTCACCCAATATTCCACATCACTTAAATGTCGTCCACATATAACACGACAGTGTTATACTTTTGTGGTTAAACTTAACAGCGCGACAGTCACCATTATCAAACATTTATTCATCGAAAGAGAGACAAAAACCTTACAAGAACGGTAATCGGTTGCTAAAAACTGTGTGTTTCATACAGATGAACAAGCATAACATTACTGCAACAATTCATTGATGGAATGTTTATATATTTCTATATAATGACGAATAGTGTGTTGTGTACAGGATGACAGTTTATATATTTCTATATAATGACGAATAGTGTGTTGTGTACATTCTATATAATGACGAATAGTGTGTTGTGTACATTCTATATAATGACGAATAGTGTGTTGTGTACAGGATGACAGTTTATATATTTCTATATAATGACGAATAGTGTGTTGTGTACAGGATGACAGTTTATATATTTCTATATAATGACGAATAGTGTGTTGTGTACAGGATGACAGTTTATATATTTCTATATAATGACGAATAGTGTGTTGTGTACAGGATGACAGTTTATATATTTCTATATAATGACGAATAGTGTGTTGTGTACAGGATGACAGTTTATATATTTCTATATAATGACGAATAGTGTGTTGTGTACAGGATGACAGTTTATATATTTCTATATAATGACGAATAGTGTGTTGTGTACAGGATGACAGTTTATATATTTCTATATAATGACGAATAGTTGTGTACAGGATGACATGCATTGTAAAAAAAAGATTTGTCATAACAAAGAATTTTATTACTTTTAACCGAAGACAGACTTTACAAGAATTACCAAAATCATCCCCAAACTGCTAAATCAATGTAAATCTGATTTATAAATAACCCAAAGTAGAAACTCACACATACCGGGAAAGGTAAAACAGCTTTATGGTGTAGACTAAGAAGTCTGGATTTATTTCTGTAACGTAACTTCTCTGACATTATCTAAAGTATTATTTATATGCTTACATATTACCATGTGTCTGTTAAGCTAAAACTAAGAGAACATATTATCGGAAGTAATGTCATTTCTTTATTTCATGCTTTTCAATGGATTATTGAAATATATCAGTAGATTAAATCCTGATAATCTCACTGTTTCAAACATTGAAATTATCATTTTGATAATTTCACTGCTACGGAACTACTTTTTTCCCTTCAATGAACCACATATACATGTACAAAAGTACAACTTGAGTTGTCTGCAGCCGTTGATCCGTGTTCGCCGATAATTAGGCCATACAAACGTATCAGGATGCTACCTGACAGTGACACTGATTCTAATTAATATGAATTAGGCAAATAATATACCTGTTATGATGTTCGTTCACTAGTTTGATTTAAATCCTTGTTTTGTTTATAATTCCCACACACGTTGTGAATGAAAAAAAAATGGCGGATTGAACTGAGCTGACTTCGATTCACGCGCAGTAATTCAATAGCTTTATCAGCCTAAAACTGTTGTTTACTCTAAATAAATTTACAAAACGATTTCTTTTTTCTGTTTGACATAAAATAATAAATGAATAAGACCCTGTCTAGTGAATTATATATTAAAAATGAGAGTTTATCTGGCACTATTTTTATTACGAAATATACATGTGTTAGAACGTGAAGAAGAAGGAAAGTGGGGCACCAGACGGGGAACACTTGGATAGGTAAAACATTAAAAATGAGAAATAATTCAAATAGTCCATTGAAAAGCATGAAATAAAACGAAAATTTGTTTGTTTTTGGTGTAAGATCGAAATTTATTTCATCTCGTGATGGCAAGCAAATATCCTCTATAACTTCTTTTGTAGCACTAGGAACACTTATTTTAACTTGCATTTTGCTGCTAACAAAATTAATGAGTTTGCCATGTTTTTGTCGTGATTCATTGAAAAAGCATTTCCTTGCAATAATTGTCGGTAATGCACTGTATAATACTAAAAGGTTTATGCTGTAAACGCCTCTTATTTAAAAAAAAGTCTTTCAATTGAAATGAACTGAAAACTTTTTTATTTTCGAAATTCATCAATGCGGTAATATTTTACTTTTGACATGCATGATCACTTTCTAATAAATCACTTTAAAATCACCAGATTGTATGTTTAAAGTAAATTGCATGTAAAGAAATTCGCCCATGCAAATGCTGTATATTTGTTTGTCAAGTCTGCAGCCAGCACAATACACTGTGAAGTTTTATTGACATAAAAACACGACAGGTCAATGTAAGGAACCATTGTCTTTGATAAAATAACACCGCATGTAGTCGTAATAAGTCGATAGTTTGATAAGTCAGCAGTGAGGCGTACCATAACGACATGGTGCAGTGAGGCGTACCATAACGACATGGTGCATTGAGAAGTTCATACACTCATTTAACAACATAAAGCTCTGCTTTGACAAGACAACCTGCAATGTTTTAACGTAAGACTGATACGGCGTTTCATAGGTATTATAAACAGAACAAACCAGTCCAGTATCAACTTGCATCGAAGTGCAGGTTAGATTCTAGAGACGTAACGATACGGCTACCTCACGATACGCAATGACGATACGATACTTTTCGATACAATATAATGACCATTGCGAAGAATCATTAAAGAAAACTTTTAAGTTCAAAAGCCTAAAAACTTTATTTTCTAACATTTATTGCACTTACTACAGTTAAAAATTAGCTTATGTTTTCCTTTAAAATTAACTTTATGACTAGAATACAATTAAAATCCCAACAAATAACTTGAAATCAATATTCAGATAGTTTCCAATATACTTTGGGCCAAGTGTTTTGCTGTGTGACTTTCACCTACTAGACGGGTTTGAAGAGTAAAATTCTTTAATGACCAGTTACTTGCAATAAAGTAAGCAGTGAAAGTTATTCAAATTGCAACAGCCCTGGACTAGGAGTCAGTGGTTAGTGACATATACATGACGTGGACTAGTTTACTTTGAACAAGAGAGCGAACTCTGTTGTACAATTCAGGTAATACAATTCCTGAGAAGTAAGGACGACTTGGAACAGTGTATCTTGGTTCAAGAACATGAAGGACATGTCGAAAACTTAAGTTTTCCACCAACGAAAAAAGGTCCCGTGTCATAAACAGTAAAAAATCCAGCTGCCTTATTTATTGCCTTAAAGAACAACTTAAAGAACATAAAATTGCAAGAACTTGCCTGCCTAGTATAGTCAGTATTGACTGTTGGCAGTAATAAGTTGAAATCTAGCCAACTGCATCGATGCATCGGTAATTTTTTGTTGTCCTTTAGGTTTTTCGTGTTCAAGTTCAAATGTTGTAGGGCACGAAGTTTGCTTTTCAGGTGCGCTAGTAGTAGAGAGACAAAATGAGAAAATGAACATAAAGACAAATAAATGCCATAATCATTAGTGTCAGTTATACTACAATAATGCGGGCAAAACCGAAACGAAATTGCCTTTGACGAACAGTGCACCGTACCGAGAGGATAATCCACGGATCATATATTAACGCGGTGATCCGTTACGCCTCGACTAGGTTCAGGCAAACCATGGTCCGCATTCATCGCAAAGGCAAAACAGCAGTAGGGTGAAGGTTAAACACAATTAATTACGTATGTTTACATAAGCGCTTTGATAAAGGAAAATAGAAAAATATTCTATTGAAAATGAAACCAAAAATCGACAAAATAATTCGTTAGAAGAAAATATCACTTTAACAGTTACTCGCGACATTTATTAACGATAATCATTTACTGTCTCAAGAGACTATTTATAAATCTATTTAAAAGTATAAAAGAATCTTGATCTGAGACTGGTTAATCGTTTTTTTTTGTATGGCGTTTCAGAGGTGTATCTTCCTTTCATATGCCTGAAACGTTCGAAAACCCATACTTTTAATTCTCTCTCGTTTCATTTTTTCGTAGAATATCAGATTTAAAACAAAGCCCTTTTTCCTAAGGGTGACATTAATGGTTGCTTTCTTGTCATGTTGTCAGTAAAGGTTAATACATTGCGTTAAAAATGAACATAGGGTCCATCAGATATCTGGAGGCGATTACACATAAAATACTGTTAATACCTATGAGGAAATAGATAGTATTGAATATGTATTGATTCTGTATACTTAATGATCAACCTTTATAATGTACTTATCAATGGATAAATCTTAGTCTCAGTGGAATAATTCTCTTCCATTTATTCTGAAATCTTGGCATTAGATTTTGTTTAATCGAGGTTTAACGCTAGTTTTAACACTTAAGGTAATATCCCGGCGGTCAGTGTTCCTGGGTATTCAACCAGTTCACTTATGAATTTCTCCGCAAGTAACTGACTACTTCCTCACTTGCTTCAGAGGAGAGGGACAAATGACCTATAGAATCATTGTCTCAGATCAGTTATCACGGAGAAATTTTCCCGGTTCTGATGGGGCTTGAACAGGGATCGTCAAGATTGACAATTCAATGCTCTACCGATTGATGTGTATTAGAAGAACCAATTAAAATGTTTTACTATGAAAGGCATGTTGACAGGTAGTATCTAATGCAAACTTGAAATAGATGTATTTCATTTGATATAGCTTAAGAATCTGTTATCATGAACAACAGAAACTTCCTTTCATTTTTTAGCCTTAAGATTATGGAAGCCAGAAAGTTTCTCACTTATACATTGAATGTGAACTCTGTGTAATTGTCAATACAGACTGTTTCGCATCACAGTTCTGTTTTTTGATAATCTTGCTTATACCAGTATCAGAACGATGATGCTAGTTTATAGTCAGTGCTCCAAATACGCATTCGAGTATTGTTTGTACAGGTCTTCAATACACATATTCTTACTATGTCCAAATAGAACAAAAACTGTAAATTCTGTTTCTAGAACTATTTAAATGATATTACAAATGGCAGTCCTCTTCTTTCTTTGATTATTATTATAATACTTTATGGTTTGCGTAAAATAAGAGTTATAATCATACTTATTGTAGCATTTAAGTAAGTTTACAGAAAAAGCTGTCATCGTAGTAGAAGCAAACAAAGTAAACAAAAAATTACAGACTTTGAAAAAACAGTGCGTTCTACTTAAAACATTTATAACTGTTTGAATCGTCTGAATGATATATGCTAGATGAAAGAAATATGTACAGGAATGTTCAAAACAAAGACATGCTTCAAACTAATTCGAAAAGCCGCTTTTGAATTTTAAAACGCTAATCCATTAACAAAAGTTTCTAGTATGTATAAGGTAAACCATGCATATTATTTAGTTAGTTATGATGTATACCTCGTTTTAACACAGATTATTTCGACATTTTACATTTTATCTTAAGTGCTGTAATTGTGCTTAACTATGGCAAGAGAATTATTCAACGAAAAATTTATAAAAATCGGAAAAAGATTTTTCTCAAAACACATCATTTCATGGGATACGATAAATTGATTAACCAAAGGTAGCACAATTTTGAAGGAAAATAGTGAATCTATTTGGCAGTTAAATGTTCATTATTCATTTTTCTGTGCTGAAAGTTAACTGAGCTATTGTGACTTTGAAATCAAGTATTGAAAATAACGGTATGTTTTGCATTTTCTGAACACAGTTAATTGTTTACAGAGGATAATTCATTTCTGTCTATTCATGGACATCCTTCTTAGCATTACCTTCATTCACGTGTTTATATATTCTCCATTCCATTATTTAGCTGAGCTTAATCCAGCTGAATCATTTCCTGTAGTTTATACTGGCACTCGAATATTACTTAAAAATCTTTTAACTATCACAACAATCCCTGTTAACCGAGTATCGTGTTTTCTCTGAACTTTTGTACCTAGATGAAAAGAAATGATAAAAAAAGATACACCAGCATCCATCCTATCAGTGGTTTCGGGATCTAGGGAATAGGACGAACTGTTTTTCTATTATAAATTAATTGAGGTCTGATAAATAACAAATGATATCAAATCAGCCGTAGAAATGTAATAAGTGTAGAGCAATTCTGAAGGCGGCGCAGTTTCTATAATAACTAACGCGTATACAGCTTTATACAGGTTTTTTCTTATTGTAGAATTGTGTTCCTAAAAAGAGTTTTACCTGTATGGACTGGTGGATATAAACGTTACTTAACAACTATTAACTTAAGAAAGTGCGTGAGGTTTTAATATACACCATTCGCAAGGAAGTAAAATGCTTCGTGTAAAAAGTGACAAGCGGAAATTTACTTATTCAATAAAAGAATGGGGACGGAATACAACGTTTCACGGAGTGAGATACATCATGACCGCGGATGCCCGTATAAGACAGTGAGTTAAAAAATGTAGTTTTGTTTGTTTGTTTGTTTCTTTGTTTGTTTGTTTCATTTCGAATATTTATGAAATTCTGCAAAAAGTCCATACATCACGTCTACATACGCTTAGACTAGAGTAAAGACTGAAATTTATATATTTATATTGTATGTTGCTTTATGAAGGTGGTCTGCACTTATATTTAGAGCATTCGGATTCCTTCGAATTTTTGTGTGAATGAAATTGAAATGAACGATTTACTGATTGTTAAGGTGTCAATCAAACTACTGATACACTTGATGCATAAATATTAGTTTTTTAATTGAAAATTAACACATTCTCAGTGTCTATATGCCCGAAGAAAAAAAAACATGAGCATATAGGCTCTATTAAATCATCATTTAAATCATCATTTATGTTTCATTTTACAGTGAATGACCAATATGATGTAAATGAAGAAGTTCATTGGAAACTTTTTTGGGTCGGTTGTACACGTTAAGAGTTTTCGAACAGCCGGCTAAAAATACAAAGCATTTGATTACAGTACCATAACAAGTCAACAGCAGTAAATGAGAACTTACTAGTGAATCATTTTCTAAAAATGCTGTGAACAAAAATTTTCAAATTACAATGTAATCAGTTTGAGAATGAAATAAGGAAAAAAATACTTGTTGAAAAGTCATGGTTGGGTCGCTATAAGCAGGCAGACAAAATAAATGCAGTTTAAAAAAGTCCTCTGTCGCCCTTCCACATTTCATTTGTTGTTAAAAAATATTCTTTAATTTAAAACTAATCTTTTAGAACAAGAGGAAGCTTCCATGCTGAAATCTAAAAATAAAAATAAAAGTTTGAATGTAACATCTATCCACGAAAAGGGACAACATATTTTATAGGAAAGATCAGATCAGGCATACAAATCGGCAATAAATCTTCCCAGCTGATGCACTCGCCTCTCACGAGAGCAAAGGCATTATTACATTGAGACAAAAGTATATCCATTTGAGACTAAAATCCATTTATGACAATTAATTGATATTATCGGAATTTTTATAGAAATTAAATATGTCGATTAATATCTATGAAAGTTTTATTACCAGAACAATTAAGTAATAATGTTGATAATAAAATCTTGTGGACCAGTCAAAACGTTTCCAGAAAGTAAAGATGCATGCTACATTCAGAAATGAAATAAAGTGCTAGTTTTCTTTAACAAAAACATCTGTTATTTTTTCTGTATGTTTCAGTGACTTTATTTATTTAATAAACATTTTTAGAAATAGAGTAAGTTTAAAGACTGGTACATCAACATAGTATCGTGAAACATATTATACAACCCTTAACTGGTGATTTTAAGTAAAGGTCAATGATTTTAATTTGACTGACCAAGAATGAGATGACCATTGGTTCTCACAAAATTTCAATAGCAGGTGCACAGCTTAAGTAATTTACTGAATGTAACAAACACTCGCTTTCACATCAACAGGCTTAAACAAAATTTAACTTATTTGTGCAGGATGAGCATCATGGGATATTTTCTTGAAAAATTGTTCTAATTTACAACTGCCGCCATTTTGGACATGATTGTGAATAAGATAGAACCTAATGCTACAAACTATATACGAGTTAAACCTAAAGTCATTGATGGACTCGAAGAACGTAATGATGAGCTTCAACAAAAAAGAGCTTTTGTATTCAGCTTTAAACATTGGGTTCGGTGGAAAAGGAGTTTTAGACAAGACGTTATGCAATGGGCGGAAGGAACCACAATGCATGGGGTGAAATACTGCTTTACAGAAAGTAGTATCTTTCGAAGGTTTAAAATATTTAACATTTTGTAGTATTTTCTACAGATCATTTAAAGTTACGGTCGTCCTTCAACGTTATAGATAATTATCTGTTCTTGATATAATCCATATTTATCATATTATTTTAACAATGCAAAGCTATATGAACTTCTACTGTATGTGACATGTAGGTGTAGTGGTTTCGGTTTTTCATGCTTGTGCGAAACTTGGACCAAAGCTCTAGTGCTGATTGTCTGACCTACTTTAAACTTGCTATACAGTTTATCTGCAATGAGTAGAAGTGCTGTATACAAGAACCATAACTCTACAATATCCCATGTTTAATCATCTCCCGTTTTTAGTACGAAGTGAATTGGTGTAAAACTAAAGTATATGACAACAAAAGGAAATGCAGTGCCCAAGAAGCATAACTCTACATTATCCAGTATTTTAGTAATCTCCCTTTCTTTTATATTTTGTCCGTAGCATAACTTGAACACTTTTTAAGGGATTGTCTTAAAACTTTAGATAAAGATAGATGGTAAGCAGTAAAAGCTCAGTGCATAAGAACTATAACTCTACCTGTGACCGTTTCTGTTATCTTCCCTCTTATTTTTTCTTTGTTTTGTTAAGAGCATAAATTTGTAACTGTGAAGTAAATTGCTGTGAACCTAAAAACATAGATAGATGGCGACAACGAATAGTCCCGTTCTTTAATTACATCTACCTTTATTTTTTGTTTGGAGCGAAACTTTATAAATGTAAAGTGAATTGATATGAGACTTAAGTCTAGATTGATGGCGACAAGGAAAAGTGCAGTGCTTAAAAGTGTAACTCTACCTTATCTCGTTTTAAGTTATCTCCCTTTCTTGAATTTTAGAGAAAAAGAACCCGGTGCGTAACTTGGATATTATGAAAAAGATTGTCTTGTAACCTAAAGTAAAGATAAATGCTAAGAAATAGAAGTGCAGTGTACAAGAAACATATTTCTATCTGGTCTCATTTTTTAATTATATCCCTTTCTTTATTATTATTATTATTATAATTATTATTTTGGTATATTGATATTTTATTGTTAATTGATATTGATAAAAGTCTTTTAGTGTGATTTCAACACAGAAACCCTAACCCTAACCCTGCCATGCTCTTGATACAAATTACGTAAAATATTAATGAGGATGCGTGCTCTTCATGTCTCTGATTTCACGATCTTTATGTATTTTGACAACTTTTTCAAGTTGTTTCGCTTTGTCTGTGTAATCACTTGAACGAAAGATAGAAGGAAGAAGAGCAGTGGTCAAAGGGTTAGAGCGCCGCACTCTCGATCCGGAAATTGCTGGTTCGAATCCCACCAGGGGTGAGAGTCTCCAGTGACATTCCACTTTCCTCACTTTTGGCGCGAGTACTGGCTTGAACCCAGGAAGTCATCGAGAGGGATTAATCTTGCTTCCAAATGAATGTAAAATAAGTTTAAACTAAATTAATGAAAGTTAGTCCAAGAATGTCGATAGTTCTAAACTTGAACTATATCATTTCACGAACCTTTAGTTTTGAAATTGCTCCTTATGTCAAAATAAAACGAGATCTTATGCTCCACCCTCAAGTACTAAACCATTTATGCTAACCAATTTACAGATACTGCATTATCTCTTTTTTAATTACTGGGTATATTACCTCTTCTTTTTAGAAAGTGAAGTGTCGAGTTATGATATATTTCTGCTAGATATGTTCAATTATGTACTAAAGAAAATATTATTGTTTTTGAATTATATTAAAAACACTATATTCGCCCATTGTTAAGGTGACCTCATACAGAATGAAAGGGTTGTATATAATTGCAGAGGAAGTTAATTCGAGGATTCTTTAAAAAAAGGTTGTTGTAGGGTGTGAAAAAATATGATATTCTAGAAGTTCTTTTTCCGTGTATATTATTTTCATGAGATAACGTATCATTATCATGAAAACGGAATAGGCATTTGGGAATAAGTGATTTATGTCAACAAAAAACAGATTCTAAGAAAATTAATGTGAAATTTAACATCTATTCTATTGAAAGAAATAAATCCGCAATTTTGTGGAAAAACAATGACTTTCAAACAATTTTGCTCTATGTCACTAAGACACCCATATATGGGCATATCAAGTTGATATTTTTTAGGCGAGAGACTCTTGATATTTGTGGAAGTTGGCAAAAATCAACAAAATGATTGGAGTTTTTTATTCTAAAAATAGAAAACTAAAAATAGACACAAGAAACAAGATAACTTTACGTGTTTGATTAATATAAAATCATTGTTACATTTTAATGGAATGTAATTTTTATTTATCAGGTACATCTTAAATGTCACCCACAAAAAAACTGCCTTTGTGCCATATAAATAAAAACAAATGTGTAATTGAGACAAACTCGGCAACTTTATTCTCATCTTTGTTCACCCGGGATTCAGCAGCCTTAACAAATACTTACTACTAAGCAGTCATATACCATGGAGTCATTGAGCATATTTCCAATAATTACAATTATCCTTTCAAAAGGATGCAAATAAGCTTTATACAATAATTACTGTAGTTTTAACAGCATGTTTCTTTTTTGCTATTGGAAAGGGGCACGCAATGTGGTACCAATAGAAGGAGTGTTCAAGTTTATCTGTCCTTACTGTAGTACTTAGATTTAATTCTTTAATCAACCTATTTTAGATTCATCTGATTTTCAGGATCTGTAGCAATAAAATTAAAGGTCTTTAAAGACAGCATGAAATTTTATGATTTAACCAATAAGTGTTACCGTTTCTGGTGAATCACAAAATATGTAAAAGATTATACACGCATGTATATTTGTAGTGACAATATCGAGAACTTTTAAGCCCGTGCTTGCACGGTCTCCAATCTAGTATCAATATGTAGTAGCCTTTTGTACTCTTTGACAACCCTGTACTGCTACACATAGAGGATATTTGTTTGTTTTTGTGGAAGATGAGAATTTATTTCATCGAGTGAACACCATATGTGATATTTTCACGAGTGGCGCAGCCACGAGTGAAAATATAAACATATGGTGTTCACGAGATGAAATAAATTCCCATCTTCCACTAAAAAACAAACAAATTTTCTTTTTATTTTATGCCAATACGTCAAAAATGGGTATTTTACGACATTTTTACTCAGGGCCTTCAATAAATTCCCCATGGTGAGCCCCAAATCAGTTAATGCGTACTTTGGTCAAACCGTTACTCCGCACAAAAAAAGTGCAGACAATCTCCAATACATATGATAACTTTACTTCTGCTGAAATAAACTGAATACACTTTCATCAAATAACATTTATTTTTCTCTACACAGTGTATCAATATTTATTGAATTTTAGCCATACATACTTTAATTATAAAAGCGGATTAATACCGAGTAATATTCAATCAATTGAATTGAAAGTCGGCCATATTAGATATTGTCCATGTCAGTTATGTAAACAAATCAGACATTTTAAATAATTTATGGCGAATTTCATCATTGTTCACAACTAGTTAAGCTCAGAAATTCAATATTATAACTGGATTTAACAAGGTAAATAAATTTCACTCGCTGTCACTGTCTGAAATACAGCGGATTCTCTTGTATTTACGTGGTGGGGAAAAAGTAGTTCCGGCTGAAACAGTGGATTATCAAAATGGTAATTTCAATGATTCAAAACAGTGGATTATCACTTTTATCTCACTGATATTTCCCTATATTTCATTGGTAGGCATAAACTAAAGAATAATAATTAACTGCATCTTTCTACTTTGACTTTATACGCTTTTTTTGTCTCAGCTATGCTGCTACTACCCGTGCATGGAAAAGCTCCTTACTGGCTAGCCCTTTTGTCTCATCTATGCTGCTACTACCCGTGCATGGAAAAGCTCCTTTCTGGCTAGCCCTTTTGTCTCATCTATGCTGCTACTACCCGTGCATGGAAAAGCTCCTTTCTGGCTAGCCCTTTTTGTCTCATCTATGCTGCTACTACCCGTGCATGGAAAAGCTCCTTTCTGGCTAGCCCTTTGTCTCATCTATGCTGCTACTACCCGTGCATGGAAAAGATTCTTTCTGGCTAGCCCTTTTTGTCTCAGCTATGCTGCTACTACCCGTGCATGGAAAAGCTCCTTTCTGGCTAGCCCTTTTGTCTCATCTATGCTGCTACTACCCGTGCATGGAAAAGCTCCTTTCTGGCTAGCCCTTTTGTCTCATCTATGCTGCTACTACCCGTGCATGGAAAAGCTCCTTTCTGGCTAGCCCTTTTGTCTCATCTATGCTGCTACTACCCGTGGATGGAAAAGCTCCTTTCTGGCTAGCCCTTTTGTCTCAGCTATGCTGCTACTACCCGTGCATGGAAAAGCTCCTTTCTGGCTAGCCCTTTTGTCTCATCTATGCTGCTACTACCCGTGCATGGAAAACCTCCTTTCTGGCTAGCCCTTTTGTCTCAGCTATGCTGCTACTACCCGTGCATGGAAAACCTCCTTTCTGGCTAGCCCTTTTGTCTCAGCTATGCTTTTACTACCCGTGCATGGAAAAGCTCCTTTCTGGCTAGCCCTTTTGTCTCATCTATGCTGCTACTACCCGTGCATGGAAAAGCTCCTTTCTGGCTAGCCCTTTTGTCTCAGCTATGCTTTTAGTACCCGTGCATGGAAAAGCTCCTTTCTGGCTAGCCCTTTTGTCTCAGCTATGCTTTTAGTACCCGTGCATGGAAAAGCTCCTTTCTGGCTAGCCCTTTTGTCTCATATATGCTGCTACTACCCGTGCATGGAAAAGCTCCTTTCTGGCTAGTCCTTTTTGTTGATCGAGTCTTTCCTAAGCAAAAGTGATATTCTTTCGCCGAGTTTAACAATTCATCGACATTATTGATTTTCTGTACGGAAAATTGCCAGTATTATATTCCCATATGTACAATTGGAGCGGGGTTAGTGTTATCCAATATTATGTAATTCTATGTTTTGATTGGCTGTTAGAAGATCCGATTATTGCCGACGCATTACGTATTTTTACGATGTGCTACCTGTTGAATCAATTTGCGAAGTTGTGTTATTCCGGAAATCCTCGGAGAGAATCACGTGACTGTCTGGTAATATTGTGTAGAAACATTGGATGTTATTGTTTTGAAATCTATTAATAGTAACAAGTAACTGATAAGAGATACAGGTAACCTTTTGAAGGTTGGCAAAATTATGGCGGTTGATAACAATGCAAAACATAGTAATTTTGTAATTACCGTTTGAAAGTCATTTTTCATCAAACAGTAAAGTATTTTATATCATCAAACAGTAAAGTATTTTATATCATTTTAAAGGTCTGTAAACTCATATTTTACATATTTAAAATATAATTGTCAAAACTGTTTTCTTTTTTGTTTGTAAATGGTTAAACTTAGTGCATCTAAGCTGCTAGAAAAATGCTGAAACGACAGGTATAAATTAGTTTAGTTTTCTTTTCTAAAAACAAAAATTCCAAATCTGCTTATATTTTCAAAATATGAATTTAAAGAGCCTTCAAATGATGTAAAATGATAAATGTTTATGATTAATGTTTTCAATTAATAGAATTCGGCTCACGATGAAAATAGTTATCTAAAATTAAAAATTCTGTCTGGTTCCCGATCGTACTTTGCTACGACAGTGACTGTGTCTCACCTGGTCTTTATGTTGAATTATATCAAAGTAATCAAAGCATGGTCTTAGTTAATTATCAACACTGATATTACAAGTATATTTGTTATTCTGTTCAAGCATGTTATTCCATGAAATTCATGTTCTTTTGTTACTTAACAAAACAAACAAAGTTTCAGTATCATAATTATCACCATTAATATCAAGAGATATATGGAAATAAAAGGTTGAACAAATATGTTGTTGTTGTTCTTCAAAGAATGTGCATTACCTTAGACAGGTCTTCAATTTAAAGATATATATATAATTTCTTTTTAGGCATCTGCAAACAAAATAGAGTGCTGTAATTTAAGGTTCCCTAAACATACAGTAAAAAACCGTACACTCAAATGGACTCAAGTCCATTTGAATTTTTCTTGTTACAATTAACGCTGTTGTATACTGTGTACCATATCATACTTGTTTCTTAGTTAGCCTTTTGACACATTTCGAACTAAGGAATAAGATGCAATGGTGTAACTGCTTCAATCGTACGCTATAGAGAGTCATTATGATCTCAACGTTACAGTTATGATTGTTCTATATGAGTCTGATATAATTCGAAATTTTGATATATGTGTCTGCAATTGCTATTGTTTTTTTCCTTACTATATTCACCTGTCTATATGTTATTGTTTCTTTACATTGTCTTCTAATGTCTGTAATTTACATGTAATACTTTATTCCGTTTCATTGTCACTTTCATGCCAATGTCCATCAACATTACATTCTATTAATATGTTCATTAACTATGTTTGTATTGCTACTATGTGATGTTCATTGTGTTTTGTATATTCCGTGTCTTTCCTCTATATGTACTGTCATTTATTATGATAATGATGTCTCTTCAAATTATTGGAGGAAATAAAGAATATCTATCTATCTATCTATCTATCTATCTATCTTAAAACTGCTAACAAATATCAAATGATAGTATGATAAGATTTTAATTTTCGAACGCACTTTTAGGTTTACTCGATCCTAGGGGTCCACGTAACTATAACAATAATCTTTATAAAAAAACATGTTCAAACATATTTAGACCCTGAATAAATTGATTTTATATGTCATTTTATGCCATAGATAAATGATAAACACTTTTTTATTACGAATATTAGTTGTTTCTGTCCAAGATTAAGAAAAGTAAAAACTTTTATAGGCCCAATGCGGGCTTATCCTCGTTCTTAATTTCTAACATTTAAAGATAATGTTATAAAAACATATGTTCGTATCTATAAAGATTCTGATATTTTCCTCAAGAGCTTGTCAGCAATATTGTTAAACATTTTATATTATATTTTACGTCATATTTTTGTATGATATGATATATCATACTACCTTTAAAATTATAATCCGAAGATAATGGTATTATAAAATGTATTTATGTAAATGTATGCAATATATTTTCTACAGGATAAGAGAATGCAGGGAAACTTTTGATTGGATAAAATCGTACCAATCGAATCAGACTTTGTTTATTTATAGTTCCGCGAGAATAGTTGTTCTTTGGAAAAGAGTTCAACCCGACTATTAAGCTTTTGGCATTCTTGTCAATGAGAAATGTTTTAACTTATATATTTTCGGTAATAGCGCACGGGAACTAAATACATTTAACTAGAATAGTTTACATTTATTGACATATTCAGTTTTATATTGTATTTAAGTTGCACTAATCTCAGTTCTAGCGGATTTTGATTACTGAAACACGGATTTGTGCTTGCACGCTATGTATATCACAGAGAAACCAGGGCATCGTTGTTCCTGTTTATTCCTAATGCCACAGAATAGTTTTAGCGAAAACGTGAAAAAATAAACAAATACTTTTTGAATATTCTGATGTTAGAGGGGTGAGGAAACCTAGGCATATACACGATTTTAAATCGTCAATAAGGGCGTGAAGAAGGGAGCAGTTTAATAGAATGACTGAAAAAAATAGATAAAACACAATGAAAGGGTAGAATCGTTAAATATGATTAAATGACAGATAAGTATGCGTAATAATGTGAAAGATTTATGAAAAATATGTGTCAGAAGTGTTGAATAGGATCGTAAAACAACATCGACAAGGGCAAATCAGTTTAAAAATGTTTACAAAAAGTAATAAATAAAAAAATCAATAAAATATCGTACAATTGCAGCATGGCGCACAATAAAGTACTTACTCGCAGAGTTAAAAATGTAAAAGAAAATTTTGTTCAGTTTGCGGAAAATACCTCGTGCCACGGTGTAAAATATATCTTATATTCGGACTCCCTCATTCGAAGGTTAGTAACAATATTAACAATATAATATTTTACATAAAACGTGCTGGTATATTCAGCAGTTCTGTAACTACAGGATTTATCAGTTATAGCACAGCACGCTTTTACGATCTTTACGTCCTTGTATAAAAAGTACAGCATTTTATAATCTGCCGACAGCCTTCTTACGAGTGTAAATCGCAAATACTTTTAAAATCGTGTTGTAAAATTACAGTGTATTTGGTTAATACGCCTCTTCAATCAGTTAATTGAGGACTGTTAAATGATCCTTGGACTTTAAACATCACATACCAAAATTGATACTTTGTTAGTCTAAAAGCAAAATTTTGAGCATTTTTATGCCTGTAGCGTCAATTATATCTCCATCTGGATTGCAAATAACACTCTCCAGACTTCTTAAAGAAGCAATTGTTTAAAATTGTTGAACGAAGGTCATGCGTATGGGCCTCCTGGAACCGCCATGGCTCTTATTGTTCCTTACCAGAGTTAAATAGTAATGACTGGTATTCCGTTGAAAAATTGTCAGGTAATACATTCGCGTATACAGACAATATACAACTATGTTTAAGAGAAGAAGAACAAAGCAAATTAGCTAAACAAATTAATAACAAAACTTTTGTTCTATATAAAGTTTCTACATTTCAGCTGTACTTTTAAGTAGATTTCTGCTGTCTTTGAATAGTGAATTCTATTTTTAGATTGATGTGGTTGATTTTTGTGCTGGCCTGTCTTACTGCTGTCTTTGAATAGTGAATTCTATTTTTAGACTGATGTGGTTGATTTTTGTGCTGGCCTGTCTTACTGCTGTCGTTTTACAAATAATTGATAGGGTGGACTACTTTTATTCTCGACCTATCGCTGTGAACGTAAAAATCAACTACAACCAGACGCTTGACTTTCCTGCTGTAACAGTCTGCAATCAAAACGCTTTCAGGTATGCTTTAAATGTATACTGACAACTGTCATCGCTCTGTAGGTCAAATGCAAGAACTTATAATTCGTCGTAATAACTGAGTGTATGGGATCAAAGGAAAGCACGTACTGACCAAATTCATATCTATTGACAAACAAGTGCACCACAGAGCGACGCCAACGATTATCTTATTAAATCTGTTTTGTTTGAAGTTTGAACTCAACAGGGTATTTTTATATGTTGGGTAACTGTCAAGAAAACACAAAGAAACTATAAATATAAATATTTCCTATGCATTGAAAAAGAGGGAAAATTTAAAAAAAAAAAGATTTATTTTTTATTTTTTTTATTTTTTATTATTTTTTTTTTTTTTTTGGGGGGGGGGTGTTACATAGGGAATTGGGTTAACAGTGGGTGGTTGTGGGGTCGTGGAAACTAGTAGGAAGTTAGCAGTAGAAGTACGTAGGAGCAGTTGGCACTAGAAGTTAAATCAAACGTGAAGTTGGCAGTAGCAGTACAAGTAGAAAAAACGTGAAGTTAGCAGTAAGAGCAGTATCAGTAGATAAAACGTGAAGTTGGCAGTAGCAGTTAGAACAGTATCAGTAGATAAAACATGAAGTTGGCAGAAGCAGTAAGAGCAGAAACAGTAGATAAAACGTGAAGTTGGCAGTAGCAATTAGAGCAGTATCAGTAGATAAAACGTGAAGTTGGCAGTAAAAGCAGAAACAGTAGATAAAACGTGAAGTTGGCAGTAGCAGTTAGAGCAGTATTAGTAGATAAAACGTGAAGTTGGCAGTTGCAGTAAGAGCAGAAACAGTAGATAAAACGCGAAGTTGGCAGTAGCAGTAAGAGCAGTAGCAGTAGGAAAAACTTCTCCCGAGTCTTTTGTTTAGGTCGGCAACTTTTTCTGACTCTCTCGCAAAATTTCATGCATTTTAGTTACAATCAATAAAATGTCATTTTTACTGTCTAGGGACACTCCAGAGTCAATTTCACCAGTCTACGGCTATCTAACACTCTCGCAGACTTTCAGAAATTTAAGTGCCAATCGAGAAAATATCAGTTTTGATGTCTAGAGACCCTCCCAGGTCGATGTAACCGGTCTGCGACTGTTTCTGACACTCCACTCTTGCAGACTTTCAGGAATTTTTGTGCCAATCAAAAAAAAGAATGTTGTTTTCGATGTTTAAGGAGCCCATTGTATCGGTCTCTTGCAGACTTTCAGGAATTGTGGTGCCAATCGAGAAAATGTCATTTTTTATGTTTAGGGATCGTCTGGGGTCCATTGTATCGGCCTGCGACTGTTTCTGACACTCTCGCAGACTTTCAGGAATCTTGACGCAATTCGAGTTAAGATCCCTCCTGATAGATGCGTTGTCACATTTATCTTCTCTTTTCACGCATTTGCAGTCTCCCAAAGGGCAAATCCCCAGGTCAGACATGTTGTCACGTTTATCTCCCCTTTCACCCATGTGCGGTATTTAAAAGGGCAAATTCTACTAAAAGGTACGATTGCCCCAATCCCCCGTTTTATACTACTACCATGAAATAGAGCTACTATGGGGAGCATCCATCAGTTCTACCGAATTTCTTGTTTCTACTGCTACTGCCAACTTCACGTTTTATCTACTGCTACTGTATGTTTCTTACATCTGTATATAATCTTATTATCTCTGATAATTTCCTTTAAATTTTGTGATTTTGATTGTGATGATTTCCTGTGTCATTTAATATTATAATTTAAGGACCACAATGGAAGTTTGAGTTTTTATAAACTCTTTTTTGTATCATCCTTAACATATAATGTTGACTGACATGGCTAAATTGATACATACATTTTGTTAGCTAATTGTGTATTTTAAATATATAAATGCCATGTCGTTGTACATTTTATGTTGAAATAAATCTCTATTATCGATCCGTGACTTGGCTGGCTACGGGTCTTATTTTCCTTATATGTTTATACTGGGAACTTTTATATTGTTCTAGTCAGAAATTGCAAGGTCTACAGTATGACATTTGGTGTGTGACATTGTAGAGTACACCTGTACCAATATTGTTCAATGAATTCTTAAGGGTCAAAATTGGCTCCAGGGACTCACTTGTTTTTACGCAGTAGACTTCCATAGGAAAAATGTAAAAATCTTCAAGCCAGAAAACAAACAAAATGATTAGATTTTAGATCTACAGTGTTTGGTATGGTGGTGTTCACCTGCACAAAATTGTCCAAATCATTGACCTGAAGTATAAAGAACATATGAATAGTTTTGAACGCAGATTTGAACTTTGAAACATTGAACCAAGTATATTTTGACCTTGTTTTCAAAGCTTTAGTATAAACATTTGAACTACGTGAATGATGCTGCGCACACATTTTAACTTAAAGAACTTTCATTAAGTGAATTTAATTTTGGATGCCTCAGTATGCTTTACTTCAGCTATGCTGTTAATAACAAAGCGATATAGGGTCACTATGGCCTTCTTGTCTGTAAATTAATTTTGACATTTCAAATGCACACTGCATCATTCAGCGAAAGAACACATTGTTTAGTTATTGAAATGTCGAATGAAATGTCAAAATTCTAATATCCCCGTTTTGCCCATTGTAAGTTAGAAAAAAACAATATCAGGAATAAACTGCACACTTTGATGTATTATTAGTGTATGAAATAAATTGGGTCAATACAAAGTGTTTTTCGTCGTTCAAAGGAGTCTTTCGTTCTCAACCCACTTTGAACTATCCAAATAAAACTGATAACATCGATAAAACATATTAAACATATGTAGTTAAGGTTTTAAGTTTTTATTCCATAATTTAAGAATGATCGTTAAACAAACAAAACATCGGTATTTTATTTCTTAAGAGCATCCAGTGCGGCTAGGCATGATAGATATAGGTTGATAGAGAAGATGTTTTCGGCCTCACGAACTCTGACTGCAGATGAACTTAAGGATTTCAACGCCACAGATCTTAGCCTAGAAGAGCTTTATACATCACTGGCACACACAAAAGAGGATTTTATTATAAGGTGACTACATAAATATCTTTTGTTTGTCCTATTTGATTTTAATTAAACGATTTAACCAACTGGAAAGTTCAATTATTGCAGTTTATACCAAAGTTTCACTATTGCTTGAACACGTGTTGTACGTGTAAATGTCACAATAGACATTTTGTTGTAATGGAAATAACTTAAAACTTCATTGGCTCAATCTGTATACCATTGAATAATTGAAAATGAATAGAAGAACCTATATTCAAAAATCTGTCCTTAATGAACACTCAGAAAATGTTTATTTTTTTAAATCGCTATCCACCCAAAACTGTACAACGACCACTCTATATATAAAATATACTGATAACATTCAGTTTACATGTTGTACCAAGAAGTTTTGGTTGCAATCTTAGAAGTTTTGATTGCCATCTTGGAAGTTTTGATTGCAATCTTAGAAGTTTTGAATTTTGATTGATACCTGGACATCTGGTTAACAATGCTTTCCATATCGTTGATATTTATTAATTTTAGAGTATGCCTGTTTTATTCTGTCTACCACCATTGTCATTGTTAAGACGAAGTTGTCTGTTTTAGTCGTTATATTTCATTTCAAAAGAGAAAGCTTACTGTTGACATCTTGTTAAAACTTATACTTCTGTACTATTCCAACAAAAGTTTCTTAGGAACTTCTGTCTGTAACTGAAAGACTCAGTTTATTAAATGGATCACACTTATGATAGATTTGAACTCATGACTTCTTGATCATGAATGGTATGAATATCCAACGCTCTTGATCACTGAGCTAAAATGGTTTATACTTCTTAACGGTGCATTGCAAATTGACAGCCACTGCTATTGTTTAGTTTCAGTTTTTTCCTTATTCTAGCTGTGTATGGAAGAATGGAGGGTGTAGCCACAAAGACTTTGATATTATTCTCACTGACCATGGCGTATGTTACATCTTCAAGAAACCGAAGACAGAAATGCTAGTGTCTTCGTCTGGTAGGTATATATAATTGTACTGCGTTCGTTCATGTTGTCATTTTTCTGTTGTCTTTTCTTTTGCGTCAGTTAGTGTTTAAATGGAGATACTTACTTTTTTATAGTTGTGTATATATTGATCTTCCAAGGTGCGTTTCAGTGGTCCAGTGGTCTCTAGAGCTCAATCTCCTCCATTAACACTCCTTATTCGCTCTCAGAGGAGAACTTTTAGCGAGGTCCCATCTATCGGCGCTATACTGTAAAATCAAATATTTACGCGAGGCTAAAATTTTGCAAATATATAACTCTGAAGCGGTTCGCGAGGTTAAATGTTCGCGAAAATCAAAATATCAGATCAACATTTTTCGTCCATATTAAGAAGCAAAATGCTGCCGGTGATAGTGTAAAAATTACGATGCGCGAAGGTAGCGCTTCACGTCCGGGAGTTGTTTAAGGGTCATCTATACACGTAATTGCCAATATTGCCCGGCAAGCTTTATTTAACCCGTTAATATGGTACTTTATTTTTTATTCTTTATTCTTTTATTCTTTTAATCATAAAATTTGTTCAATAAAATGTGTTAACTGTCTTTTCGTCATGTTATTTGTTGCCCTTTTTATACCATTTGTATTTGACTGTTGTTTGATGTTACGTTGGTTAAAAAAGCAAAGTGACAGTGATCAAGTTAAATGTCTTTGGAACGGGATATATCTTTTACAGTTGTTCACAACCTCAAATATCTGAATTCTTCAAAGGACGTTTTCTTATTGGCATTCGGACCAACGCTAAATAAACTGAAAGAGATTGAAAGATCTTCCACACAATACGTTTATTAACTCACCAGAGAACGAGGTGCTTAAGAAAAAGTTATTGTGATAACGTTGTGTCGGTCGGCTGTCGTCCGTCGTCATTTGGCCTTTCAACAACTTATCTCCAAAACGACTAAGCCAAAGTAAATAAGACTTGGCAGGAATGTTCCTTGCATAAAGTTCTAACAAAGTTGCTCAAAGAATTTAATTCCATCAAGAACTCAGGCACCATGGCAACAGAAAAGAAAAAACTTGAAAAACCTTGGCGGAAACCACAAGGTCTAGAGCTGAGATATTTGTCATACAGGTTTACCAAAAGGTTGTCTACCAAGAGTTTTCAAATTATGTCTTTAAAATTATAAATGGAGCCTGTTGATTTTAGAAAGGCTAATGTAGGGAAAACTTCGAAAATATGCCCCTCTGAAATCATAAGGCCTCTATATATTGACTGCAAAAAATATTAAAATTATGCCCCGGTGTCACTTGATTTAACATGGGCTTTCACAGTGAAAACTTTGAAAAACTTTTCTAAAACCACAAAACCTAGAGCTTAAATATTTTGCATGTAGCATTGCCATCAAGAGGTCCTTTAGCAATAGTGTTCAAGTTACACTCTGGGTCAAAATTAGCCTCGTCCTGGGGTTTTAGTTGTGTAAAATATATATTCTTTGAAAACCGGATTGTCAGAAACCATAGACCTTAGATATTTGGTATGAAGCATTGCATAGAAATTACCTCTGCAATGATTGTTCAAATTATTTCTCTTGGGTCAAGATCTGCCTCGCCTCGGGGGACACTTGTTTTACGTAGTTTTATATAGTGAAAATCGTGAAAATCTTCCTGTCTAAATTCGTATGTCCTAGAGCTTAGCTTTTTTGTAGACTCCCACCAGGTTTGTTCAAATTGTCTTGGATTCAAAATGACCAAGCCCCAGGGTTAGGGTAAGGGTTAACCAAGATATCAATTGATATGTCTGAAATCAAATGCTGGTATTATTTATTGCTTTTTTTCAGAGACCTGCATGCTAAAAATGTATACACGTTAAAATCATTCAATTTAACTACACAGCTATTAAAATTTAACTCCACAAATGCGATCACGTAAATATAAAAACTGATGTTTCAGATATATTCTCTATAATGAAGTTAAAAAAGATAGTTTAAAACCTTCAGATATAAATCAAAGATGCTTCGACCTTGAATCTGACTCCGGGTTAATAAGGTGCGACGAAATCGACATGGAATTGTCATGATAAATATTAACTGTTTCAACAGAAATATAGTAGTATTTGCATAACGCATCAAAATAATGATACGTCAGTATTTGCAGTCAAATATGAAATCAGAGAGAATTTATAATTATTAGCATAATGGAACAAGTTCCTTTTAATGCACGAGAAATCACGATAACTGAAAGAATTGAAATTTGCAACAGAAAGAATTTATAATGAACAGAAGAAATCATTTTGTATATAAAAAGTTACTCTACTCATATCTACTAGACCGTAGAAGCTAGATGATATAGAATTTTTTTTAATCTGATTGAAGCCTTTTTTAAAATACTGTCGTAAACAGCAAGAATATTTACAGAAACTCAAGTGTCACCTTTCTGCTGAGACTTTATTTTGATTATTACATATATTTTGTTACAGGAGTAGATTCCGGCTTGCGACTGACACTGAATGTGGAACAATATGAATATATGGCGGGCCCTCATGATGCAGCCGGGATCAAGATACTTCTACATGATGCACGGGAAATGCCATTTGTGCATGAGCTTGGACTAGCTGTACCGACTGGGACCCATGCTTTCGTTGGTGTCAAATTTATGACGGTAATAAATCATCGAATTTAAAACTTATCATTTAGTTAACTAATATTATATAAATAACACATGGCTGTCGGGGTGACAGTGGATATTGTCAACCCGAGAACTGGTTTATTACTCAGGGCACAGTCGATTGGTAATATGCCATTTCACCTCTTCTACTTCTACCAGTTAATGGCCACCATCAACAAATTGAGTTTTCTGCCATTTAGAGGTTTGCGGAAGAAAAAGATAAGATTAAAGTGTGGGAAATATGTACAGTGGATAGTTAAAAACAAAATTACTTACGAAGTTAGAGAAAGTTCTTTGGTACTTGAGACTTAAAAGCCTCAAGGGTCCCCACTGATACAATGTCTGGTAGTAGGCTGTTCCTGTATCTGATTGTTCTAGGGAATAATGATTCCCGTCTATATTCTGCGTGGCAGTATGGGATCTGGAATGATTTTCCTTGCATTCCTCTGGGTAGACGTTTTTGTTGTAAAAGACAATCTTACTTGTCGATTTTAACCAATCCATTTTCTATTTTATATAACATTGTTAGTCTTGCTTCCCTTTTTCGATCTCTAAGAGATTTCCAATTTAGAGATTGTAACATGTTGGATACAGTTGATCGGTTTCCATGTTTGTTAGTGACGAATCTGGCACCCCTCCTTTGCAACATTTCAACATTTCAATTTTATCAATATCGCATTGTAAATAAGGGTCCCATACTGTATTCCAGACTAGGTCAAACTAGGCTCTTGTAGACTTGCTCTTTCACTTTTGTAGATGATATATTCAAGTTCTGTTTGAGTGGCGTTTGCTTCTGCACATATTTTTCCGATGTGTTCTGTCTATTTCAAGTCTGAGGAAATGTGAACGCCCAGGTATTTCACAACATTAACTGATTCTAAAATGTGACCATGTAACACATAATTATGGCTTATAGAATTGTGTTTTCGAGTGATCGAAATAACGTTACATTTTCTGGATGGAATTCCATTTTCCAGGCATGTTCCCAAATGGCTAGTCGGTCTAGATCTTTCTGGAGTGTGAATGCGTCTGACTGTGACGTAATAGTTAAATAGGCGATGGTATCATCTGCGAAAAGACGTACGGTCGATGTAAGTCCTTGTGGCATATCGTTTATGTAAAATAAAAATAAGCTTGGGCCCAGAACTGACCCCTGGGGGCCACCAGATTCAACGCTTATACTTCCTGATGTTACCCCATCAACCACCACAAACTGTGAGCGTCCACTTAGAAAACTATGTATCCATCTATTGATTTTTCCATCAATACTATAATGCTCAAACTTTTTCATCAACGAACTATGACTCACTTTGTCGAAAGTTTTTGAAAAGTCTATGACTAAAACGTCTGTTTGTTCACCATTATCCATATTACTTGAGATATCATCGATAAATTAAATGGGTTGGGTTTCACAAGACAGTCCACGCCTAAATTCATGTTGCATTGGGTATAAGATGTTATGCCTACCAGCATGTCCCGTTATATGACTTGTGATTATGTGTTCTAAGATCTAACAACAAATTCATGAAAATGATACCGGCCGATAGTTTTTAGCTTCATACTTCTGACCTTTTTAAATATATGTGAAACATGAGCTCTTCGTCAGTCCATGGGGATATCCCTCATTTCCAAGGATTTCTTGTATATAATCAACAACATTGGTGCTATTTCGGATGCCAGTTCTTTCAACACTCGGGGTTTGATGCAATAAGGCCCTGGCGCCTTGTACGGGTTCAGGTTTTTAAGTTGTTTTCCGATGCCATTCAAGGGTTGACAAAATCCACTATCATCCTGACAGCCATATGTTATTTATTTTATTATACCGAAAAATCTTATAGCTTCAATATAAGTTACTTACACAGTTAAAAGAAATAAAACATTTTTGTTCCTAACAAAATATGGGGTCGAACTGTCTTTTGGTAACGATTCTGATCAATAAACGCTTATATTTACAAAAAAATAGAATAATCTGTCCAGGGGAGTTAACCAGTACAATACTGAGTACGGAGGTATGTAAGAGTTATATGCCTCAGGGTGATATAAGAAATATCTCCCGGGGAATATTCTCTATGAAGGTGATATTTGATCAGAACACATTATAGGTCTATGGGAGTTTTACATTGAAGTATATATTGAGGTATAATAAATGCACTTATAATACTGCTGCTGCTGCGTCTACTGCTGCGTATTATTACAATCGTCTTCATCATCATGACGGAGACAGTGGTCGTAACAGACAAAACAATATTATTTCTGTGTTTGTTGTTGTTGATGATGATGATAAAACTGTTCTGTTGCTGGTGCTGATTATGGTGGAAATGATATCGATGATGCTGGAAATGATGATGATCTGTTGATATGAGCAGTGTTGATGATGGGAGAGACGAAATAAATATGATAACTTTCAGTAAAAAGAAGTAAAACTGTTAATACAGTATTTTTGAAGTAAAATATAAAAAAAACTTGTTTTACGTCTTTAAATTATGTATACAATTTTGAACGGTCTTATCAAACAAAACCCTAAATTGACATCTATATTACTTTTTATACTCTCAACTGGGGCAACTCTGTAGCATCATATCTTAAAAATTGTTTCAAATCTGATTTTTTGCAATTTGTTTCTTAATGTTTAAGTTATTACAATAATGTACATGTAGTAGGGGTGTAAGAGAGAAAAGGGAAGTACGTGTAGTTGTCACGGCGTTAATTTGGTAGTTTAAGCATGAGCTTATCACCAACATTCACATATGAACATTCTGAAATTTTGAAAGTTTGCATTTGCTGCCAAAACATTCCATACTTCAGGAGACTTGCTTGCTTTTTTAAGGATGCATATATGAAATATTTGCCTGAATATAGTAGATAACTGTGAAACTGATATATCTTGACTTTTTATAGGCAATGTTAAAATCTGCAATACCTGCAGTTTGATATTTTATGTCACTTTTAATGCAAAGAGAAATAAAATCTGTTTTGAATACATAATGTTGACGTTTAGCATGTGAATAATCTACGTGACTGTTATTCAGATTGACAATTTGCCTAAACCATATGGAGAATGTGATTCGAAGGAACTGGCGCACACAGATTTCTACACCACAGAAGAATGTCACCTGGACTGTCTGGTCACACTTGCAAAAAACAGGTGTGGCTGCCGTGATATATACATGCCTGATCCTCAAGGTAAAAAATATCCACATTCCCTTTACAATACATCGGGCCATTCAGTGAAGTATCTACATTTTATGGCATTTGCAATAATTTAACGATCAACTTGAAAAAGTAAAAAGACAATCTTCGTTTGATTGTTAATTGTTTTGCCCCAATTGTTTAACTGACGTTTCTTTCAAAGGAACGAAAGGGCCATAACTGTTCTACGTAGTCATTGTAACAAGTTCTTAATGTTCCTCGGGACAAAAAAAATCCCTTCAGACTTTTGATAAAATTAACATGTTTGATGTATAACTGTAGACACTTTATTTGCTTACACGTATCACATAATTATTTAAATTATGTAAACATTTCCATTGTATGGTTTTTCAGGATCTACTCCAGTTTGTACGCTTGAAAAGTATTTTACATGTCTGCAAAAATTAAAAGGTAACAGATTACTAAGAACAAGTACTTGCATGTATTTTTTTTAATTTATGTATGTTGAAAGATATAAAAGACCATGCATCTCGTGCCGGTGATACCAAATTATTCATTTGATATTATCATATGAATATGATATTATTATATGAACTCTCTCTCTCTCTCTCTCTCTCTCAAAGATGATTTGTTCTGTCAGTAGAAGTGTCTAAAAGGATGTGGACTAAACGAGTTGTGGGTAACAATGTATATGAACAAGGGTTAAACCACCTTTAATACTAGATAAGTATGAGAGCGTCTACATTCCTTTCTGATGAGTAAAGATATTTAACGTCGCTTTATGATTCTCTATGTTATTCAAGGATAACAAAAGTGTCCTCTTTACCTTTCACTTACACATGTTACGATTTTACGAACAATATAATTAAACTCTCTTTTACAGCGGAATTTTCCAAATCTTTGCGTGAAGATTGCGGTTGTCCTGTGCCTTGTTATTTTGCCCTTTACGATCCCTCAGTATCTTATGCCTCAGTATCAAATCATCTTGTTAACAAACTGTTGACGTCATCAGAGGCAACATATTTAGTGAAGAGATTAGAGAACGCTTCAGAAGTCACTTCCAAGATGGACAATGACACCTTTGACTACTTCAAATCAATTGCACACACATTCTACAGCAAGTTTGTTCAACTGAAAGATGTGGTCGCCTCAATTTCAAGTTGTTTAACGCTGCAAATGAATGTTACCGAACAAATCTTCGCAGAAATGACAAATGCTTATAATGTTAAGGAAAGAATTTACCGCTATCAAGATTATTCAATACAGAGGAATTTCCTACGAGCTCGGGAGGCAATGGAAGAGCGGACATTGAATAATGTTGCGAATGCTTATGCTGAATTTGCTATGGTAAATAAAAGACGAATAATGCGTCTTGGAACGGAAAACGCGACTTCAGATGAAAATAGATTTGAGCTGTACAAACTTGTAACAGACGAGTTAATCGTGAGAAAGGAGATAGCTGAAATGGCTCATGAAAACATAACTCTGTTACTGGAATCGTTTATTAACGGAGATCCTATCTTTAATTACAAATTTGAAGACTTGCCGCGGGCTCATAATAAGTACATTGTTCCAAAAAAGTTGATGAATTATTCAATGTTTTACAATCACTATGTGCAAAAATACGTCCCAAAGTTAAATGACAGTGATTTTCAGTTAATGAATTCTGTATTAGACATGTTTATTGAACAGGCTACAATAGCTTATGAAAATCGAACGGTAAATGAGTCTAGACTTAACTATGTTTTTGAACGATATCAGTTTGCCTGTAGAACTTACATGTTCAGCAAAAGTGTTGTAGACACACAAGCGATAGAGTTGCCAAATAGGGTTATTCAAGAAAGGTTATCTGATTTCAGAAGTGAGTTGACGTCATTTGATGCAGATATTGTCGACTTAAGGCAGAATATGAATTCTCTGACGTCACTTTTGCTGAACATATCAACTAATATCCTCCCAGAGCTAGAGGAAATAATACTACAAATTTCAAATTACACCGAAGAACAAAACGGGACTCTTTTGCAGTTAGCTAATGTATTACTATCAAACGAAACGAAATTTTTGATAAATATATTGAAGAACTTTTACCAAGAAGTGCAAACAAGAGGACAACAGATTCAAGATGCTGCGAATCTCCTACTCAGACCCATCCGTAATATTTGGACCATGATAATAATGGACGAGGATTCGGTTGAATATTACAACTATACCAACAATGTATTATTTCTGAGAAATTTGTCCGACGTTTTAACCGAGTGGGATGGTAAAGTGGACGAACTTAGACGTCTAGACATACGGGATCGTGTTCTTAACAGAGATGAAGATTTTTTCCACGTCACTGATGAACTTACGCTGCATCTTGAGGAGTTTAGAGATTCTATAGTAGTTGACGGCTCATTTTTAAAGTATGTTAATTTATATACAGTCATTAAACGTACAGATGTCTCTAAAATTATGTTTTGTTTTTACTCTGTAAATCAATATCAGATTAATAATAAAGATAAATCATTTCGGCTTTCTGATTTTAAAATGAAGTCAAGAAGAAGGCAGTTGATTGTTCGATATTCTGTAATTTAGTATAATTGTTTAGTTTGCAACTGTGTTTAGAGGGTTTTTTGTTAACTTTGAAATATTTATAGTGAATTTATTTTGGAAAATGATAGGCGCCATATAAATACTTTCTAGACCTCAAATTCAAAGTCATTGTATTTTAAAAGACATGATATGTTATTCGTTGTTTAAGTTGTGCTTAATTTTACAGGCAGAACTTTCTCCAATTGGATATATTCTACAGACAGCTCAGTTATGAATATATCAGTCAGCATAAAGCGTATGATTTCTTCGCTCTCATCTGTAAGTTAAAAAAAATCTTGAAAGTAATTTTAGCCTCATGAAAACTTTAAAGGTGCACTCTCATCAATACTAAATGAATGGGTTTTTTGTATTTATTTCTTTACTTTTGGACTTTGAATTATCAACCGAGGTAAAATTTTACACTCGACTGAACTGGATTTATTGTAACCGCAGTGGTTGTTCGAATCTCAGCGTGAGTTATATTCTCAGTGATTTTCCTCGTTCCACGCTTTCGGTGCGACTTCTGTTTTGAATTCAGGGAAGAGTTGTCAAACGGGATCAAAATAAAGTACAAGAAACTATCCCAAAGAGATGTAAAATAGATAGTTTTTAACTCAAATCTTAGTAGCCGCATGAAGAAAGAAGAGAAGCTAGTTACATGAGGAGATGTTTTTAGATTAAGTCCTTAGCATGGAAAGCCGTTCTTCAGATAACAAAGTCATACAGTAAAAGAAGAACCTCATAAATGTTTCTGTTCATTAAATGCTTATAACTAACTCGTATGATATATGTCTATGATGATTTATATTTGTTTCAGGTGATATTGGTGGAGCAATGGGCCTGTTTATAGGGGCCAGTATGTTGACTATTGTGGAGATCATAGACCTGTTTCTGATACAGTTACCAATATTCAAACAGAAAAACGAAGAAAAGAAGAATGGTGTATTAAACTGACGACGGTTATTTGTGAAATATAATGTTGTCATTGAAGTGGGTTCCAGTTTCTTTCAGAAAGCATTCATGAATATAAGAAATAGGAATCGTACATTAATAAACAGTAATAGAAATATTTTCCCTGTTAGCTTGCCTGATCATTTTGACATGTAAAATAAACGTGTTCATTGGTGGCTTATGTATAATGTCTGTTTCTTCAAATAGAGGTCATGGCATTTATATAGAATAATAATAATTCTCGGAGGTACATTTACAAATACCGGTACATTTCTGTTTATAATCACAGGCGGGCATAGTATGCCCTTTGGTCTATTATAAACAACGATTTAGAAATGATACCCGATAAATAATCTGAAAGATAAACATAAAAGCTGCAGACAAGCAAAACTACTACTACTACTACTACTTGGAATAAGTTATAACAGTTTAGAATCTATTGTATGATGACTTCGTCTTTTTTATATGCAGCGAAGATCAAATCAGTGAAGGAGTCGCGGTAACTCATTTGCTTCAGAGTTTTAGTGGTAACGTTGCTTTTGTCAAGCGGAAATAATGCATGCAGTCACTCACTGGCCTTACAGTTTTTTCTAGTTTAAACAATACTTACAGTCTTTTATTTGGTTTAGAGTTTTTATCAAGTGGAAACATTAATTGCAGTCAGTCAGTTGATTGAAAAAGCGCTGCACCTACAGTCAAGAAACTTTACAAGAATGTGGATCAGCATGTAAAGTTGTGCACCTGGGGTTTCCCGTATAGATTTATTCGGAATTGTTAGAGTTATTGCCACTTACATACTAAAAATTTGCAATTTTCAACTTGTGTCGCCTGTAACTGCAAAAGCGCTGGAGCTAGAGTCGCCCAGTTCTGAGCAGCGTTGACATACTGTGTCCGACTGAAACAAATGTCTATGAGAATCAAGTACAGTACCATCAGCGTGTTGGGTGGAGGTTGACATGTTTGCCAATGTTACGGGAAGACAACTGCCATGGTTTGTTGTTCTACACACGAGATAAGTTGCCAGTGACAACTTCCAGTGTTTCACATCAACCCCATATGGAACAAGTGTCAGTTACCATTTCATCAGAGCTCTGTCCAAGGTCATTCTGTCTTCCTTCTCTATAGATCTCCATCCTCGAACATAACAGACTTTATTAATGATCTAACACATATTGCAGACGAAACTTCTCCAGATGTACTGCTTGGAGATTTCAACTTTGCTTTTAATTCTACAAATTATACAAGACTGTCACAGAAATTGATTAACTATTTCCAGTGTGTGCAGCTCCCAACTCACAGAGGTGGTTCTACACTTGACCTTGTCTACATACAGAATACTATTCTACAACCCACACAACTATCCTGCCTGTCAACCTACTTCTCAGACCACAGCAATGTTGCCCTACAGTTTGATACCTAAAAAATTTTCGTTCTTCTTAGTGAGTTTTATTGCAGACTCAGTTTGATTGAGCATGTTCATGGACAGTAATGGAAAATGCAAATCACCGTCCACGCCCGTAAGCACCAGCTTAAGCAGAATTCAACATTTCAGTATGGAAATGGTGAAATTTAGTTCCAACAATTGCTTAAAATTGTTTGCTATTTAGATGACAATGGACATTTTATAAACAGCCTGACTTACAGGACATATAACTTAGGAACTTAGTACAAATTAGACATGATAACACCTGTTTACCATCTTCACTCCAAGAATGTCCAACTATGCATACAGAATTGTGAATGATAATATCCATCCACTGGTCACAGTGTTGGAGACAGTATTTTGAGTCTTCACACCACAACAGGTTTCTTATAGTTGTCAATTTGTTAAACCAATCTTATTGATGATTCAGCGTGTATGACTATCCCGTGGCCATATTGCTAGCTATATGAGTAGCTAGGTTGAGAGAGGGCATCTGTGTCCTATGGACACATTTCTAGTTTTAAACATTGGAAACAATGTTTGCAGTCCCTTTTTTTCTAGTGTAAATATTAGTTGCAGTCATTCACATTTTCACATTTTTTGTCAAAGGGAACCAATACTTACAGCTATTCTCTTGCTTCAGACTTTTTGCCAAGTATAAACAATGCCTGCAGTGATTCACACGCTTCAGAGTTGTTTGTCAAGTATAAATAATCCCTGCAATTGCTTTAATTTTTTGTCAGGTGAAAACAATGTTTGCATCCACTCTTTTTATTCAAAGATTTTGTCAAATAAAAAAAACAATGTTTGCATTCATTCACATTATTCAGTTTGTATCATGTGGAAACAATGCTTGAGTCATTCACATGTTTTCAGTTTTTTACAAAGTTTGCAGTTATTCTTTTACTTCAGACTTTTTAGTGGAAATAATGCCTTGCAGTGACACTCTTGCTTCAGAGATTTTGTCACGTGGAAACTATACATGCAGTCATTCACATGCTTTAGAGTTTTTGTCATAAAATTACTTACAGTCATTCACATGCTATAGAGTTTTTCTCAAAGTGAAACAGTACTTACAAACATTTTGTCAATAGTAATGATATGTTTTTGTTTCAGGAATAATTTAAAGATGTCTTAAAGGCCAAAGCCTGAAAGTAACCTTCTGAATAGATTTACTTACTGTTTTGTTCCTGCGTTACATGTCGCACATTTCAGCATTCCACGTCTACGAATTATGAGCATATCATCTATGAATGATCTCTCATTTTTTAGTCACAAATAAACTGAAAGAATTGTTCTTGTTTTCTTTTCATTATCCAGCAACTCGATTGCTAAATGAAAATATACGATACTGATCTAAAGATTAATGAAAGCGGATGGAAAAATGAGCAGTATGCAACGTGAAAGGAAACAATATTTATTATTGTAATATCCTAAATTTTGAATTCAATATTTAAGTTGTGCCAAATATAAGTATAGAAATAGTTTCAAGGTAAAGGTTTTAAGGCGATCTGTGGAGGAATATCACCTTGAAATAGCCCTTTGGAACAGTTTTGCAAGCGTATCTTTCTTTGCAATTATTAAGGCAATCGTGACTTGTGATTCATGTTCATATTAATAGAAATTAACCGTTTGAAACGGAGACAGTTAGCATGGTCGAATTTTGGAAAATTAAGCCATGGATTTTCTCAAAATTATTTATTCATCAATATACAAGTACATTAAAGGTTGAAGAAGCACATTTAAACTGTTAGTCCGATAGTTTGTTTTTGCAAACTAATGCTTGCCGTTTGTTCAACCACACAGTCCCTACTGACTTGTATGTTTTAACGCAGGTGAAGTATTTCAACACAAACTCTGTAGCTTACATTATAACGGTAAAGCTTTCTGCACTTCCGCCTTTGGCGACCTTGTTTCCGTCTTAACTGTGCTACAGTGTAAGGTGTCATAACAGTTTGTTCATTTGGGTAAATTTTCCTGGGGAACAGGACATAATTTGTGGTAGGGTTAGTTCAACGCCGACATGACACATTAAACGAAACTGTTGTGCATCGTTCAGATGACCCAAATTCCACTTTCTGTTTAAAGAATGACTCCGTACACATCAACTTTTATGTATACTACGGAACTGCCTACTGTTATTTAGACGGTAGTTCTCATGAGATGTGCCATCAATGGCATCGACAGTTGTCGGTATCTTATTCCACGCGTTTTGAATATTCATCTACTCATGGTTAGAAAGCCAAGCAACAAATCTTCTCAATTTCAAATAGAAAACAGGCAACAAAGTTCGTATTTCCTCACTGACAGTGGTAATGCTATATTAAAAAATGGAGACAGCATCTAAGTTGGATATGATCGTAGCAAAACTATAACGAGCAATACTCTGTTTCTGACAGAAAATGTATGGGGCCTATAAGATATGACTATAAAAGAACCAAGCAAATTCAGAAACGACGTCGGTGTCTTGCTTGTAACTTCAAAAAAAAACTCCGATGCGAGGAGACATGGAAAACCTTTAATTTATAAGTTACGTCAGGAGGTGGTCGAACAAGATCCAGCAACATACGTACAAAGCGAAAGTACGATGTGACACGTTGTTGGGGCTCTACCAGAGCAGAGAGAGAGCAGCAGAAGCGTTGTCCAAAATGATCAAGAAAAATATTACTATACATGTATTTACTTAGTAACAAACCGGGTGTCACTTATGATGATGATGTCATAAGTGACTTGTTTTATTAGCATCATTAATGTTTCATTGGGTTTTATTAAAATTAATCATGCTCATTTATCGCTTCCTGTGTTTTGAACCAGTAATCAGTAATTTATTTAACCAAACCTGTATATATAGATCTACTGTATACGCTCTTAGATGATAAAAATCCTAATCTTTAGTGCACGAATTTCACGACTTTTCAGTTCATGTGAAAACTACTTTAAAAGTGTTATAAAAATAAGACATGGATGAAAACAGTAACAGCGTTGGTAAGTTTACGCTTACATATACATGTGTATTGAAACTGTTATGAAGCTAAGACGCTTGTTCAGAAATTATTTAAATTTGCTCAGTGCCCAACTTAAAAGAATATACAATACCCTGTTATAAATAGTGTATTGTATACTCTGTAAGTTTGTTACTTTGATGTCCATGCAGCGTGTTTTATTACAGCGGTTACTTTGTAACAAATTTCGAATCTAGGAGTCAAAGCCGATGAAAACTTGGATAGAGTTTACGATTTCTACTTGTTTTGACAAATTCCTCGAGAAAAATCTCACACTGGTCTTTTTCTATTGTTCCCACATTTTCAGTGATACCCCTTGTCCAATAAACTTATTTACAACAAATCAACAGGCATTTTTTTCGGAGTTCAACAAATGTTTACTACACGGGGTTTAAAAACAAACTACAGATGTACATGGTTAGAGTTTACACCCGTTTTCGAATTTGGGTAAACATTTAGATTAAAATTGTATTTCTATGGCGTTTTTTGGAGTTCCAGCGTACCAAATACAGTGGCATTTTCCTGAGTAGTCTCTTATGTCTTGTTTTCATCTTATATACACTTCCGCGCTAACATTGATGAGTTATGATTATAACTAAAATAACCAAGGAATCATGTTGTACTCGTACTTATCCCAATAAACAAAGGGTCAACTTAAGTATTGTTGTATGTCTGTTTATGTCAGTCAACATTTAAATGTAAAGACTGAACATGGTTATGTTTTATGCGGTTTTTATGAAATCTATATTAATAAGCTTTCAAAATTTTCAGAAGAAACATTTAGAATGAACAGCTAGACTATATGGAAAGGGATATCCGCCAGAACATGCACGCTGCTACTTTTCTATTATATGTTGGCTTGTTACAATTTTCCTTCCTGGATAACACAGTATTTAATGATGTGACTGTATTTTTGCAGCATGTATAAATAACAAGTCAATAGTTAAATGACACTTAGCAGTATGCACCTTTAAAAGTTAAGATGTAATTGTCATTTGGAAGTATGCATTTGTCATAAGTTAGGGAGTACGTGTTATCCAGGAAAGAAAATATAATAAGTCAACATACTAGTATAATTGAAAAGTAGCAGCATGCATGTTCTGGCGGATATCCCCTTCAATAAGAATAAGTACTCTTCCACTCTTGGCAGCTGAGACCTGACCTACTTTAAAATGACTTTCCACAAATTTTGCAGACTCGCAATTGAATCTGCACTGAATCTGAAGAAAAAATCAGATTATTCCAAAGCAAAACAAGAGGTGTTTGTAGAACATACATGCACCCGTATAGGAAAGTAGAAGAAGGCCGTTGGCCATGGCAAACAGATGAATAGGAGGAATTGTAGATTATGTCAATGACACTTTGGTGATAAAATGTATAAAGTTAAAATACTTGAGAATACGAAAAAGTACAGGAATTGCATTGGGAGGTTGGTAGGAGGATGGAGAGAAGTAAGGTAGGTAGGAAGATTGAAGGATGGGTACGTAGGTAAATAGGAGGGTAGGTATTGTAACGATTTTATTATTTTATTCTCTACTTGGACTAACGAACATGCAGGTCGGGAATATGGCTATACAAGATGTTAAAATCTTTCTTATGAGAGGACTTGATGGACGGGTCAGATTCAAAGCAGAGCAGACTACACAATAAAATCGTTAAATTTCTTTTAATTATTAGAATACAACAAAGCATATTTGTCTTCATAAAATAAAGACTTTAAGGTGAATATTACAATGTCTATGATTACACGAAATATTTCTTAAATAAATTAAATTCGAGTTAAAAGTCTGAAAATAGGCGTAAAGTTTGTTAAATGTTTATGTTACTGATTTAAATCTTCATAATTACATTTCTGATGCAAAGTTTCCTCCAAGTCTTCCTTCTTCTCCTAGAATATTGGTTACAAGTATCTTATAAGTTAGAAGGTTCCTTTACAGTTTAATTCTAAATTTCAGGTGTTCCTCTAGAAAGCCAAATGCGGAAAACCCCCGCATCAAATGCGCGCCTCATTTTATATTTTTATGCTTGATTCCACGGCCTCAAAGTAGTTACTGGGCTCACTATCCAATCAGAATGAGACATTTGTGGAAACCCTCTGCTCTTGTCCAATCAGAATCCTTACGGATTTCCCCGTAAACATTATCATTACGCCGCACAATAAACGGTTCTTTGACAGAATCTTCTAAAGTAGACAAAAAGGTTATTTACTTAATATCGACACTGACGACCCTTTATAAGTTGGTGTCCTTTAAAGGGGCTGTGCTCCAGATGACAAAAAAAGAAAGTTTTCTTGTATTATAAATTTCTTGTAATATTTATGACTAATGCTTAAAAAATAACTTACTGACAAAAAATAAGTCAAATAATTACATTATAAATTGATTTTTTTCCCTTTCAAAGTGCTTTACCGTAACGCGACGGTATAACTATATCGTATAAGATTTAAAGTAAATAGCTGTAATATCACATGCGGCGATGGTGGTGACAGTAAAAGCGTTGGAAATATTTTGTTAACATGAGGGTCCAGAGTTCTAATCAGGCTGGAGCGAAAATATTTTTTTTATTCTATTTTGACTTTTATAATCAGTTTTGGAGTAAAATATTATGTTGTTATAATCTCTCGGCATCTAAATATATAATTTATGAACAATTTTTTTTATGTCAAATCTGGAGTACAGCCTCTTTAACCATAGCAAATTGAGTATGAAATTTAGTTTAGTCTTCAAGTAGATTCTAAAGGAAAGTTAGTTTTATGACAGCACAATGTCATTCTGTCAGAATTACAGTTCGAACATAAAAAGTTACTTGAAACTCAAGTACAGCAGGTTTCCAGAGATAGTCAGGTAAGATTTCAGATAGCACACTGAGGGGCTAAGTGATCCACATCATAACCGACTGCCGACAACGGGATTAAGTTTGTAGACGAAAGATAGTCCTACAATTCCGCGACCCGGAATCAACAGGTAAGTTGTTTACAATATATTATGTGCATTTCTTTAAACATGCCAATCTTTGTAAGCGTAAGAAACTTTTGAATGTAAGGAAAGTATATGTATCATAAGATGAATAGGGGTACAGATTAGTTATACCTGTTAGAATTGACACTATGACAGAGAAATAAATACTGAAATCTTAGGGGTATCATATTACACTTCCCCCACCTTATAAAGTATAATCCTCCTGGATTATATTTAACAATTACAGACAAACTATATATATATATATATATATATATATATATATATATATATATATATATATATATATATACTCAGAGCTAGAATATGCTTCTATTATGTGACATATCAGTTATTTGATTATTACAAACAAACAATGAAACAAGTAATACTGATATTGAAAATGTATCAGTCAACAAGTAACTTCAAAGTTCATCCTGTCAAACAAGAAGCCAAAATAGTCCTAACAACAGCCGTTTCACACTCTTATTTAAATCCATGTTTATCTAAAATTTCAAATATTTTATCAGTGTCAGTCCACCTGTCTGCTCTTTCAATACTTTTAATAATTCTCCAAGATACCCTTTAAGCTTCAATTTCTCCTTTCACCACACCCTTAACATACGAAAAGTTATACATTCTAATCTTCCCATCAATTCGATCCATTCCATTATCCTCCTCACTTGGCTTCCCTTCTCCTTCCAGACACATGAACTGATATTTGTCAAGAAGAAGTCTCCGTTAAATTCCGTGGTAAATGTGGATATGCTTTATTTGAGTTCTTCTCTAGAAACATGGCGGCAAACTCATGAGCTAACAGTTTCTGGTCCCCTGTCATTTTCCTCCAGTTTTGTGGTGGGCAATCTTATTTCAATCAAGGACCAAAATCAAACTCTACCACACCACTCACGCTTGGCAGGTAGGCAGATTGGCATACAGCCTCTCTGCAGAATCCGGTATGCACGTTCTTGAATACCACCATCTAAACCACAATATAGTGGAACCGAATTCCCTGAAGAGGTACTAGAAGAACCAGATACACTAACTTCATCTCCATTTCAACCACCATTCACAGTCTCTTGCTTCCTCTCCTTAGTTAATGTCATCTTGGTATGTTTATAAGCCATCTTCATCCATTTCATCTGTCTCATGTCTTTCTACACTATCTTTGCATGCCCTTTTTCCTGCCGTGGTATTTCCTTCCTGATTAACAACTGTCCCTGAACTTTTAACTTGATCACCTAAATGATCACTCTGAACTTCAATGCCACTGTCTTGATACTTTCTCTTTTCACTACTGTGACTTTTCCTGCCTGAACTACTTTCTTCATGTCTATTTTGTTCATCCTCAACAATCACTTCACAATCTCCTTTACCTTGAACCACTCTCCTATCTGCAGATACTCTCCTTTCACACTTTTTTGCCTTGCTTCTTCCTTCCGACCCTTATTCCGCTGATCAATCTTTTCTGTTTTATTTTCGAAACTTTCTACCCAAGCTCTTATAGCCTTTCGTGCTTCATAAGCTTTATCTGAACTATACTCAGTGATTTTTCCGACAACCTTGGCATAATTCTCGGGATATTTTGCTAGATAAAATCCATTTTGTCGAGAAAATACCTTCTTTGGCATATGAATATCGGTGTGAATTTTATTACAATGAACTTCCAAGTCAGCTATTCTAGTAAATGTTCTATCCCTCCCTTTGCACCAAGGACAGATGACTCTCAGTATTCTATGAGCAGATAAAGAAATGTGTGCATGCAGGCGGGTCTTATTGGCAAACATCGCCTCACATACCCAGCATTTCTCCCTGAAACAATACAAAACATAAGCAAAAATTACTAAGAGGTATGTTTTCCTTATTGTTCACTCACAGGATCCTTAATTTTGCTGTTGCTTTTTATTCTCTTGCAGTAAATGTTGCCAAGGTTCCATGGGTAAAACAAAATAGATATAGTAATCAGTTTCATTTATGTTTATTTTCTCACTTTGGTATACATATTTATACAGATTTGTTTATGATAACTGTTTATTCAGACATCTTTACAGTCACACATTTGTACATAACTGTTAACTCTTGCTTGCATTCAACTTGTTTGTTGACTCAAACATTCATGAATTAAAGTTTTTTATATACTCACAAATATCTTCACTATTATCTATTATCAAAAACACATTTAAATATGTCTGTAATGATTGATTATTCAGTTATTCATTGTTATAATTGTTATTTTTTACCAGAATAGTGTATGCTTTTACACTATCATTTTTTTTTTTGGAAATTTTTATCATTTACAGTTTTTCGATCTGAGAACTGTTTTTTCATGGTATGGATACAAACGGTCTATATGATAAGCTTTAGGTCTTCCTTTTGATGTACGTTTGACTAGGCATATTAAATCATCAATGACTTTAGTTACAGTAGGTCCTTTCCACTTGTTAGTTAGTTTTGTGCTCACTCCAATCTTTTTAGAGGGGTCATGCAGCCATACAAACTGCCCAGTTGTGTATGTAACTCTCTTAGAATTACTATCGTAGTGCTTTTTCTGATACTTTAAGGCCAATTTAAGATTTTCCCTTGCCACATCATGACACATGCTTAAACTGTCCTGAAGTTCTGTTACATGTTGGTCACAACGGTCATCTGCATTTCTCTCTATGGGGCGTCCAATAACAGTTTGCATTGGAAGAACTTCTTCGCGTCCAAAAACCATTTTATTTGGAGAAATCTTTTTGCTACTCTGTGGGGAAGAGCAATAGGCCATCATTCATCATTGTTGTAGATACATATCCCATTGATTTTGGTAAGATTTACAATATGACTTTAAAATTGAAATTAGGTTCCAGTTAAATCTCTCCACTAAACCATTCGCTTGAGGTCTCATAGGAGAAGCATGCGTTTTCTCAATACTTAACATCTGACATAACTCTGCCATTAGTTTTTATTTAAAACATTTGCCTTGGTCTGAATAAATTTGTAAGGGTTCCCCAAATCGACAAAGAAATTTGTCAATAAATGCTCAAGAAACTGTTTTGCTTTCCATGTCTGGTATAGCTATACTCTCAGTCCATTTTGTAAACCAGTCACCAATGACTAGAATGTATCTATTATCTCTGTCAGTTATGGGAAGAGGACCTAATATGTCCATCATTACTCTCTTCATAGGTTGTCCAACATGATATTGACCTAATGGGGCTTTGTTAGATTCCCTCGAGAATTTCATTGCTGAACAGTTGCCACATTCTCTACAGAATCGTTTTGCACTTTCAGACATACCCGGCCAGTAGAATGCTTGTCGTATTCGACTAAGACATTTCTCTACCCTACGGTTTCCGACTTACAAGGCATTTTTGAAAGAGCATCGGCATTGCAGTGACTTTTACCTGCACGATGAACCACAGAGTATTTAACTCTAGTAACCAACGAGCTACTTGACCAGTTGAGGGCCTTCAAAGATCTCATCCAGCTAACAGCCGAATTGTCAGTCCTTACTAATATTTCTTGGCCGTAAAGGTAACTGTTAAAATATAGCAATGCAACCACGACAGCCAATAATTCCTTCCTAGTGATGCCTTAAGCTCTTTCATCAGAATTCATTGAATGGCTCATGTATGCTATAACTTTCTTATTTCTATCATGTTGCTGAGATAAAATACCAGCAACACCAACATCTGATGCATCCGTGTCAAGAATGAACTTCAGGCCAAGCTTTGGATATGCTAACACGCGTGATGTAATAAGTGTATTCTTAAGTTTGTTAAAAGCTCTTTCACAACTGTCGTTCCAGTGGAAGCGATGCATTTTTCTCACAAAGCTTGTGCAATGGTCTTGCAATATCAGAGAATCCTTGAACGAATTTCCGGTAGTAAGATGCCAATCCTAGGAAACTTCGTACTTCATTGCCGCTTTTTGGTGTTCGCCAATCACTTACTGCCCTAACCTTTACTGGATCTGTATGAATGCCTTCTTCTGTGACAACTTGTCCGAGAAACTTAGCAGATTTCTGAAAGAAATAACATTTTGATGGCTTCATTTTTAAATTTGCCACGGTAGAATCCACTAGTTTATTCCGCTAAATAAACCACGGAATCAGAGTTTATTTTCTTTAGAAACTCCGTCAATCAATCCGGTAAGAATATCAACCAGGCTATCTCCGCGAGATCCGAAAATTTCTGTAAAATCCGTCAGATTATCCCCTTAACGAACCAAGGTCATCCTGTCTAACAGATCTGATGATAATTCCGTAAATACGAGGGTTGATCGAAAATTAATACAGACTTTTGCTCTAAAAATTTTATCTTTGTGTCCAGTACCTTGTAACTGTGTCAATATACAGTTTAAATATTTATTTACAAAATACTAAAGTAATAATTATTTTTGAGATGTATAAACGTCTCTGATACGTTGCTATAGTAACCAATGAACGGATGAGCGGGGCAAGCGAAAAAAATGACTACATTTTCTAGGAAAAGAACGTTAAAAATAAAAATCGAAATGGCCGAACGTGGTGCGATTTCGTATGCGGCGTATATGACGTCTGGTGCGTATGTGTTGAAAACGTCGAGGTCATATCCGTTACCGCTGGCAAACAACAGAAAAACAGGCAACCGTTGCTGAGATAACAAATATTCACAAATGACGTCTAAAAAGTCACTAGAAAATCGCGCAGTAATTAAATTCTTAGCAGAACTGGGCAACACACCAACACAGATGTATGAAATGATGCAGAAGACATCTATTAATTCATCTGTTTCCCTGGCGCTGGTTTTTAACTGGCACCGACGCTTTAAGGACGGGCGGACAGGACTGGAAGATGAACCGGGACGAGGACGGAAAACAATTATTGATAGGAAGTTTTTGGAGCGATATCGTAAAGAAGGAGATTCAATTCTTCAGCGGATCGTCACTACCGATGAAGTCTGGCTGTTTTTATATGACCCTGAAACTAAGGAACAATCAAAACAGTGGAAGATAGACGCATCTCCACCACCTAAGAAGGCACGGTTTCCTAATCGGTTGGGAAACAGATGTTTATCTTCTGTGCTGAATGATTCTCCAGCATGCTGTACCAACACCTAAAACAGTGAATGCCGATTACTATTCAAAGATATCTTTTTAAAAATAATATTTATCAACACTATTTATCAATGTTTAAGTAATGAAAACAATATTATAATTTAGAGAAAGAGAATTACAGACAGTAAATAATGGTAAATAAAGGTATTTTTTCTAAAAAATATATGCGAAAGAGAATAGTTCATTGATTAAAAATGAGTAAACAGTCATTCCGCTACTGCTTTTTCAGGTTCTTCGTAGAGACCTCTTGAGGGCACTTGTGCGTAAAAGGCCAGAGATCGACCTTGACAGAGTGATAATTCATCAGGATAATGCATCGCCTCATACTGCAGAAACTACACAATAAGAGATCGATGTTTTGGGTTTTGAAGCGGTAGAACACCCGCCTTACTGTCCGGATCTAGCCCCAATGGATTTTCGTGTTTTCCCAGTGATTAAATCTGCATTAAAAGGTAATAGATTCGATTCATTTACTGAACTTTCTCAGGCCGAACAGAATGTTGTTTCCGAGCTAGACACACAGTGGTATAAAGACATGTAAACACAATGGATTGATCGACACCATAAATGTATCTCATGTAAGGGCGAATATTTTGAGAAAGAATGACGTCCTGGATGAAACATTATGAAGGCGACGTCACTTGACGTCGTGTATCTGTATCGGGCTGCCCCGCTCCGACGTGATTTACCTCTGTAAAACCGGCGGGGATTTTTCATTTTTAAATGCAATAAATTGATATTTGGCATATGTGTGGAATAAAGATTCGAAAGGGTGCTGTCGTTGTTTCATATTTATCGTCCAAATACTCTTCCAATACTAGAACCAGTCTCATTAATTTTCGATCACCCCTCGTACATCCGCTGCCGTCTATCGATTAAACCCTCCAACGCTTCTGTTAAATAAATCCGCCAATGTAGCTTCCTACAACTTCCGTAAATTCCGAAAAAAGTACGTAGGCTCTAGATGTTAACAATTTATTAACATTCCACTCTTCTGACACCAGTGTAACGTTTTAGCTCACCTGGCACAAAGTGCGACAACGACATCTCCTCTGAAACCACTGGGCCAAATTCAATGAAACTTGCACGGGATGTTTCTTGCATAAAGCTCTTCTAAAGATTTTTAAAAGAATTTAATTCCATGCAGAACTCTGGTTACTATGGCAACTTAAAGGAAAAACTTTGAAAATCTTCTTGTCTGAAACCACAAGGCCTGGAGCTTAGATATTTGGTATGAGGCATCATCTAGTGGACCTCTACCAAGATTGTTCAAATTATGACCCTGGGGTCAGAACTGGACCCGCCCTGGGGGTCCCTTGATTTACATAGAGTTATATAGCAAAAATCTCCCCTCCCCTGGGGGTCACCTCTCCCCCCTCCCGCCCAAAATTTGTATTACGGGAAAACTTTAAAAGTCTTCTTGACAGAAACCGCAAGGCATGGAGCTTAGATATTTGGTGTTGAGCATTGTCTAGTAGACCTCTACCAAGATTGTTCAAATCATGGCCCCTGGGTCAAAATTGGCTCCGCTCAAGGGGTCACATGTTTTACATAGAGTTATATAGTAAATTCTTTAAAAAATCTTCTTGTCAGAAACTGCAAAGCCTGGAGCTTAGATATTTGGTATGAGGCATCATCTAGTGGACCTCTACCAAGATTGTTCAAATTATGACCCTGGGGTCAGAACTGACCCCGCCCAGGGCTTACTTGATTTACATAGAGTTATATAGGGAATAATTTAAAAATCTTCTTGTAAGAAACTACAAGGCATGGAGCTTAGATCTATGGTGTTGAGCATTTTCTAGTAGACCTCTACCAAGATTGTTCAAATCATGGCCCCTTGGCAAAAACTGACCCCGCCCAAGGGGTCACATGTTTTACATAGAGTTATATAGCAAAAATCCCCCTCCCCTGGGGTCACCTCTTCCCCCCCACCACCGCCCAAATTTTTTTTCTCATTTTTTAAGTTTTTAGTTATGGCAATAAAATTTGGACCATTTGTACAGTCTTTCATGATGATTTCAAAAACATTATTCCTAGACCTATATTTTTGACCTACTGACCTACGTTTTTTTGTTTTTTTAGCTACAGTAATGAAATTTGGACCATGTGTACAGTTTTTCGTTTCGATTTCAAAAATGTCATCGCATGACCTATATTTTTGAGGTACTGACCTACTTTTTATTTTTGGAGCTATGTCAATGAAATTTGGACCATGTGTACAGTTTTTTGTTCCGATTTCAAAAACGTTATAGCATGACCTATATTTTTGACCTACTGACCTACTTTTTGTTTTAAAGCTACTGCAATGAAATTGCATTGGTCCATTTCTGTGACGGACATGCAGGCTGGGAATATGGCTAAACAAGGCGTTAAAAATCTTTCTTGTGAGTGGTCTTGATGGATGAGTCAGATTTAAAACAGAGCAGACGACGAAATAAAATCGTTGAATTCTTTTAATTATTAGAATACTAGAAAAAATATTTATCTTCATAAAATAAGTATTTAAGGTTAATATAACAATGTCTCAGATTATACGACAGACTGTTCCGATATTTCTTAAATAAATCAAATTCTAGTTAAAAGTCTGTAAATAGACGTAAAGTTTGTGAAATTTTAATGTCTTCATAATTACATTTCTGATGCAAAGTTTCCTTCAACTCTTCCTTCTTCTCCTAGAATATTGGTTATAAGTATCTTATAAGTTAAAAGGTTCCTTTATAGTTTAAATCTAAATTTTAGGTGTTCCTCTAGAAAGCCAAATGCGAAAAGCCCCCGCATCAAATGCGCGCCTCATTTTATATTTTCCCGTTCAAAGATACTTGATTCCACGGCCTCAAAGTAGTTACTAGGTTCACTGTCCAATCAGAATGAGACATTTGTGGAAACCTCTGCTATTGTCCAATCAGAATTTTACGGATTTCCCCGTAAACATTATCATTACACCGTAAAATAAATAGTTCTTTGACAGAATCTTCTAAAGTAGACAAAAAGGGCTATTTACTTAATATCGACACTTGCCACCCCTAAAAAGTGAGTGTCCTTTAACCATAACAAATTGAGTATGAAATTTAGTTGTTAGGTCTTCAAGTAGATTATACTAAAAAGTTAGTTTTATGACAGCACAATGTCAATCCGTCAGAATTACAGTTCGAACATAAAAAGCTACTTGAAACTCAAGTACAGCAAGGTTCCAGAGATAGTCAGGCAAGATTTCAGGTAGCACACTGAGTGGCTAAGTGATCCACATCATAACCGACTGCTGTCCACGAGGTTAAGTTTGTAGACGAAAGATAGTCATACAATTCCGCGACCCGGAATCAATATGTAAGTTGTTTATTATGTGCATTTCTTTAAACATGCCAATCTTTGTAAGCGTAAGAAAGCTTTTGAATATAAGGTAAGTACATCTATCAAAAGATGAATAGGGGTACACATAAGTTATACCTGTTAGAATTGACACTATGACAGAGAAAATAAACTTAAATCTTAGGGGTATCATATTACAGTATGTAGGTAGGAAGATATGAGGGTGGGGAGGTAGGAAGTTTTTGGGCAGCAAGGCCTAAGGGTTCTGTAGTTATCAATCAGAATCTGTTTTCCTCTTTATGGTTTATAACCACTGTGCCCTTGACATTTAACTTAGTGACCTCAAAGACAATAGGGATCATCTCTTGAACAGACCAACCTACATAGCAAGTTTGAAGAGCCAATGCCCTAGGGCTGTCTAGTTATTAATTGTAAACCACTCTCTGTTAATGGTCACTCTGATCTTGAACTTTGACCATGTGATCCTAAAAGCAATATAAGTCATCTATGGGTCATTATCAATCTGCATTGCAAGATAAGAGACCCTAGGCTCAAGCATTCTCTAGTTTTCATCAGAAACCATTTTCCAGTTAATGATCAATATGATCTTGACCGTTGATCTAGTGATTCTAAAATAGGAGTCACCTACTGGCCATGACCAACCTGCCTATGAATTTTGAGGACGCCTAGACCCAAGCGTTCTATAGTTATTGATCAGAAACCGTTTTTTTTTCTTTTCAAAGTCACTGTGATCTTGGCTTTTGACGTAGTGACATGCAAAAAGGAGTAATCTGCTGGTAATGACCAACCAACATACTAAGCATGAGGAACCTGAACTGAACAATTCTCTAAATAGTGATCAGAAATTGTTTTGCTTTTCAAGGTCAATGTGACATAGGCATTTGCCCTTATGACCAAAAAAACTATAGGGTCATTTAATGGCCATGTCCAAATTGTCTTTGAAGTTTTGGGTCTAAGCGTTCTATAGTTATTGATCGGAAGCCGTTTTGCTTTTGAAGGCCACTGTCACCTTTGCCTTTAACCTAATGACCTAAAGAAATATAAGGGTCATATACTGGTCATGACCGACCTACAAACCAGGTTTGAAGAACCTAAGATTAAGGATTCTATAGATATCTGTCGGAAAAGGTTTTGATTTTCAAGGTCACTGTGACTTTGGCCTTTGACCTAAAGACCCAAAAACTATAGGGGTCATCTACTGGTCATGAACAACCAACATACCAAGAGGAAGGTGGGTCCAAGGGTTCTCTAGACACTGATCGGAAACGAAGTGTCTACCGACCGACCGACCGACATTTTCATAACAATATACCACCTGATCTTCGATGAGAAGGGAGTTTAACCATCAGCCTAGAATAAGTCATACTATGGACTTTTGACATTCCTCAATTGTACACTTTCTCTTCAGTTCAGTTTTCCTTATATATCAAATGTGACAAGAGTAACACATTTACGTTACGTATTCCGGTTCCCATTTTCAACAGTCAGACATTTATTCTAAACTAAAAAGGTGAGGTGTATGGATTCGAATAAAATAGTGTTCACAACGGTTCACATTGAATCCTTTACCAACTAAATCAGATCCTACAGTTTTTAATTGAAGAATCAAATCTCATTTAATTTGCTCCTGAATATATTATCTGTGCCGATAATTGGACAAAAGCAATCATGTGAAACAATTTCATTCAGACTTTTTCATAGTATGACCATTCTTCATTCCCGGTATACCTTCTCGAACGCGACCATCCCAGTCACTTTCTATATGTTAAAACGCCAATAATTAGCCAAGAAATGTCCGACACCTAACTTAATTTCAATTTGTTCTTCAATTGTATGCATTGTTTTCAAGTAAAAACTGATTTTCAGAACATTTCAATTTCTAACCAATTAGATAGATTTGTCATCCAAAAGCTCAAAATTGACTGGTTCCTGATTTGGTGGTGGTTAACCTAAAGATAACATGTTCTGTTTTACTTCATTAGATTATACAATAGCCTCTTCTGTAGAAAAACTTTACTTTTCATGTACATGTACTGCACTTTCTGAATTTTTTTTAAAATAGCGTCTTTTTCAATGATTATTTGACTGACCTTTTAGCTGCGTTGATTCAACGAAGACAGAGATAACAGTGAATTCTAGCATGAAGTCTGCTTAAGGCAAATGTTGTTCAGAGATGTATATTGCCCTAATGTTGTCCAAACTAGACCTTCTATTTACCCCAACCCCTCCTAAAATAGAGAAATACGAAATTAATTGATATTCAGCAATCTGGTATAGAGAGACCGATAGCCTATACATAAAAGTGCTGATTATTGTTTACCTTTTCTTGAAACAGCCATGGTTTGTATTTGTATAACATTTCCGTTTTATTTGAAATAGGCGTAATAAACATCTGATGAAACGTTTATAATGTTTACCTCAATTTCATAGAAAATAAGGATTTTTTTCACAATTATTTTGTATTCTTTTGTACTTTTTGTATTTTTTCATCAGAATTATAGCACAAAACATTAAATGGCATTTTTTAAATAAAGGGAGGATATTCAATACTTTTATAAAATTCTTAAAATGTTACTGCAATAAATAAAACCCAGTGTATTTTTTCAAACCCTGGCTTCTGTACTTTATGATGATAGTTTCTTACAAAGGAAAGGTTTAAGACATATTGTATTTACAAATGCGATACAAACAGTGAACAAGTTCATTTTCGATATTTTTAACAGCATTTAGTAATACTACAGCAGTATCTTTTATTACTGAATCAGCTATTTTAATTGCTATAGCATTTTTGTTTAGGTACACTTTTGCAGAGAAAAAGAAAAACTGTAAACTGTTGATTTTAAGAGTATATTTTATCATGCCATTACGGCCATTTCCGTTGATAAACTGCCTACCTGATAAACTTATCTTTATCAGTCACCCCAAAGTTTATCAGACACCTCATCAATATACATTCTGACCTTGACGGAACTACTTTCATGGGGTCATTTCCGGTCTACTGTTTACATTGGATACTACGAAAACTACACATTTTGATACGATGAAAATAAAACATAAACACATAGAAAAGTGTTACGTCTTTATTTTTATTTTGTTCAATTTTTAAACTTCTTTTAATAGATTTCTCTGTATCTTAATACCTTTTTCTCCTTATTCTATAAAAATTAATACAATTAATAATAATAAGGAGAGAATTTGTCATTTTATCTTCTGCTACTCTGATAATCCAAGATTGGTATTTCAACTGTCTCAAGTCTTTAAAAAATGTCAGATTATTTCAGCCAGACTACATTTGATTTAATTTGGGATCAGCTGGCAACACAAAATGTATAATAAGTAGATCAGGATGCATTCATGCACAAGTATGGCATAGAAATCACTGATTTTGATGACGATATGGAAATTACACCACCTAACCTTGTAGAAACATGCCTTTCTGAGAGTGCTCCCTTGTTGCCAGACTCTGAGCCTGCAAACCAATGTGTATCGCCCAGTTCAGATGAAAAACCTCCTGAAACAAAATTAGAATTCTTAAATTTATCTGCAGATGATGTTACTAAATTCACTGAAGAGCAAGACAATAAAAACACCATTAGAAAAACTTTAACTGACGTATATAAGTTCAAAAGATTTCTAGATACCAAGGGTGAAAAAAGAGAGATTCATGACATTGCCGTTGATCAACTTGATTCCTATTTGGCAAACTTCATTTTGTCCATTAAAAAGCTGATGGTACAGAATATGAGCCAAGTTCTTTACGAAATATCATTAGTAGTATTGACAGAAAATTACAGAGGAACAAATAATCATTTCTCATAATGAGAGGAAGTGGTCCAGAATTTTCCTTAACAAGAGATGCCTTAAAAGCCAAACAAAAATGTCTAAAAAAGATGGGAAAAGGCAATAAACCCAGAGTGGCAGCATCACTTTCGGACAAAGAAGTCGACCAAATGTAAAATAAAGGTGTACTAGGAGCAATGACACCAACATCCTTACTTAATACTGTTTGGTGGAACAACTGCCTTCATTTTGGGATCAGAGGGACTACTGAACAATACAATCTCAGGTTGGAATATCTGTTTCATAATATTTTTTTTCTTCTTTTTTTTTCAAAGAACACATTTTTAAGCCAGAGTTTTGAAATGCCATTTTCTGAAATTTAAATCAATAAAAGAGTCAAAAACCCAATGACTACAATGAAAATTTATAATTTTGCTGTTTTCAACTTCTATTTTCCTAGAAAAGTTTTGATTTAACCACTCAAAAGTCCCATTAGGGTAGATAGATCCGCAGCCTTACAAAACGAGTAAAATACACTAGATTATTAGATCTTTTTGTTTATAATAAATTTACATTTTGTTTCTTATTGAAAGTAAATTATTGTGTAGCTATCAGTTTAAACAAGACACATTTAAATGAATGAAAGTCAAAATCTAAATATTATTTAAAAATCTGCAAGAATGGGAAAGCAAGTTGAAATCTAGCCCTGGTCTGTAAGAGACATGACATAGAGTTTTGATTCACTGGTTACAACTCATCCCATTTCATGATTTTCAGATGGGGAGATATCAAGCTTGGCAAAACATCAGAAGGTTTAGAATACCTGGAGTTCAATGAACGCCAAACTAAAACTAGAAATGGCGAAAATGTATGCGATGTACGAAAAGTCAGTCCCCGAATGTATTCCACACAAGGTGATGACCGGGACCCTATCGAGATGTATAAAAAATATGCAGAAAAGCGTCCAGCAGGATGCCTTTCTGATGAATCTCCTTTTTATATAGCACCAAGAACAACCTCTAACAATAGTGTGCCTAATGGTGAATGCCAATGGTTTCTCAACCAGAAAGTTGGTGTGAAGAAACTTGGAACACTTCTTAAAAAAATGGCTGAAGATGCTGAATTGAACCCTGAAAAAAAACATAACCAATCATTCCGCACGAAAGCATCTTGTTCAAAAGTTGAGGAATTCAAATATTGCACCGACATATATAATGGCAATAAGTGGACACAAAAATGTCCAGTCAATTATTAATTACAGTGAAATTTCAGAGGAAAGGCAAATTGAATGCTCAAACCTTTTGGCATCAGTCCGAAATCCATCCACTGGATTGTCATCCACTGTCACTCAAGCAAGTTCTACATTGGCTGTTCAAGATCAAATTGGCACTGGTGTAAACAGATCCTTAGAGTCTCTGTCGGTATCTCATGTTGAAACCGAGTCACAAATTGGCCAAATCCGTTACCCCACCCATTCATCACAGCAGATAGCAGTATCCAGCAACAACTTAAATTCTTTATTTTATGGCGCAGTTTTACATGTAAATAACCTGAATGTTTATTCCAGTCGATAAATTCAATAGAAAAATGTAAACACTTGACGATGAACTTGTTAATTTCCATTTTCTATCTAGTCAGCTGTTCAGCATGTGCTAAATTTGTTTATTTTGTGATTACTTATTATCCTGTTTATTTATGTCACACAGTTGTTTCATGAGCAGATTTCTAGTGAACAAAACAGAAACTCTACTGCGTTGATTATTTAAATCATTCTACAAGCAAGACTTTAGCTAAAAAGATTGATTAACCTTGTTCACATTTGATTCCTTGCATCGGTAAATTAAAGATGGCGAAATTATGAAACCAGAGATCCATGGAATGGGAAATAAAATTAAAATGACGAAACATTTTTATTTTTTACTAGTTTGATAATATTCCACTGATAAATTTTGAATCGAACAGTTTTTTGAAATATTAAAGTTTTTCTTACGTTTGACTAAAAACATTCGGGACTATTTCTCATTGATTTGACCTCGGCAGTAAATTGGCATATTGTTGCGCGCAACATGAACTGGAGAGGCTATGGGCAGGTTTTTGATTTAGAATTTAAATTTTAAAAAAGGAACGCAAATAAAAGTTGAAAACATAATAAATAGAATACCAAACAAGTGTCTGATATTATAAAATTTATCAGGCTCTGCACGAAAAAAATGAAGAGCTCGGCAGAGCCTCGCCTTCATTTTTTTCTAAGCCTTGCCTGATAAATTTTATAATATCAGACACTTGCTTGGTATTCTCTATATAACTTCACATGAAGCACAAACAATAATTATGCATATTAATTCACATACTGTGGTCCAGCTACCTTAAAAAATCATTTTATTAAGGTATTCATAGGAATAAAATAATAATTAAAAAAATAAAAAAAATAAAAAAAAGATTTTAAACAGAATTAAAACTGTGAATGCAGTGCATGTTTAAAAGAAACTTATAAAAGTTGCACTTAACACAACATCTTACTATGCAAGGGGAGTAACCTCAACAGGCAGATTAAAATTGCACTCTGGAGTTATCTCTCTATAGCGGAGTATCAGACAAGGAAAAGAAAAAAAATTCATTTAAATCTAGGAACTATCAAATAAATAGCACGTCTGATAAAACTGACTAAGCCATGCATGTAGGCATTAATCTAAAGATAAGAGATGCAGAAGAAATAAACAAAAGCAACTCATCGCATCAAAGCAAGCTAAACAAAACATAGAGATACATCAAAGTTGTGTATGCTGCACTAAGATAACAAAAGACGGCTAAGCGAATAAACTGAAAAACAAAGCTAGGAAATGAGGATAAAGAAAGCAACTCAAAGTATGGACCTGCACGCTTACTTGAACATCCTTAGATTTAAGTTTTATCGCATGCCGGACATAGGCATCTTTCATCATTCCATGTATTTATTAGCGATTTAAACTGATTGAAAGACGATATTTGTCTAAAAGAATCTGGTAAGGTGTTCCATAGCGTTGCAGCTGCATATCTGAAAGTCTTTTTGCCATACCTCTCCGTTCTTGGTTGAGGAATTTCCACTGTGTTTATTGACCTAAAGTTATATTTAGTTTTTTTATAATTTACAATATTATGTAAATATTCAGGATTTAATTTATTTAATATTTTAAAAGTTTCAAGAGCAATAGAGCGTATTCGCCTTACTTTAAGGGACACTTAATCAGATATGTGTAGTAATTCTTTATAGCTGCGATCATAGTCTTCATATATGAATCTTAGTACTCTTTCTTGGATTTTTTCAACTTTTCTTGTATTTATTTCATTTGGAAAGTGCCATGTTAAAGGGCAGTAATTGAAATTAGACATTACAAAGGAATAATATATTGTTAATCTGCCCAGTCCGTTTAAATGTTTGCCTATGCGTTTGAGAACATTAAGTTGTCTAAAAGCTTTTCCTGCATATATTAGCGACGTGAGAGTTCAAATTTAAAATTTAAAATATCGCACTGTCACCATCACATTATCGCACTATCGCATTGTCGCCCTCTGGATTATAACGTCTAACCACGATGGTCCTAACAGGTTTCTGTACCAACCAGATAGAGCGATATCTTAGATGAAATTCGCCAAAATTTAGACCACCTTACAATCGATGCCCGCAAATTGCCCGAGACCGGAAGCTTACAACAGTTCCGAGACGGAATGTCCAGGTAGCTGGGCAGCCTGATCAAAAATCTTCCCGAACAGCTTCGACTTTATTCAGGATAATCGTGAATTTAACAATAGATTTATAAAAAAAGTTCTTAAACTTCGACGTCAGTTGGGTGTAAGATCAACTGATGAAGATGGATAGAATATTTAGTTTATAAGTTATTGATATATTTTTTTCAGACCCACCAAGAAACTGTTTTCTAAAACTTGTTGACGCTTAACTCATGTCAAATAATGCACAATGTCCCACCTAATTGAGATGACCCCTTATCATTTCATAAATATACGTCACTTTTCGACCTCTTTGTAAAGAAATTACACTTTCATGTAGCTAATCAAGAATTATATTTTTTTCATTTTAAGCCAAGGGAGATAAATAGTACCGTATCGTTTTAAAAGGCTGGAATACATATTTATCTCTCTTTGATTTATTTAATGCCCTACCAATAATAGATATAGCCGATAACAGTTAATAACAGACGTATGTATCTTGGATGATACTGCATCAACTTATACAGTAAATTCCACTATTAAACCCACTTATTATGTAAAATATCAACAAATTGTTGACATCCGAAATCTAAAATTTTGAACATATAAATGATACCAAACTCCTCGCACCGGTTAAGTCACGCTTTGCTACTTTAACCACTGCCACCACTATAACCCACGTGACGATAGGTGTATCATGTGACCAAAACAATTTACTTTCGTTATTTTTACAAAATATTCTCTTTTTGACATTTATTTTTAACCTTTTTGTACATTAAGCGTAACAATTAAATAAAAGAAAATAGTGATAGAAAGTATGAAAATTTAAGATTAATAGTAAAACAATATTCTCGGCTCTGCAACGACCGAATTTACTTGTGGTGGCAATGATTTCTGTACTGAGGGAGTTTGAAATGATACTAATAAAACAGATTTGATAAATAGACATCTTCCGAACTGTTCTTATATGTTGCACTTTACTGTCTTGACAGTTTCGACAAAGTCATTAGCCTGACGACTAGGAAAACCAGGCTTACGATATGAAATGAAATTTTTAGATCTTTTTGTTATATTGATACAAATAACGTATAATTTCTCACTCATTCGGTCTTCGGTCTTCGAATTAAGCAAAAAAATAATTTAGAAATGCTTAAAGTGCATCGTTTGTAAGTAATTGTATAAGTTTACGCACCTCTCAATACATATGAGCTCATTCTTCAATGCATCTTGTTGATCTTACTTCCTAACGCAACCAGAAGAGTTTCTTCACATGTAGTGGGATTTAGGAGAGACTGAAAGATTCCGCTTTGTTTCAGTGCAAAGTGTATAGCAGATATAACAGGAACCTTGACTAAATGTCTAATTTGAAAGACTTTCCTCGGAATTGTTGGTTCAGGAGCGTAGTGTGAAATCAATCTTTTTATCATTGGACCAATTCTTGAAAGTTTATAAATTTTGACATCGAATGCCGCTAAGCTGCTAGAAATAAATGGATAAATGCGATACTGAATTACCATTTTTCAGTCTCTGGATGTCTTAAGGTTAAGTCAAAAGTTGTTTTTCTTCCAAACCGAAAGATATTTCATGCACTAGAGACTAAAAGATGGGAATTTGAAAGCGCTCGACATAATAAGAATGATTAAGTTTTTAACGGGAGTTTAGGGTAATATATGTGTTGTTTTATACTCGAAGTGTACAAGGCTATACCAACCCTCTGTAACTAACAACTCATTTGGGAAACATTGACTTGATAGATCTTAATTGAAATTTCACGCGTGTCGCGCTATCAGTGAACGAAAACGGATGTCCACACACAAGATAAGGAAATCTAATCGATGATCAAAAGGTATACAATGTATTATCATATCAATATAGCCAAGCCCTTCATCTTAGTCATAGCAAAATGTTTACTAAGCTTGAGTATCCAAATTATTGTGACTTGACGTTTACTGGAACAGTCGAATCTAGAGTGCAGAATTAATTGATTTTATGTGAAATTTAGACGCTTTACAAAGATTTACAAAGAATAGTAGCTAAACTTTCTCGGGGGTGGCGGGGTGGGTTGCGGGTTAGCTCTTTTTTTTTACTGACTGATATATTCGCGCGAAGCCTTTGTTTGCCTAATGTTCTTTGTAGATAATCAGCTTACTTTTTTTTTAACTAAGTTTATTTTTAGTATTTGCTGATACTGGTCTGAATACTGACTTTTTCACAGATCGGCTATTCAAGAACGAATTAAAATATTGGTTATTGTTTAAATATACCCAGCGGGTGTAGGAATGTATAAAAGAAGCAATTATAGCTTCGTATATTATTAATAGTTCATCGTTATTTCTATCAAGAGGTGTCACCAGGGGCAACTGATAATATTATCAGGAATTAATTTTTCAAGTTGTCACGTTGTCATACAAACATATTTTATTATTATTCAGCACATTCTCGAATAAAATACAAAGACTAAATGATTGTGCGATACACATTGGTCAAATGCTATAAAATATAAGCAACTAGAGTTAGACTGCCAGACCGGGAAAACAGGATATAAATACAAAACAATCGATCTAGTTGCTTATATTTTATAACATTTGATCAATGTGTGTCGCACAGGTGCTGAATTATGCTATTATATCCATCTGCTGTAATACTACAGTAGCAGCACTTAAGTATAACTTAAAGTCTTCAGGTAACATCTGACGTTAAGTTACCACCTCGAATGAGATAAAGCATTGTATTGTAGGAGAGCAAGGTGTTTTATTTATTTATAATCAGAATAAAACATTAGTTTTACGATAAGTGACCTTGATAAAAGTGTTTTGACCATTTATCAAGCTAAAACCACCAAAAGCTAACAGCTGTTTTTCCTCGCAACACAATTGTTTTCCAGCTGTATAATGCCGCAACACCTCTTTTGACTTTATCGAATTAGAAAGTTCATAACTCACTAAATAATGTGTTTAATTGGTCAATATTTGACATATACTCAGAACAAACATGTTTAAAAGTAAATTTCATAAATTAGGCCTTTATAGATAAGTTGATTAAAAATATTGCATTAAATGTACGTTTTCGTGTTATTGTGTTATTATTTTTAAATTACACATTTAACTCGCTATCACTTACTTGATGTATGTCAGTTTTAAACCGGATTCACAAGATACGTTCTTATTCTATGGAACCTTTTATAGACACAACTTTCTTTAATATATTTTGCAGCAATAGTTTCCTGGATTGAATAACACTTACCGAAGTGTAGAACTTGCCAAATGTAACGTACAGCTGTTCTACTCGCAACTAGCTGTTCTACCCGCAATAGGTTACCGGGTGTGATCTATAAAATGTCAAAAGCTACTGGAAATTTTCCCACACATACAATTATCTCAATATTTTTACAAGATATCCTCAGTTAAAGCGACTGACTCACAGAATTTAACTTAAATATTGTTTACTTTAAATTTAAAGAGAGTGTTTCTTAATTACACAGTATTTAATGTAGCCTACTAAGACAATTTTTATTACTAACTTAAAAAAAAAAGAAAAAAAAAGAGAAAAACTTAAATTTACACAAGTGCATATTCGAATTCAGCTCATGTAAACACGAACATTCAATCCAAAACACGTGAGAAACAAAAAAAAGCAAATACTTTTTTACACAGTAACACATGAAGATATAATTTGGAAATCATACAGATTTGTTTTGTTAGTCACAGGATTACATGCAGCAAACATGCCTTTAAGGAAAGTTTCTTTTTGCATTTTTTTAAAAACCATGCAATCATAGAAAACAAGTTACATTTCCGCATAAAACCACAGGTCACTTTTAGAAATATTCCATGAAACGTAGTCGCAATAGCATCTCAAATGTGACAGCCCTGATCATTATAGGCAAAATGAACAGGGATAGGTACAGGAATTAAATACTTATAACTTCTACATTTAAGCAGATAAAAGGCTGAAATTTGGAGGGGAAATCAGCAACACCTTAACATTTCATGAAATGCAATATTTAATAATTTTGTTACTAAGTTATTGCCAAATATGGTAATTGAAATTTGAAACCTATGATTAAAAAATATATCTTTTTTTTCAATCATCATTTTTTTTTGTTTTCATGAATTGTGAAGTGTTTTATTTTCTCTCTGCAGACTCATCAGAACTGTGTCATAGAAAAACATAAATCAAACATGGCAATTAGCACCATTAATTACCACTGGAAGGACCTAGTCTTGGTCATACCTACATCAGAATGATAAAATGCAGATACACAGGGCTAGTTTGGAAGTTTTCTATTACACATTCAGCTTTTCATCAACATTCTTTGGGAGATATATCTACAGAGAAATATTTTAGTTTTATTTTCATTGTGTTTTTATATACAAAGAGGAATATTTCAATAATCAAAATGCCAAAAGGTGATAGGCAAAGAAGGAAAACGCGCTTCCAAAAGGGACATGTCCCTTACAATAAGGGTTACAAGTTTAAAGAAAAACCCAAAAAGGATTCAATAAAGGTGAAGTATGTAAGACCATCATGCAGTGAATACAAAGCTGCAGAAGAAAGGCCTATATTCATCGGCGCACTGGCATCTGACTGCACAGCCGACACTGATGCAGGACCGTCACAAATAACTTCACTGGAAAACAGTGTGCTTTGTAAGTCATTGAGACCAGTTTCTGACCAATTTGGTTCCACTGATGCAGAAGATATGTTACAAAATAACCAAAGGTAAGCAATTTGTTAAAAAAAATATGCATGCCAACCCTTATCAGTTGCAATAATGAACTGATCTATTAAAAGTTGCATAATATACTAAAAGACCATTAAAGCCTCATTAAAGCAATGACCATGGCTCATCATTGACTATTTTAGGAGTGAATATTTCCTAAAAGATTTAAAGAGAATAATTTCATGTGAAAAAAATAGAAAAACTTGCCAAAAAATCCATAAATATTAAGTAAGATTTCTGAAAACTAACTTTTTAATAGTCCAAGGGAGACAACTCAAATAGGTTTATCCAACTATACACTTTCTACTGATTTTTTTATCTGTCACTCTGACTGATGCAAAGTTAAACTGAAAATTACATCTCCATTGATTTCTGTTCTTTCAGTGAAGGCTATAGAACATTTCACACTGGAAAATTGTGGGAAATGTTCAACAAAGTGACCGCAGAGCATTACAATCATGCCGGAAGAGTATGTCATGGAAACCTTGGTTTTGTAAAGGAAGCCGAACAAAAATGGGGATTTGGGTGGAGGGAAAAAGTTCAGTGTGACCTATGCAGCTATTCGTCCGGCATGTTCAATCTATATGAGGAAGTAAAGAATCAAAAAGCAGGGAGAAAGGCAGCTACCATTAATATGGGAATAAATATAGCCATGACACAAACCCCTACAGGACCCACTAGCATAAGAAAAATTTTCCATGGTGGTTATATTCCTGTTCCATCCAGGGCTGGTATGCAGAAAACGGCAAGAAAAGTCTCAAAGATTCTGGTCCAGGCAAATATGGATGATATGAAGGAAAGACGAGAAAAATTAAAACGGATTAAGCGTCTGCGAAACAGTCCTGAGCATGAAATAGCCGTCCAGTCAGACGGCATATATAATAACGCATTAAACTCTGCTGCGACAAGAAATCCATTTCAGCCAGCAACACAAGTAGTTTACACTGTAGCTGAAAATGAGATCCTCCAGCATGAGATTCTGGCAGTAGAAACAGTTAACAAATGCTGCTCCAAATATGGCTTTCATGAGCAGGAAGATGAAGAGTGTTACATGAAGTGCGCACCATGCTCTTCCACTGCTTGCATGGAAGTAAATATAGGAGATGAGCAAAGATGGGCCAAGTATGCCTTTGAATCACTGAAAGAGGATGGCCTTGAGATTAAATATATAACCACTGATTCAGATACATCAGCCCATAGAGCATTGGAAGAAATGTACTTTAGTGGTGTAACTAAAACAAAGCCCGAGTACCAAGTTGACACACGCCATTTGTCACGAAACCATGGGAAGTTTGTTCGGCAAAGTGAGAAAGTTCTACAAATGATGCCTGCTAGGCTTAAATCTGTTCGAGTAAAGTTAAGAGCCAGGTTTGCACTAGATATAAGTCATAGATGCCATGCTGAAATTAAAAAAATTCACTCGGAAGAACGAGGTATATTTTCAAAAATTTCTGCACGCGTAGCCAAGTGTATAGATGTTATGGTGAAGTGTTACGGTGGGGATCACGGTTGCTGTGCTGCAAATTCAACAATGTGTACATCAAGTGACAACTAGCTAGTTAAGAATGTCTATTTGCAAAGTAATTTTAAAATAGACATTTCAAAACATGAAGAGACTCTGCGGGATTGTATCAACTATCGCCTCGGACCAGAAAGGCTTAAGCTCACACGACTCAATACCAACAGTCAAAAAGTGGAAGGAACTAATCGTGCTATTAAACGAAGCTTACCTAAAGATGTCACGTACACTCGTAACTTTGAAGGCAGAGCACACAGTGCAATTCACAGTGTCAACAATGGTCCTGGTCAGTCACTAATCACACTTCTCGATAAGGCTGGTTGTTCAATTCCTCGCGGAGGCCAGGTCTGTCGAGCACTCGCCAGTGAACAACGTTTCTCTGAAGCAAAAAAGAGACGTGAAAAATCAATTGACAGCAAATGTAAACGCAAAATGAGACGGCTAACATTATTCAATTTATACAGAAGACACCAGGAAAAGAGGAATTATATCAAGGGTTTGCTCCTAAGAAGTAAACAGTCTACGAAAAGGGTCCGAAAAGAGCTAACCCGTACTCCGCAAGCTTCAAGATCTTCCATTGATCATAACTATTCAAAGTAATTTAACCTTAATATACATGCTGGTGGCTCTGGGCAAACACACAAGCCTCGTAACACGCAGTGACGTCTCATCATGTTCTGAGTGTGTGTCTCTAGAACTAGATGGTTTATTTGAATACAAGATTTGTTATGACACCGATGGCTAACATCTAAACTAGACCCATTTGTATGCAATCTCGGGATGTCATCTCTCAACAGTTTATGATGAAACATGTACGCCAGCCTATGGACCCGTTCCAGAGACTGGGAACCATTGGGCCAACTGACACGTTTAACTCCATATCCATAGTGGTCCTTTGCACCGGTCCAATCTAAACAATCTTCTACAGAATCCCCAGATGGGGTATGTACACTAAGTTTTTTTTAGAGTTCTCCCTAGCTTCTCAAAAAATTTCTTGGTTTTATCACTTGAAAACATTGTAATTCTTGTATCAAAACAATTTCAGTCAAAGAAGTAAAGCAGACAACAGAAAAAAAATTCTCGGACTTTTTTTAAAAAATACTTACTTTCACTTTAGGTCAGAGACTACTAATTATTTTCCCATAGGGTTACATTGTAACCTTTTGCTCTGCCACTAATTCCCTTAAATTCTTTCAGTACCAAGACCCACTTGCTTGCATAGAACAATCCTAGACACAAACTTCCATGCACTTTTTATATGGGGTTCACCAGCAGTTAAGAGAGCTATCCGGTCTCAATGACCTTCACCCTCAAAAATGCTAAAAATACAGCAGCAAATTTTGTTATAGTACCTCACTCAATAAAGTCCATCAAAAATACCTTGAATATGCTTTGAAGTCTTTATAAAATGTTTGTTTTATTAAATAAGCATAGTCCTTCAATATTAATAACAAATATCACCAAAAGAATAACTACCAATCAAAATACAGCTTACAAGACATCTAAGTTAGCCCGTTATTCCCTAAACAAAATGTGCCAATCACGAGGGCCCTACCACAATTAGTAGACTCTGACCTCAAACTACGGACAGTGATACAAGTGGATTTTACATGTTTTCGCGAGGAATGCCGAAGTGCCTGAAATAATAAATTACACGATTTAGAGCTCGGGTAAAATTTAAATGAGAAGCTTTTATTTTCATTTTAATTTATCATGGATTCTGATCGTGTGTTCTCCAGAAATAGGAATTTGCAGACTTTCGGTGGAATTTATGGTGATTTAATGCAGACTTTTTAGGTAGAGATCTCAATATATAAAGGATTCAGTATTATTCAAACAATGGGATAATGATTTAAAGGGGTTTGTTTAAGATATTCTTCTGCGGGCACGGTATGTGTATTTTCTTTTGATTTGCTTGAAACAGAAAAGCTATAGCAATTGATATACTCAGTGTTGCTAGAATATTGTGAGTGAATTTTGTAAAAATTTTAAAATAGATTAAGTAAGTTGTTTATAATATATATCTGTAGGAAGGAATCATTATTTTTCCCGTAAAATGTAATTGCTCCCTTATAAGCTTGATTAATTTAGTTATACTGAAAAAAGCATATAAAAACATGACAACAACTTTAATAGACGTGCGTACGTGCGTATTCATGTACATAAATACATAATACATTCTTACATACATACATACATACATACATACATACATACATACATACAAATGCACACCTGCACCCATATACATACATACATATGCACTCATGCACCCATATACATACACATACACTCACATATATACATGGAAATTTACATATACACAAGAATTAAGTTTGTGACCCTAAAATTTTTATCATAAACATTTTTTGAATAATGTTTCATTCAGTATCAGAAGTTTCAGTGCTGGCTTCTTCATATCTTTTCCATGCTTTTTCCTTTCTTACTTCCAGAAATACTTCCAGGCCATATTCTACAATCCTAGTTGTGTGTTTCTGTATCTAAACCTTAGACAGTTACTTAGTTAAGGAATGTTCTTCACAACTATACCCAGAATTTTTACAAATATAAACATTTTCTTTTTGATGCATCGAGTCAATCGCTTATGGCAGAAAACGACTGAGTTATTTGGAATCCCAGTTAAATATTGGTTTTTCACATGTGTTCAAATGGTTAAAAATAAAAACTGATTTACCTTCAAAAACTTGTGCTAGGCACTGACTGGCTAATTGAAAGGTCATGAGAAGGTGAACTTCATTTGGTAACGTTCAGATTCTAATAGCAGAGTGTTATTTAGGAGCTGATTTCAATCAGATTGACCAATTCTGGCCCCGTGATTATAAAACTTTCTCATTCTCAGACTTAAACCTTGTACTCAGTGCTCAAACTCGTTTTCAGTGGAGTACCGTGCTCAAAGCGTGATTATAAAACTGTTTGTGTACGTTCTCCATGGAATACGAATTTTACTTGACATAAGCGGCCCAATGTTTGTAAACATAACGTTACGTGTCGTCTGACAGCAGTGTTTCTCGCGCGGAAGCGATGGACAGCACCGGTTAAAAAAACAGTTAAAAACGATAGACTGCGAATCCGTGTGTAAGAGTCGTTAGTAAATAAAAGAAAAAGTTAGGTTTCCTTTTTTTATCAATTCATTATAGAGAAAGAGGGCACGCCAGCCAGCTCGTGCATGGATGAGCCCGCAAGTTAACAGATGAGCCAGAGTGGGTGAGTGAGTAAGTGACTATGTAGTGCCAGTCAGTCAGTCAGTCAGCCAGTCAGTCAGTCGGTCAGTAAGTATGAAGGTAAGAAAGTAAATTAGTTAGTAAATCAGGTAGTTAGTTTGTAAGTCCGTAAATAAGATAGTTAGTCTGAGCAATACATGTATCAATAAAATTTTCAAAGTTGGGTTACACACACTGGGTGTCGAACAGACAGGCAGAAGTACAGGCGTAACAAAGCATGGCATACATAAAAAGATATATACACGTAAATATAAACGAAGGAGCGCCCTAATGAACTTACTTAAGAAGTTTCATTACGATGGGTAAGTTACCTGGGACATGGTTTTGGTAGACTCAGTTTTCATCTTTTGGTACACAGCAACGTCAAGCAACGTCTGTAATATATGCGTTTTCGGGAGTAGGCAAAACAGAAACACATCATTGGCTAAAGCAGATTGTATCAATGGACCAATAATGTGAGATGATGCCTCATCTTGGATAAGTGGTAAGGGACGTTGAGGCACACTGTAAGCAAGAAATGTCTTTTCAAAGTAAATTCTTTGTTCATGAATCAAGTCTCTGAATACGCGTTACTTGCATTAATTGGCCCCTTTCTATAATGTACAACCTCGGGCAAATTCTTGGAGGTATAGCATTCCGGCAGCGTTTTCCCAACAGTGTACTGATATCTGTTCAATAGTTGCTGTGGAAATAGAATGAGCATGTTTCTGTCGAACAACCACCATTTACCCAGTTGATTAGTTCAAATAAAGTGCTGCTTCATCATAGTTGTAGATTTGTTGCGACTTGTCATGAAGCTGGTAAGTATCCATAGTGTCTTCCAGTAGCTTTAATGTCTCTTCGGCAACGGCTGTGCCCATACTTGCCCTTCCACGATCAAGAGCATCAGGTCGTCTTAAACCTAAACTCAAATGACCTTTCTCTAAACAACGCCATCATTTCTTAGAAGGGCCAGCTTTCTTGAAAACTTCACCCTTTCCTCACTCATTTACTGTTGAGTAAGCAAAGCCTATAACCTGGTCAATGGTCAGCGGAAAAGCACGTTTTGCCATATATTAAATGTACTTTACGAGGGATTACTCCTCTTTAGGCGTAAGAGCAGTACAAGGTCCCATATTTGCATTAAGTTTGACTCTACCTGATATTCTGCCACTAAGAGTCATTCTGAGAACTGGGTAGTGTTTGGCAGCAGCAGGAATTGACAACTTGCAGCTTTGTACTGCTTTTGGCTTCAAACATCATGTTCATTAATGAAGTATAAACTGTTTAATCTGCCTCCTCTTTTGTTTGTAGTCTGTCTGTCTGTCTGTTTTTCTGGCTGACTCTATTTGATATCTGTCACTTATACAAGACATTACACTGTAGTGACATTTGTTTGTCATACGTGTCTTTAAGTCGTCACCCACTTACTGTAAAATGACTATAATCTTATGCCTATGTCAAAGGGAAGCAACTACTTGTAGTACTAGTTTGATTATTCCAGAGAGTTTTCACATGCTTCTTATCAAAATAATGCGTTTCCTAGAATTCTATCAAAGATTCAGTGCATTTTCAATAATGTCGTACGTCTAAATTTTCCAGCAACCAACCGGATGTAAAATAAGACAACGATTATGCTGTGCAGACATTAATTTTGAAGAAAGTAAACTTTGTAACGTAAAAGAAAAGGAATGCTGGGAAATAAACAAATACAGACTTTAGGGTCATGACGACCACAGGGCAACGTATGTTAGCAGAAGAACTCTCTCTCTCTCTCTCTCTCTGTTTAAGTTTTTTAATATTACTATTTTAGTTACTTTAAGGAAGAAATTCTCAGAAAAAAACGAAGAAATATTGCGCCTTTTCAACTAATTGATTTGTGTAACGTCATAACACGTGGCCGACGTAAAATATATTTACATAAGTTTCAGTGTTGCATCCTTACTGATAAAAAATAATATGTTTACGTATTTATCTATACCCAAGTCAAATTTATATTCTATGAATAAAGCAGGTTTTAAGATATTCCTTTGAAAGTATGAATATATTTTCATTCAAATCATTGAAAACAGCTACATTTCGCATTTGATAACGAGGCAATATTGCGGTCGTAAGTACCTATGTCGTTACGTAACTTTGGCACTCAAGAAAATACTCAAATTTCCGTGAAAATGAAACTTGAACTTCAGTCTTTTCATTTGTAATGAATGTTAAAACTACAGAACGATGAAAAACTAAATATGACAGCTTCGATGCCTTAATTACTTTGTAGTTAATTTGCTTTTGACTCTGGTTTGTTGTTGTTGTTGTTGTTGTTGTTTTGATGGGTTTCTCGGCACATCGATACGATAAGGTCATATCACACCGAAATTAATTAATTGAATACCAGGAAAAGGGATCTTTGCAGTTTTTATTTTACCCTATATTCTATACTTATTTTATGAAAGATTGAATGATTTACTAGTATGTTCGAACGGTATCAAAAAGTTCTTTTTAAGAGGTAAGTATCTGAAAGCATGTTTGGCAATATAAGGCAAGTTCTACACAGTCCAAGAGGAAATGATTGACTGTAAATCGTACATTGCGTGTTGTATTAGTATGACCAGTTTTGCATCGTGAAATTACAGCTTGATATTTTTGACCCGAGATTGTGACAGACGTTCTGGAATCAACACTTCGTGTTCTTTATCAAAGAGTGCCTTATTCCAAGATGAATGCCATTCTTTTGTATGAATACATTAATTGAAGGTTAAAATCACTATAGGGAAGTTTAAGCTGGAGCTTGAGTTTTATTATTATCTTCAATGCCAACATAGCTTGAAATCAAACATAGGATCACTTTTATCTACTTAACATATTCTATTAAAAAATCGATTTTTATCAAAATTTTGCCTATTTCTTTCATTTAATTGATAGTAAGACAGAAAGGGAATCAGTGAAAATAGCGAATTTTGTAGCATTTTGCTTTTGTTTAAAATGCCAAGTCGATTGCTTTCGCCTCTGTTGAAAAAGATAGATGCGTTGTTTGGAAAACGTACTTTAGCAGAAACTGATTTTCTAAAGGAGCATATCCTAGACGATCATCATCCTTTGACCTATCAGTATACACTTAACAAATTTTCTAACTGGCCACTTGAGTTCATTTCAACAGTTTAAAGATATACTATGCCCATCTTTGCATAAAATACTTTTACTGCAGAAATAAATTGAAATCTAAAAAATTCTTACTTAATATGTCTAAATAGGCTACTAGAATACAAACACTGTATATGGGAAGCTGCATTCCCTATTACAGGTCTTTTTATGTTGGTGCTTTCTTAAAAAAACTGCCAGTTTTTAATGACACTATGTATTTATACAGTGTTTACATATAGAGTGTAGAGTTTTAAACGTAACATATCTTATCTGTGTGTACTTAAACATGTTTATTTTATTGTCTACATAGAAAAGTTGTAGTAGTAATTTGTATCTGATGTAGCATAATATATCTTTAACAGTTTAATATCCCCGGAAAGGCGGCAATGTTCAACCCCTTCCGGATGAGGACTCTTGTTAGCGATACATAGGCCATAGCTTTTGTAAACAATGGAGATGACAGGAAAACAAAATACTGCAAAAATTCAAGTCGTTTTCATATTTAGTTTCGGTAAATCAGAGTTTTATTGTCTGGCCAATTAGAACATTTGTTATGTGTAGATACGGTAAAAATCTTTATATTTATCTTTGATCTCGCCGAAATGCGATCTGAAGAGCTCTGGATTATTTAAGGACTTACTTAGCTGTTTTTAATTAGAAACTTATATTTGATTTGTTCGGAATCCACGGTGAGCAATATTCAGGTGTATGTTGGGAACTAATGGTGGATTTATATCTTTTTCTTCAACAAAGACCAATGGGCTTTATTTTTTGGCTTAAGTTCGAACAAGTTTTGGTTAAAGATGACGTTGTAAGATTTTGCAGAGACTGTAGTAACCTGCTTATGTGGTTACTTTCCTCGTCGCAAATAGAGCAACGGTTCATTTGCTTCGACGTAAAGACTTTCAACAAGTGACGTTCTAAATGCACCAAGTGCTAAGCGCAAAGCTCAATGATGTTAATTATCAGACACTTTGAATAGAAGGATAGTGAAAAAAAACAATTATGTAACAACATATTCACTAAACAGTCTGCAAATTGGGGCGGTCATTTGAAGCATTATTATTGTCTTTACTCTGTTTGGAAGAGGCAAAAGCGTTGCTTCCTTCCAGCCAACTGGAACAGTTTCTGTTGTTCATAATTTCATTGAAAATGTTCAGCAATACAGCTATTATTTGGGTGGTTGTTTAAAATAAAACTGGTTATGATTTTCATCTGGACCACAGCAGTATTGTGAGTTTTTGATAGATTCTATTTAATCATCTTATGAAAATAAAGTATTATAAAAGTCTTGATTGCTATGTTTGATTGAAAAAAGTGTCCGCTTTTCTTCTTGGCATTTATAAATATATTCCTGTAATTCTTCTATATAATTTGCCGAAAAAGAGTTTTTGGAAACTGTTCTTGCTGAAGTGTCAACTATTTCTCAGATGTTGCGAAGGTACTATCACTTGGTTCTATATGAAATGTCTGTTTTGGGCTCTGATTATTGCTAATGGTAATCCATATTTTCCTTACTGTTGTATTTGAGGTTAATGTTTAAAACGTAAGCTCGCTAAGATTTCGGTTTAGATGAATGCTCTTAATACTGTGTAACTATCCAGATTTTAATCTTTAATGTAAATCTAAGGGCCGCTTTTCTTTTTCTGACAGCCTTTTTTAATCGTCATCAAGCCAAGTTTTCTCGATTGTACTATTACAATTTGTGGTGGGTTTGCGAACTCATACATCTGTCTGCAATTACTTACTGAACATGCAATACAAAATTGCTTGCTGAGAGTAATTTTTAAGAGAAGAAACTGTTAGTTCTTCAAAATATGATTTAAACTTTTTCCCATCAGCTTTGTTAAAGTACGAAAAATTATCTATGGTTTCTGATTTATTTGCTATCAAAAGAAGAGGAACGTGGTCACCACCATGCTGTTCATCAAGAACAGTACAGGAATAGTCTAAATAAATGGAAGAATGTGTTAAAGACATGTCTAAAGTAGAAAGCGTTCCCGTACTAGTTGCTAAATTTTAGATGTGCATTAAGCAATCAGCTGACAATTTTCAGTTTTTCAATTATTGTACTTTTAGGGGTTGTGCTAGTGCTACGCCAAACAGGATTATAAGAGTTAAAATCTTCAAGTAAAAGAAATGGCTCGAAGAGTTGTTTTTATCAAGGTTTCTACATCATTGTAAGAAAAATGAAAATTTGGTAAAAGATGTAAAGAACAAATTGTAATAGATCTGTGTAATACACAATTACTGTAAAGATCTGTAATGTAGTATTAAGTTTGACAGATTGCTGAGGAACATTATAAGAAACACCAATATTGGACTCCTAGAGACTATCATTGTAAATGTAATTTTATATAGGAAAGTCTATAGAGTAAACGTCATTTTTATTTAGAAAATCGGGAACTGTTTTGATAATAAAAAATCAAAGGTTTCAATGTCAAAGAACACTTTACTCTTCTCAAGTTTTGTATTTTATATACAGTGTTATATGTTATATATTTTGTGTACAGAGTTTTATGTTATATATCTTATATACAGAGTTGTATGTTATATATTTTATGTACAGAGTTATATGTTATATATCTTATGTACAGAGTTATATGTTATATATTTCATGTACAGAGTTATATGTTATATATCTTATATACAGAGTTGTACAGAGTTATATGTTATATATTTTATATACAGAGTTATATGTTATATGTCTTATGTACAGAGTTATATGTTATATATTTTATATACAGAGTTATATGTTATATATTTTATGTACAGAGTTATATGTTATATATTTTATATACAGAGTTATATGTTATATGTCTTATGTACAGAGTTATATGTTATATATTTTATATACAGAGTTATATGTTATATATTTTATATACAGAGTTATATGTTATATGTCTTATGTACAGAGTTATATGTTATATATTTTATGTACAGAGTTATATGTTATATATTTTATATACAGAGTTATATGTTATATGTCTTATGTACAGAGTTATATGTTATATGTTTTATATACAGAGTTATATGTTATATATTTTATGTACAGAGTTATATGTTATATATTTTATATACAGAGTTATATGTTATATGTCTTATATACAGAGTTATATGTTATATATTTTATATACAGAGTTATATGTTATATATTTTATATACAAAGTTATATGTTATATGTCTTATGTACAGAGTTATATGTTATATATTTTATGTACAGAGTTATATGTTATATATTTTATATACAGAGTTATATGTTATATGTCTTATGTACAGAGTTATATGTTATATATTTTATATACAGAGTTATATGTTATATATCTTATGTACAGAGTTATATGTTATATATTTTATATACAGAGTTATATGTTATATATTTTATGTACAGAGTTATATGTTATATATTTTATATACAGAGTTAATTTTTGATATTTTAAACAATTAAAAATACGAAATGCAGCCAGTGCTACTGGCATTCAGTGAATGTCATAAATATTAAAATAGGTTAAACCCTGATGTACCAACGGTTCACGAAACAAACCGACAAAAGAAACAAACACGTAGTTAGATGTTGTCAAGAAGAATAATAAATTATTGCTTACTTTTCAAACCTACTTCCCAAAAGCCCTATAATATATTAACTAAGTAATTATTACTTTTTTAACTATTTAAGGCTCTAATTTCAAGTTGCATTTCCAGAGACGTTTTGTGGTAGTATCTGGCCAAAGAACTAATTCTTTCCCGTCTCAATCTCAATCTAGGATTTGGAGCTGATGAAATTTAATATTCTTTTGAAATCTTATGAGCTTTGAAATTCTTTAAGTCTAAAGATTGTCAAAGATTATAAGTAAATAATAACCTAATTTGTAGCTCTGCTTGTTAAGTGTACATGGAATGTAAAACAATAACATGATTTTTTAATGTCATGTTAAGACAATTTGTTTTAGATTTTGCAATCGAAAAGGCAAATAATGTAGATATTTATTCCTACAAAACTCATATGATATTCAGCCGGATTCGTAGCACTTAAATCTTCCTAACTTATTGAATATTTGCTATAATAATTCAACTGTGATGCATAACATATCAACCTTTTATTGCATTGTCTTTTTTTTCAATCTGTAATTCCCAAACTGTGTAGTATCAAAACGTCATCTAAGAGGCAATATCAATGTATCGTGGTTTAACCTATTCGTTTGCGCCTGTGCATTGCATTATGCTCTATTCTAAATTGTGTTTATTTTCTGTATATGTTACAGCCAATCTGTGAAATCAGCCGTTTCATGAAATGGCTAAAAATTTTAGCCTTTTCGTGAGATGACTAATTCACTTAGCCGTTTCATGAAACGGCTAAATATTTCAGCCTTTTCATGAAATGGCTAAAAATTTGCTTTAGTCATTTCATGAAATGGCTAAACTAAGAAACAAGCCTTTAAAACAAAACAAGACAACAAGACAAAGACTAAAGTTTACACCATCTTTTATTTTTATTAAAGTTCTGAACATTGGATAAAACAATTAGCAAAATAAAGCACATCATGTAAGCACATCAAATGATCAGTTGTATGTGCCATGAGTGATCCAGATAATATAATGAGATTTTCAATTTCAATTTGCACAATAATTACATTACATTTTTTCCTATTATCTTGGGCAAAAGATTTTAAATTGTCATCTAATTTTCAAAGTAATTGAATCACACAATATGAGATACTAAGAACTCACTTTTGCACAGAAACTATTTTCCTTCACCTATAAAAGAACACAATATCAGCAACATACCATTATCAGACTCTAGAAGCACATATCAATAATGTACATTTTCAACACCACAAAAAATGTTCATGTTTAATTCACATACATCGTTCTACTTATTCTTACACGTGAGACTGTTGTGGCATCTGCTGTTACACATTTTACCAGCCTTAAAACACTTACATCTGTTGGTTTGACATTGTTTTTTACCATTTGCACAATCACATCGAAAAAACCCTTGACCGCCTGATGTTGTTGCTTTCACAGCTTGGCGAAGTGTCACTGTACATTCCAAGTTAACATCACAATTAGTCAGCAGCTTTTGTGGACATAGACAAATTGATTCCTTGCGTATTTGGAACTTATTATTCCAGACTTGACAGCAATAGTGTACATATTTTGTTCATAACAATCCAGAATTACACCAAGAATGTTTCGTGGGTCACCTCTTCCTCTGTCAACCATAGGTATAGGAATAGCAACATTGTCTCCTACTTCGCCAGACTTTAGATCTACACGTGATCTTTTGACCATTCTCTCAGCTTGCGACAACTGAGAATCACGAGCCCTCTTTCTCTGCTGGAGTATTGTTTCGTGCCATTGAGCCAAGTTGAAATCAGATGCAGGCACTAGTTGTGGCTCGTCGGTTCTAGCATATATAGGTTGTGGCTCGTCGGTTCTAGCAGGTGTAGGTTGTGGCTCGTCGGTTCTAGCAGGTGTAGATTGTGGCTCGTCGGTTCTAGCAGGTGTAGGTTGTGGCTCGTCGGTTCTAGCAGGTGTAGGTTGTGGCTCGTCGGTTCTAGAAGGTGTAGGTTGTGGCTCGTCGGCTGTATTCTGTTGGCCACAGATAGCTAGGAGATCATCTTCAGACTGTAGTCGTTCCAGAATCTCACTTGGCAGACTTGAAGATGTTAGTCCCACTTTTGGATTTTCGCCAAAAAGTGCCTTGTAAGGTGTCTGGTTATACCAGCATGGTGTGAACAGTTTTTCTGTTGTTGTGTGAACTTCAGGCCAACTGTCCAGTCGTTGGTGTTAGATAATCAAAGGGTAGTGGGAGTGGGGTTTATTATACGTTTAAATTAGCTTGCACAATGCTGTGTTGCTTTAATTTGACTATGATCATTTTAAATATGTTCTTTTTTTATTGTTTTTGTGTATATTCAAATAAATTATACCAGTTATGATATCTAAGGCATAACTTAACTCAAGACATTATTACATAGATTGGCTGAAACTGAACCAGTCAGTCTGTGTAACACTGACATGGAGATTTTAGCAATTTCATGAAAAGGTTGAAATATTTAGCCATTTCATGAAACGGCTGAGTGAATTAGTCATTTCACGAAAAGGCTAAAAATTTTAGCCATTTCATGAAACGGCTGATTTCACAGATTGAATGTAACATATACATGGTAACTGCAAGAGGTAAAAAATCGTGTTTTTTTTCAATGTAAAACCTTTCTTTAAAGACGATCTTTTGATAACAAAATCGCAAAGCGTGCATATTCATTTTAAATTTGGAAGTTGTCGCTTACATCTTAAATTTTAGTATTTCGGTATTTTTAGTACCGTTTTCATTTTGTAATCACAATTTAAAAGTTCCATGTTTGTTTTAAGTGGGCCAAATACCTCTCTTTTTCGGGTTAGCTGTATATATATGTAGTGTAACATTTCTCATTTCAGTATCATTTTAATAACAACAACAACATTTATTTACATTAAAGTAATATACATTGCTTGTAGCATAAAAGAGAAATAGAGAAATATGATCATATATTGTCTGACATGAACCAATCAAAGTTAAAGAAAGTGTATTATGTAGTATCAATATAACAATCATTATGATACTGTATAAGTGGATATTTTCGCGCGTCAAAAATTTCACGAAATCACAATTTCGGAAATGTTCGCGAATCCCCAAATGAATATCTGTAGTATATTAAGGGAAGCTACTTTAAGATTTTTTGCCCCCACTACTGGGGTGTGGGGGGTCTTATAATTTTGCCCTTGTCCGTCCGTCCACTGTCGCGCTGTCCCGCCGTAATGCTGGTTTGTGACGCGTGTAAAACCAAACGTATAACTGTAACAGCCGTAAAACTTTCTAGGAATAGTTGTCAACATGTGCCATGTGAACGTATGCACCTGGGTATTTTGACGCAAATTCATTGGAGATCGGCAGAGTTATGCCCCCTTTTTAAGCAAAAAATAGCATTTTTAGATTTGTATTGCGTGTAACTCCAAACGTGTAACTGTTAGAGACAAGACTTTCTAAGAATAGTTGTCAGCATGTGAACTCATGCACTTGAGTAATTTGACGCAAATTTATTGGAGATCGGCAGACTTATGCCCCCTGATTAAGCAAAAACTAGCATTTTACACTTGTGTCTCGTGTAACTCCAAACGCGTAACTGCTAGAGCCATGAAACTTTCTTGGAATAGTGGTCAGCGTGTGAACTTACTCACCTGTGTATTTTGAGGCAATTTTATTGGATATCGGCAGAGTTATGCCCGCTGATTAAGCAAAAACTAGCATTTTTAGACTTGTGGCGCGTGTAACTCCAAACGTGTAACTGCTAGAGCCATGAAACTTTCTGAGAGTATTTGACAGCATCTTAAATTATGTATTTGTATATTGTGACACAAATTTATTGGAGATTGGCAGAGTTTTGCCCCCTGATTAAGCAAACAGTAGCATTTTTAGACTCCTTTATATTAAGGACAATGTTTATACGAACCTGTAATTGTCCAGGATTTTTGTGACAATACAGCGGAGGGCATCCGTATCCTATAGACACATCTTTAGTTTCTTTTTTGTTTTCTTCTTTTTTGTTTGTTTGTTTGTTTGTTGCTTTTTAAGATGAGTATATGCATGAAACAATAGTAAAAATAAGTCAATATTTTTTAAGTCTTCTAACTTTTTGCGAATATTAAATGCTCTGAAAATGTATTTTCCGAAATTCAATAATGTTTTTGGATTTTTGATTATCTAAAAACAGTACTAAGAGATTAAATTTGCTGAACAGGGTATTTTTTTTATACGAATGTTTGCTAGTCTTTATATCTAGGATTGTACAGATGCTGCGTGCTTAAGAAACCGAAACATTTTTTGTATGTATTGAGTGGCATAAATTAAGAGTCAAATATTGTTTCGGATCAGTATTTCTGAAAATGTATTAGTATGGCTGATGTTTCTTTTTTAATCAGTACATCTAAAAATGGTTATTTTGTAGCGTTGCACTGCATTTTGAATTTGATGTATGAAGGTAATGTGTTTGAAATCTTATTAAATAAAAATTAAAATATATAAGAGAGTTTTCACAAAAGATAAAACAATGAGGCAAATATATTTTCTATCGGTCTTTGATAAAATGTTCATCTCTTTCTTTCATCATTCTTTCACATATTTTTCTTATATTTTAAAATATAGAGAAATAATATGAGATGGCTTAAATCATACGGAGAAAAATTTTACAAAAACTTTCAAAAACAATTTTAGTCCGTTATTTTAAAAAGTAAAACTTACATAAGCGGACTCCTGGCAGACAGGCAGAAAATATACAATGTGTTTCCCTCCAGTTTAAATCAAATTCGTTCAACAGAGAAACAAAAGACATGAAGAGGAAGATTATGGGGAGATAACTTATATGTAGTAATGTCCAATGTAACTTTGCTATTTACTAAATTTTACTAACTCTTACCTTAACCCGGAGCGGGAGGTCGAAATGTCAAGTCTAATCAGGGGCATGTTCTGATGCAGCCGGTTGGTGAGCCGCCAGCAAGTTAAAGAGTGATTACCAATTGCCTGTCAACCTGGAGCCTGGTATTTGGGAATCGGAGAGTAAATGTGTACAACAATAGAGGTGTCTCATAAGCCAGGGAAGTTGGCCCTTTCAATAGGGCTGACACTATAATAAAAGAAGAATTTAACTTTCTTTCCTATACTATATCAAAATCATAAATATATTGAAATATTGGCTGACATTTTTGCAGTATTTTGTATATGTTACTCAAATCTTTTCTCAGGAATGTACCGAGATTCGTTTACGTAATAAGCAAGTAGGTAAGTAAGTAAATTGTTTATTAATGTGACATGTGTTATAAATATATGGTAACATATTACATTATCATATACATATTACATAATATGATAATTAATACAGTAAGAACACCGGGCCAAGTTGTCCAGTAAATGTCACCAAAAAGACAACATTCATGCATTTAACTCAGAAGGACAATGTTCAAGTGACCAGTAAGTTAGTAACTATTGCAGAATCCAATTTTCGTACATTATTTAAGTAAGTTTTGTTCGAAATAAAGTCCTTCGACTTTTAAAGAACGCTTGAACGAGATGTTTAGCAACTCTTTTCGAACATGAATCAAGAAGGGAGATAAGTATTTCACCACCACTTAACATGTTAAACTGACGATCTGAAAATTGATCTGTAAACATAGTGTCTCTAATTTCTCTATAGAATGAACAGTCTATTAGAAAATGTCTTCTATTTTCTATGTGGTTTGAGTTACAGAAAGTACACTCTGGTTTCCTGATTTTCTCCAACGAATCGACCAGTTTCAATTCTTAAAGGCAGGATTCCTGTCCGGAACTGCGCTAGTAAAGAGCGTTCATGTCTGTTAATGTTTAACTGTACATACTTTTCATGTTTATATGATGTTGTAAAAGTCACATATGTAAGTAATTTTCTACTACTGATCATTTATTGAACCCATATATTAGAATAGTAATCTACTATTTTAGACCTGAGCATTTCAATATAAATAAAAGTTTAAAAGTGAAAGTGGTCTGCTAGGTTCAATTTTGTTAGTGAACCGCCAGCTAGTTAAAGTGTGATTATCGATTGCCTGTCCGACTGGCGCCTGGTATATGGGAATAGGGGAGTAAATGTGTACAACAGTAGAGGTGTCTCATAACCCCGAGAGACTGGCCCTTTCAATAGGGCTGACGCTATAATAAACAAGCACTTTACCTACTTTCCTTTACTTTATTAAAATTATAAATATATTGAAATATTGATTGATATTTTTTTGCAGTATTTTCGATATTTTACTTAAATCTTTTCCCAGTAATGTACCGAGATTTGTTAACGTTATAATATATATTTTCTTAATTTATACCTAAAACAGTAACAGAACAATTCAATAGATGTATTGTAGGCCCAGGTGTTTTCCAATGTTATTTAGACGCTTTTCTCTATTTTCTGTTATTTACATTCATTGCGCAATAAGAAATGTACACTTGAGATACACATGTATAAGTGCCTCAGAGACATAGAACTGAAAAGCTGGAATTTGCGCAGTTTATTTAACGTGTTTTTAAAAAGACCCATTCTTGCAAGACTATGCAGAATTTTGAGGAAGTATTTTATACTTAATAACAGTTTATCATTTGTTACAGTATATAAATACTCAAACTCACAGATTATATTTGTCTTAGAAATACCACACGCTTGAAAGGGACGCTTAATCTGTATAATTATCCTCTGCAACCTGAATTATTAATATTGTTACGAATTGTTAAGACCGACTTTGGTGTGATAGCTATTCTCAAACAATGGTGTTTTTCAAGCTGTCTGGCTTATTATTAATTCTACACAAAAGAACTGTAATGATTTTTTATGTACATACTTTTTCTCAATCCGCTTGGCTTATTTACTAGTAAAGAAATGATTGTTGTAATGATTCTAAGGTCGTTTATATATATATTAATATATTTCCTTAAATAATCAAATAAAAAGAAAAAAAACCTATCATAGGTACGTATCTCTTTATTCATTAATTAAACATCAATTATTACTAATATCAGACAATCACTATTAAAGTGTTCGCTTACTTTGTAACACTTTCCCTGAACAGCTGACCCAATGTATCGTCTAGATTTACTTAGATATTGACTCGTCTATTTAAGAAGTGTCGTCTAAAGTGGGCGGTCAGGAATCGTCTGGCCTTGACTAAACCTTGCACCATCCGGTAGGTAACGGAAAATGGATCATCTCACCACACTGTCCCACACTGTACCGGCTGATCCGCCGATGCAGACTATTTACTCTATCAATAGTCTGCGGTCGTCCATTAGGTCATCCTTACAAGTTTTGAACTGACAGGAGACCAGGACCTCAAAGCAACGTGGAGGTGGCATCTCTGAGAGGCCAGAGGCATCAGAGACACGTCTGTCTACCAATGCTCAACAGTGACCAGTCTCTCGACTCCAAAGCTATGTGAATAGTTTAACTATACTTGGCTCTGCTGTCGCTCTTCTGAGTCTTGGACCTCCATGCCTTCAGACAGTTCTCCGTATAAATTTGGGCATTGGCCACTGTTTCTTGGAGAAGGTCCCTGACCTCAACTTCTCGCCTTATGGCGACCTCAGCAGAAGAAAGCCTACGAGAACTGGTTATACAATACCATTGACTTCTAGCAGCATCTTCTTCTGAGTCGAGGGTTGTCGGTAACATTTACACCCATGTCACTTGGATGATTGCTCCAAGTGATACCATGCGACCCTTGTGCCCTTTGGGTTACCGATGCCCCGATGAACCTGCAACTCCCCTCCAGGTCATCGGCCCTTGTGCGATGATCCCTCATGATTTTTCAGGGTCAAATTTTATCTTTCGCAGCCCTTGGGATGCCAAGAAAGTTGCATCATCGACGTCTCTCGTGAATGAGGCCCACATCCGGTCGGCCCTTGCGCAAAATCATATTCACCACAGGGCAGCTCATTCTATTCAATTCCAGAGACATATCCATCACACTTTAGTTATACGTCCCTGGTCAGCTCAATGTTTCAGAAATAGACAACTCCTCCATCCACCTTGCTAGCTGTCCCTGTGGTCTTTTAAACCAAGTGAGGCTTGAGTGGTCAGTCCTCATTGTAAATGGGCGACCCAGCCGATATCTTTAAAATCTTGTATTACACACTATTGCTAAAAGTTTCGTATGTGTGAACCTGATCAAAAATGGAGTTTGCCCCTTCTTTCACCGACTACACAAGCATGGTTATCTGGCTTGAGTTATCAAGTTCAACATAATTTTTTGCGAAGTATTCTCTGACAATCTGCTTTCCTTTATTTAACAGCCAGTAACTGTCAGTAGTATTTACCACACACATCACTGGATTTGTTCCAGCTGCGCGTACTACCCTTGGGACTAAAATCTTTAAACCAACAACAGGTCCAATGAAGTAGTCAGGCATAGGGTCACTTGACTTACATTTGACCTTTACCACGCAGTTCGGTGGAATCACCTTTCTCCGTTCAGCTGCTTCCCTGGCTACATCAGAAACACCTATTTGGCTGCCCATATTCAGTTGGATTAACTGACCGTCAAAGGTCAAGATTCCCCGATCCATATCGAAAATGACTGCCCCCTGTTGAACAATATATCAAATCCCAACAGCATTTCCTGTTTAATTAGTGCCAGGTACACTTTTTTCACTGTACCACTTGTCACCAATCTTTAACCTAAATATACCTACAACAAACCCTTTCATGGACCTCTGATGTCCAGCAGTAAGGAGTTTCACCTGCCGTAACTTCTGTGGCTTCCCCCTCAGTCAATTACACAACCTATCAGAAATGATGGTAACCTGAGCCGCTGTATCCAAAATGGCCTTCACTGTCTGGTCACCTACCTGTATTTCCATACTAAACTGTGACACAGACTTCAACTTGCACATTGTAACAGCATCTCCCAATCCCCCATCATTTCAGGTTGATCCTTAGGCTACCTGGAAGGACCACCCAGTTCATTTGTTGTAGTCCTTCTGCTGATGCACGCCTGTTCTGGTATCTCAGTACTCAAGTTGATTACTTGGCCCACAAGTTTTTTTCTGTACATGTACTGTTGTAACGTAACAACAACTCAACACATACAAACGTTTCATAGTTCGTTTAATATTGAGATCCATAGCATTTTACATAGAACATATTTTATGCTTCCTAGCCCTCATCCTCGCTTTAACCCCCTGTCTCTCTCTCCCTCCCCTTCTTTTTCCACCAGTATTTAACTGCTCATGGTGCATGATAATTACTAAGTCAAGTGCGCATTTTTCTGACAGGTACTAGACACTAATTTGCTTTTCGTGTATATTACAGACATTTTTATTGAGGAGAGCAGCCTGTTTTCATAAGTTACCCTTCGGGCTACACAACTATGACAGTTACATGTCATTCTGGTCTGAATGCATATTTTCTCAAGATTTGTTATTAAAAGTTAAATGACCATTACACTACACTGTTTTACCCCTTGCTTGGCAATGAAAGACTCTGGTCTGATGATTTCTGGCGCTAACTAGAAGGACACCTTTAACTGCTCTCAAATCCGACCTTGGATTCTACTAGAGCAATGGGCAATCTTGCTTGAAGTGACCTTTTCCCCACACTCATCGCAAACACCCACAATCTTCTTTCTCCTTCCCTGGGTAGGATTTGGCGTTGCCTGCTCTGGCTGTCAGATGTCTGTCTTGGCCTTCTCGTCTAGTTTTAACACCATCCTATCAAAGCTCTTTTGAAGCTTGTCAATGTTAGCTTCCAAGGAACTCGTCTGAGATGGGGTAGCTTTGTCTTGTGCCCCCTGAAATGATGTTCCCTGTACTGCATATACAGTAGCGCCGTCATCAACCGTTTCCTTGCTGGTCGTTTCTTTGAGCGGCCATACACAGATTGATATAGATGTTGAAACCATCTAATCTTGTCCATAGCCTGCTCCATGGTTGATGGCTGCTCCATGGCAACCGCTAATCCAGCATCCTTATCAGCCAGACTCTCACAGAATTTAATAACTGTCTGTCTATTAGAATAGTACTTAGGCAAGTCTTCAAATGATCTCGTGGCAAGGGTCATAACTCTGTCAGTCATATCATCAAGGGACTCCCCATCATTCTGAGACGATTGCTGGAAACGTGCTTGGGCTGTTTCAGCAAGCTCACGGGCTCCAACTCTATGCTCTTGTTTGCGGTAAGAGATGTTTTCTTGTCTTTCCATGATTATGGCATGGAAATCCGCAGCTTTCCCTGTTAAGCACCAGCATAGGCCATCCAGGCATTCATCCGAAGTCCGCTTGCATGCTTTGGCATAGCTAAGAAACTTTTGCTTGGATGCCAAGCAATTTCCTTTGCCATCGTACTTCAGACTGTTCGGTAGTTCCCAAATAAAAGATGCAGTGTGTGAATTTTTCGTGCCTTTTCTAACCTTCCGTTTAGCAGGCTTAGTACTCTCATCTGACGAGTCATCGTTGGAATCATCATCAGACGAGTCCCCATACCTGGGAGCTGGGGTAGTTCTGAGACGAGACCCCAAACTCAAAGACTTAGACCTCTGAGAAAGGGACTCACCCCCACTGCCAGCAGGTTTGGCACGAACCATCTCTTTGGCTACCTTTAGCACCTTCCGGATCTCTGCCCAATCCCCAGGAGAAGGAGCTTTCTGAGACCAGTCAATGTTTTCATCAGACTCCTATTTCAAGAGACGATTAAGAAGGCTGTCATGTAGAATACTGTCCTTTGCCTCTCTATCCGAATCCTGCTGGACCGGAGAGGGTACTGGGGAAAAGTACTCCTCTGTTAAAAATGGTAAGTCATCGTTAGGCGTGAAATCAAGCTTGTCAACTATTTCATCATCCAAGCTCTTTCTCAGCAGGTGTTCAAGCACGCTGCGAGTCAAGCTCCCCCGACTATTATGCATGGTAATAATCGCCCTGGCTGACTTGCTACCAATGCCTGGATCCCTTTGGAGTTCCTTCTCAGTAGCTAAGTTCACTCTAATTACTTGACTAACCTCCGCCATTGCCTCGGCCATTTTTCAAAACAGTAGCCAAAAGAAAAGGGACGACTAATGTACACTAAAACACGATTCGGTTATCAATTCGTATAACAAATTTTAATTACATCTGGTGATCAGCACTTAATTTATATCAAGTCCCAAGTCGTTTAACAATCGACTAATTAATTTATTTAAACTGCTTATCTGTATATTCACTGTCTTAGACTAAATGAATTACAAGTAGTTAATTCTTACAGGAAACCCTCTTTAAGAAGACTTAACCAAATAGAATTTAAATATTACTAAAAATATTTAACAGCTAAATTCTTAATTAATAAATTCAAAAATAATTTATTAAAAGAAATACACGAATCTGACTTCATGTGCTGGTAACTCAACAAAGAGCTTAGCTAGTTGGGTTCTTGTACAATTCAACGAGGAACTTTGCTTCAAGAAGAAAGGGTGTATTTTAAGTAAAGACTTCGCCTTTACTATAATCACTATTTGTTAATGTCAGCTGTCCGGTACTCACGTGGCGTTATAAAGAGATTAAATTATTTTTGTAGCTTCTGATTTAATCAAAATTAATCTACAAAAAACTATTCCAAAACTAATTCTAATTATATTATCAGAATTTACACAAATTTTCTTAGAAGGTAAAACAAACTTACTTTCCTGTATCTTGTAAGAAATTTAATAATATTTCATACCCAAATTAACCAAGCTGAACTGGTTCAATCTGTATGAACTGCTAATATAATTCTGAACTTCAATGCAGATGTCTTACACAAGCTGCAAAAGACCAACCAATGTATTTGTAACATTTAGTTGTGTTCAAGCAGACGGTCTGGGCGGAATTTCTTGGCTTTCCGCCTGCGCATGCCTAGATAGTTCAATATATCTTAGTTACAAAACTCGGCAATATAAGTACTTTAAACACTTATTTTGGTAAATGATCCAGACGCAAGGGCCAACTGTCCAGTACACAAACGATCCAAACCGACAGCCACTTCTCCTCCGCTCAAATTATCGAAATACAAAGATTCCAATAAGGAGCCAGCGAAATTTCTTTGCCCGAGTGAGCCGAAAATTTGCCCCCGGATCTTCCAGAATTTCTGTCGAAACGACGTCAATTCGTTTCACTGCTGCCACCATTAAAGTGTTCTCTCACCTTGTAATACTTTCCATGAACAGCTGACCCAATGTATCGTCTAGATTCACTTAGATATTGACTCGTCTACTTTAGAAGTGTCGTCTAAAGATGGCGGCCAGGAATTGTCTGGCCTGGACTTAACCTTGCACCATCCTGTAGGTACAGGAAAACGGGTGATCTCAGTGCACTATTATCAGTTTTAAACTTCAAACTCGCATGGAACTTACGACCCTGATACACACTAGACAATATACACCCCCTAGTGAATGAAATATTTTGGGGTAACACAATCAACTTAAAACAGCTCCTTTTTATTGGGTAAGGACCTTGAACTTAATCTGTCTCTATAATCGGTGTCAAATAATTTACTAGAAAAATAATTGTAACTTCTGATCTGCTCTTTATGACAGCAATCGCAAGACCGACTCGTTATATCTATACCCTAAAAGATGAATATTCTTATATATGACATATGTTAGGTGCTCGCGAAGATCGAAGTTAAAAATTTAATATCAAGCTTAATGTAGAGTCAGTTCTGAGATCAATGTTCAGACAGAATGAATTTCGAGCTAGTTCGAATAGCAAATTCTGATATCGATATTTTGTATAAACATTTTCAAGCTAAAGCGAATTCAGCTGGCTTTAAATTGTTCTCAGTTCAGAATTCACAATGTTACGTGTTTTTTATACGCAACTCAGTAAAACAAATAGTTAAAAAGATTTAATGGTTCTTTGACGTTTACGAAGACTTGTGTTTTCATCGATTGCAGAAAAAACTTCAATCAGCTTAAATGAGATACGCTTAATGAATTTTAGATGTAGGTTCATTCACCGTTATTCACACCTGTAAACAGTGCATAAAAGTAGCGTTTTCTTCATTTTATGCCATATTTTGTAACATTTTATATTTGTCATGAGAAATTAAACTCAAATAAAGCAGAAATTGTACAATTAGATTGATTGATATATAGCATAATGCTTTCATGTTTTTGAACTTAACACATCAGGAAGAATGCTACAAAGACCTGTAATATTTATCCATCGTAGGGGAATATGACACCAAGATAAACCGCAGAAGAGACGATATTTTACAAAGTATCTGTGCGTTATTGCTATGGTGACAATGTTTTGATGCGTAATTAAGTAAAATAACAACGCGCTTCAGGGAGAAGGCTCATATAAATAAGTAATGATGTATGTAGAAGCATACCAAATGAAAGAGGCTAGAAAAGGGAAATAATTTTAAGTAAATGATTACCGGCTGTGTCAGTCTCCCCCCAAAAATATAATAGTAATAATGTCAATAACAATAATAATAAAAGTAGCTGCATATATCATATTTTTGCAGTATAAGAGGAAACTAATATAGTTTGTCTGTAAATACATTTGTAACACTTTTATCGAAATATGTTTCACCTTTTAGTTCTATTCACAATTCATTGTTTTCTCATAAAACAGCATTACAGTTGTTGTAGTCATGTGATTCACCGTAACGTTTTCTTTTTTTATGACTTAGTTAAGTTTTATGATTTTCACTACGATTTTGTTAAATAACCTTTACAAGATCAGTTGGTTATGTATTAATTATGCAGAATAAAACAATAGTTTATGTATCAGACATTTGCTACTTGATCTCCTCTGTTTTGCACTAATGTTAATTTTATTCTTTTCCATACTTAATCAAATATAATTAGGTACTGATGTTTGAATTTCTTTTCCCTATTGGAGCCCTAAATTCTTCTTGTCGCTAGAAAGTCTTACAGGTAAATCTACGAACATTGATTTTAATCTACAGAAACAAAGCCTGCGAATATCGGGTAAAATCGATTTGCACATCATTAATTGATACCGTACTCTATGAGGGTCCTTCATTAGATATCCACTTAGCATTAAACATATCATTGAAATATATCATACGTGAACCGTATTTTTAACACGAACACATATGTTATCTTTTTTTTCAATGGAAAACACCCGTACTTCAAGTTTACTAAAATAACACATTGTAAGGCGCTCAATTTTATATACTGATTTAAATATCTCTGTTCTCATTTCTGAAAGCGTAAAGAACTAGCGTGGTTTCTCAAAAAAAAAACTTACAGAAAGTAGGCCTACACTTATGTCTTTTGTTTAAAACATTTATTCTCACGTGTATAATGAAATAGGGACACAGCGATGAAGGTGAAGAGCTATAAATGATTTTTTTACATTTTTTCACGACAAATAATAGTTTGAAGAAATGTCTTGTATCATCTTGTAATGTAAGGTCTTCTCTAGTACTTGAATATAGAGAATAGATGGTAGGTGCCAAGATGCTAAATAAGCGAGCCTTGGCGGGTCAATGTAAGCTTTCGCGCCGACCTGGATAACCTTTCTCAGTCTCGGCACCAACCGTGTATTTTATTATTCTGATTCTACGAAAAGGTAAAACTTTAAAACTCTGTTTAGTCCAGTTTTAAATCAACACGACAGGAAGACTATAAAGTCTTCCAAAACTCTGACAGCCGACTTAAGGTTTCACAAATGAGAAAAATATTTTTTTAAAAGTTGAATGTGAATCCAAACCTTGGTTATTTTCAATAAAATTATGAAATTATTAACTTAAAAACATCCATGTTTAGCCAATTATAAACGTCATTGCTAATACACAAACACGTTCGAAATTGAAACAACACTGAAATGTATGACCTTGACACCATTAAAGAAAAATAAAGTATTCCTGCTTTTAGAAATATATACTAACATTTGAAACACCCCTCAGGTTCTGTTGCAAGGAAGCGTCAAGTGACCGTCAGTAGTAACTGTAGATAAAATTTACAGGAACACTTGACACAAACAATTTTCTACGAGAGGGATTTTTTTTGTAAAGTCCATTGTAAATTTGTAAAGACATAATATTTTAGTTTTAAAACAAACAGCTTATGGTTTTATGATGGTGCGGAGATATGAATCGGTATGAAATTTTATTATTATCTTACCTTTGTTTTAACATAGTTTATTTATCAAGCTATCATAATTACAAGTTTACACATCATTATAATAGAAACACGTTATCTCAATTTCAAAATAATGTATCAGTGTTCATTTCTTTTGAAATTAAAGTTGTCGAAATGGATGTCTTTAAAAAAGTATTGCATCTAATAAGACTTTAGAAATGTATTGCATCTGATAAAACTTTAGAAATGTATTGCGTGTGATAAGACTTTATAAAGGAGATTGATCAGGGGAAGTGACATCAGGAAGTTTTCTTAGGATTTATCTATAGTTCTGAATGTTGTAAAAAATTTATCGAAGTAAGCTGTTAAATATTTTTCAGTGTTTTACTCGCGTAACAAAAACATCTTACTTAAGAATATAAGCATCAAACAAGACCGTATTCTCTGCTTGAAATCGGTACCAGTAGAGGAAATACGCGCTTTAAAAACAACCATATTCACATATTAGAGGTAAGACGCACTTTAAAAACAACCATATTCACATAAAAGAGGAAATACGCGCTTTGAAACAAGCATATTCACATATTAGAGGAAATGCGCCTTTTGAAAACAACAATATTCACATAAAAGAGCAAATGCGCGTTTTGAAAACAACCATATTCACATAAAAGAGGAAATACGCGCTTTGAAACAAGCATATTCACGTATTAGAGGAAATGCGCGTTTTGAAAACAAGTATATTCACATATTGGAGGAAATGCGCGGTTTGAAACAATGATATTCGATTGTAAGATGAAATTCACACATTAATACAACATTTATCACATGTTACTGGAAATACACGCTTTGAAACAACCATATTCACATATAAGAAGAAAAACGCCCATTAAAAGAACCACATTCACATATTACAACGAAATTCATATATAAGAGGAAATGCCCGCTTATAAACAACCATATACATTTTACAGAGAAAAATACACGCTTAAAAACAACCATATTCATATATTAGCGGAAATACGTGCTTAAAAACAACCATATTCACACGTTAAAGGAAATACGCGCTTTAAAACAACTATATTCGTGTATTAGCGGAAATACGCGCTGTAAAACAACCATATTAACACGTTAAAGGAAATATGCGCTGTAAAACAACTATATTCGTGTATTAGCGGAAATACGCGCTGTAAAACAACCATATTCACACGTTAAAGGAAATACGCGCTGCTTTAAAACAATTATATTCGTGTATTAGCGGAAATACGTGCTGTAAAACAACTATATTCACACGTTAAAGGAAATATGCGCTTTAAAACAACTATATTCGTGTATTAGCGGAAATACGCGCTGTAAAACAACCATATTCACACGTTAAAGGAAATATGCGCTGTAAAACAACTATATTCGTGTATTAGCGGAAATACGCGCTGTAAAACAACCATATTCACACGTTAAAGGAAATACCATATTCACAAGTAAGAAGAAATGCGCTCTTTGAAACAACCATATTCACATATAAGAGGAAAAAGGCATTTTAGAACAACCATATTCACATATAAGAGAAATTACACCCATTAGAATAACGATATTCATATGTTAAAGAAAATACGCGCATTTAAAACAACTATTTTTAAAACAACCATTTTCACATATTAGAGGAAATTCGCGTTTTTAAACATCCATATTCACATATTAGAGGAAATATGCGCTTTAATACAAGCATATTCACATGTTTGAGGAAATACGCTCTTAAAAACAACCATATTCAGATATTAGAGGAAATAGGCGGTTTAAAACAACCATATTCTCATCCATGTATAAGACAAAATACGTGGTTTAAAACAAGCATATTCACGTTTTAGAGGAAATACGCGCTTTGCTGAAATTAAAACAGTTATGTGAGAGTAAACATCGAAAATAATGTGAATATATTGCATTTTAACTGCATTGAGTTTAGACTGAACCTGATTTCAGACATAATACGTAAGACTCGTTATATAAAATAGTGAGTATTAACAATAAAGTTTATTTTGAGTCAATATATTTGATTGTATTTCCCATGCACTTTTTACATCTTTAATCGGCCATCAGCGAGCGTAAGAAAAAATATTTGGCTGAAATATGTACAATGTTCTTTTACATTACTGTTTGCATTGCATTTCAAATGACGTTACATTTTTAAGTCGATTTCGGTCTTTCCAAATGTGGTTGTTGTATCGTGGGGATCCCTTATCTAGAAAACGTAATACTGTTCCTTTTTTTCATTGAATTGTGGCCTTGTTTTAGAACTGAGGTTAAAAACGAGGCAGAGGTCGGATAAAAAGTTTTCAGATATGTTGAGTATCATATTATAAGTTATTGTTTAAAATTTGAAAGGCTTGAACAATCAAACTCGGCCGCGTTTTACGATGTGGTCCAAAAATGCACAAGATTTACTTTGAAGTGTTTCAGTGTTTGTATTATATTTTGAAACATGCATTTTATTAATCTTAACTTTCGATTTTTGAAAGGTTAGTTTATAGTTGTATTTAACGGTAATAACAGGTGTTCGACATGCTGGGACAGAGACGTGTGATCTACGTGTATTACAAAACGTTTCCTGGGAGTATGCCACTGTAATCGTTCATTTCTTTAACAGTGAAATCATTTATGACGGTTAATATCAGCACGCTCTCAGCAAGCCGGTTTTCTAAATTGAAAAAAAATCACGAAAGGAACTGATAATAGCTGATTAATAACGTAGAAAAAAGATTTGTTAAAAACAAGTTTCTCACATTGCAAGTAAAATACAAGCCTATTGGTAGGTTTCCATGGATATTTATACTGCTAATATACTGAAAAAAAAATATATATATATTTATACTGCTAATCAATACACCTGTTACTATCAAATTAATGATTATTGATTAACATTAAGTAACAGAAATTACTGGCAAAATAATTACGAAGAGAAACGTTGTAGGCAGTTGACACTCCACGGAATTCAGCAGAACTGATGGCGTGTATCATAACAGCCGTAGCGATTGCCTTTGTTTAAAATTTAACAGCATTGGATCCAGCAAATCTTTTAATTGAAGACACAATGATTTCATTTTTTGCTACGTTGTATTCTGTTCTCTTCCACATAAGTAGGTTAGCGGAAATATTGTTTATCTTAAATATCCTTGACTCCAAGTTTCTGTTTGCTTTTTTGATGATATCAGACCAGTGTAAAACAACAAACCTTATGTTAGATATTCAGGTGCCATACCAAATAATGTGAAGATGCGTAACTTTGCAAGTTTTTTTCCTCCTGATGAGATATAAGTGGCCGGTCCATCATTCGGCCCTCTGTTCCGAGTCCGCGCCTTTGAAGCACTTTTAAGAATTTCAAAATTATTTAAAAGAAATAATCTGCATTTTGACATGAAGACATGCCTCGGCCTGCTCGGCTAGCAACTTTTTTCAGTTCTTAAAAGGAAGCACATCCAGTGATTGTTATACAAGAACTCTGATATTCAGAGAGACTTTAGTGTATATTTTTATGATAGTTGCACGTATTTCGAGTGAAATTTTTTAACTTTTACAAAATACTTAGTTATTTAACTAGAAAAACATATTCATTCACTCTTTTGTCTTTTGTGTCTAATACAAGACTCCAAAGTGGTGTCGGGGGCATTTGTCCAGTCGTGTGACATCTCTCTTTTTTGAAATAAAAGCTTGTTTGAATCAAATATCGAATGATTGTGATTAACTTGTGATAAAATATGTCTGTTGATAAGATAAAACAGATCTGTTTTCATAAGAACATCTACTGTAATAAATAAGATAATTTAAATCTACTGAGTTCAACATGGTTCCACAAGATTAAGGAAGCTGGGACAATAAAAACAATCAACTCTGTTGCTCGATGTCAGATTCCAGTTAATGCGCATAATGTATATAACATTTTATCAGTTTTTGTTCGCTAACTGATTTGGCTGATTGGTCTTTACTTTATAAGTAGGTGGTTTGATTCACCGGTAAACAATGGAAACATTGTAAACAGAGCGATGCTCATATTAACAATTACTAGTAAATATTTTGTATCAAAGGAAAGTTTACTGCTTAATATGAATAATTGATAGAGGGTTAATTAGCTAGCCATGGTTTCAGACCTGTAGGGGACTGTTATTGTATTGGGGATATATTGAATTTCAATGAATCGTTTGCACGCAAACTGCCTTTCCATATCTTAACTGAACACATACTGTAGATGATAGGGGTGAAGGACACATGATTACTCTAGAGGTAACATGTTGAATAGAAAATCCAGCGGGGGTCGAAGGTTCGATCTACCCCTCATGTATTGATTTAAGTGAGGATCTTTCAGACACTAGAAAGAAGTTTATCAGTTCTAAAAAATGAGCAAGTAAAAGTCTGATAGATCGATTCCTTCCTGATGTTGTGTTGTCTCCATGTAATTGAATTTTATAACTTCAATTTTGGTAATAAAGGCAACTTGTGCCAAGGAAATGCTAATGTACACCCTTGCTTTTTCACCAGTTATCAAGGTGCCTTTACAGGAACCGCCAAATTGATAAGAGCAAATTTGTTTTAAAGTGCAAATAAGACATATTGTTTTGACGAAATGGCAGTATATATGTCAGACAATATTGAAGTCTACCTAATTTCATACTTGCAGCAAAACGTCTTTGATAACAAGTCAATTAAGGAATAATTGAACTGATTTTAATCGAGTTTAGTACATCCAGTGGAATCGTAGTTACTGTATATCGTTTACCATTAACTCATGCTAAAATGCCATTAGTAAATTATTCTACATCTTCCAGATGGAGGGAGAGGCATATGACGACTACGCTCGTTACCAGACCCGTAAAAGTGGAGGTTGTGTCGTCAACAGGTACGAAGCAGGCAGGCAGTCCTTGCAGAGTCTTCAGTCATCCGTTAAAGCCAAGCGGCTTATTGTCTTCACCAACGGCGATAAACCCACAAAAGGCGACAAGTTCTCTAAAGGAGACAAATATCAGGTTCCGCCGGTACAAATAACGTTCAGCAAGAAAAAATATCCCCAGCTTGCCCCACTTTGTGAAGAAATCACTCGACTCACTAAGCGTAAGGTATCAAGATTGTTCAAATGGCCCTCCGGTCGCGAAATTTGTAATGTCAGTGATATTGAGGTCGAAGAGGAACCCAATTTCTATGTTTGCTCAAACGAAAAGGCGCTTATTCAGAGCATAGCATATGGCGGTATAAAATTCGGGGGTTCGCCTTTCCCAGAAAAGCACAGCCGTACTAGTCACGACAGCAGAGGGACCTTACGCTCAGAAAAAGCATCCCCTAATGCGGCCAGATCTCACGGTTCGATGAACGGGGGAATAAAGGTTCCGGTAAATATAGAGGTATCCGCAAACACGAACAGAGACAGTACCTACAACCTAATTATAGATACAAGGAGCAGTCAACCATTTGAAAAAGTTCTCAAAACCATTGAAGAAATGCTTGAAATGTATGACCGACCAATAAGTGCACTGTACAGCAAGAAAAAGCCGCGAGTGAAGGTATTGTTTTCAAATAATTGTAAATGGTAATGAATGAATCAGTGAATTCATTGATAATGTACACATGCCGTTATTAAATTACACTATATCAGGGAAACCTTTCAATCACGAGGCCATATCTATTGACAGCTTGTAGAATTCGAAAAAAATGTGAAAGGTAGTTTTGAAATAAATGTACATGTTAAATTAGCACTGTTAATTAATGGATGATAATTTACGTTTAACCTGTTGGGGCAAGTGTGAGGTTGGTGCACCCTAGAAATTGGATTAAATCCCCCGTTGCAAAGGTTTTACCACCGACCGTTTCAAGGCTCAAAACCACTGGTTCTAATTTTCGTTAATTGTTTGCGGTGTCTGTTTTAGTTGATCATTATATAAATTTATGCTCTCTTTTCCTCTCTACTTTTTGACTGTGTGGAGAGGCTGTGTTTTCTGACTGTGTTTTCTCCTGATACGCGTATTTCATTTTTTATTGAACTTGCAACACCATATCAGTCATTCCATGTCTTATCAATTCATAACTTTGGATGACTAGCTAATAATCGAATCACCAGCTTACAGTCATTTTTATACAGAGATATATGGCATTGATATTGGTATGACCTTTTTCAGTTCTATCCTTCTAATGAAATATTTAAAGAAATAAATGTAACCCTAATATGCAACGCTAAAAAGCGTTCGGTTACAGTCTCACAGATACTTAGATTTTAAATATGAACATTGCAGAGAATGTCCGGTGAAATACTTGTACCGTGCGTGGTAGCCATTTTTTGTTAAATCAATATCTTTTCTGTAAACAGTTCCATCCTTTAATCAATATATTTCGTTTTATTTCGCCAAGCACGAGAAATAAAAAAAAATAAAGAAATATCTATCTAACGAAAACAGTAACAGTACAATGTGATGACTTTTATTTCGAAAAAAATATTTGAATGATGATGTTGATGATGATGCTGCTGATGATGATGAAATGGTCATGACGAGAAAAATCATTATTATAATGATGATGTTGATTATAGTGTTGGCGGCAAAGTTTTTGTTGTTGGTTATAGTGGCTGTGCTGATGTAAAAATACGTTAAGCGGCATAGGAACGGAGGTTTTGAAAACAACTTTTTCTTTCAAACCTGTTTTCTAGCACACATGTCTCGAATGAAACTGGGACAGATGTTTAAATTCCTGTCAGGTGTATGAGCATTTGACTAAAAAAATGCATTGATGCTACCGTTGGGTACTGCGCCAGCGTGTCGAGGTGGGGTCGATTTTGCTGAGTTTCTGAAATCGTCTTTATAATATAAATACTTTACTTCATATCAAAGAAAAATTGAATATGTTAAGCAGTTTCAGTTTCACTATCCATGATCTCATTATATTTTAGGTCGACAGCTACAGCAGCTTAAATATGGCGTTGAAAACCTGTGGGAACTCGTTTTGGGCCTGCGGGACGGACGGGCCACCTCCTGAGATAAATAACGGATCTCGTGATAAATCTCCTGCACGAAATGGTAACGGACAGCGGCTTAAGTATGGCAACAAACAGAACGGACACGCTGACTACCGCGGGCGTCAAAGTAATGATTACGGGAGGCAGGCGGAAACTTACGAAGATTCTCAAGGGCGTTCTTACCAGCGACATCCTCAAGATCAGTACGAAGACGATATAGATCAGGACGAAACGGACCAAGAGCCGTCCCCACCTCCCGCAGGGCAACGAGGGCGACGAGGAAGCGATCAATCACCTAGGCGGGATTATAAACAACCGACTAACCGATACGCCAACAGACGCGATGAGGACGACGATGAGTCTCCGCAACGTGATAAACGACTGGCTGCTAACAGGAAATACCAGAGGCGTGACGAAGATGATGACGACGATCGTCGAGACGTCAGGCGCAGAACCGAGCAGACAGATAGAAGCAAGCAGAAGAGACAACACACACCGCCGAGGAAAGACGTCAATAAACGAGGACGAGAAAGAAATGATGCAGACGAAAGCAATGACGAAAGTGATGGCGATGATGTAGCAGAAAGACGTTATCACCCATCAGAGGCGGAAATGCAGAAAAGAGCTGAGGAAATGGAACGAGCTGACAGCAAGCTCGACAAGGACGTAGATTATTAGGTAACCTTACGAAAACACTCAAAGAAATTTAGGATAAGCTTTTTATTAGTTCTAGTAACATTAATGTTAAGAATCTATACAGAGAAAAACCACCATTCTGCTTTTTTAAAACACAATTATATGATTTTTTTTATTGTCAAAGTTACAGTTTTGCTGCTTTTAAGAGTAACTGTTTTATTTTTTATTTTTAATCCAACGACCCAGACATCGCAAGAAATTAACTTCGATCACAGGATGTAAATTATTTATTTTTCAGGAATTTGTCGTTTTTATTACTTGTTTCTTACTTAATGAAACGTTTAGTTTTGGACGGTCATCAAATATTTGCTGTCCTTGTCGCTGTATACCTTTTACACCAATTAATCAAATGCCGAATTATTGTACATATTATACTGGTTAATACGACATTATATTTATTGTATGTTATGTATAGAATTTACACAGTGATTTATTGTTTTATTTTTGTTAAAGAAGCTATTTATGAAACTTATATTCATCATTCATCTGTGATACTGTCGATTATTTACATGTATCTTGTATATCTGAAGTAACTGTAATATGACAGATGTTTTCTGCCACAATGAAAAATACCACTGAGTTCAATTTAGTCGCTTAAATTGTTAGACAAAGCAGGTATGGAAATTCTAAGCAAAGTGGAACAATCAGCTTAGGTTTCAATGAACCCGTTGGGTTGTAGATGTCAGAGTATGCCAGTGTATTTTTGAATGTATGCAAGCTATTAACTCTTGTCCAGTGAAATTAAACGACTTTTGCATGTTGGGTATTTGATTGGTTGTAGTATAATGTTAGTTAAGCTTAATGAAAGATTATAACAACTGTAGTTGGACAATTTTGTGAAGCAGTTAAAAGCCTATCGATGCGATAACGTAAGTGTAAAATGGGAAAAAAGAGGTAAATATAAATGCTTTACCGCAAAAGAAACCGCAATATGTCATATGTCATATTTTGTTGAAGGGAAACAAATATAGGGGTTAACAACTTTACCTTGTGAGGCTGCGTTTCCTCAGATATTTCGATGTTTAATAGTGCCGTAGAAGTCTGTCTAATTTTTTTTGTATGTTCAAGCTATATTTTGATTTTTAAAAAAGGCTGACATAGATATTTTTATTGTAGAATAGCCAAAACACAAAGAAAGAAAAGAATTTAAGTGTTATAGGACACCTTGAAATTGAATAATCAGTTTAAGTTCGCACTTTTCTGAGGAAACCTTAGAGCCACGTGGGTCCGAGGCGTCGAGCACCTGACCATAGCCCTTCTTATATCAAGCAAATGACTGTGCTTTCAAAGACATGTGTGGATAATTGATATGACTTGATATAATCTAAGCTAGAAACAGACTAAGACAAGGTCAACAATTGTATCTAAATGTATTTAAAGAAGTCGTTTTACGTAATATGCGTTCTGTCGCATTATACAACAACACGTCGGTGAAATTCAAAACCCGCGTAACTCTGTTTCAGTAACTTTTCAGGAGAGAAAAAAAACTGAATATTTTTTTTCCTATTGCACCAACTAAAGTGGTATTTCGTCTTAATAGATAAAAATGCATTTTAGTAAATTTAAAGTATAGATATTTCAAACGTGAAAACGTCTAATGTTGCATTTTAGACTTACGATAATTTCGCAGTTAAGTTTGGACAAAATATTGATATACATGACATACGAGAAATTTTATTTGATATTTTTCGTTCGAAATTTGTTTTACGCGCTTATTGAACAAAAGCTGCACTATAGTCTTTGGGAATACTGAAAAAAAAAATGATAATTTATCTTAGCTTCGACTAAAGGTATAAACTGATTTTATTTTTTTCAATTTTTGATTGTTTAAACAGCTTTTTTAGCAAGCAAGGTTAGCAACGGCACCATAGTATGTATGCACGTTTGTGCATAGATGTTCATTTTACAGTTATAGAACTGGAAAAAAAACAAGCATTCAATTGATTTGTTATATTCTATAGTGGTTTTAATCATACCAAACCAGGTCCTGACTATTTGTAAGCATCTTCTTCAGGTTTTATTGCAAATATTATTATAAAGGAACTACAATTAACAAAATTGTACCAAAACTTTATTGAGAAATGAAGCGTTCACCACGCTTTATGTTTTTAATCAAAAATACAAGAAATCAAATACAACCAACACACAAATTGTGAAGAAAATTTTCATGATGTACCTTAGCATGGTATTGAACATTATCATGACCAAAAGTACATGACTTACCGAACAAAAACAAAAATAAGAACGCATTACCTAATACAAAACTGCTTACATCTAGAAGAGTAGTAAAAACAAACAGCAAAAAAACTAACACATGGCATCAGTCGTTAATTGAACAAATCTACAACACTGTTAACTTAAACAGTAGCAATATTAAATGTCAGTTAAGCAGGCATTTCTATGAAAATTTTAGCTTCAAACTTTACGGCAAATAAGAATAACTTGCACATTCCCATTATCGCATCAGGCACACCTATCTATATTAACTAATAAGTCATGTGCTACTTTAGATAACAAAGCGACGATTTCGCACAGTATCAAGTCTGATGTCATGGACGAACAAACTTCAAACTGGATGTTAAAATGTTTTATACAAGTAGAAATAGTATCCTTTAACTGTTTAAAACACACGCTGTAGCACTTACACCAACTGGCAGGAGCTACAAGAAAACACAACTCTGTTTTATATATACATGAAAAACAACAGTGTGATGTAATTAAGGTTGCAGTCATCGTACATCCAATCAGTATAATACTACACCGTTTCAATACATTTTTATACTGCACTTGTTCTGTTTTGGTCCCATACTTACAATTTCCCATAGAGTGCTTGATGTAAGCTATGGCGGCCAGTGTACATGGCTCATTGTTTAATCATACAATAAACTGTCATAAAATGCATGATAATCTTGCGGAATACAGGTCTTAAGTTCCTGTAGATGGTCATATTTTGATTTCTTTATCTTTAAGGGAGCGCTATACAGTGGCTCTACAATATCAAGACACTGTTCTAAAGGTTTTCTGGCATTCCTCTTTTCTGGCAAAACAGTATAATTGTCATCAAACTTAAGCTTGTACTGAACAGTTCCATCTGGTGAGTATCTTAATTCTCTTATATCCGACACTACTGGATCACCAGTCCGTTTACCTGGCCTAATTGTATCATAGTACTTTAACGAACTAAACTTTTTGAAAAACCCATGATTTAGGTACTTTACATTATAAGGTTGATGTGGTCTAACCTCTTGCATCTTCTCAACATAATTACTTGGTGAATAGATAGGTCTCTTTCTTATTTTCTGTTCAATCGAGCTATGAACTGAGTCTACCTCCATTTGGGTGTGACCCTTCTCTAAATATTTTTGTGAAATAATTACTTTGTGTTTTACAGATGCATGAAGTAAGGTATTAGCTAATGTCGCGTTTCTGTTTTGATAGCCGCAACCATCTGAAAACAAGATAATTTCTTCCAAATCCGGGTGTATTGAATCTTCTATCAAATCGTAGATACACGACGCAAAACTGTCGGCTGTCAAACCACACTCGCCCTCATGCCAGAAATAACAGTTTACGTCTTTTGATGCCAAGTTATAGGTTGTAAAATTGTGGCAAGCGAGTTTTGTTTTGAAATAGACAGCACTTGCTTGAATTGATGGACATAGCATCACACTCTGAACATCCATTGTGAACACCTTAATTTTGTTATTATCTATTGACCTTTGTTTGTCTTTTTGTTTCTCATTTCTAGCAGAGTCTTTTCTTATCACATGCGCCTGATATTCTTCCTCAGAGACATTTTTTGTTTCATATGCAACACACAGGTCACATTGATCCTTTTTAGGTTGAAATAGAGATATGTTCATTTCACGGAATATCTTAAGAAGTGTCATCTTCGAAACAGGCCTAATTTCATTTGTAGAGCAATGGTCCTTGTAAACCCGATAAAGGTCTGTAAATGATTTGTAAACTGGTTCAAGATATTCTCTTTCTGTAGACACCCTACAGTAATGAGATTGCATTTTTGGCAAGTTATTTAAAAATTCTTTTGCCTGTTGCACATGCAGTGACTCCTTACCAAGTTGATGACTTTGACCATTATCATTCCGTGGCATCCCGCGATCATTCAGACTGTTAATCCATCCATATAGGGTGTGTTCTCCAATACCTAATGTTGACAAGAACATTTCCTTGCACACGGATACCTTTATTTCTCCATTTTTTAAGTAATACCTGTATGTGACTTTTCTCCTACTTTCTGCCATAGACGAACATTTAGTTTGTGTCGGCGTACATTGCTCAACTAGTGCCGTTGCATAAAACCTTTTCTCTGACCAATTCATGTTATTCCAGAAAGCATGGTGAATTTCTGTTCTAACATTATCTGTTATAAGTCCACATTGTCTACTTTTTCCACACCTTTTTCCACATCTCGGTTCACCTATAATTCTTTGTGGCCTAGGTTCTGAATATGTTTTATGTCCATCAACTTTCCCAATCCCTTTATAAGGCTTTCCTTTCATACGGAGTTTCTTGTTAGCATTTCTTGCCCAAGTTTCGGGATTGGCGAGCCCACGTTTGGCTCTGCCTGGTTTCTTCGTTTCTGTTGGTTCAATTATATATTCTGTTTCAACTATTTCATCATGATCGACTGTTTCGGGAACAATAATTCTTTCGCCATGGCATCGTTCTGCTATTGATTCTGTTGAAGTAACTTCTGGTTCTGTTACTTCACCAGGTATAAGTGTTTCAGGCACAATATTATCAAACGTTTCTGGCATAATATCAAAGTTTAGAACGTTGCCTTTAGAAATGTGTGGTTCATTGTTGTTTATATCTTTGTGAATTTCGTTCTTCTGTTTCTTCCTTCTCTTCACTTTCTTGCATGCTTCGAAGGACAAATCTGAATCATCTGAATCACTTGTACAATCACCATTTCGTTTATTTGGCATCCAAGTTTTGTCAGTTGCTGAGTTGTCTGAATCATAGAAATCGTCATTGTCTTTATCAATACTTGATACATCACTGTCTGTATTCTCTGTTTGTAACTTAAACCATTCTATTTCATTTTCATCATTCTCATTTACTTTATCATACATTTCCTGATCATTGACTTGCTCACTTTCATTAATTTTGGTTTGTCTAGCATCTTGTTCCAGTTGTATCTCCTTTTGTAGCTTACACATTTCTAAATTATTCTCATCACTGTCGCTTACTTTATCATATCTTTTCTGACTATCGACTTCATCACTAACATTATAAACTTTGCTTTCTTTACCAACCTTTTCTAGTTCCATTTCTTTTTGTACCTTAGACCTGTCTGGTTCAATATCATAATTGTCATATACTTTGTGATATCCTTTCTGAGTATTGACTTGCTTACTTCCACTGGAAGTGTTTCTTTCTCTAGCAGTTTTTACCGGTTCCATCTCTCTTTGTAACTGACACCTTTCTGGTTCATTATCATCATTGTCTTTTACTTTATCGTATCGTTGCGAAGTATTGACTTGCTCACATTTTTAGTAGATTTTCTTTCCCTAGCAACCTTTTCAAGTGCCATTTGCACCATGCGTCTTGATCTTGATGCCATAGTTAATGTTTGAATAACCAGTACTTACAGTTATTAACTGTTTGATTTATCTAAAGCACTTTTCACAATAATAGTATGCACCAAGTTCTTCTGCTGTAATTCCATCTGGTAGATTGTTTACACATTTCAAATGGTATCGTAAACGACATGACCAACAGAACAGCCATATATCACCATTTATGTCATACAAGAACACTTTATTTCCGGGCAGCAATTCATATTCCAGTTTTAAACTATTAAATGGGCGTTCCATGCATACTTCACACACCCATTCATCATCAGGTGGTGTTCCCGAAGACTCTGACATTTTATTCTGTGAAAGATATAAACACGCACATTTACACTTGTAATTGTGGAAATTTAATTAAGTTAAATTGAGCTGCTGGGGATGTTGTTATTACTTAGCTGTTTATGAAAATTCGAAAAGCTCGTATATCATAAGTGACTCATATTTTCAGTTGAATTTATATAAAACAAAAATCACGTATGTCGGAAATATCTTAAATGATCATGCATTTTCTGCAAATGAAACTTATATACAATACAAATCTAACCCAACATATACCATATTATCAAAATCATTGCAGAAAATTAATGTAGACTACTTTTCTCGTTATGAAAATACAACAGTAAAAAAGGCAAAAACACAAAAAAATGCCTGTTTAGCTTATCATGAAGATATTTCCTAAAATGTTGTAGATATTTTGAAGTGAAAGAAGTCGTTTATAGTCAAAATAAATAGATGTATTTACCTTGAAAGACTGAAATAAATAAAATTCTCATTTTCCAACTCTTTTGGTAACTTCCATTTCACAAGAAGATTTACGCCGTTTTCGATTTTCACTTTTTGCAACCAATAGACATACGCGGTTTGCTCACGTGATCAAAACTCTGACTTCTAATTGGTCTCGAAATACATGCTTTTTGTAGTTTATAGAGTTAGACATGCTGATTCCGATGGTGCGAAAATCAAATAACCGCCAAAACTGACTTACGCGGATTTCGAATTTCACCGACGAACAGCTTTGTAAAATCAAGAAAGAAGTCGATTCTAAGAGGGGAAAATTTATGTACAGGTCGTTTGAAAGCGTTCTTTGGTATATCGATTAAAGTATCGGATAGGCGAAATAACTGCAACTCAAAATAGGTTTATCCAATCATGGAATGTTTTGTGTTTCTAAAAACAGTGATACTTTTGCTCTCTTATTTTCTTAATAAATACTCTTAAAGGTCAATGTTAAAGATTATATTGGCTCTCCGTTGTCTGTATTGCCGTGTTAATTAATAATTTAAAAAATGTTAATATTTATAGTATGTTCTATATTAAAACACGAGTCTATCTTTTTATGTACAGAAATTATACTTTAATATTGCTCATTGCTATATTAAAGCCTTATCTTGCCCTTTTCTTGTTTGTCTAAAGCTGTTCTCGCAAAAATGAATGCATATTCAATCGAAAGAATTGTCATGTGACCTAGTAAAGAAATGTGCACACTAAGACTAAATTAAATAGTTTGTAAATATTTTTTCAGAGACTTACAGGTAAAATAATTTTACACGTTTAAGGAATTTGTGGAAAGGGTTCTAAAATACAACATTAAGATAAAATTGTCAGAAGACAGAAATTTTCTGGCGCCGTGGACCATATAATAATACATTTGTGTTGATAACGGGACCTATCTTATATATACATGTAATAATACTACCATGTTGATAATAGGGACTGTTTTATATATCAATGTAATCATTATATGCATCAAAGAAACAACATGATACAAATAATCAATGTTAATAAAAATGTATGTTACATTCGTTATTAAGTTATAAGTACCTTGACCAACCACTATAAAACCGTCCATTACTTGTTCAACATTGTACATATCTGTTACATTCTGACAAAGGTATAATTGTTAACAGTGTTGTAAAGTTAGATATTTATTTATTATGTTTTCTGCTCTTTATAAATAAACTGATGGTCGAATTTTTCTTCAAGTGTGTTGAATAAGCGGCTATGTCTGGAAGTATCAACAAAAGATACAGTCACGATTCTCAGTTGTCCAAGCGCCAGAAACATTGAATGAAAGGTATGCAGGGAAGAAGAGCATCTTTATCCAGTGTTTTCAATACAAAACATGTTTTCATTAACCATTCATCTCCATGAACTGTACTGATTCACTCGAAGCAGATACACGTTTTCAAAACAAAACACCACTCGTAGTCGAGTGCCAAAGCTTAACTGTTGATACAAAGTTTTGAACTATCGGCGAAATATTTACATGTATATTTAGAATGTTAGTCGGTGAGGTTTCATTAATCAGTGTCAGTCTTGAGTATTCAGCGGAATGTGAGCACTTTTTGCTATCGGCCTTCGAGGTTATCAAGTGCTTGTTCTTCATTGTTCTCCTGTTACATGATCAAGGGTCGAGCGGTATTCATGTATAACGATCTTTTAAAGAAGGTATCCACGCACAGCGTGTTTTTTCCCCATTCAAATCGGGTTTGAGAAAATTGAAATGGATGTGATTATTTTTACCCCACTGTTATTCGTGTGATTCAAGGAATTTCAGTTTTTGTTTTCATGCTTTGGACAAAATGTCCTGTCACAAAAATCTTAAGGTTTACGATCCCTAATAAACTTTTTTCAGCTTTCAGTGAAATTACCTTTTTAAATAGGTATGATATTTTATGACAAAATATAGACAATAATAAGACAATTTTACCGTAAGCTTTTCCAGATACGACAAGCTTTTATTTCAAAACTTCACAAGATTTAAAGGGCCTATAAGATAAAGAGAAAACACATTATTTTGCCTTAATCTAATCATTAAAACAACAGTAATGTCACATGTCGTCATTCACAGTATAAAGTCCTAATGACTGCGAACAAAAACACGAAGAAAACACAGCCAATAGTGAGAACTAACGAAATGTAATAACAAACACGGTACTTATTTACCCCATCCATTTCATAATGAGGGATGATATCAATGTAAACTTAAAGATATATCTTATGGACTTCAAATTAGCTGATATTAACTTTATTCGTACGTTATTCTGAACAGTCTGGCACATTATGAAATAGGTTTACCGTGTAGTTTTGGAAGGAATAGTAACTGAAATGACTGAGATTCAATTTTCATTTGTTTTACCATGATTAAAGGTTGAAATATATGTCAAACAAAGAAAATTCAGTTTTATTCCAATAAAAGTAAAAAAACAATAAAAAAAAAAAATTTTTGGTCCGAGTGGGGTTTAAACCCATGTCTTTCAGTAAAAATGTCTCAATCCTACACAATGCAATGGAATTGAGTACTCTTCAGTGAGTGCAGCATTATGGACGGTATACCTTAACAGCACGACTATAAGAACTCAGTGTTGAGTCGAGAAAATTCTTAATAGCAGGTTCAGTCCTTCTGTACGAGTTTTTTGGTTTAGATGAAACAAATGAACTGGAACATTTCTACTGTTTTAGAATGTACTTTTTAACTTAAACGATACCAGAATAGTTGTGTAAGGTAGGTGAATTAAAAAAAAGATACTTTTGAAATGTTTAAACTTGTTAGTATAAGATTGTCTTTTATTTCGTTTTAATGCAAAAGAATCATAAAAAATATGCTGAGATAATTCTGAAAAGCACACAAATTACGCGTTTTAGAAAGAAAGAGTCGGGTCGATTCTATCTGCCATACATTCCAAGCTGTGTTTCTTTCATAATGATAAATGTATAAAAATAGAAAGAGATGTATTTTTAACTTGAAAAGAAAAACAAGCTAAACAGTAAATAAAGCTTAAAAAATAACTGCAATGAAATTGAATGCACTTCATATGCTCTTGAAACTGACAGTGTTAATTTATCTTGGATGTCGCAAATTGTACTATTAAATTTTTTTTTTTTTTTTTTTTTTTTTTTTTAATCAACCTAAAAAGAACCTAATAGTATATTTTACTTAAAGACGCTCACCTGAACCGAAAGGCTACAGTGCTATTGGGATCGCCTAATGTCCGTCATTACGCCTGTACGTCCGTGAACAATTGCATTTAGAGGACATCTACTCTGAAATTTTAACTCACTTTTACCAGAATATCCTTTGTATGGTTTCCTTTCGAATTTGTGAAATTTATTGAATTCCTTGTAAATCTTTGGTTGATATAGCAGCCAAAAAATATCTAAGGTTATTCTACTCATTTTGAAAATAATCTAGCACAAATGATCCTTGGGTGACTCTCTATATAAACTGCAAAACATCTCTGTCTTTATGGGAAGTTTATAGTGCGCACGCAAGCACACACAGAGTCATGCATACATACATACTGACAGACAGACAGGCAGACAGACATGTAAGTTTCAAAGCATGTATATTCAACATATATGTATATTCTATTTTGTCATGTGTGTGTGTGTGTGTGTGTGTGCGTGTGCGTGTTGGCGTGAAATTTAAGTATATATGCATTTATATTCAAGCAAGTACTAAAAGCCATTATGGCCCTCTTGTTTTTTAAATTGTTTGATATCTTCCCTTGAAATATGATACAAAGAGAAAGGCTTTTGAAGCTTTGAACGATCTTATGTTGTTGTTTGTTTGTTTCTTCTTTTCGTTTATTAAAAAAGGCGATAGCACGTGTAGGAGACAGAATAATGGATATTTGGGCGCATCTTGGTATTCTTATGAGATTTAACGTAACTATGACAGTTTAATAAAAGAACACGGTTATTTTATGCCTTATGTTCTTTTGCAGTAATTAATTAATTAATATTAATTAACTAATTTATTTATTTATTTTTTAACCATTCATTCATTTGTTTGTTTGTTTGTTTTTGTTTTTGTTATTATTATTTGCTAAATCTAACACATCAAATTAAAATGGAAAAGCGAAGAAAAACAACCTTTCAGATTTAATTTATGATATGCAATTTATCAATAAAACAGACAATTTCGTCCAATTATCTATAGTTACTAATCTTCCTTAGAACAATTTTGATTCTTTTGAAATTTAAGTTCCTTTTTAAATTAATATTTGAACAAATTCATAATGCCTATTATACACAATTTATTCACTTTATACTAGACTATTGTATAGCAGAATAGAGATTATTTTTCGATATTGAACCTGATTATACCCGAAATAGGTTTGTGTATATCTGCTTTATAACGGGATACAATCCATAGCTTGAATGGAGATATCTATGGGCTTTATAAAACTATACAAAATTTATTGAAAGTTAATGGCCAAGTTTATTTGAATTACATATTTGAATACACGGCGTTCGCTTTTATATCGGAATGGGAGCTAAAGCATTTATTCACTGATAATAGATTTTGTCAAGGTGCACTAGAGAGGTTTAAGGACGGGAGTTTAAATTACCTAGCTACAGTCGTCTGAATGACATATACTTTCATTTTTCACGCAGATCGCGTTTAACTTTAAGTATTATGGGTTAAATTATACAACGACAGTGAACTAAGCTAAATCTTTTTAAACTTGAGCTGAATGTAAATTTAAGGAAAAATTGGATTAATATTTAAATAAATTTTTGAACTCCTTCACTTTTGGAACGTGGTCTGTTGCCATCACAACCAATATGGCGGGAAGATTTTATACCTCTTACGATGTCTACCGAGAGTAAGTAATACATTTTTGCTTGAATTCTTATTAATAAAATTTCTTACCATAGAGAAGAATTAGAAAAAAAAGAGGAGCGATCCCCACTGTAAAAATAATAAAATATAATCTAACATATTAATTAAAAAGATATGCTAATATAAAAACCTGGCTCTTGAAAAAAAAGCTCAACTAACTAAGCATTTTATTTCTTCAAACTTATACTACTTTTAACGCCACACTTTACTCCATTTTGTTTTTTAAGTTGAAATCGGTGCAAGATTGCTGTAATAATACACATTTTCCTTGCTGTTATAATGATTATTTCAGGATTCTAAAAGATTCCGTTGGTATGATTTTTAATACTTCTCCTTGTCCAGTCTAGACAGAAATTCATATGTGTGGTCTTTGATTTGTTTCAAACAAACTTATTCACGGATGCATGCGTTCTTTGGGGTATGGGGAAAAAGTAATTTCAGTATGGTCAGCATATACGAGATTGTTTTTCCATAAGAGAGTTATACGGCTCTTTCTTCCTTAATGGAAATTACAATTAGAAATATTACTGTACTGCAACAATGTAAAGCTAAAATAAATGAAGTATCTTCATTTTGAAATGACATATCGGCATATGTTTAATGCTCAAGCGATAAGGCGTGAAGTATTATTTCAAGGACCTGATATGCAGTTTATTTACAATTGTATTGATTTGTCGAGGGTTAAATTACGTGAAATCAATGATAAAAGTCAACATTTTTAAATGAACATTTTATTTGTCTCCACGCTGCCTTGAGTACCTTCCCAGTAAATATTTGTTTTGAGCCAAATATCAAGCTTACAATAATTGTAAATCATTCAACAATCTCGAAATATGCATAAAGACCAGTAGGTGTGTATTAGAAATTGTACGTGAAAAAAAACTATTTTATCAACAACAACAAAAAACACACACACACACAAAGAAAAGAAACATTCTTTTCAGATATTTCGAGAAAGAGATAATTTATTGTATGTTACCTGACAGTATCATATATAATATCGTATATTAGGACAAGCAAGTTTAGCAATAGCTTTTAAAAGAAGTAGACTTAAGCTCTTGTATTTGCAGTCTAACCTTGAAGGTGACTCAGGTGTTATCATCACTGGCGAAAATGAAAGAAAAGAAGTATTTTCTAGCTATAATGTTAGTCATGAGCGTCTGCTAGAAATGACTGAGAGGGTTTCAGGTACACGAGGCTTTTAATCAGGTCATCTTATTACTGTAACCACTATGACCCCATATCAAAATCCTGTGATATTATCACACCGTGTAATAGTGACTTATGCTTGTTTCATAATTTTAGTGCCAAAAGATCCTCAGTGCTGATACACTTCAAGTCTGCCACCCTATCATGATACCCATCTTCAAAATGTTTAAGTGGCTATTGTTATACATCGTAATGCTATTGTTATATACTTGTCATATTGTTACATTAAACCATTGAATATCACGGCCTTTTTTACGCAATTAAATAAGCAGATTTAGAAGGCAATATTAAAGTTAACGAGAACTATGGATTAACATGGATTAACATGGATTAGTTTCAACATTTCAACTTATTTACGGATTTGTTTTAAACCAGTGTAAGTACACTTGGCATAATATATATATATTGTCAAATACCTTGGCAAGGATTGTGTGTTATATTCAAGGCTACTAAAGATAAAAGAATGTCAAACACAAATGGATTTGAAATAATTTTTCATAGTAAATGCCATGCAATGAGGTATTTAACATGACTGCACTTGAAACATGTTTGAAAAAACATGTTCATTTAAGGTGCTTTATAGATAAAAAGTCCTTCCAAAATTTTTATGGTAAGAGCCTGGGATGAAGCCTCATAGGATCCGATCCGGTATTTGGAGTTTACTTAAAACATAGGCTTACTTTTCATCATGAAAGGAAATTCCTATATACTGTTACACAGAAATATTAAAAGAAGCTTAGACATGTTGCATTTATGGAAAAATCTAACTTGTTAGAATATTATGATCAACAATAGCCGTGGTATCAGTTTATCTGCAAGCTTGTCTATTTATCGTCGGTTCCAGTTACCAAAAATCTCCGTTTAAACCGATCAAAAATCATTTGTAGAGTTAATAAAAGCGGTCGGTCGAAATCACAACTGTTTGAAGATGTTTGGTTTCAGTCTCGAACAGCATCGAGTCATTTCTTATCACACACCTGCTGACTGAATTTTGTTATTTCAAGAAATTGGATGCTAGTTGAAGCTTTAATTTTGTCCTTTCGATGTTGAAAGGAAAGCTATACTACAACTGGTCGATTTATATATCCCACGGATTTTTAGGTTTCTTTATATGATAGCGGTATGTGAATATACCTGAAGAGGTTTAACACAGACTTGTTTTATTTATGTGTTGTTTTTTTCTTATCAGTGTGCACGAATTCATCCTTATTTAGTTGGTATATTTTACCTCCTGCTCTCTACTTTACATAGACTGTCCCTTGGTCTGTATCGCTCTCTTAGTTATTGGAGTGGTCATCAGACCTCTCCACAGTGTTGAGGATAGTTGCAGGCGGCATCCATTTTAGCATATCGAACTGAAGTTTAACCTTCAAGGTTTGAAGCCCATATCTTTAGAACCGATCTTCAATAATCTTTGTGCTTATGCTCTGCTTGAAAAATACGAATTCAGGAAAACGAAAAATTATCACTTTGTCAAACTTTTCGTCTAAATAACCTTTCATCTATGTTATCTGCAGTCTGCATTTCAAAGTAAATGCAAATAAAGCAAACTTTTCCAAATCTTTGGAAGGCTTGACATTACTACTTGCATTATTGTCTGAGAGGGACAAATTGTCAATTTAGAAATAGCTGATATACTGAATAAGACAGATAAAAATTTTCAGAGTACGCAAATGAACCTGTCTTATGCTTCTGTTTGTGTTTGTATAATGCTGCCATCTGTAATGTAATTGGGAAATTTAACATATGTTGTGGCATTGTTTAGTCAACATAATTGTAGATGACCTCTCTGGTAATTATATTGTACGTTTAAATAAGAAAAACATGCATTTTACTTCTTATTTGTTGTTAATGTTCAGGTTCTGAAAATATACTTCATTTTATAAGATAGTCATTTTAGTAAACAAAATAGGAGAATCATGCGCTTATTTATATTATAACTAGTTTACGTGTCATATTATATGTTTGTTTAATTATATTCCCGTCTGGTTATCCTGCCTAAAAAACAGGACAACAGGAGGAGAAAAGTAACTCGTTACACATAATTTATTGAACTCAATTATTGTTGAAATTACTATAATAAAAGGACGGTTGTATATATTGATCGATTTAAGAACTAGAGGTATAGTGAAGTTACAGTGTTGGTTATTATACTACATGTCAACATATTTCTAGACTATTTAGATGACACACCTGTTGAACTGGAATTTGCTCCTGAGAAAGGATTTGTTTAGCTCAGTAATCAAAACTTACTTTTATGGTATACTGTCTACAATCACAGACCCTAGTGTTAGGTGGCCAGCACACAAATTGTCGGTTAGTTTACCTCCTTTAAAAATTGGTTTTGAAGCAAAATGTTGGGACTGTAAAACTGCGAGATTTTGAGCAAAAAGTCATTCGTACATTTGATTGGACATAAGACATCATAACCTTATAACCTTTATAATCAGATATTTTCTTTACTACTTACTGCTAGTCTCAAGGGAATAGACATAAGAGAGTTTAAAGTTCAGTCATGATTTTCACAAGATTCTAATACAAAAATCCAAAAGAAACACATGTGCTGATGGCAGTGGTTCAATTTTTACAGAAATACAAATGAATTTCATAGCAATTGTATATAACTGTGTTCTTTCCTACTTGAACAACAAAACAAACAACTCTATTTGCCTATGACAGTAAAGTTTCCATGATGCACCATCTTCCTGGCCACTGTTACTTACAGTTTACAAACTCAGTGACTCAAACCCCCTTATCTTCCTGACTCTTTGAGATTGAAAGTTGCTGTGGAGCATAGGGTCCTTCGCAGTTCAGCAATAAACGTCTTAGAGTCAACAATGTTTAGCAAGTTTGTGTTTCTATAAAATGATGAGACTTAGCTGGTAGATATATTTTAAACAGTCGATAGATAATGTTATAATGGTTTATGGGTTTTTCTTTTTTCGATATTTGTTTTTAACAATCGCTTACACAAAACCAGTACACTCCTGACATGAACCTATATAATATATACATTTATACATATTTACAAATCGTTTCTAGTAAACATGAACTTATTAGTAGACATTTTGTTTACTTAGGGATAACCTCGGATTTGGATAAACGATATCTTAAATGTTCTATATAAATAAAGCTTATCTTTAATATTTCACCGACGTCCGTTAAAACACATGTACAGAACCATTCAAATTGATTGAGATATATATTAAATGGTTTCTGTTTTAGAAATATCGCATTTTTTTAAGCAAAAAAAATGCCGACTATTTGAAATGATCATTCTTCCATTTTGAGGTATATTTATTCGTTAGGCAGAGCAAAAGAAACCCATAACAAAAGATTATTTCATTCATTTTCAATAAGGGAATAATTTTGTTTCATTAAAACATCATATTACTGCAGACATTTTGTGGCTTTATGTTTGAAGACACACCCTAAAGTAAAATGCAGAATATTGTACTAGAGCTGTGTTACACCGCATAGCGGGCACAACGCATAGACGGGTTTCCGTTTATGCGGCGATTTGCAACGCATAAAGGATTCTCTTTATGCGGTAAAAAGGCACCTGTCGCCGCATAAAAGGAACAAATGATAACATATATGACCGTTTGGGCTGCTACAATAGGAACATGTTCTGATTCGAATTTATGTCTAAGTGCTTCTGCATTTCTCTCGTCGTATACCGTTGCAGTTCGATGACATGTGCACAAATTACCGAACTGTTCCTCCTGGCCGGCACCGTTCGGATTATGTCATTAAAGTGTAAGTTCTACTTTTAAAGTCAAATGCCACCGCCAGATTATTCAAAAAAAAATTTGAAATAGGCCTAGGACCGTAAAGCTCACGATTTGTCTGTTTCAGTGCAGGTGCCGTTCGTTTTTTTCAAATCCTTTGATGCCTAACTGTAGCAACTGATCCTTGGACTTCGATCGTCGCATCGCGCGTTGGCCGTCAGGGACCTGTTCAATAAATATAAATATATAGACCGATCGGTTGTATATTAATCAAAATAAACCAACTTCCCTTGGAAAAAACGGGACTTTGACTTTTCCGTCCGGATAAAGTCCCGGTATATCGTGGACATGCAAAAGGTAAAACCACGACTCATTGAACCTGCTCCGTTTCAGGCTATAGTACCGGTTGTTTTAAACAAGAAAAAAAACACCTGTACTGACACCGGGGACATCGGAAATGATGAAAACACCATGTATAGGAAGTGAGCAGCAGCAGTACACAGCAGTAGAAAAATGTGAAGTTGGCAGTAGCAGTAACAGCAGTAGCAGTAAAGAAAACGTGAAGTTGGCAGAAGCAGTAACAGCAGTTTTAGTAGGCAAAACGTGAAGCTGGCAGTAGCAGTAACAGCAGTAGCAGTAGGCAAAACGTTAAGTTGGCAGTAGCAGTAACAGCAGTAGCAGTAGGCAAAACGTGAAGTTGGCAGTAGCAGTAACAGCAGTAGCAGTATGCAAAACATAAAGTTAGCAGTAGCAGTAACAGCAGTAGCAGTAAAGAAAACGTGAAGCTGGCAGTAGCAGTAACAGCAGTAGCAGTAGGCAAAACGTGAAGTTGGCAGTAGCAATAACAGCAGTAGCAGTAGGCAAAACGTGAAGTTGGCACTAGCAGTAACAGCAGTAGTAGTATGCAAAACATAAAGTTGGCATTAGCAGTAACAGCAGTAGCAGTAGGCAAATCGTGAAGTTGGCAGTAGCAGTAACAGCAGTAGCACTAAAGAAAACGTAAAGTTAGCAGAAGCAGTATGATCAATAGCAGTAGGAAAGTCTTAAAAGTCTGGCAAGTTTCAATGAAAATAATGAATGTTTTGCGTAGATCTGCGACTGTTTCTGACAGAATTTTGATGCCAATCGGAAAAAACGTCATTTTTGATGTCTAGGGACCCTCCCGAGGAGTCAATTTAACCGGTGTGCGACTGCTTCTGACACACTCGCAGACTTTCAGGAATTTTGGTGCCAATCAGGAAAATTTCATTTTTGATGTCTAGGGACCCTCCCGAGTCGATTTAACCGGTCTGCGACTGTTTCCGACACTCTCGCAGACTTTCAGGAATTTTGGTGCCAATCGAGAAAATGTATTTTTTGAGGTCTAACGATCCTCTCGGGTCTATTTTACCGGTCTGCAACTGTTTCTTACCCTCTCGCAGACTTTCAAGAATTTTAGCGCCAAAATCGAGAATATGTCATTTTTTATGATACGGGACCCTCCGGAGTCCATTGTTACGGTCTGCTACTGTTTCTGACATTCTTGCAGACTATCAGCAATTTTAGTGCCAATCAAGAAAGTCTAGGGACACTCCCGGTTCGATTTCACCGGTCTGTGAGTGTTTCAAACACTCACGCAGACTTTAAGAGTTTCCTACTACTGCTGTTACTGCTACTGCCAACTTCACGTTAGCCTACTGCTACTGCTGTTACTGCTACTGCCAACTTCACGTTTTGCTTTCTGTTACTGCTGTTACTGCTACTGCCAACTTCATGTTTTGCTTACTGCTACTGCTGTTACTGCTACTGCCAACTTCACGTTTTGCCTACTGCAACTGCTCCTACCAACTTCACGTTTTGCATACTGCTACGGCTGTTGCTGCTACTGCCAACTTCACGTTTTGCTTACTGCTACTGCTGTTACTGCTACTGCCAACTTCACGTTTTGCCTACTGCTACTGCTCTTACTGCTACTGCCAACTTTAAGTTTTGCCTTCTCCTACTGCTGTTACTGCTACTGCCAACTTCACGTTTGATTTAATTTCTACTGCCAACTGCTACTGCGTACTGCTACTGCCAACTTCTTATTAGTGGAAAACACTGGTCTTTTCACTGGGACCACCTGGTCCCACCTGGACCGGGGTTTACATTGACTAGTGCATTATGCGACAGAAATACAGTACCAACCGTTCGAAGCGACCGAACAATTGCTCGACCAATAGATGAAAAAGATGTTTCCCACGGTAGTTTGATCGTGTTTGTATACGAGGGTGAGCGCTGGTTACATTCTACTCAAAAGACATATATATATATACTATTACATATATATATATCGTTCAGTTAGACTTACTATCCAAAGTAAATAATGTTTTAGCATGTTAAAAAGACAGACTCTGGCACTAACTTTAATTGATATCTTAAAGCGGCAGAAGGATTACAAAGTCTGACAATATTTATAGCACTTCCTTTCAATAATTCAAAACATACCCATATCTACTTTGATTTCAAGTTTAATACCCGCAATTCATCTAAACATTACCTTATATTGATAATGTGT